>CM065382.1:9860000-10460000 GCA_033060915.1 Euryodendron excelsum
TATCAGGAGTCTTCTTGATGTTGTTGCTGTTCGCAGTTGGCCCTTATATCAGATGGATGTTAAGAATGCCTTTCTAAATGGTGATCTCATTGAGGAAGTCTATATGCAGCCCCCTCCTGGTCTCTCACCCTCTTCCAATCAAGTATGCCGGCTTCGTTGTGCTCTCTATGGTCTTAAGCAAGCGCCACGTTGTTAGTATGCCAAGTTTAGTTCTACCATCAGTGATCTTGGCTTCGCTGCTAGTGCCTATGACTCTGCTCTTTTTATTCGTTAGTCTTCCCATGGCATTGTTCTTCTTGTTTTTTTTATGTGGATGATATGATTCTTACTGGTAATGATGCTCATGGAATCTCTGCGCTCAAGGACTTTTTTCACCATCACTTTGAGATGAAAGACCTTGGTCCCTTGAGCTACTTCCTTGGTCTTGAGGTTTTATCTGACCCTATTGGCTATTCTCTTACTCAGGCTAAGTACGCCTCAGATTTTCTTACCCGTGCTGGGCTTTCAGTTAATAAGACTGCCTCTGCTCCTCTGGAACCTAATGTTCGTCTTACTTCTCTTGATGGTGAACCACTATCTGATGCTACCCTATATAGACAGCTCGTCGGCAATCTTATTTATCTTACTGTTACTTGCCTTGATATTGCTCATGTTGTCCATCTTGTCAGCCAGTTCATGTCTGCACCTCGCTCCACTCACTATACTGCTGTTCTTCGCATCCTCCGGTATGTCAAGGGCACCCTTTTCCATGGTCTACATTTCTCCAGTCAGTCCTCTCTTCAGCTTTATGCCCACTTTGATGCTGATTGGGCTGGAGATCCTATGGATTGACGTTCTACCACCGGCTTCTGCTTCTTTCTAGGCGACTTTCTTATCTCTTGGCGTAGTAAGAAGCAAACCCTTGTTGCTCGCTCCAGCACTGAGACTGAGTACCGTGCTCTTGCTGACGCCACACAGGAACTCCTCTGGCTTCGGTGGCTCCTTCAGGACATGGCCGTCCAACACTCTAGGGCTACTGTGCTTCATTGTGACAATCGCAGTGCCATACTAATTGCTCATAATGATGTCTTTCATGATTTTACTAAGCATATTGAGATTGACTGTCACTTTATTCGCCAGCATGTGGTTCGTGGTACGGTATCTCTTCTTCCTATTTCTTCTGTTGACTAGACCGCTGATATCTTCACTAAATCTCTTTTGCCTGGTCAGTTTAATGCTCTTGTCACCAAACTGAAGTTGGTCTCTGCTAAACTTCCTTGAGTTTGAGGGGGGGGGGGGGGGGGGGGGGGGGGGGGGGGGGGTGTTGATGTATATATATTTGTATATATATTCCAGAGGTAACTTAGTCTTTCCGATTTTATGGTTAGTATAGTTTTTTCTCTTTTTCTAGGGCAATACTTTAACCTAACCTATATAATGTTGTTGTTATTTATTGTACAGATGATAATCTTTATATATACAAGTTAATCTTTTTCTCTCTGTCTCTTTTTTCATCTTCAATAGTATATATTTTATATTATATATATATCTTCAGCATTCTAACACAATAGAGGGGGCTTCTGCAATGCATTATCTCCATCATCAGTGCCAAACTCCTGTGATTCACTGTGATCTAAAGCCGAGCAATATTCTTCTTGATGATCATCTGATTGCTCGTGCTAGTGACTTTGGTTTGGCAAGAACCCTTTCAAAGTTCAGCAAGGAAGCTAATTTAAATCAGTTCAGCTCACTTGGGATCAAAGGAACCATTGGATATCTTGCACCAGGTAATTCTTTCAGATTGCTCTCTTCCAAGAAGTTCCGATTTTTCCTAATTTGGTTACTTAAATTGATTGCACAAGTACCCAACAAAATACTTTAAGGCTCTCCAAATCTCAAACTTCTCCACAACTTTGTCAAACACTTGTTGCCAAATCGGGTGATGGAGATTGTGGACCAATCTGCTCTGCATAAACAAAACGTAGAAGACGCAATAAACCGGGTTGAATATCTGAGTGAATTGGGAAGTGAACAGATTGGGTGCTTGATTTCTGTTTTCCAAATTGGGAGTTGCATGTTCCAGAGAATTCCCACAAGACAGAATGAACATGAGGCAAGTGGTGAAGGGACTGCATTCCGTCAGAGACAAATTTCTCAAAATTAGAATGCTTGAAAAGCAAATTGTAAGCCCAGATAACAAGTGAAATTACCAAATTTTCACTAATATTGGTATAGTTCTACGTAGACGGTAGATTACAAGTGAAATTACCAAATTTTCTTTCAAACGAAGTGATTGACTGCCCATATTGATTATATTTTGTAGAAATATAAATATAGTGGTTGTCAAGTGGTTGTTCTCTACTACATTTGGATGTCTCAAATCACTTGAGATCTCAAGGTTTTGGGGACGATTATGAATTATGATCATCATCATGTGGAATCAATATTCCTATTCAATTAATTCTTGGTTTACTTTTTTTTTTATTGTCTACATTGCTACACATTTTGAGAACTAAGCAATTTTTTAAACATGATTATCGAAACACCACAAGCACAGCCTTCTGGTGCTTCGAAGGAAGTTTGAAAACATATTCATCGGTAACAAAACAACGAAAACAATAGATGGAATGGTAATATCAGAGAAAACAAAAGTCACGTGCTGGAGACCAAATTAATAGACTGAGATATCGAAAGAAAGAAAAGAAACTGATTGTGCTTTAAAAGTGTAATTATAATATCTTAATTAATACTTTGTTAGTATTAGTTTATGAGTATATATGTCTTTTTAGTTATGTTTTGATGTTAATTGAGTTTATAATGCTTTATGTAGGTTTTGAGCTTAAATAGAATGATTTTGAATGCAAAATGATCGTAGGTTTTAAGAGGTTGCTATGAAGGTATAAGCTGCTAAAGCTGTAGTACAAGTTGCTGAAGCACGCAGAGTTAAAACTTTGGAGGCCCATGTCTCGCGAACCAGGAAGGCTATTCAGGCTCATAATATATCGATTTTATATAACTTTTCGAGACCTACAACTTTTGTGAAGTGACCCAGCCCATCTGAGCACTCTGTAGAAGTCGTCCGTACAATTAACGACGAGATATATAGATTTATTCACTTTTTAGTTAGAGAGAGATTAGTAGGTAGTAGAATAGGTTTAGGAGTTCTATGTTTTGAAGGAGAAGAAGAATTTTAGGATTTTTCTAGGGTTTGGAAGGAGGAATCATCCAATCCTTTGGAGGTTACGAATCTTTTCGTCTTTCAAGGGAGCATCTTTAATTTTTAGTTTTTATCTTTAGTTTTCTTTCTTGTTCTTATTGTGAATTTCATATTATATTTCTTTAATTTAGCGTTTTATTTCTTCAGTTATTATTTCTATTCTTGCAATCTTTATCATATTTTTCAATAGCTAAATCTGTTCTTGGAATGGGTTGAGAAAGTAACTAGGTTACAGGTAGAGATTCAAGATAGTATTCATTTTACAAGATTTTAAAAACTTGGATCAAGATTCATTTTCTTGCCCATGAATATCTTCGAAAATAATATTCTTGATCATATCTAGCCATGTATGTATAGACTGATTTGTAAGTAGGGATACGTGTACCTAAAGTTTCTGATAAGGATATTGATTATAACTTAATATATATTCCTATTAAGAGTACTTTAGAAATCTATTGTTCTTGATTAAGCTTCAAATATACTTTGTAGACGGGTTTATAAACTGAGACAAGTATGAATGGGACCCTGATATGAACACTAGTAAATAACTAAATATCAACTCAAAAAGGGTAATTGAATCTTGAAGTTCGTTAATCAAAATTATATTGGGAATTTACCTGTAGGACTTTTTTATAATATTTGAATACAATCCTAAAATTAGTTTAATTTTATTGTCGGATAATTTAGATCAATCATTTTCAACAATTGATTTTTATTTTCTCTTTGAAAGTTTTTTTCTGCAATTTTAATTGATTCTGAGTTCATTATTATTTTGTTCTGATTGCAAACCTTATTCATAAAGTTTATTTCTTGTGTTTTCTGTGGATCGACCTCGGACTTATCGAGATATTATTACTGCATCGCAACCATACACTATCGAATATAAATTACACTATTCAGAAATGATCAAAAACAAAAACGATACCTCTGTTTTTTCCATGAAAAATGAGATGAAGAGCCCCATTGAACTGTCTTGTGCGGGACAGCGGGAGTGAATGGGATGGGAGAAGCTAGTTACTAGAGCCAGTTTGGAACTTGAGAAAAAAGAAAGAGAAAAAAAGAGATTCAATCCTGTTTGCTTGCATTCCATTTGCGTTTTTTTATGTATGATCAGAAACTAAAACTAAGAAGAGAGCTTATTTTTCATCTTCTCATAAACGAGAAAATACGAATTTTTTGTTTTTAGTGGTCTAAAAATAAGGCCAATGAAAACTCTTTTATTTCCTTTATTTGTATGAAAATCATTTCGAAAGTTCAAAAATCACATTTTTTATATTTCTTAAAATTGGGGTGCTTTTTTTAAAAAATTTAAAATCAAGTTTTAGAATTGATTTACCGAACACAATTTTTACAAAAATAAATTTCAAAATCAATTTGCCTAATGCAATTCCCACAAATTTTGAAAAACAAGAATCGGTATTTTAGTTTGTGGAATAGAAAAGATAAAGAAAAAACGAAAATTGTTATTTTTCTTCTATTTTTCAAAACTTACTCTATTATCTTTTATTTTTATTTTTTTATCTCTTTCTTAAATTTAAACATGAAAAGCTATTTTTCTTCTTTTTTTATTTTATTTAAAAATATCAAACAAAGTAAAATAGACACTTTTCTATAATTTCTCACCCATTTCATTTTATATTTTTTTGCACTTTCCCTTCACAAGATCCAAACAGCCCAACGCCGGCAGTCTAGATTGGAAGAAGTTGATCTTTGATATACTGAGAAGAACTCTTGATCACGATAATTTTTTTTCATTGTGGTTGTTTGCAACGATTTTGATGGACGATCTCGTGACTGCTTCAGCTTTGGAGAGAGAGAGAGAGAGGGGAATAATTAGTGGTGGCTGTGATGCTGACTATGTATATATATATTGCTATACGAGAAGAGAAGCACTTTACGGATCTAGCATTCTGGAGAGATCTGAAGTGGCATCATCAGCGTGAGTCCATTACTTCCAATTCTTTCTTTAGTATATTCATTGATGCATTTCTATACTAGTTTTCCTCTCTGAGTTACTACTTGGCACTCTGTTTGGTTGTTGAAAATACAATTAGCAAGGGACCCATTTTCCCACGTTTAGTTGTAAAGAAAGTCAGAAGACGACGAAATTACCACTTTTTTAAATCAATAGAGTAAGTTCTTTTCTTTTTTTTTTTATACCAATTTTGATCCACTAGTGCATTTTGAGGTCTTATGGAAGGTGTGTAATTGATTATATATGTTTTCAGGTTGGAAGGGGAGTCTATTACAAGGAGTTATTTTAGATGAGGGAGCAACTTATTAGGGTCTGTTTAAAACTTGTCAAAGGAAAGGAAAGGAGAGGAAAGGAAAGGAAAAGAGAAATTATAGTGAAAGTGGTTTCTTTATTTTTCAAAGAAAAAATGAGAGGAAAGTCAAAGGAAAACTAGTTTCTCTTATTTGTAATTCAATGGAAAGAGAAAGAAAAATAATAACATGACTATTGAAATGGAAAGAGGAATGAAAATAAGAGGAAATTGGTAAGGAAAATAATTTCTCTCCCCTTTCCTCCCTCTTTCTTTCTCTTCCCTCCTAAGCTAGAAATCAAACAAGGAAAGGAAGAAAAATAATAGTTTTCTCTTCCTTTCCCTTTATTTCCTCAAGTTCCAAACAGGCTGTTAAGGTTGGTAGTGAAGTGAAAAGTAAATGCGCTTGTGATGAATCAAATGCAGTCCCTTCGTCACAAAAACACTCACTCTGGAGTTTGGACCTACTGCTCTGGCTGCCTTTTTTCCTCTTGCTCCATGATTAGCTGTTGTTGACAATGGCACAGGGTTGAATTGATTGAGCAAGTTATGTTTGTTCCTCCATTTTAACCTTCAGGAACCAAAGTCAATAATAATTTTTTAATTGCTTATCTGTTGAATCCTGTTTCTATCCAACAAATTATTATATAGGAGCCAGGTCGGTGAAGTTTCATCTACCAGCTTGTTTTCTTTGGCCAATTATGCCATTAATTATGCAACTTTGCACATAATTAAGTTTTCCTGTACTTATTGCAATATCATCCTACAATTTCACCCAATTTGTGAATAAAGCTTGCATTTAATCATGGATGTTAAGGGTGCAAATCTTCAAGTATCAAGCAATCAGATGTCTCGTTTCATTTTAAGAATCATAGTGCAGTAAGAGGGGTTGGTTCTTGCTTGGTCAAAAGCAAGGTAGATTTGTAGTTCTTATTTCTCTTCTCTTTGATTGATGTAGGTTTGGCTAGTAGTTTACGCCTGCTTCTTTAGTATTATGCAATTTATATAAATTAAGTTTGTTCTGTACTTTTCAATGCAGTATCATCCGATAGTATTTCACCTAATTTGCGAATAAAAACATTACTTGTATCCAAATCATGGATGTCATGGGAATGAGACTACCAAGGATCAGACAATTATATTTCTATTGTTTTGTTTTAAGAATCATAGCGCCGTAAGAAGTTATGTTTTTTACTCGGTCAAAAGCAAGGTTGATTACTAATTCTTTAATTTCTTTTTGTTCGTGGATGCAGGGTTGATTAGTAGTTACCATTTGTTTCGTTGTCAGGAGGTACTAAACTACTACCATGGTAATTGGTAGTACTAGCTATAACTAGTTCCACCTCACCACTCATATCTCCTAGGGGTGATACTAACTCTGAAAGTAATCCTAGTTTTGATTACGGAGTAAGACACTGACATTGCACCAATACGATTTTAAATCTTACACTTCATCACCAAGATGACAAGGCAGGTGATGTGGGAGATTGTATTACTCAGTCTGCATGCTTAATCTTCGTAAGCAAATTAAAATAGAAAGTTCAATCTGCTCATATCATGTATTTTTATTAAGAAAGTTGAGTGACAACATTGTCATGGGTTTGTGTTATGACACTGACATGGCATGATAATGGTGTACTGGCATCCCTCTAACGCTGTGTAGGACTTTTTCTTGGGCTTAGAAGTCAGGAACTACTTGCAGAAATTTTTATGTTCTTCAGGCTTCATATGTCTGAAAAATTGATCTTTGCTGATATTTCCAGTTAAAATATATTTGTGAGTTACATCTAAGAAAAGAACTTTAGCAGGAAAACTTTTATTTATTATTTTTGTTTATGTCATGACTCTATCTATGTGTAGCTGAACTAATTGACCTGGATAGAGCAGCCTACTTGCTACCTCGCAAATGAAAATATGATTAAAGTAGTCGGTGTCTACAATTTACTTTATGTTTCCTCTTAGCTTGTGTTACAAGTCTTAAATTGTTATTGATCAACTGAGTTGTTTAAAATATGATGGAATGAGTAAGGGTTTTTTGGTTAATTTTCTTGTCAGTATTTCCAACTTGACAAAGTTATTGAGTTTGTTGCCCGCCAGCATAAATGCACGAGTTTTGAGTTATAAGAACCACTACCTATAGCTGCTACTAAGTTAACTCCTCTCAAGATGAAGTTTTCCACTGAAACTTTGAGCCTATTCTTCTTAATGACCTTTGCCATCTTGTTTTTGGAGTTGTTAGTTATGAAGTCTACCACAGCAACCACACTAGGAAATCACACAGATAAACTTGCATTGCTTGAATTCAAGTCTCAAATAACTGATGATTCGTTTGGAGTCTTGGCTTCTTGGAATGATTCTGTCTATCACTGCAAGTGGAATGGAGTCACGTGCGGCCAAAGACACCAAAGAGTCACCAGCTTGGCACTTGAAGGGCAAAAGTTGGCTGGAACAATATCACCTCACGTTGGAAATCTTTCTTTCCTTCACTCCCTGAATCTTGCAGGCAACTCCTTTTTTGGTGGGATTCCCCCTGAAGTTGGCCGCTTGTTCAGGCTTCGAGTTTTGAACTTGAGCTATAATCCTTTGGGAGGGGAAATTCCAGCCAACCTCTCTCACTGTTTTGATCTCGTAACTCTCATCCTGGATTACAGCCATCTTGAAAGACAAATTCCTTCTGAAATTGGCTCATTGCCAAAGCTTGTGATATTGTCTCTTACGAATAACAACCTTACAGGAAGATTCCCAGCTTCCCTTGGAAACCTTTCATCTCTCCAACAGCTCTTGCTAACTTACAACCAGTTGGAGGGAGAAATCCCTGATACAGTCGCCCAAATGATAAGCCTGACACAATTTCGGGTGGGAGAAAATAATTTTTTTGGAGTCTTTCCTACTCCACTTTACAATGTTTCAACCCTTAAATTCATGTCTTTGGCTACCAACAACTTTTCTGGCGACCTCAGGGCTGACCTAGGCCTTGCTCTTCCAAATCTCCAATATCTTATTATGGGTGGAAATCAACTTACCGGACGCATTCCAGTTTCCTTATCCAATGCTTCAAATCTTCAACTTCTTAACATTCCTACAAACAATTTCACAGGGAACATACCACTGAATTTTGGGAACCTACAGAACTTGTCATCTCTCGTTGTCAGTGGTAATCTTCTTGGAAGTGGTGAGGATAATGATTTGAGTTTTCTCACATCTTTGACTAATTGCAGCAACCTAAAAGAGCTGGATGTCAGCTACAACCAGCTTGGAGGTGAGTTACCCAACTCAATATCCAATCTCTCATCCCAATTGACATTCCTATACTTAGGAGGAAATAACATTGGTGGAAACATTCCTACAGAAATCTCAAGGTTAGTTAACCTAACTGGACTTGGCTTAGAGCAAAACTTACTGACGGGAAATATTCCTGACTCAATTGGGAAGCTTTCAAAACTGAATGTATTGTACTTGGATCAAAACAAATTGACAGGACATATCCCCTCTTCCTTTGGCAACATAACTCAGCTGTTAGGACTTTCCTTGTATAATAACAGCTTAGAAGGAAGCATACCTTCAACTCTTGCCAAATGCAGAAACCTGCAAATCCTATACCTGTGTCATAATAAATTTAATGGCACCCTACTTGAGTCACTTACTGGTCTTTCGTCCGTCTTGATAGAGTTTAACGTGACTCATAATTCCTTGACTGGTTCACTGCCACCAGAAGTTGGAGACTTGAAAAGTCTTGTTATGCTAGATGTCTCACACAACAAATTGTCCGGCCCTATTCCTAGTGAATTGGGAAGGTGTTTGCCCTTGGAACTACTTTATCTGCAAGCTAACTACTTTCAAGGAACCATTCCTGATTTAAGTGAACTGAAAGGCATTCAATATTTGGATCTCTCCAGCAACAACTTGACTGGCCAGATTCCGTCATATATGGCGAACTTTTCCTCCATGCATTATTTGAATCTGTCATTTAACGATCTTGAAGGTGAGGTACCTATACAAGGAGTCTTCAAAAATGCAAGTGCATTTGAAGTTTTTGGCAACAGTAAGCTCTGTGGGGGGATTAAAGAGCTGCTTTTGGGCCCATGCCCCGTGCCCGAGCATAAGGAATCCCACATACATATTGCCCACAAATTGATATTGCTTATTGTCATTGTCATTTGATGCTTTGCTCTGTTGTTGTTTCTGATTTCTCTTTACTGGACGAGAAAGTTGAAGAAGAAGCCTCTTTCCACTTCTTCATTTGGGAGAGTATACCCGAAGATTTCCTATGAAGAGCTCCTCAGTGCAACCGGTGGATTCTCTTTGGGCAATTTGATTGGTTCAGGCAGTTTTGGTACTGTGTATAAAGGAATTCTCGGTCCAGAAGAAACAACCGTTGCAGTTAAGGTTCTTAACCTTCAACAGCGAGGAGCTTCAAAGAGTTTCATGGCTGAATGCCAGGCCTTAAGGAACATCCGGCACCGGAATCTTGTCAAGGTTATAACTACTTGCTCGAGTATTGATTTCGAGGGAAATGACTTCAAAGCTTTAGTATACGAGTTCATGCCAAATGGGAGCTTGGAGAACTGGCTGCATCAGATAGAAGGACAAGTGATATGCAGAAATTTGGATCTTCTTCAAAGAATCAATATTGCCATAGATCTTGCATCAACATTGCATTATCTTCATCACCAGTGTGGAACCCCTGTAGTTCACCGTGATCTTAAGCCAAGCAATGTCCTTCTTGACAATGATTTGACTGCTCGTGTAAGTGATTTTGGTTTGGCAAGACTTCTTTTTAGATCCAATAAAGATGCTACTCCAAATGATTTTAGCTCAGCTAGAATCAAGGGGACGATTGGGTATGCTGCTCCATGTATGGGGTTTTATGATTAACTCACTTATAGTTTTACTTGCATTCATTTATGGTGGTTTGTTAGCCTTTAAATGCTAGCTATAAAGCATGTTTTTCCCCTTTTTAAGGCTTTGCTTTTTTTTTTTTTTTTGGGGGTGGGGGTGGGGGTTTCAAATGTTTTATGTTTATCCTTCCTGTGTTGATTTGCTTCATTCATAGAGGAAAGTTCACCTAAATCTTTGACTATGGAATCCCTACAAGGTCTCTATTACAATCAGTTCATGTTCTATGAAGTATTGGCTTTTGCAATTTTTCCTGAACGAATTTTGTGAATTATGCAGAGTATGGCATGGGGGGTCAGGTGTCGACCTGGGGAGATGTGTATAGCTATGGAATCCTCTTGTTGGAAATGTTCACCGGAAGAAGGCCAACCGATGAACTATTCAAAGATGATTTGAACCTTCACAACTTCGCTAAAAGGGCTTTGCCAGGGAAAATAATGGAGATCGTCGACCAATCTCTGCACGGCAAAGAGATAAAAGAAGTCAAAAATGGCTTTGAGAGTTCGAGCGACTTCAGTACTGAAGAGAATGAATGCCTGATTTCTATAGTTCAAGTGGGAGTTGCATGTTCAGCAGAATCCCCAAGGGACAGAGTAAACATGAGAGAGATTGTGTTGGAACTGCTTTCGATCAAAGAGAGATATGTCCTGACTGGTATGCATGATGATAGCCCAGTGAAAAGGTAAAATTATGAAAGTTTGCAATGTTTTGTAGCTAAAAATTTACTAAGTGTAGGCATCTAATTCCGATGTATATCTTGTATTCAGAAGCTTAAGTTCCCCAAAGCCATACGAAGGACATGGATCCTCCTAGAGATGGTAGCTGGCATCTGCGTGGTGCGGTGTATCTGTATGCTTCAATACATAAAAGTAGCTGACTTGTTGAAACAAGTTTCCTAAATTTTCATCTTCAATTTCTACCACAGAATTAGTGTGGGCTTTGCTATCCGTGGCTTATGACAATGAGCATGTGAATAAATTGAAATCTTTCCATTGTGAAGACCCCTCTTGGATTGTATTAGCAATTTGAAATCAATGTCTATTGTTAGATGGTTTGAAAAATCCAAAAATTTGCATAATTTGATGGTAAGCAATTAGAGGGTTTGCCACTTATCCAAGCAAAAATTCACTCACACAAACTGGAGATAAATAAAAATTGCCACAGTTGAGAATTCAAGTTAATTATGACCCTGGGATATGATTAAAGTATACATAACGCAGACATATACATGAGTTGAACATCCCAATTATAGGCTGCTCCATGAACTCAAAACACCAGCTGCATGAAAACTCTTTTGGCCATGCCGCTCCATCTAGAATCCGATTCTGTTGAATTTAATTTTCAATTCTTTTCTACAGATATTTCATAAGACTGCAATTGGAGGCCGTAGGGTTGGAAGCTATAGTTCCGCGCATGTAAAGACTCTTTTGTATACAATATATTGTAACCCAATTCAGAAAGCTGTCAAAGTATTTTCCATTTCTTATTTCCTGTACACTCAGTTTTTACATGTTCATTGTGCTGGAACGTGCCGGTTTTTGAGCTTTTTTGCTACTTCAGCTGCATGCTTGCCCTGATGAAAGGCCTGTTGGAGTTCTAGCTCTGTGGGCTGACGAGATCCATCTCCTGCATAAGTTCCAGCACCATACGAAGATCCACCCTTCACCTCATTCATCTCAAACATGCCACTCCCGAAGGTGTACCCAATAGGGACAAATATCATACCGTGATGTGCTAACTGTGTTACGGCTGTCAATCTGAAAGAGGCAAAAAGGGCAGAACTAAGTTTCTTTATGATGGGAGAAAGAGGAGGAGGGGTGATTTGTAATTAGAATTTCGCACTCAATTAGATGACAATTTGTTAGAACCATGTAAGGAACTTCTATGATTATGGTGTCTCAAGAAAGAGAAAAACTCACGCGGTAAGCTCCTGCCCTCCCCCATGGAAACCAGTACTCCAAAAGATTCCAGCAGGTTTGCCAGCAAGTGCTTGGGTAGCCCATAGCTCGTGAGTGGCGTAAAAAAAGGCCTTGAATTGGGCTGCCATCACGCCAAAACGAGAAGGAAAGCCGAAGATAAAGCCATCAGCCTCCATAAGCTGTTCCGGCCTAATCTCCGGCACATCATTCGCTTTAGAAGGGGCCTTCATCTTTTCCAGTACCCTGTTGGGGAGCGTCTCGGGCACCTATTCCATTCAAATTGAAAGTAACCCACAACGACGAAACTAAAAAAAAAAAAAAAAAGCCTCCCTATTCTTCCAAGTAAGTAATCCTTTTGAGATACAATTTTGCAGAGGCCATTTATAAGAAAGAAGTACCTGCCAAAGCGTTGCTTCGACACCTTCAACCGCATTAGCTCCTTGCTGTATTTGTCGCGCCATATCCTCCACATGCCCGTACAAGGAGTAATATCTGCAACAAAGAATGAAATTCACCATGTGTACATATATATATATATATAGAGAGAGAGAGAGAGAGAGAGAGAGAGAGAGAGAGAGAGAGAGAGAGAGAGAGAGAGAGAGTTGGATTAACTTACACTACGTAGACCTTAGTGGTGGACATAGTTGCATCTGAAGATGGTAATTTCAGAACAAACTGCAAAACCAAAGAATTAGCAGAGAAGTGAGTTAGACATTTAATCAAACAGAAAGAGTGGAATATACAACTTTTACCTGAGAAACCGATGACGGAGCGTTACGTAATGTCTCTATTTGTAAAGACTTTCTAATTAAAATGTATCTCGTGAATTCTTTGTTTAGTGATTGGCCCACGTTTCAGTCACATTATTCTTATTATATTTTTTGATTGAGTAATACTATACAATCAGAATATATAACTAAAAAATATAATCAAAATAATGTTGCTGAATTATGAATCTATCACTTTAAAATAAAGAATTCAATAAAATATATTTTAATTATAAAACTATCACTACATATTATTCTAGTTTAAAATTCTTTATAAAAATTTTAGAAAAATAACATTTTACAAATTATAATTGTCCTTTGCAAAAGTGTAGATGTGATAGGTCGGTATAGAGTTGGAACGGAAATTGCGTCGTTAGATGGAGGACAAAATCAGAGCTCATCTCGATAAAGCCTTCCGACGCGGCGGAATCTGCCGTCTCTCGTTGTCGTCGTCGTCGTCGTCTTCTTCTTCTTCTTCTTTTTCTTCTTGTAACGCTTCTTATTAAAATAAAAATAATGTTATATAATTAAAAAATATAATTAGAATGATATGATTGAGTTATGAATCTATTACTTTAAAACAAAGAACCCATCAAGATGTATTTTAATTACAAAACTGTAATTATCACATTATTCTAATTTAAAATTATGTACAAAAATTTTTAAAAAATAATATTTTACTTTTTAATTATATATTCCGATGGTATATGGTATAGTATTACTCTAATAATTTTGGTTACTCCATGAAACTGAGAACTGATGCGTTCGTGGATGGAATCATATCCCTCTCTGTCTCTCTGTCACGTGGGTGAGAGCCGTAGAACCATTTAACTTTGGTCATGTAACTCGTGTGTTTAATGACCGTCGGTGGGGTTTCTTGGCGCATCATGTCCGGTTGCCTTCCTTACTCTGCCTCTGAAAATAACGAGAGCTAATACATTAGTAGGCTAAATTCTAAAGGGTTAAAAGTTGTAGGAGTATTAGATATTATCTATTTAAAGTATCACACTCTTGTTACAAGTCAAACTTTTAACCTCGCTTAAGTAGAAGTAGGGTGAAGGTCCTTGGGCCAAATTATAAGAGCTCAATGGATATATTTGAACTAAGGGTAGACGTTGATCGGTTGGCAAAAAACTTACGTTAGATATAATTTTTATAAAATTTAGAATTAAATTCCAACCTCGTTTAAAATAAAACTTTCATTTCTAAGCCTGTTCATTTACTCAAAAAAAATTAATAAATAATTTTTTCTATAAAAATAATCTTCAATAATATAAAATGTAATTACATATATATTAAAACATATAAGAATATTTTTTACATATATTTCAGGGCAACAATACTTAAAACAAAATTTGGAAGCCCATCTATTAACACAATTGACGTAAAAGATTTTGAAGCTCTATAAATAAGAAACGGACTTGGATAGGCTATTTACCCTAAATATTATAGAAACGGACTTGGACAGGCCTTTGATCCACAGCCACTTGTAGTTTAAACTCATCTAAGTTAGGAATGACACTCTCAAATAGATCTAGTTAATGCTTTTCGTGCGATGGTTGGACTTGGGTTTGCACACGTAAGCAAATAGATCTAATTAATTACTCAATGTATAAAACAGAACCTATCCCTCCAAAGCCAAAAAAAATTCGAATCGAATCGGGTTGACCCACCGGTTCTACTTCTATAATAGAAAACTTGTCCATTAAATTTTTTTCCAAATGATCAAGTACAAAGTCAACTACTTCGTGCTACAGTGATAACTAGAGGGTGTGCAATACCCTTGCAGCAGTTATGGAGACGTAAGAAAAAATGAAAACTAACATTCAGTTGCTGAAAGAAGTTAAACGGTCAAAATTCCTCTTAATTGTTTCAACTGATAAATATGTAAACTTAAGAAGTTTTAAGGACATTTGGCAAGTGATACGAAACTTTCAAAGTGTTGCTGCCTTTATATACTAACAGGGAGTGTTTGAACATAGTTTATTTAGTAATTTATGACTTATACTTATAGTTTTTTTTAAATGTGCTTGAGTGAGTGGCTTAAAAAAACAGTTTATGTCTAATCACGTTTTCTGAAAAAAATTATTTTTAAAGATAACTTTTTTAAAGTAACTTATAGCTTATAGCTTATGATTTATAAGTCAATGACCCAAACACCCCCTTAATGTAATAGAATCCCCTATAATACATGACTAAAGCTCATGGCATTAAAACATGTTAATGATTTTGGTATCTAAACTGAAAATGAACTAAGTCAATTATAAGATTTTGAACCCATAACCGAATTGTGTAGTCCAGGACCCGCTTGGTTGTGGTCTTTTTAAACTTTTTTGGGCAGATTTTTTTTTACTTTTTTACTTGTCCCAGCTTATAAAAACAAAAAAAAATTAAAATTTTTTTATATTTTTATTTATAAATAAAAAATAAAATAAAATAAGTTATACCAAATAGATCCTTAAAACCACACCAACCATACGGTTGATCTTTTGGTTTCTCAAGTGCACCTTAAATGTCACAATCTGATATAGATTTATATATATATATATATATCTAGCTATGTGCCGGTCCTTAAGATCACTTAATGCCCAGAAAACAAAGAAAACCACATTGCTGTCCCCACATGGCAGTTTGAAGCTAATTTGGGCTTAGCTGTTGAACCAAACACATGAATTCTATTCAACACTCTTGTTCGGAGAAGTTCCTCACCATTTTATAACAAGCTTTGCAGCAGACGCAAGGCTCTCTGGTTTGCTAGAAAATTCCTAACAGGGAAAAACAAAACAAAAAAAAAACAAAACAAAAAAAAAAACAAAAAGAAAAAGAGCGAAAGTTTTTGTTATAGGAGCACAGCTTACTTTATGGACTATGATCCTCAAGCTTTGCTTATTGCTATAATAATGTTTATTAAAGCCTATGAGAACACCTGGATCTGATACACGAAATAAAAAAAATTGGATTGCTCCATCATTGATTAGTTCCCATAGATAGAAAAAAAACAGAATCATAATAATAAACAAACAACACTCTGCAAGGCGGGTAAAAATTTTATCATTTGTCTACAAACGATGACTCTGCAAGATCAATGGCACGTGCAAGAGCTGCAGCTTTGTTCTCACACTCTCTCTGCTCATCAGCAGGATCACTGTCAGCCACAATACCAGCCCCAGCTTGAAGGTGGGCAACCCAATCCCGCCGCTTGCTGGCATCCTCGTACGAGTACATTGTGTCGTGACGCATTCCTGTTGGGAATACGATGGTTCTCAGTGCTAGGGCAATGTCCATATCACCAGAGAAGGAAATGCCTCCAAATCCACCACTGTATGGCCCTCGTCTCGTGACTTCTAGCTGATCTATCAACTCCATGGCTTTCACCTGTATAATGCAGTACAGCTAACCATAAGCAGCACATAAATTGCACCCCATGAGGCCACAAATATATAAATTAATGACCACATATATATGTATATATATTTGTACGTTTTATAACCAAGCACATGAAGTATACTTATAGTCGGATCATTCCTCATTCCTCGCAAACAATGGCAAAATGAAAACTTAGTCACAACTCTACATGATGGTAATGTCTGGCAGCGACCTTGAGGAATTATTCCTTCAAATGGCATCTTCACGTACTGGTGGAAAAGCACTTCAAGTAAGATAAGGCATTGTGTTGGAGCAGGCTTTGGGAGTGGCGGCCTCAACACAAACCCAACCCAATCAACATTAGCCTTGCCATCAACCTAACCAGGTTCAAGGATTGTCCCAGCTAACACTATTCCATAAACATGCCTCAAAATCCAACCAGAAGTGGTGGATACTTAATGATTCAATGCACAACAACCATTTCAACAGTAGAATAAACTGAATGCATGAAAATATTTAAACCCAAACTTGCATAAAACTCTATCTGGGAATGAGAAACCCAAACCATCTCCAGCCCCGAATTTAATCTGTTATCCCAAAACCATTCTAATAGGAACAGGACATATATTCTGATTAAAATACACCCCACACGTCAAGTAAGAAAGGAAGAAAGCTTCTGTCTCAAACTTTAAAATGAGCTTTCTTTCACTGACCCAAAAAACAAGTAGTGCTTATTAAAAAATGAAGTCAACTGTAGGGATAACCGCTTCAGCAATTTTAGTTTCTATTTGTGATATGAGATAGCTGCAAAAAATCTGCACCAACTATTGGAATGACCACAGAGTTCCCCTATGATTCAGCCCCAAAACCATTAATATCTTAAACACATGCATCATTATATGCAGAAGAGGACAGGTGAAATAAAACCTTTGGTGCCCCACTAACTGTTCCAACAGGCAATGCAGCACGCAGAGCATCCCAGCTAGTCAAATGATCAAGTAACTCTCCAGTGACCTGCAAAGGCAGGTATAAACTGTCAGGGAAAATGCATTTTGGTTGAGTACAGAAAATTAATGTCTTTCTCCAACATGTATTGTTTTGAATTATTCAAAATCTATGAAAATTTGTGAGCGTGCGCATGTTTATTTTTCCCGGACGAGCACCTCAGCAGGGGGATCACTGTCATATCAAATGTCTTTCAATTAAATTAAATCCCCATCTCCATAGGAAAAAAACTTATGTTGGGTATGTCATTGATCAAGACGTTTATGAACGACGAGAACCATGTACAATATTGTTCAGATTCTCGTTCGTCCTAAACGTAAACACAGCAAGGAACACTTACCGTGGAGCTGATGTGCATGACATGAGAATAGCGTTCGACATTCATGAGCTTCTCAACACACACAGAACCAGGTTTTGAGACCTGTGATGAAAGCGCGTATCAGTTACAAGATAATGGCAATGAAATACAAGCTTTGCAATAAATTAAGCCCATTATAAGATGTCAAAGACAAACAAGACATGATTATTATATAGTACTTACAGATAATCAGCAAAAGGCATGCACATATGGGTTTACTGATGTGAAGTATCTCCAAGTAACATAATACAACCTTGCCTCCCATGTTTGTACTAACCAAGATAAACGAAAACTAAAGCAGTTTAATTCAGTTACAAAAGTTTCAGTAATACACATTGGAAACTTGTTTATAGCCTTCATGATGATTCCAGATTTCATTCTCCAATGTATCTCATGGTGTTTTATCAAACTCCTGCTTAAGGGGTTTTGACAAGGCTAACATGGTGGTTTCTGAGAATAATGCAAAACAACATAGCAACTTCAAATCAGCCCTACGACAAGATTGTTTCTGAGAACAATGGAAACAACATAGCAACTTCATATCAGCCCTACAACAGGATGGAAGAAATTTTATCGGCCGTCAACCATTCAGCACACCACATTCAAGGAATTTAGCAGCATGATACACAAATTCGGACGTTTCCATTTAAGAATAAATAAAGGGATACATATTAATTCACTTCATGTATATGAATTTATCAATGAAAAAGCAGCCCCACCCCCCCCCCCCCCCCCCCCCCCCCCCCCCCCCCCCCCCCCCCCCCCCCCCCCCCCCCCCCAAAAACACCAAAAAAGAAAAAAAGAAAAAAATTGATGCATTTATAACTAAATAAGCATTGCCAAGCATGATAACTACTGTGATTCTTTTACGGATTCATCAGAAAAAAGAGTTTAATAGAGGCCCTAATCTATAAGAAAGAAGTCCAAAAAATGCAAATGTCAAGAGCTCTGCTGAGCATATTCATTGCAGGACAGCCTCCATATAGATACTTCATCCATTTAAGAATAAGTATACACAGAAATAAAGGATAAACTTTGTACATAAAACTTGTACTTAAGAATTTTTTGGAAATGAAAATATATACCAACATAATTTAGCAAAACAGGAGTATGAACCTTTCCAACATCATTCCTTCCTAAATCAACCAGCATAATGTGCTCTGCGCATTGCTTTTCATCATGCAGAAGCTGCTTTTCCAACATATGATCTTCTTTGGGAGTCTTCCCTCTCCTAACAGTCCCAGCAAGGGGTCGATTAGTGACCTTTCTCTGCCAGTAAGAGTGCAATATGTACATGTGACACTGTTAATACTAATTAAAATTTAACTGTTGCAAAGGACATGTTTATGAAAAACACAATCATTCTACCATAAAAGACGGCGGAAATTGGACCATTTACAAGAAAAAAAATTGTTAACAATGTTGGAATGAAGGAAATGATAGAAAAGATCATTTGCTCAATAATTCTTGGATTATAGTTTACCTTCTTCACACGAGTAAGAATTTCTGGACTTGAAGCAACTAAAATGCACCCTCTAGCCTGATCATTATAGTTGTATAATGGGAAGTCAGAATTGAATTGTAAAATGAACTCAAAACAAAAAAGTTTCAAGGACGAGCAGTCAGACTTGTAAATAAGTCATATATGGACTTGGATTGACAATTCTCAATGCCCTGTAGACCTCAAATGGGTCCGCAAAAGTTCGCCTTTCGAATCGCTGACTTAATACAATCTGGAAAATATCCCCTGCCAATATATGTTCTTTAGCTTGCAACACTGCCTCCTTGTATGCTTCACTTGTCATGGTTGATTTCTTCAAAGACGGACCAAAAAGGCTAGTATATAATTTAATTGAACCTGCAGCCAGCCTTGGGCTGAAATTGACAATCAAATCAAAATACTGAAAATAAATGACAAATCAACATAAACAATGGTGTGGCTCATTAAGCATAAAAGAGTGTACTCACGAAACTATATCATGCACTCTAGAGACTAAAGAGTCCAACCGGTTCATTCCATCATTAAAGGCGTCCTCAACAGAAGAAAATTGATCTAATCGCACCCAGTGTATCACATGTGCTTTCTGAAGTTGAACAAAATACCAAGTGAAAGAAACTCAATATTGTATAGAAAACATCCAAATTTGAAGTTAGATTAGAATTGAAGCTACCATTGTTCAATTTCACATAAATCAAACACACACTGAAAGAAAAATATGATTCTTGACATCAATGCTCCTTATTCTGCTGTTGATCTTACTGCAAAAATATCTTAAAAAGAATAAAGGCAAACATATAAGAATTAATCATGCCAGGCAACAAAATACTCTATCAAAAATTGCATGTTAAAATTATTTCTTACAAACTGAATTCAGCATCTTAATAAATGTCTTCTTTTATTCTCTCATTTAGATGGAGGGAGTTTCTTTGTTCATGCAGAAAGAGCTTTAGTGCAAGAGTTTCCATTCAAATCAAACGATAATTAAAAGTGACAAGGGGAGCATACAAGTAAATCACACATCTATGAAATGGTAAACATCTATATCAAAATAAATAAACAAATAGAGACAATAAATGTACAGAGAAAATAAATAAAAATCTAAATTGACTCTTGTCTAATGAGCAAAGCGAGATAACCTTTTCCACATGATCAAACACAATCACATCATCATAAAGGCCTAAATGAACATCAGGAAGGTTTCGGTCATCCATTGGGGCACTTGAAAAAGGCAGCTTTTTCTTCTCTACATAACGCACGGTGTCATATGAGAAATAACCAACCCACCCACCTGGTCAAGAAGGAAATACATTGCTAAATATATCTAGTGACCTAATAATGCATCTTTTGATGGCATGGCTATTAAATCTCTGCTAGAGTCAACGAATCAAACAAGATAAACTATTTACTCAATAGAGAACATCAATTGCAACAAAAAAAGGAACATAGAGCAGATATTATACAACTGAAAAGTGCATGCCTGAACACCAAAAGATAACTATAGTAATGGTAAAGTGTGTGCCAATCGAGAATATGAGAACTAAATCTATTAAACTCAAATCATTATCTTTTATCTCTAAAATATATCAGTAGGGACATTAAATGCCATACAACATGAAATTAGACGTAACAACAAAACACTCTCTTCAACAATATGCCTCAACTCAAGCAGATTGCAAACAATTGACAGAACAATCAAAGGTCATGAAGAGTGTTATAACAAAGAAAAAACAACTTGTGATTGAAAACCTAGCCCAAGGCCTCACCATATGCATACAATCAAAATATACCAAGTCAATCAAAGTACAGTAATCATTCAGTGATTATTAACATTCTGAAATCACGCTAGATCCTAAAACCATGGACCATATCAAAACATAGAATCCCATGTTCTAATCCTAATCATAAAATTATTTCAATACTGAAGATAAGAGTTAAAAGTTAATCCGATTGAGCATCTCAATATTCAATATCCAGAGGCATTCTCTAAGAGCAATATAAGCCTTGAGGTGGGACTCGGTCCACATAAAAACATTTAAACTTGAGGTGGGTTTCATAAATAGTTAAGCATAAGGCTTCTGTGAGTTGAGTCAAGTTATCTTAACGAAAGGTGCTTCTTCTTTCATTCTCCTTATTCAAATATTGTTGCTAGTTCATTATGGCAATCCTACCCAGAAGCCCAAAGGTCCCATGTCTGGCATGTAGCTACACATTGTCACTTAAGAATTGAAGTTGAATCACAAAGCGTTAATGAATCCAAATTTATTACCGCAAAATGCTTCAGGGAGCTCATTAATCCGTTGTGGGCTCCACTTTTCCATGATCCTCCGAGGAACAGCCATCGGATCCTCCTCAAATTCTTCGGTCCTCCGCCCTTCCCGGTGGTCCATAACTGTCACCATATTATCTTTTGCCACAATTTCCATAGTGGGCTGAGCTCCAATCACACTATACCGCCCCTAACATAATCAAGCCAATAGTGAACAAACCTGCTTTTAATGTGTGTATATATGTATTATTATATATATGCAAATACAAAAATATTTGTATATATGTATAACAGCTTAACTAAGCCAAATGATAAAGCATTGATTTCTTGGAGGTCAATAGGTTGCTTCACTTGTTTCGGAAGCAAAATTTGCTCTAATATTTGCTTAAATTTAAAAACAGAAATGTACTTCCGAATTGGTACATAAACAGAACCTTGTTGGCTGCTATTCCCGTTCTTTCTCAGCAAGCAAACCCGGGGGGATGGAAAGGGTACTTACAACACTGGACGCCTGAAAACCAGGCTCCACCGACTCATACAAGAAGCTGGGGGCGTCTCTTTCATCTTCTTTAACCAAACAGCGGTAGGCCAGCACCGGCGTCAGGTGATCAGAGAATATACGCCGGTACAGCGGAATCAAATTCCCATGCTTCGCAGCTTCCCTGAACTTCTCCGAATGGTCGACTATTATGAACCGTATCACATCAATTGCGCGTTACAGATACAATCAATCAGTCATCATTTAACCCACAAAAACTCTCTATTAATCAAGATTAACGTGTGAAAACGAGATTTGTACCTAATGACGGAGAAGCGAGGGCTGAGCATTTGACTGTACGGGAACACGAGGCCGGGTAGTGGAAGAGAGCGACAGAGGTTGGGGGAATGGAGAGAACCGGACGGTGAGAGAAGGCTAGGGTTTCCATTTGGAATGGTTAGAGTTGGAGATAGAGACACAGAGACGAGAGCATTTGAGAGGAAGAGAGGCTGCCTGTTGTTTGCGTGCTTCGTTTGATTTTTAAAGGGTTCTTGGAGTTGGGACTGTGAAAAGGGTTTTTGAAATTTGACTGTTTTTCTTTCTTCTTTTTTTTTCTATTTTTCATTTTTTGTAATTTAGACTGCTTATGCATTGCAATCATGTATAGTAAGTTTGGAGAAGAGAAATAAATAAATAAATAAATAAATAAAATATTTTCATATGATTTTATAAAATAAAGTAGAGGGGAAGGAGAGAAAAAGTAATTTAAAAAAAATTTCTCCTTTCCTTCTTCTCTCTTACATAAAATCAAACAAAAGAAGACAAAAGAAAGAAAATTTTAAAATTTTTTCCTCCCTTCCTCCCTCCCAAGTTCTAAATAGGTTCTACAATTTTATTTGATACTTAAGAAAAGAAGAGAAAGAAAAAAAAAATTATGTTCATTTTTTTTGTTTTTAGTTGAAGGAAGAAAAGAGACTAGAGAGAAAAGTGTTCACTTTTCTCATTTTTTTTCGTTCTTTTTATGTAGTTATTTTTTTCCTCTTCCTTTTTAATTTTACACAATGAAAATTAGTTTTACTTTTACTTTTAATTTTCTCTCATTTTTTTATAAAATCAAATTAAAAAAATAAATTATTTTTTTTCCCATATTCTCTCTTATTTTCCTTTATCTTCCTTTTTCTTTCCTTTGGCATAAGTATCAAACAACCCTTGGCTGCTACCGTTGTGTAGCACGTTTCCTGTCTAACAAATAAGTGAGCAGAATTAGGAAATGACCCAAACAAACCTTGGCTACTACCGCTGGCATATGATCGCATGTGTAGCACGTTTCCTGTCTAACAAATAAGTGAGCAGAATTAAGAAATGACCCAAACAACCCTTGGCTGCTACCGCTGGCATGTGATCGTACGTATGGCACGTTTCCTGTCTTAACAAATAAGTGAGCAAGATTAGGAAATGACCCAAACGAATTCTATGCGTTTTTTTTTTGGGAATACTGCACACGGCGGAGATTGAATGACTTTTGGTGAAGCAATAGCCCTGACTCAATAATTGAGCTTTATAAACTTACTCATTTAAACAGAAGTTTGGACCCCACCGGCCTCAACCTATTTTCCTTTGCTATGAAAAAAAAAAAAAACAAACCGCTTTCGGTGGATGGCTGTTCGGAACCTTTCTTTTGTTAGGCATTTGTCCTTTCCATGTTTCAGCTTTCAATTCCCAATGCACTGAAAAATAAACAAATTTGAACTAGCCCAGTTGATCAATGTATTTTTCTTCATTTGAGAAGTTTCTCTTCACCGTCAATAATGCTTAATTTTTCGCTTTACTCTGTGATAGGAACTGATTATAAATTTTTCTAATCATGCTCTACGTTCAGGGTACTCAGACAAATGGAAGGTTATTGATGGGGACTGATCATGAATTTTTTTTACCACACCTCACGACTCGGGGTACTCAAAAGGAATGGGGGGCTATTGATGGGGGCCGACCAGGAACACCGTAATGGCTCGACCAAAAGAAAGTACACACGGACTGTCAAATTCAGCTGATGATGTATCGTATATTACAATGGTTGAGAATTCAGCACCAAACATGTTGATATCTCGAAGGACACATATGGGATTAAAATAAGATAAAACACCACGAAAGAAGGATCGACCCTAAGAGGTTCAGCCGACCCAAGCCTGACCAGGGAGTCATGACCAACCAGATCGTGGCTGCACACGACCGAGCGGACCGCGCCCGAGCAAGACTTGTGTGATAATGCCGATCATTCGTCCTACTAGCCACGCCAGTAAAAGTCATCATTGGCAACCCAATCATGATAACGTGCTCCTAACTCCAAGATTTCGAGTGCAGGAAGAGGCAGTCACCTCACTCACTCTGACACACGCCTAAATGAGCGCCACGTTTAGGGTTGGACAACCACGCCTCCCATTGACCTGCCACCAGTCAGGATCTCCAATACCGTGCTGCCACATAGAGAGACAGCCAACTCCCACCCTCTCCATGCATACAACATCCCTCCAGGGTTACCAGTGTGCCGCCCAATATAAAAGGAAAAAATTATCTTCTCTAATAAGGTACGCAAAACATAAACTCTAGCAAAAAACTTTGTTAAAATATCTCCAAAAATCAAACTTTGGCATTGAAGTGTCCTTGATAGGCATCACACCGGTGCCCCTCACCTTTTCCCTCTTCTCAGATTGCTAGAGCTAATTGTTATCGACCTGGAGACCGACTTACTACATTATCACTCTGTTCATGGGGTTTGCTCGGTTAATAAGTTTGAGACTTTGAGTTCTCTAATGTCAGTCACTCTGTGGCAACTAGAAGTTGTATATGTACTGAGTTGGGTCTAGTTCGTAAACTCAATCTTAGTTAGTTTCAAATTTTTAGACAAAATCAAATTAATATCCCATAAAATCAAAAACCGAACTAATCCTAGTCCACCCCCATATCCTTCGGATCTGTTTCAAGAGTACTATCAAGAAAAGGAACATTTTCTCTCTCTCTAGCCATTTCTCTCTAGCCATTTTAGGTTAAGATAATGTCAATTCGGATTGATTCGATTTTGATCCACGCTTGAGTTAATTTGGGTCAAGTTTTGGCTGGGCGAGATTGGGTCTACTTTTTATTGTTTGGCAGGTCTGCTTGTATTGAGTCAAAACCTAGTTTATTTATTTAAAATAAAATTAATCTTGCATCCAAAAATTTTTTAAAAAAATAAAAAAATAACACAAATGAATAATAATAGAGTATGAATAATAATGATTTAAACATATATACCTAATACGTAAATGTTTATACATATATAACATCGGATCTCCATTTGAGTTTGGATTCAAAAAATGTAAAAATGATAATGGAACTGAATTGATCCGATTTGAATTTTTTGACCCAGACCTAGGCTAACCCAACTCATAGAGGCTAGCAGGGACGAAGGGGGGATAGGGCCACGAGGTTGAAACAAGTCCATTAGACATATTATAAATTAAGACTAAAAAAATTTACTTAGTATAATGGCCCCCTTATTTTCAAAAAAAATTATTATATGTTGTAAAGATCATGTCCCAACAAATTTGAACATAACAAAATAACCTTTTATGTGCAAAACATATTGCGGTCTTGTAGGTGGGATTTTTCGAAAATGTGTGACCGATCACTCAAGCTAATGTTGATGAGTCCAAACTTACTATAAGAAAGAGAAGTTAAAATGGGTAGACTCCTGTTGAGCCGATCACACTCCGATAATTAAGTTAGCAAACTTAATCAAGAGTTGAATAGATAAAAGTTATATATATTAGGGGTTAATTGTTCATATTTGGCTCTTGAGATATTTGGTATTTATAGTGTGATCGATGAAATGTTTTGTTCCTGGCCTACCAATAGGTCATCATGGCCTGTTGGATAGGCTTCATCATTTTTCGCCGACTGATCACATGTAGGGTCTGCGTTACCGTCGCTGGAGAATCGGGCTGATTGGACGTGCAGTTCGACGTCGCGTGGGGAGCCGACCGTGTATTTAATGCGAGTCAACTCTGCATTTAATGCTCTAAGACCGCTAACCGTTTGGGCTCACCTTTCGCGATTTGGGCCAAAGTCGGCATCAGGTCGGCACTTTGGGCCAGACTGCCCTTTAGTGCTCAATTTGGGTCACCCAGCAGCCCAGCTTTAATTTGTGTTAATTGGGCCTAACCAGACGGATTGGGCTGGATATATTTAACCCGCAAGTCCATTTTTAATTGCTACATTATTTTTCATTTATTTTTTCTGCAGCCCAAGCCCATACTTATCCATGATCAATTAATTGACATACATGGTAAAATTTGTAAAAAAAATATACGACATCCACATTTTGCTTTACAATCAATTTTGTTCTAAGAGAAAAGCAAACTTGGGACTTTTGATACAACTACTCACTGGCCACTGGTCAGTTTTTTAATTTTTATGGGATTTTTTATGAGTATATTTTGAAACAAGATGGAAGATGATTTTTTCGCAAACGCTTTGATTGTGTACATTGAAGAAAAAGCCATTAGAAAATTTAAAGTAAATTCAATCATAGATGAATTTCGTGACATAAATTGTCATCGAGTACCACTTTGATTGATACATTACTTGGTATGAATTAAAAGATAATTTTTTTGGTGTATTTTGCATCATATATTTGTTAAGACTGAATAAATATTAATTTTTATTTTAGTATATTAAATCTAACTTGTACCGGTTGGCCTCCTGAAACAAAATATTGGTTTTGTCCCTGAAGGCTGCTTGAGGTTGCAATTTATATCTTACCTAAGATTGATAGATTATTGGTGGATTGTGAGTGTTTGTAGGTCTTCAGAATAGTTTAATCACTGGAGATGAGTTCAATGAGCCTAGCTGGGTTCTCCAACATCTATAAATAAAATAAAAAAGAAGCATATTTGAATTTTTTGTCCTTTAAAGTTGAAAATGTAAATGAATTTTGATATGTGCAACAAATACGAAATGAAGCCATAAATTCTAAGACAAAAAACATATAAATAGCCAGAACAAAACTTTTTATATTTTGCGCAATCATCAATCTGGAGGTATTTATTTCAAAGTCTTTCATTTTTTTTTTTTTGGTTGAAATTCAAAGGAAAAGCATTTTCTTTGTTTTTTTTTTTTTTTGAAACGGTATATCCTTTTGGGTTTCTTCACGCATTCTTTCAAAAGTGATAATTTGCAAATCATAGTAAGTATTTTTTGAACAATGCCCCCTGTGAATCATTTCGAAAAAAAAAAGAGGAAAAGTAAAGAAAGAAACATGATGGTAAGATCCTTTGCGAGATTTTCAACCACCGGTCATTTTATAGCGAAAGTATTCCAAATTCTTTGAAACATTAAAATTTAAAGGGTCTTCTTCTTCATTCAATTTGGACTCATTTTAATTTCCTGATAACTTGTACATTTCGACAAAGAAAAACTAAAAATTTTACTAAAATTTGGTGAAAGCAAGGAATTGTACTGGTCTTTGTCGAATTTCATAATCGTTGGTTTGCTCGAATACCTGCCACACAGATAACTTATTTAGAGCGACTGTCAACTTATGTGGTGTGATGATTCATTCATGTAATGACATGTGTAGATTTTGTTAGAGAAAGAATCTTTTAAGAAATTATAAGCATTATCATAGCTGAATCGTTAAAATTTTAAATTTAAACTTTACCTACGTGCCTGGACACCCCTAACTATATAACAAAAAAAAAAAAATTAAACGTATCATCATGCTAAAAAGATCACATTTGTCACAATTTGAATGAAATATCACATCAAATCATCATATGACGTGATGTGACGGTCGTCTTAGACAATTACCTTGCCATGAAGATATTGCCTCATCTATCATTTTTAACAACCAACAGATAAATTGAAATTAGCAATACAGATTTACTAAGAGCAACAATTAAAGTAGGAATTCAAAAGAGAAGTTGATTCCAACACTTCGATAAAATTGTAACTTTCTAAAGAGGAGTTAATTCCAAGTGGGTACTATTATTTACAAAATTATTCTTAATAATTTTAAGGGATATTTGTTTAAAAAAATAGTCATATATACAGAAGTTAAGTAGTCTTTTAAACTTTTGGTTTCTTTACAGAAAATTAAAAAAGTTAAAAAGCAAAATTTAAACAAAGAAAATCCATAAAAAAAAAATAAATAAATAAACTGATGTAAAATGAGTGTAGAT
Organism: Euryodendron excelsum; assembly: GCA_033060915.1. Classification (NCBI taxonomy): domain Eukaryota; kingdom Viridiplantae; phylum Streptophyta; class Magnoliopsida; order Ericales; family Pentaphylacaceae; genus Euryodendron; species Euryodendron excelsum. Next base: position 9,888,235 of record CM065382.1, read on the forward strand.
GGTTTCTAACAATAAATAAATCACAAATGCTCAAAGATTATTAAACCCGGATCGTCCGATCCTCAAAGATCATTTAAACCTAGATCTAAAAAACCTGATTCTCATTTTGTCCTTATTTCCCTTATATACACGTACATGCATTACTCACGCTTTTCTCTCGCTGCAGATCAACCTTACCATTTTCGCTAGGGTTTTCGCCAAAGCTGCCGTTGCAGAAACAAAGAACCTCTCTCTCTCTCTCTCTCTCTCATTGTTGAATACTTCTCGGTGAAGCCAAACGCTAAGACCAGTCAACAATGGCGGTGAAAACTTCAAAGGCCGAGAGGAAAGTCGTGTACGACAAGAAGCTGTGCAAGCTCCTCGACATCTACTCTCAGGTCCTGATCGTGGCCGCCGACAACGTCGGGTCGAACCAGCTTCAGAACATACGCCAGGGATTACGCGGTGAGTCGGTGGTGTTGATGGGTAAGAACACTATGATGAAGCGATCCATTAGAGCTCATGCTGACAAGACCGGTAACACCGCCTACCTGAGTCTCGTACCCCTTCTAGTGGTACGTCTGACGTGAAGTTTTTCATTATGTGCTTGCGGGTTCTGCTGTGCCTTGGTCTGTTTGGTTGGCGAGAAAGTTTAGGAAGAGAAAGTTTTGGTCTGTTTTCTCAGCAACTATTTGGCAGTTTGGGTTTGAGTGTGGTGCTTTCATATTTCTAATTTGGTAAGTTGCTTTCTATGATTATTATTTTGTGTTGCTTATTTAATATTTTTTGCCTCTGAAATTAGGGTAACGTGGGATTGGTCTTTACTAAGGGAGATCTGAAGGAAGTGAGTGATGAGGTTGCCAAGTATAAGGTATATTTTTCGCCTTGCTCTATTTGTGCCGCGTTTCGGGTTAAGTTGGTATTTGTCATCAAAATCTTGTGAGTTTCATGATAGACTTATGGTGCATAAAAGTGTGATTTAATGCATTGTATCCATTTGTAAAATGGATCTCTAGATTTACGATATAGTTTTACGTATTTCATGGAAGGAAAATGGTATACAAAATAAAAAATATAATCAAAATACCATCCAAAATGATGTGAAAGTTGTGTTTTTGGAAATATATGAGCTACAAGTGTGGTGTTTTAGTTTAAAATGGATAGATTACAAACAATAACATATTCTGTATGAAAATTCTGTAAAAATATTATGTTTGTATAGCATTACTCTTCATTGAATTTGTGGCACTTTGAATTAAATATTCCTATACTTCCTTTCTATTAGGGCACCTAACCAAGTAGTCCAATTTTTGTCATAATAAATTCTAACAACATCAAATCAGAAAGAGAAACAAAATTCTTCCAACATGCGTTGAGTTTGTTAGGCTCATGGCAGTCCTTTTTATCCCTAATGTTCGTAAATCTGAAAGATGCCTGCCAATATACATTTGAATGAATAGCAGTGCTATACGGTCAGAATTTTTATACAAAATGAAGTGGTTGCTGTGATTCAATTATTTGAAAAGAAAAAAAAAAACATTCACTATGGGTTATAAATGCAAGAATGCTATTGTCACATGATTCCGAACATAAATTATGTAAGAAAATTCTGTTTGCTAACCATTTTCCTTGTATGCAAGTATGTGTTTGTGTTAATATGCCTATATAGAACTCAAGTTATTGTTCACTATTATATTGGATCAGAACATGGGAAGGTTAACTAATTTGTTTTTAAGGATTGTTGTTCCAATTTGTCTTTTCTTTTTTTTTTTTTGGCTTGACACAGAGCTTGAAACCTCATATGTCCACTTTGAGAGTTTTTGGAAAAAATTTACAAAAAAAAAAAAAAAAAAGGAAGCAGAAGAGATGCCAGGATTGTGTTTTCAACTTTAGAGGAGAAACGATTGTAGAAGTAGCTCCTAGTTCAGAGAATTGTGGATAAGGGCTGGAGCAAGAGTGTCAAGGTAATTAGATCTTAAAAGTCCAATTTGTTGTTTTATTGTTAACGAAAGAGTTAACTAGCTGCTTGTAAAAGATCCATTTATTCATGGATGATGAACGCCTGAATCATGCATTTACAAGAGCCAATGTTTGATAGTATACAATATATATAACCCTGTTGGCTGTGTTACTAAAATTCTTTTAGTTGGGTTTACATGCAATGTTAGTGCATTGCCTGGTAGAAATTGAACCGTTTATGAGATCATATTTGTTGTAATATACAGGTCGGAGCTCCTGCACGAGTTGGCCTTGTTGCTCCAATTGATGTTGTTGTGCCCCCTGGAAACACCGGACTGGATCCTTCTCAGACTTCCTTCTTTCAGGTTTTGCATCTCCAAGCTTCTGGCACCACCCCTCTTGAGAATTATTTTGCCTGTAAATGTATTCTATTCTCACAACTCTAGTTTTGCAGGTGCTTAACATTCCAACCAAGATTAACAAAGGCACGGTGGAAATCGTCACCCCTGTGGAGCTTATAAAGAAGGGTGACAAGGTGGGCTCTTCCGAGTCCGCCCTTCTCGCAAAACTAGGGATAAGGCCATTCTCTTACGGCCTCGTACTTCTCTCTGTCTATGACAATGGCTCGGTTTTCAGTCCCGAGGTTCTTGATCTCACAGAGGACGATCTCCTCGGCAAGTTTGCTGTTGGGTTGTCCATGGTTACCTCCCTCTCAATTGCTCTTGCATACCCGACACTGGCTGCTGCACCTCACATGTTCATTAATGCCTACAAGAATGCTCTGTCTATTGCAGTCGAAACACAATACTCCTTCCCGCAGGCTGAGCAAGTGAAGGAATACTTGAAGGTTGGCACTTATTCTTGATCTAAAAAAATTCTTTTCCTCTGTTTGCAAGAGTATTGATTTGTTTGAACAACGAAATTGCAGGATCCAAGCAAATTTGCTGTTGCTGTTGCTCCAGTTGCAGCCGCTGCTTCTGCTGCTGCCACTCCAGCAGCTGCTGCCAAGGAGGAGAAGAAGGAAGAGCCAGCTGAGGAGTCGGATGATGAACCCATCTTCAGTTTGTTTGATGAAGAGTAGCATTGTGGACGTTTTCTCTATATTTTGGTATCCTTGTTGTTGGACATTTATTTTTGACTCTGGGAAGTTTTGGTTTAAACTCAGAATTACGGTTTTAACTTTCAGTTATTTCGTAGTATCCTAATCGAATGCTAGCTTTTCCTTCTGTTGCAATTCTGCTTTTAACATGCTTGCATGTGTATTGAATATTCTCTAGTTTTAGCTTTGTTCTTGTGGTGGTTGAGTTACACATTGTAATATCCTGCACTTTTCTCCTTAGATTCCATGCTCCATCTCAAGTTACTGGTAATTACTTTTACTATCTGAATCATAACAGCACACTGACTAGAATGGGTATAGATCACAATAGACCATTTTGGTCATTTTATAAGCAATTATTTCTTCTCTTTTTTCCCCTTTTGTTTACAACTTTCTACTCGTGTAAAACCCATTGAGTTGACTGTTGCAAATTCCTTCTAAAAGATGCTGAATTCTGCATGAAACAGATGATTTTAATATTTAAAAAAAATGTAATGTCTGGTTACAAGGAAGATATAGATATGTATGAAGAACTTTTCAATATTTTTCTTAGCTATTTTTTACATTCTAAAATGCGAAATAATATGATTGAAATGTCTGCAACAATGCTTTTTCACGTTTGCTGTCTTTGATTGTTCCCTCACTTGAAACTCGTTCACTGCAATATCTGAGTAAACTTGAATGTAGGTCATCAACCTCCCCAAAGCCTGCAACAAAAATGGAGCGCTTTAGAATAACCCAAACCTGGAAAGCTAATTCGATAGCTAAACATGAAAACCTGGAGAGAGAGAGAGTTAACATTTCCTAATTCACGTGAAAGCTCATTGCTTTGGTTATCCTAAACTAGAATTCATTGTCTAATATATATAAACTAGGTGTCAACCCGTGCAATGCATGGGAGTAAAAATTGTTGAAATCATAAATAGTTAATTTAAAATTCACAATAATTAATTATACAATCGTATCATATCTTTAAAATATAAATAAATATTGACATATACGATATTTTATTTAATTATAATCACATTTTTAAATATTAAGTTCAAAAAAAATCCTGACAATTTAATATTATATATATATATATATATATATATTTTATCTATCTTACAAAACTAATTTTATCTTATATATATAATATTTTATTTAATTATAATAACTTTTCTTATAGATATTAAGTTTTATAAAAATCCTGATAATCTGAAATGATATACATGTATTTTATCTATATTACAAAATTAATCTTATCTCATCTATATATATATATATATATATATATCTTACAAAACTAACACAGTAAGTTTAATAAAATAATAAATTCAATAATCATCTAATAAATTATCCTTGTAACGTAACATTTTAAAAGTATCTAAACATTTACAGCACCACGTAAAAAAAAGACAAAATATAAAGACAAACACAACTTTTATACATATATATGATTAGAATTCAAAAATGAAAAACCAATATGAACACCCTTAGCATGCTTTGAATGGATACACCATGTCGATTTTTATTTACTTGTTCTCATTCAGCGCACAATATCGAGTCAACTCTACTGTCAGTCGAAGGCTAATAAAAAGGCTCATGGTAGGGAAACTTTAACTAGCATACGAAAGGTTCCCTAATGCAAATTGGTTAACAAGTGATGAGCTGATTAATTCGCATAGAACTAATGATTTCATGGCATGCAAATGGGATCTTCCTGTTTCAGCATAATTTCTTGTGACATTCCCTACTGCTGTCAGCTTCTCACGCAGTATTTTCATATTGAACGAATGTTGCAACAATGTTTTTGTTGCATAGCTGGTATCTATTTTTTTGGGTCAAATAGGTCTGAAGAATGAGAGAAGCCATTTTTTGAAGGAAAGAGAACACATTGCTTTTTTGTTGATTCAAGTGCCATAAGTGGTATGAAGAGAAAGGATTCACGTGAGTTTAAGGCCAAATTATATCTTGAGAAAAAACTACATAAATGATACCTTCTAACCTTCATATTAGGAGTGCTTACACATAGCTGAAAAGAGCAGCCACCAATGCCATGCACAAATTAAAATCACGAGTCCATATCCTTCTGACCAGCATAAAGACAATTTCGGAATACACGAACTCCCTGCCACACAGATAATTACAACACTTAGCAAAGACAAAAATAAGGTTATCGTAAACCAGCAGATTGAGACTACGGCAGAAGTAACTCTCTAAAGAAATAGACTAGCGGATACACAGGAAACTTGAATTTGTTTTTTTATACCTGCAATGCAAATGCAATATCTGCTTCATCTACTTGTAGCACAACTATTCTTAATTTATGTTCTCGTGATTGACAAAGTTTAAGAAGACCCTGCACTTTGAATCAAGTATCCTTCGCTTGCTATATCATTTTCTTTCCAGTTAGAAACATGGGTATCATATCTCATTGTGAAACATGCTTCATGTACGCAATCTAAATCTTGTGCAGCGAATTATGTTAAAAGAAATTAATTCAATCAAAACACCCAGCACATTTAACTCACCTGGTCATCTAGCACTCTGCACATGCTTGAAAGTTCAATATTTCCAAGTGGCGGGATTGATGTGAATTTGCAGATATCTAAGGATTTACTGAGCTGCTTGCGTATAGCAAACTAACAAATCTCACTTAACCGCCGTATTCTTATGAAGTCGTATACTGCCACACTACGGCAGATAATATACCTCGCCTATAGTTGTATCCTTCTTTTCCCTGTGGAAAAGCTTCACAGCAGAACAAAGTATAATCTGAAGCCAAGAAAAAATAAAAAAAAGAAACAAATATTTTTGAGATAGATAGGCATTAATATTCCAAGAGTGAGAAAGGCAAACATCATTTAAACTAACAGGCTCCAATTTATTGAAATTGGTTTAGACAGTTAACTAATCACCCCAAAAAGTTAGGCAAGTTACCACAAGTACTGTTCGATGCTTCTCATGATGACAATCATTCAACACACCATGAAGCAAGCCAAGATCAACCACTAGTAGCGAACTAAATTTCATGAAGTTGAGTTATATAAAATAAGAAACCATCTGCTGAGCAGCACTTCTGGAAAATAAATATCCCAATGACCTACAACGCAATAAGAGCTGGAGTCTTTTAGAAGATCTAGTAATTGGAGAAATCAGAACTGCACCCTTCTAAGATCGAAATATTAATCTATTGAGAAGTTCAATATCCGTGTATTCTATAAGTGAAGATTATCTGGAAGCTTGAGCCTTGTGGAAAATTTTGAGTAATTGAAGAACTAACCTTCTTGAGATTAATGCAAGGTCAACTGTCAGTGTGAATACTATAGGCAATACAGGGCAACTCCCGCATTTACATCCAGATGTATTCATGGATGCAAGTTTGTGAACTCTTCTAAAATGAATGAAGTACCTATGTCAACACTCTACACGTGGACTCTGACACTTAGTAAGGCATGAGAATGGAATGTGTCCGATATTTATTGTTTGATATTTATCCAACAAAAAAGTTTAGTAATTCGAGTTTACATATAAATATGTACTCCCATATTATGTATGAAATGCTCCATGCATCTTGTAAACACTATTTTATTTTATAAAATAGAAAAAAATATATAAAATGCAATATGAATATTTTGCCATGTCCTTATGTCATTGGACATATAACCTGTCAACCGTATCCAAGTCCATACAACACAGATCCAGCTCAATAACCCCAATGGAAAGCTCCACTCCGCAATTGCTAGACAGTGAGCACGGAAGTTACCTTCCTGATATGCAAGCTGAACAACTCTGCCACCTTCTGCCCAACAACACCCTAGAAGCCATAACAAGTTTACCAAAACTACACTAAAGACTGCAAGACCAGGTCAATAGTCAATTCAGGGTCATACTCCAATAGAAAACAACTACATCCGCAGTCTCAAGCTAGTGTCAGTCTTCATAGGAATGCCCAAAGTTCAGCTGCAGATTAGTGACCTTCGTGAAGTCCTCTATAGTCTATAGACCCTTATAACAAAAGGATTTTCATCATCCCACAACAAACCACCTTCCCTAGCCAATCCCAAGTTTTCCCTCAGCAAATGCATCAGTAACTTCACACTTGCACACTAAAGGGAAGGCCCAGAATAACATGAAGAGATAAGCAATAGCATTATGAATTTGCATTAAAAAAACTCCCAGTTATATGCAAAACCTTCAAGATAGATAGCGAAGTAGATGCAAATGAAGGATCCTACAACCATATATTTTACCAAAAACCAAAGACTGTACACAGTGACTACAGTCAAATGAGGCCGCTTTAACCTAGCAGTGCAGCCCAAGGCCCTACAAAACATCAGACGACCAAACGAACAAGAATTCTCATGGCTACTGCCATACCAAAGGCAACCACCATTTAAAGCAAGTTGGCAACACCTGTTGCTCTAATTGTCAGAAGTCAATCATGTCAAGCAACCCAGATGAAATACAGAGTCCTCTGTTTTGATATCAAAATGAACAAGAGATCCACTCTGAGATCCCAAGGCGAGAGTGCGCTTTAAGCCCCTAATCAAAGTAAAACCTTTAGAACATTTTTCCTGATACCACCCTGAACTCAAAGAGACTTATGTGAGGCTTTCACAAGCCTCAGTCATAGCTTCCTCAATTGGGCCCAATTGAACTGATTGCTATCCAGATATTTTGTTTTGAAACAAGGGAAACCCAGGTCTAGGTCCATTATAATCCAATAAAAAACTTCAGTTAATGGGAGCCAGGCTAGCAGTACATCCTTCCAAAAATTATTATGTCAACTGTCCACTTCAAATCCTTGCTCAGTAGGCTAGCTCCACTGGAGAGACTTCAACAAGAATCTTAGACCTCATCTAGTGAGTTTTTAGAACATCCTTCTACAAAGAGGTAGGGGTAATAGAATATCTCCAGTCAATCCAACTTGGCAAAAACACCTTGATTCACCCAAACATTTGTTTTAGCCATTACATGCAATTTAGCTTTAGCATGAATCTGATCCCATGAAACTAAATGGATTCTAAAGCTAGGCCCCGATCCCTCCTAGTAGAAAGTTCCAATTGTGCTTTTAATTTAACCATAGCGGACAATTATAGGAAGAGAAGGTATTGAATTCAACTTAAGGCCTCAAGCTGCTATGGAAAAAGGAACTATATGCAAGAAATTAAACATTCACAGTATCACTTTTTATGTATAGACCTATGAATATGCAATGCACTTCTTTTAAATCGTACTAGTCAATTGACTATCATATTATCAGAACAAACTTACCTGCTAATGTTGTGGAAGAGATTGTATGGTGTCCACTATTGGTGATCTATAGGTCTTCGACAAAGCAACAGCCATATGGTCAACCCTCACCTGTGACAAGCTCCAGAACTAGTAAGAATAACGAAGATGATAATTGAATGTAAGGCAGACGTGCGGCAAAGTAAGGATGAATAAGTGTTACCATATATTTGGAACTATTGACAACTCAGCGGAACAAAAAAAATAAAAAGAAATTTTGATATAAGCTTGGTGAAATAGTTGAGATATCAATGGTCAATGAAATATGCAAGAGCGAATGTTGGAAATGCAATACTTACAAGACCGAATTGTCAATTCAATTATCTGAATTAATTTGTAGACTTTACTACTAATGTGAACAAATTTTCAATCAATTGACAATATTCACGTGTGACTCACAAATTGTAGACTACAGATTGAAAATTGAACATCAGCTAATTTAAAATCAATGAACCGGTGACAACACAACGAATCCAGATAACTATTATGTAGCTGGGTAAAGAAGATATTTGAAAGAGAGTGCACATGACTACTTTGTATAAGACACTTCACATATTGGTTATACCTAGATATCAGGAGACCCATCAGCAGTTGAGTAAGGTTTACATCTGGCTGGCCCTAACTTCTATTAGTCTTGCACCACTAAATCTTAAATTTAATAACTTATTTATACTAAGCATATGAAATGTTTGAAAGTGATATTTGACCACAATTCCTTTGAAGTTGGCTAGCAAAATTTTTAAAACTTTATTAAGTGAGCAAGATGGTTACTGGCAAAACATGTTTTTGTATCATTGGTTTGACTTGTTTGTACTTTGAATGGATGAAGTTCAAGTAAATACCAAGTGCTTACAATATCAGTTTGTTGCTTTAAGTTCTCAGCTGATGACAAATCCCAATTAGAGTCCCTCAGCTCTGCTTCTAGCATCTCAATTGCACGCCTGAAACAGAATTAAAAAGGTGGAAGTAATTACATGGCAGTTTATACCCTGGTGCAAAAACATCCTGTTCATCACACTCTCATACTATCTACATCCTTTGTTTTAGCTGTTGCTGATACTAGATTTAGCACTCAAAAGCTATCAATAGAAGGGCTGAGTGACTGCCTTGCAGTTAATACCATTTAGAAATAATGAATACATGCAAGAAAGACAGCAAATTCCTACAGTTCCTGTGGAATCTAATTTCTTGGAATAATTACTGCTTAGATGACAGCTAGGAAGATCATCATGGCTGCACACTGGAGAAACCCCAAGCCTCCTGAATTAATTCAAAGCAAACAAGGGAGAGAAAGGGCAGAGAATGCAATCTGGTACAATTAGTAGCAGACATTTGCAAATGAGCTCAAATCAAATATCAGCAATACTCACGTAGCTCTGTCCTTATCTTCAAGACATATATATCTGTTGCATTGATATTTTCAAATGTTTTATAATTATTTAAATTGATTTCCGTAGATAATAACCATAGATACATCAACATTTTTGGATTGTATTATATCCACCTTATTATTATTTTGTTCCTTGCAATAAGTGATTGCTACTGTTGGCCATTGACATCAAAAAGATTCAATACTATGCCCCTACGCACAGTGTCTCCCAATCTAATTTTGACCCTCTTGAATACAAATTGTGATGTAACTATTCAGTAAAAGACCAACCTGCAGACACACAGAACTTTCCTCATATCTCCAGATGCAGCTGCAACTTTTTGCCAGGTTTCAAATGAATGCCAATTTCTCTGCTGAAAAGAAAATTTCACATATGGTGTTTGGTGCCAAAGTTTCACTACAAATAGAAATATAGAAAAGTGAAGAGAACATAATTGTTGTTTTGCTAAAATTCAGGCAAGTAATATTACATATATGGATCCACTACCAAATTAATGGCAATGAGTCAAGAAAAGAGAGACAAGCATGATGTATCAGAACACAACAAAAAATCAGTGGTGGTGACTTACTCTGGCACAGAGTTCCAAGGCTTGTGGTTGAAAGATGGTGAAACGAAGTGCCTGTTCGCAGAGGATAGCATTCAGTCTTGAGTCAATACGAATAAATGAAAAGTAATAAATGTTGTTTTTTAAAGGTTCCTTGGACATTGTGCTAACTCAACTGTTAAACTACTCAGTTATGTTAACCTTGAATGAAGAAAAGTCACGAAAATGACACTCCATTCTGAGTGAAAATATACTGAGATCATTAATCTGTGACTTGTTCAGTTATCAACTGCAAGTGCATAATTTGTAATTGTTGGTATATTGTAATAAAGTTTTAAAACTTTTCATTACTATTATAAATTTAATCACTATCCTGTTCATGGCTATTTGTTACAAACATTATGTTGGGTGTTACAAATTATTTAATGATATATTTTATTATATTTATGTGAGATTTTATAGCTATCATAATTGATTGTGGGAGGTTTTTCCAAGAGTTATATTTCATCTATTATATGGTATATGTGTATATATAGATATGCATAGTCATTGTTTTGAGATGAGTGTAGAGAGATGAGAGGAATGGAGAAGACTATTCTTTATACAAAAGCTCCACCTTTGTATATACACTATTTTCTTTTAGTTTCATACATACTTTGTACTTGTATTTTGTGGCAACCACGGCTGGGACTGTTCATCTTCTCCCAGTTGGCGTGACACCTGAGGAGAGCAACTTGTGAGCACTTGGGTTGAATCTTGGAGCCGTTAATGTCCGCTAAAACCTTCACGTAGGGAGGCACAACGACTTTAAGAAAGCGACTACGTCGTGCCTCACTATCTCACAGGCCAGATTGTTTTAATCTATGTTTTCATATTATATAATGTATTTGTTTTATTGTTATTTAAATATGTTAGTGAATGATGATTTGTTTTGACTTAATCTCTGTTATGTGATTTTTAGACTAACAGTAATCACCATTGATCAACTGAAAATATACTGGTGAAAGTATATAAGTTGTAACCTACGTTGTTTTTTATATAGAGAAAAAGCAGCCGCTCTTGTGCATGTAGGTATATAGCTTAACCACGTAAATCTGTGTGCACTGTTCTTTTCTTCTTTCTTCTTTGGTTGCTGCATTGTGTAGATTTAACATGGTACTAACATATTGAGAACAGTCTCAGCCAAAGTGAATACTTTTTCTTAAAATGAAAAACTGTATCACTTGGTTCTTTCAAGGATATAAAAAGTTATTGCATGACTAAACAAAAGGAGACCACTCGATTATATAAAAGCAAAAAAGGGAGCACAAGATTTACCATTAACCTCTGCTGAAGAATCATGATGATCTGATCCTTGGAGTAGGCATGAAAAGTTACCACCATAGGCTTGCCTAGCACAAGAAAGGGGTAGAACCAAACAGTAAGTACCACGACCAACCAACATAGCCGCACATCCTTTAACATCAGTTTTATATGGGATACATTGATGGGGGATGAAGAGCAGGTATAATAGACATATCGCTGAGCATTACACCAAGTAGTTCTTAATAGTGGCTCCTGCGATTGCTAAAGAGGTATGAAGCAGAAAGATAGAAGAACGTGAAGGATCCTAACAGCAGATGGTTTAAAGGATATAAGCAATTCTGGGACGAGGCCTTGCATCATAAAGAGGGTCTGGGAAGAAGAATCTTTGTCACCACAGGCCCAGACCTGATCCAATCAAAAGGAAAGTGAATAAAGTTAACTGATTAAAACAAGCAATGAACTTACAATTCAATGACTGCAGTCTTGGAAGAAATCGATCAGCTAGATCTATAGCATTAGCTATTCCTGTAAATCAAGATGAAGTAAGAGAACTCCCTTAAAAATGGCCAGCTAACAGTTATCTACTCTGAAATCAAAACTATGTGGAAAAATATCATAAAAGGAGCAAAAAATTTAGAATAATGTATCTGCCACTAGCATACCAATCAATATACATCTAGACAATGGTAAAGTCGTAAGCATGAAAAGATCATGAAGCACAGCCCGGTCTTTAGTTATTAAATAATCCAACTCATCAGCAATAACCAACCTGTAAACAAAGAAAACTACCTGAGTGCAACCATACTTTTGGTGACACACAAACTCCTAAACCAGTTAAAATATATTTTTAAATTTGGAGAGATCTTGCTCTTGTCCTATTTAATTCAACACGTGTTACTGCCTGGATGTATTAAGAGATTAATAGCCCATGGTGTTATGGAATCTATGACCGGACATGGGTGAGGATATGCTTCTTACATCATCTTCATGCCAGTTGATTGCTGCTTTTGAGCATACAAGTTCTGAAGATGCTGCAAAGGGGAAGTAGAACTGTTGATTTTCTTTCGGGGTTGGTTTTTTCCAAGTATCTGCCAAAGCTAATGCAATGTAAGCATATGTAACATTGTAGTGTTCAGGTATTAAAAGGCACAGTTTTATTGATTTCAGTACCTTACTGAAAATTTCTGATATGTTAGCAAGAGAAGTACAGTTTATGGCTAATACATCTGGTGGCTGAAAATCTGCCTGGCAGCAAGAGCCATGATTCAACTGGTATTAACATTAAGAAATTTGTGAGTTACAGATAAAAGATATTAGCATGCATGTTTAGATTTGCCAATTTTCTTTCCAATTAACCTACACATACATGTAAAAATAAAAATCTAGCTCTCAAAATTTGGTTTATTTTTTGCTAAACAGTACAAGTAAATTTGACACATGAAGTAGTACCCATGCCCTGGAAAAAATGCAAAAAAGAGAAAAATCAGAGCATTACTGGTACAATTGCGGCAATTTTGTATATTCCTTCCATTTTTAATCCTTTTCATGTTCTGAAGTATTTTCCCCTTAACAACTGACAATCAAAGATGCAAGGCATAATATGTTTGCTGAATAAACAAGTAATGCTGTAAGATTAATATTTTCAACCTCCCACTTATACATTAAATGGTAAATACTTTGAATGCACCAAATGGAATGATGCCAGACAGGACAAAACATAGAACTCCCGACTTTTGAGGGATATATGTGCAGAATCACTGAGTAATAGGATTGCTTGTAATCTTCTTGACAAAACTAATCAATAAACAAACCCCAATTTTAAAAACTACAATTAAGGGCAATCAGCTTACCGCCTTTGCCCAATCAACCAGAGACTCTTTAAACTTTTCCATCGCCAGAGATTTTCCAGTCCCTGGACATCCACACGCATATAAACTCCCGGCCTTCTCTTGTCCTATGCATTCTTTGCAGAACTTTGAAACCATCTTCTGCTCATCTTCCCGACACACAACCGTATATGGTGCCGTTGACACATGCAATGCCGCCTTCACCGCAGTCAGTTGCTCCGTATCTATTACATAAACTCAAAAACTAACACTTAACATTAATAAAAAAAATGTGTTCATATATATGTTTGTGTGTATATATCTATCACCAAATTAGGACAGATCAAATCAACACACACATATGGCAAAAGCATAATAAAAAAAAGGTCGAATTGCGATCGAAGGAATAACGACGATTGAGATCAAACTTGCCTGTTGGATTCCATTTTGGTTTGTCAAGAAAACCATCAGACAATTTTTCCACCAGCAATTCGCGGGATGTGGCCAGCTTATCACCGGATTCTTCTTAAATTCCCTGCAAAAAGAACATATTAACCACTCCAAATTGTCACCGTCAATGGTGGTATCAACAGAATGCACTTCTGCATGAACTGAACTCACATTTACAGGGCTATTAGGGCTGCCATTGATGCATCGGCGAGGAGATTTCCACTTTGAAGGATAGCACGGCTTAGGGAACGGCGTCGAAGTGATCGGGAAGTCTTCTGCAGCCGAATTGGATCTCAATCTTCGGTTTCGAGGAGTGGAGTCGCCATGGAATCTAATCTCGCCAGATTTCTCAACCTTGATGACTTTGGAATCCTTGAGCTCGCAGCCGGCTGCCAACCTGATGATCCATTTCCGGCGATGCTCGGCATGCATGGGCTGTTGCGAGATCAAAGAGGCCAAGCTCTTAAAATTCTTCGACGCTGATAGAATAGACAAGTAATGTGTTCTTCTGTATATAACATGCATATATATATATATATATATATATATGCAGCAGAGAGAGTTGGTTTTAGCGGGAAAAAAGTAACCGCGTCAAGTGCATTTCCCGCCATGAGCAGTGTAATTTTGAACTCATCTAGTTCACTCGGTTGGGTTACTCTTTGCCCTGTGGGCAATAAATAAAATTTTTACTTATTTTCATCGAAATATCCAAAACAATCCAAACGTTACAAACGTTTTTGTTTCAAAGGAGACCGAAATGAAATAGTAGTACAATAACAAACTCTATTGTTTTCATGAAAATAATTTTAAAAAATACATCAAAACAGAATGCTATATACCAAAATAATAGGTTATATAATTTAGATATTTTTCATAAATATTGTATAATTTTGTTTTAAAAAAAATACAAAAGATAATATTTTACAATATCAATAGTATTCAACTTAGAATGGGGGATTATTTGAATGTACAACAATATTTTCTTAAACGGTAATGCTATACAAATAAAAAAAATTATACAAAATTTATTACTAGAATAATATAATTGAATAAGAATTATTCACTTAAATACATAACACCCATCATGGTAGCTGTTATTTATAAAAATGTCACTATCACATGATTTTAATAATTTTTCTGTACAAGATTTTTAGTAGAATAGTATTTGCCTTTCACAATGGCTACAAGTTATAAATGAACTAAATCCTGGGAAGGGCCCAGAGTATTGATCTAAGCCCATAATATGAATTGAAAGCCCAAGCAGAAGTTCCAGTCCAACTATCATCGATACCCAACACTACATGTTAGCCTACTTTAGGCTAATGAGTAGGATCATTTGAAAGACATCATCAGAATTTCTTGAAGAAAATTTGAATTAGTTTTCCAAATTATAAGAGCCGAAAAATCCAAGAACTGAACTAACCCGACTTTCTAGGCTAATTTGGTTGAGTTGTCAATATCTTGATTATGGGTCTTAAAATGTCCAACTCAATTAATTTGTACGAGTCTCATGCATGTTAGCATAACCCTAGGCCCGATGAATATAAATGTTACAAAATTCTGTCTTTATATCGTGCATATGCTATTTTTTTTTTTTTTTGGTTGAAAAAATAAAGAATGCTAGATTGAGGCTGCTTGTTAATCCTTTTTTAAGTAAATTAGACTTTATATCATACAAGTTGACTCGAATTCAATTCGATAAAAATCCAAACCATAGAACCCAACTAAATTCGACACGGACTTGACTCATGCACATTCCTAGTTGCAATGAGAGCTTTATTTTCTATAAATGATCCATTCAAGCAAGTGGATTTGCTATTATGATAACGAGCACGACACATTAGAAATAAAAAAATAAAACAACAAAAACAAATTTACATTTCCACACAACTTAAAATGTATTATTGAATTATCTAACTTCATAGCTATGCAGTTCCTTTTTAATGGATGGAGATGGTTGAGCTCAAGAAAACAGATCAATTGACCCCAAAATTCATGACGTACTCTTCATGCATGGCTTTGGTTTGATGATGTTATATTTTTGTATGGACTTCAATGGCCAAGATGCCCGGACTCGTTGGCGTGGAATCACTCCCAAGTCACAAGCTCAATCGCCCGGCCTGGCCCCGCTACAGCAACTAGGTCACCGAATGTGACCCGCTTGCATGTCGAAATGGAATGGCTAGTTAGATATTTTGGCTTGCCAAATTACTTTATTGTCCTCAATCTCGGCAAAACAACTGGTAATTACCCTTAAACACAACAAAGTAGTATAGATTGGCAATGGTTATGTATAATGGGGAATTCAGCTGGCCTCTTCTAGAATAAATTATCCCGTAGGGTTCACGGGCTCATATGCTCGATTCATGAAAAACAAACATGTTAGACGATAAATCTCGTATCTGAATAGTATGTCTAATTCTTATAAGTAGGGGCACATTTGCTCTAGAACTATGGAATAATTATTTTCACTATTGTTTGAAACAAAACTCATCCAATGCTGCTCTATCAAGGATGGTTTCTTTTTTTGCACTGTTATATGTTATTGATTTCTTTTTATAACTATTCGTATTAGCTTTTACACGGAGAGTTGTGGTCATCCTTAATGTTTTTTGGAGTAATTTTTTCTTAATTGTGAACTAATAAGAGCCAAATTTAAGACCAAGATAAGACCAGCTCAGTGAGGTCGACCCATGAATGCCGACTTGTCGAATTAGGCCCATGCCAATTAGGAGTTAGGACCTAAAAAGGCTGGCTCAAGGATTTTAATTCAAAAAATATTAAGACTAATGAAATCCATAATACGAATCATATTTCTAAATAAATTAGGACAAATAAAAGATAAGTTTAATACATTAAACTGACTCAAATAAAGAAGATTCTTAGAAAAAAGTTACTCCAATTTCTAAAGAAAACATGACATTTCGAAACCTATAAATACCCCTTTGCACTAAAGGTATGAGGTACGTTCACTTGAGTTCTAGCTCTTTATATTTTCTTTGATTCATTGTGATTAAGCTTACTAACTTAATTATCGAAGTATCTTCGGCTCAAAGAGAGTTGAGTTATTCTCATTGTATTCTTCCCTTGCAAATTATTCGTGCTCCTCAATTTAATTTGAGAGTTTAACCATGCCTTTTTAAAAATCTTACCTAAAGTTTTCTTTTTATAACTATTCGTATTAGCTTTTACACGAAAAGTTATGGTCATCCTTAATTTTTTTTGGAGTAATCTTTTTCTCAAACGAGGAATCAATATTCATGATCGTTAGGCGTTGTTACAAAATAGTAAAAAAACCCCAGCCAAATAAAAAATAAAAAACTAGTGACATATGGTTTCCTTTGTCATATATGCTAACATTACATAGAATGAATTTAAATTCTCTTTATTCTATAATTAATGAATTAAATATAATTTTATTACGTGTCTTATTAAAATTTTATTGTTTTATATTAAAATTTATTTTTTTATGTATAATTATAAATTTATTTATTTTTAAATAAATTTTAAATTAACTTATTTAAACTTTTTATTTTCATATTAACTAACGTATCAACATCTCAATTAATAAAATAAAAATTTTCACTCTAAATAATAGAATGAAGAGAATTCAAAACTATATAAAATGTTAGTTGTATGGGAACTTCTTGTATTTCCTCCCTCTAACATGACCTAATAAGGGATTTTGGTCATTTGGATTGTGTTAAGAAACGAGAGAGAGAGAGAGAGGGAGAGAGATATGGATGGTTGTATCAAATGCATGCTTATCATTTTGGGTGGGAGAGGACGTGAGAAGAATAGATGGCAGGATACGGAGATTGGCGTCGCATCGGCGTCTGCGCGTCCCTCTGTGTCCGATCTTGGAGCCCCACGTGAGGTCCCCTCCCCTTCCCGACCTTTCCCTCTGCTGGCTGTTCCTTTAATGTCAACAATAAAGTCTAGACGAGGCCTCCAAATATCTCCTGGAGAGAGAGAGAGATAGATTCTATCATTTTGAAGTCCTAGAATACTACCGTCAACTATATACCTTATATATATTAGGGTAGCTATACCTGTACGGATTATATATATAGATACATACTTATATATTTGACACAATTTTTGTTGGACACGTATGCACCATGTGCCTTGTGTAGTACAAATGTCTATACAACTTGTCTCTATAATCTCTTTTCTGATAATGTGTTCGTCTGTTTGAATAATAAAAATATATATATATATATACTGTTAAAAGTAAAGAAAGAGAAAGAAAGAAAGAGAGTGAAAGAAAAAAAGTTAACTGTAGATGAAATTTTTTGAGAAGGTTGGGCCGAACATTCAAGCTCACTGCAAGATAGAAAAGTTAGAATGGGTCGATCCTTGTTGGGCCGATCACACTCCGATAACTAAGTTAACAAGTTTAATCAAGAGTAGAATAAATAAAAATTGTATATACTTGAAGTTAATTGTTCATACCTATCTCTTAAAGGCTCAGGTATTTATAGTGTGATCGATGGAGTGTTTTGCTGTTGGCCTACCAGTAGGGTATTATGGCCTGTTGGGTAGGCATCATCATATGCCACCGACTGACTGCATGCAGGGCCTGTCTTACCGTCGTTGAAGAATTCGGCTGATCAGACGTGCAGGTAGACGTCGCATGGGGAGCCGCTCGCACATTTAATGTGGATCAACTCTGCATTTACTGCTCTGAGACCGCTAGCGGTTTGGGCTCACCTTTCGCGGTTTGGGCCGAGGTCGGCAACAGGTCAGCAGCTTGGGTCGGACCATTCTTTAGTGCTAAACTTGGGCTGCCTAGCAGTCCAACTTCGACTGGTATTAATTGGGCCTAACCTGATGAATTGGGCCATGTGTATTTACCCCACATTAACTTATATAAAATGAATGTTGTAACTTTACAATGAATAGACATAACATTATATATATGCTAGCCTTAGAAGGAGGAAAAAAGACTAAACTACCCCTAGGACATATACACATATATACATCAACACCCCCCTTCAAACTCAAGAAGGTTTACCATAGACCAACTTGAGTTTGGTGACGAAAGCATCAAATCGACCAGGTAGAAGGGATTTGGTGAAAATATCAGCGGGTTGGTTAGCAGAAGAAATAGGAAGAAGATGGATCGTACTGCAAACCACATGCTGGCGAATGAAGTAACAGTCAATCTCAATATGCTTAGTACAATCATGAAAGACATCATTTTGAGCAATCAATATGACACTGCGATTGTCACAATAAAGCACAGTAGCCCCAGAGTGTTGGACGCCCATGTCCTGAAATAGCCACCGAAGCCAGAAGAGTTCTTGTGTGGTGTCAGCAAGAGCACAGTACTCAGCCTTGTTGGCCCAAAAGGCAACTCAAGAGGGGGGGTGAATTGGGTTTTTCGAAGATTATACTAGTTAAGATTAGTTAAAATTAATCTAAGCAATGTAATAGTGATCAAACTATATATGATGCAATATAATCAGTAGAAATAAAGAAAACAGAGCAATAGAAGGGAGACACAGATTTACCGAGGTTCAACCACAAACCGTGGTCTACGTCCTCACCCCAAGACCTCCTTGAAGTCTTCTTCCACTATGTAATCACCTATTACAAATGGGCTATTGATTGACAAAGTGCTCAGCCCACTATACACAAGAACCCATCACCGAGCTCTTCAATCTCCAAGTGGTTTTGTCCAAGCTCCACTCAAACTTCCAAGAGTTTTACTTTTACAAGAGAACTCTCAAACTCTCAATTACAAGTGTATAAAAGTATACAAGTAACTAACACACTCTCTAGCAAGAGTAGATTCTACAATCAAAGCTCATAGATGAAGACAAGAAGAATATTCAGAGTATATCAGTAAATCAGTTGGCTTGATTTCGTTTTTGTCTTCAATCTCTTGTATAAATGCAGCTGGAAGCATATATATAAACCCTTGTATTGATTCCATTCGTTAGAGGTTGTTGGGGATCATTAATACACGTCCAGTCCGTTATAACGTTAAGAAAAATAGTCGTTATATCCAAGGAGTTGGCTCCAGGTTTGTGGAGTCGACACTTTCTGCTTCTGCATTTACCAGATGTTGTTCATTGACTTTATGAGTCCGCTCTTCATATCAATGAGGCGACTCCTTGTTCATTCTGTCTTCACATCTTTGGCTTCTGCTGTTATGAGGCGACTCTTCATCTTCAGGAGTTCGCTCTTTGTTTATTCGATCTTCAACCTTTTACTTCTGTTGTCATGAGGCGACTCTTCATCTTTATATATCCGCTCATTAATCATGTCATTTTCAAGCCTTTGCATCTGTCTCCATGAAGCGACTCTTTATTTCAATGAGTCCACTCTTTGTCTATTTGGTCTTCAGGCTTTTTGTTTCTGTGATCAAGAGGCGACTCTTCATTTTTCATGAGTCCACTCATTGTTCATTTTGTCTTTAGGCCTTTTGATTCTGTAATCAAGAGACGACTACTCATTTCCATGAGTCCTCTCATTATCCAGAAATCTACTTTCTGACTTCTAATGATCCAGCTTATCTCAGCACTGGTATAATATCTTCAAGGAGTATTTCTTTGGGGTATGATGATCAATCAAATCTCTTTAACTCATCAGAGTTAACTTCTTATTCAATTTGGATTGAATCAATCATTAGATGTTAATCTTCTCTTGATTCTCAAACTGTCAGAGCTTCGTTAAATCAATGTTCATCTTTTCTTCTTCATTTGCAAAGCTTCTTCTTTCATTGTAGAACATCTTCAATGCCAAGCTTCCTCAATTATGTGAAGCTTCACAATGCTTCATTTATGATTTCTTCTCTTTGCTAACAATTCTTCTTTTTTCTTTAAAATCACTTCAATGAGACTTTTGTAGGCTTGATGAAACCTCTTCATACATCTAGTCTTCATTGATTCTTTATATTGTAGAAGAATTCTTCACTTAGATTCTATGTAGAGATTAGACAATCATTGTGACCCATCTTCTCAGCAACTTCAATCACATTATCTTGAATTGATCTTTGCATTCTTGATGAAGTCTTCTCTTGAGCATTTTCAATTTCTTCAACAATCAATTCCTCTTCAACTGATCTTTGCACCTTTTCAACTAATCTTTGCATATTCTGATGAAGTTTTCAATCTATCTTGAGTGAAAATCAAACTCACTGAGTCTATGCATATTTTGATGAAAACTTCATTTGAACACCTTCAATCTATTCGAATGTAAGACATTTGTTTGAAGTAGAAATAAGCATTACTTCTCTGTTTTGTTCATTGCATAGCTCTTAGAATTCATTGTTTGATCTTGAATTTATTGTGCATTCTCTTTGACATGCATTAGACTTAAGATTGAACTTTAAGTCTAAATTATGAACTTTGTTAATCTGTATACTAAGTAAAGTCATTAGTAAATAATACAATATTTAGTTATCATCATAATCAACATGGGAATCAACCTTGAGTCAATAAGGGTCAACTTTGAGTCAACAAGCTTCAGTGCTTCAGCGAGCAACAAGGGTCTACTTCTTACTACGCCAAGAGATAAGAGAGTCGCCTAGAAAGAAGCAGAAGCCGGTGGTAGAACGTCGATCCATAGGATCTCCAGCCCGATCAGCATCAGAGTAGGCATGGAGTTGAAGAGAGGACTGACTGGAGAAATGTAGATCATGGAAAATAGTGCCCTTGACATACCAGAGGATGTGAAGAACAGCAGCATAGTGAGTGGAGCGAGGTGCAGACATGAACTAGCTGATAAGATGAACAACATGAGCAATGTCAGGACGAGTAACAGTGAGATAAGTAAGATTGCTGACGAGCTTTCTATATAGTGTAGCATCAGATAGCGGTTCACCATCGAAAAAAGTAAGGTGAACATTAGGTTCCAGAGGAGTAGAAATAGTCTTATTACCTGAAAGCCCAATACGGGTAAGAAGATCTGAGGCATACTTAGCTTGAGTAAGAAAATATCCAATAGGACCAAATGAAACCTGAAGACCAAGGAAGCAGTTCAAGGGACCAAGATCTTTCATCTCAAAGTAATGGTGAAGAAAGTCCTTGAGCACAAAGATACCATGAGCATCATCCCATAGGCAGACTGATGAATGAAAAGAGTAGAGTCATAGGCACTAGCAAAGAAGCCAAAATCACTGATGGTAGAACTAAACTTGGCATACTAGGCACGTGGCGCTTGCTTAAGACCATAGAGCACGACGAAGCCTGCATACCTAATTGGAAGAGGGTGAGAGACCAAAGGGAGGTTGCATATAGACTTCCTCAGTGAGTTCATCATTGAGAAAGGCATTCTTAACATCCATTTGATACAAGGGCCAACTGCGAACAACAGCAACAACAAGAAGACTCCTTACAGAGGTAAGTCGAGCAACAGGAGCGAAGGTCTCCTCATAGTCAATACCATACTCCTAAGTAAAGCCCTTAGTAACCAAACGGGCTTTATATCGCTCCACAATACCATTAGATCGAGTCTTGATCTTATAAACACAGCAACACCCAATAACAGATTTGCTAGGAGGAAGATCAACAAGGTCCCAAGTGTGAGTCTTAGCAAGTGCCTATAATTTATCAGTCATAGCTTGCTGCCAAAAAAGGTTAGTACTTGCCTCACAATAAGAACGAGGCTCGAACAACGTGACAAGATACTCGAACGTGGCGAGATAAAGGATCCCAACAACAATAGCCTTTATGCTTAATCCCAAACCCTAAGAAGCAACACAGACGAGATCTAGGCTCCAGTTTAGTGCGCTCATGTGGATATAACAAGACAAAACAGGCACAACCAAAGATACGAAGGGAATGGTAATTAGGAGGAGTACCATATAGATGCTCGTATGGAGTGAGGTTACCAAGAAGGGCTGATAGTACTCAGTTAATAGTGTAAATAGCGGTGAGTGTAGCTTCCCCCCAAAACCTCTCTGGACAGTTAGATGAAATAGGGAGGGCATGAGTAGGATCAAGTAAATGAAAGTGTTTTCGTTCTGCTCGCCCATTCTATTAAGAGGTACCAGGGCAAGAACGGTGAGGAAGAGTGCCTTAGGATCGTAGAAAGGTATGGAAGGAGGTATCACAATATTCTTGAGCATTGTTTGAGTGAAAGACTTTGATATCATGAGAAAACTGGGTTTTGATCATACGGGCAAAATCATAGTAGGTTTGTTGTAATTGGGATCGATTCTTTAAGAGGTAAAACCAAGTATAGCGAGAAAAATCATCCACAAATATAACAAAATACTGGGAACCTCCCATAGTAGAAGTAGGAAAAGGCCCCCAAATATCATAATGAACTAAATCAAAAGGAGCAGAAGAAACAAAAATACTTTTTTTAAAAGATAAAGCGGGTTGTTTGGCAAGCTAACAAGACTAACAGTCATGGTGTTCATTAGGAATAGGACCTAAGACACCTTTAAACACAAGAAAACGTAACCAACCTAACGACACATGAGCTAAACAAGAGTGCCAAATCCCGAAAGATGGTGACGAAGAAGATGCAGAAGTGGTGGCTGCAGTGGATAAAGGAAGATAAAGATGCACAAGCTGGAATAGTCGACCATGTCTACGGCCTATCCTAAGAGTCTGACCCGTCTGCGAATCCTGCACAACACAACCAGCAGAAGAGAAAAAAACAATAAGACCAAGATCACATAGTTGGCCAACAGAAACAAGATTAAGCGCGAGTTTAGGAATATAGTAAGTATGGGGAAGAGACAGAATAGAGGTGGAGACATGTCCAACATGATCAACAGTCATAGAAGAGCCATTAGCAGTATAGATAACAGGAAATGAAGACTCAGAGAATTTAAAAGAGAAGACAAATAAATCAGAAGTCATGTGATTACTACATCCAAAGTCAAAGTACCATGAGAATATACCTGAAGGGGCAGACAACGCAGTAGAGGGATTACCGAAAGCGGACATAATCTGCTGAACAAGGGTAGGAAGCTCACTGACATCGATCAGCGTATGAGAGGCAGAAGCAATAGAGAAAGCCTTAACAATAGCAACAGTGGAATGAGGAAGAGAATCTCGGCGAGTAGAGTTCTTGGGATAGTCAGACCAATAATGGTCAGGACCTCACTGGCGATAATGCTTGCAAACCCAAACAGAACAGGTAAGCAAGCGATGATCAGTAGTATGACATGAGCAGTATCAAATCTCCCAAACTGTAGACTAATAGAGGGAATAGAAGTATTGTGAAACCACATGATAATCTGATGATTCTTGCTATCCCACTCCTCAAGACGCTCAGTGTACTCAACAGCTGTTTCAGTAGCACTCTTAACCGGTGACTCAATATCTCCAGTGACATAACGGCAAAGTTTTCTACCCTTGAGGAAACTAGACATCGCCTGAGACCATGGTATATAATTGGGACCCTCCAGAGTAACAACGATAGGTTTGGAAACCTCATATCGATCCATAGTGAACAACCAGAAGCAGAAACAATCCAAACAGCAGAAAAAAGTGCAGAAAGTAGCAACCATAGTAGTAACGGAGCAAAAATAGCCAAAACTAAGTGCAAAAACAGATTCAGAAGGCCCAAATTAACTAAAGACAGTTGTGAACAGGACCAAAATAGACAAAGAGAGCAATGACCCGGCCAAAAAAGTGACCAATATGACCAAAACAGTAAATCCAATACAGAATTTGGCAAAATCGAGCTCAAAAACAGATCCAGAAGGCCCAAATTAGTTAGAAATCGGTCTAACCTAGACCAAAAGCGGCCAAAAAATATATGAACCGTGCAAAATAACCCAAAAGACAGACCTGAACCAATTCAAATGAGCCCAGATGAACCAAAAGCTGATGTGTCAAACGTGAGTCCTGGTGGTGACGTGGCAGATAACGTGGCAGGCATGGGTCCCGAGGGCCGACATGGCGGATGACATCAGTAAGATGACGCAGCAGAGGACGTCACGGTGTGCGAGTGGTTGTGCACGCGTGGAGGTGCGTGAGGCGTTGACCGACACGCCTTGGGCGTGTGTGAGCGCGTGGAAGTCTTCTGAGAGTGGATCTTACTCGCGACCCTTTGACTGACGCGTGAGGGCGCTTGCCAAGGCTTCTGGATTCGATTTTTGTGAATCTGGAAAGAGAATTCTGAGAGGAATCGGGTGGTGGTTTTAAAATTTAATTTTGAAAACTTTTAGTATTCGGCAGTAGCAGCAAACAGATCGAAAATGGACAGAAAGTAGATAGAAATCAATAAAACAGACGCAGGAAAAGGAGAAACTCAGAGATAGTCAACCATAACTCTGATATCATGTTAAAATGATAAAGATATATATAGATATATACTGTTGAAAGTAAAGAAATAGAAAAAGAAAGAGAGAGAAAGTGAAAGAGAAAAGATTAACTTATATAAAATGAAAGCTGTAACTTTACAATGAGTAGAAACAATATTATATATAGGCTAGCCCTAGAAAGAAGAAAAAAAACTAAAATACCCCTAAGATATATACACATATATACATCAACATCGTCTATGATCATCTCAAAAGTACCATAAGATGCAGTTATTGCTTATGATCAAATACTTCAATTCATTTACTCATTGGTCGTGATTTCCTAACAATAAGAAGCTTGGGCGCCACGCTCTTCCTGGTTCGCACCACCTGTTAGCCACCATATATATATATAGCAACCGCACCGGCACTGGTGTGAATATTGAAATGCATGCTCATAGCCAGAAAATTTAACAAATTTAAGTATCTCTCCTCAGTCGATTTCAAGCTTAGAATCACCCTTCATATTTGGAATTAAGCTGAGTTCATAGCTCACAATCTTATATTTCCAGACCATTAATAAGGTACCGGGAGTTAAAAGATTTGTAGGACTAGTAATAGTCTACATATATATATATATATACAAAGAAGAGTAGTGAATGATTGTAGCTGAAGCAGGCATGACGGTTGACAGAAAGAAGTTGCTCAAACGCTGGGAAGAAGTTTTGTTAGCATTCTTTTTTTGAACCATTGCACCATGTGGCAAGTGTTTGACATGCAAATCATAGTCCCACTCACACAAAGGTCGGTTCGGTAAGGTTTATTTAAAAAAAAATTTGCTTGAGGCGCTGTTTGGTAATGTTTTTGTTTTTTGCTTTTTATTTTTTTGAAAAAAAATAACAAACAATGTTTGTTTAATATTTTTTTGTTTTTAGTTGTTTACAAAATTTAAAAAAAAAAAAAAAGAAATACCAAATGAGTGTGTTCTCTGTTTATAAAATATTAATTTGGTATTATTAACACATTAATAACTACAAATATCATTACCAGACTATAAAGAATATATAATAAAAATATATATAAAAAAAATTAAAAATTAACAACCTTATCAAATGGGTTAACTTCTTTTCTCTTATCAAACGGTTCCATAACTTGCAGCTAGAATCAACTATACATTTCACGTTCTTAAGCTGGACCGACTGCATTTAGAGAGATACAGAGAGAGTGAGAGAGAGTCTTGCTTGTCCGCTTGTAGTTGGTCTCTTTTCTTTCTCTTTATGTGAATCTTCTCCAATTATATAACCTAAATTGGCCTCATCTATTTGCAAGCCTTTTCGTCTGCCCTAATGCTCGTGTCGTTGTCTAGGTGGTGTGCTTGGTGCTTTCACTTCAGAAGAAGGGTGATGGTACAACATAAATTAATGCCTATGATCGAGGTTAAAATTGAGCAGCACATCCACATTATAGATGTTTCGGTACTTTGTCATCTCAGTGGTCTAATTCCCACTACAAAACTAAGTTCATGGCCACCAATTAGTGCAATCGACTGGCCTAATTTTATAATAAGACTGCAATACGACAAGGCTGGAAAGGACAGAGACATGTCTATCTGATTCATTTTCAACAAGTACACTCAGATTACTGCCGATATCTAATTTGATTCTGTCTTGGTAATTTTTATGACTAAAGAAGTAAATTGCAACTTTTAATAATTATTTTTTTTAGGTACATGCGGGGAGAGAATGAGTAAAACCGAAGGAGATAGTCACAAGCAGAGCCGTTATCATTTTGAACCCACCCAACCCAAGTCCCATCAACAACTCCACAACCTACCCCCTCCCGCACTAACTTTTAGTATGATGGTCACACAAATAATCACCATTCAGATTTTATCACTTGCAAGTAGGCATCCAGTTTGGGAAGGGAAGGAAAAAAATCTAAGTTTATTATAATATATACAATCACAATGCTAATCACACACTAAAAAAAAAAATTCTCGCAACAGTAATAGCCCTTGATTTTTTTTCACCCCACTCCGTTTAAGATAATATTACTTTGTAATCATAGAGCTAGAAATATGTATCTCATTACATCATCTAATAACATTATTTTTTTTCTTCTAAATTGACATACATGGCATGTATCTAGCAACAATACGGGTCATAAACTTAATATCTCAGCTATAGAAGAATTGTTCAAAGTTTTTGAAACTTCACGTAACTCTTGTTCTTGCTCTTTCTTTTCTTTTTTTTTTTTTATCTCTAATGTCTCTCTCTATTAGGCAGGTTCTAACCAAATCCCAGGACCTACCTCAAGACCCATGCACCTAGTAAAAGAATTTTTAAAAGAAAAGAGTAAAATAACATGGTACTCAACACTGAAATCACTCCTCAACTAAATGAGTATATGAGTATTAGCAGCCTTTTTCCACTTGCATGTTTTTTTCCACTTGCATGTTGGAGTATTAGCAGCCTTTTTTCCACTTGCATGTTTTTTTCCACTTGCATGTTGGAGTATTAGCAGCCTTTTTCCACTTGCATGTTGGATTTGTGTAAGAATGCAGCACGGCAAAGCATTGCATGTGCCTCCATTCTATTTCTACCATTGCTAATTGCCAAAATATATGGTCAAGTTCTGGTGGGCTGTCAGCCTGGTTTGGCAAGTACTTTTCGAGGTTAATTTATTAAATTTGTATTAATTATTCGCTTAGCAGGATCTTTGATTGATAGCACCATAGCTAGCTAGCTCCCACAAAGCCAACCTGGCTCTGATGTAGACATTGTAGGCGCCCACATTTTTCAGTAAAACCCGGCGTGAAGTGATTGTCCCGCACAGGCACAGTTACAACAAGCCCATCCTCCTTTGAAAGACATTGGGGCCCATCAAATCCAACACCTTTCCTAAGACGCCCGCTTGCATTGAGGAGCCAACAAAATTGACCAGTTTGGACCACCAGTATCAACCCTGTTATTAAATAGGGAAAGTTCTGCGTCTGATTGCTCACATGACTGCATGAGACTTTGTCAACTTGCTAATATTACAAGGCACATCAGCCAATCCAAAAATTATTTCAGTTTTTACGATTCACGTCATTCTTATTTCACAACGCACATAAATAATTTCTTCAATTAATCAGCTCATTAAATCTTGATGTACATGTTAACAAAATTTTTCAGCTTCCTCCACCATTTCTCAAATCTAGATGTTCATAATAAATGAAAAAATGGGAGAATAACCCAAAATTTATAAATTTTTTTTTAAAAAAATTCTATAATCTCTTAGGAATGTAAAAATGGCTTTACCTGTTTTGACTAGGGCCGAGTTGGACCGGCTTGGGCTCTATCCAAAATTTGGAACACACCCAATCGAGACAAATTTTGAACTCCTAGTTTCAAGCCCAACCCACGGCCCAAGGGGATAGCGGGCCTTAAGCTTGGGCCTAGCCAAGCATGCAGAGTCTCACGCTTTGTATTTTTATTATTTTAAAAATAATTTCAAATTTTTTCGGTCAGACTTTGAACGGGTTGGGCTTTCAAACCTTCGGCCTAGGCCCATCTATAAGGGGTTCAAGTTTAGGTTGGACCAAGCCTACAGTTGTCTCAGACTGCCCATAGGCATTTTTACATTCTCGAATATAATGAATATTCTTTATTTTCTAAAACTCATGTTTTTCTATTTTTTTTTATGAAACACTTATCTATTTTACTTGTTTTCTTAAACTATGTCATTTCTCGGCAATATTTTTCTGAATTAACTGTCCTATTACGAGTATTTTTAACATCAATCCTGTACGAGTAGTTAAACTCTAGACATGTCCCTACCAAATGAATTTCCTCAAAATAAATTATCAACTTTGTAGGGACATACCACGAAGATGTTGCTAGAAAATAAGTAGACCATATCAAAGAAATAATTTAGGCCCTTAAAAAAGAATATCAATATAGGATGATTGTGACCGCTGATCTTCATGAGTGGGGTTACTGTTGTTACCATCACTAGTTGCCCATTTCAGTTGATAGAGCATATACGCAAGTTGGCTTCCGCACGGCTCAGAAGGGATCTCCAGTTTTCAATTTGGACCGTCGGTTGCTCACCTCTATCAAGATATTTGCCACTTTTATAGTCTTTTTTTGTCTTTTACGCATATCCGTCAAAATTAAATTAATATATATAGGAAAAAAAAAACACACACACAGAAGAACAATGACTAAAATAAAATAGGAAGGATAGAGCAACAATAATTAATGTAGTGATTCTAGTGAATTCGTGAAGATATTGTAAAATATTAAATACCATAACGCTTATCTTCCTAATTGCTTGTTAGGACTTGAGAAGTCAATTAACAATTGA
Source organism: Euryodendron excelsum (assembly GCA_033060915.1). Taxonomy (NCBI): domain Eukaryota; kingdom Viridiplantae; phylum Streptophyta; class Magnoliopsida; order Ericales; family Pentaphylacaceae; genus Euryodendron; species Euryodendron excelsum. Next base: position 9,917,630 of record CM065382.1, read on the forward strand.
AGGCCAATTTGAACGAGCATCCTTTTTATATGTCAAATCACCTAAATGGCCTTGAGCTATTCTAAATCATAATTAACAATTGAAGGCCAATTTGAACGAGTATCCTTTTTATATGTCAAATCACCTAAATGGCCTTGAGCTATTCTAAAACATAATTAACAATTGAAGGCCAATTTGAACGAGTATCCTTTTTATATGTCAAATCACCTAAATGGCCTTGAGCTATTCTAAATCATTATTATTATGGAACATAAGGGAACTCGCATCTCGAAAACTTGCAATGAAACTTTCATAAAGTTTTAAAGAAAATTTTTAAATATTTTTAAAATTTTAACCCAATAAACTTGTAAAAAATTCTTTAAACGTATCATGAAATTTTTTTAGAAACTCACTTCTTATACTTTTTAATGTTTTTTTGTATTGTCAAATCTTATTATTTGACAATAATATATAAGTTGCTAATAAAAATCTATAGATATTGTGTAGTGTTAATATCTTATTTGATCATAAAAGTATTCTAAATACAAGTTTTTAATATGTTTTTTGATAAACATTTTATTTAATTTCATATTATAATTTATCATTTTTCATAACTTTTGTACGTCACATATTACACTTCCTTTTCCGACAACTGCGCTCTAAACTCAAGGAGCCGTACAAGGGAAAAGAGTGGGATTGAATTAATAATTATATATCTAACATTGCCATTATTTGATGGTGCACAAGGAATCAGGATAATAATTCAGATAGAGCATTTTAACAAGTATACATGGACAGTGGTAGCAAAAGCAATCCAGAGATTCGAGTTCATTGGTTATATTATTTTTCATAAAATTTGTAATTCAGAAATTTAATATTTCAAAATTTCTTGTCTTTTTATTTTATTTTGTGAAATAAACATAAAAAGAAGAGAGAACATGAGCTTTGGCTAAAGACGGACGTCACTCATTGAATGTCTTTTATTGAGGCGATTTTTGCCAAATTTCCTCCTATTTGTCACGAGTTATAACTGCAAATAAGCTTTGGCATTTGGCAAGGCTGAAAGAGGAAACAAAGCTCGTGATTAAAAACACTCAAAATCTCTAAAATTGCAAGTGCTAACCTATGTTTTTTCATAGCATATGCTAGGCATGCATCAATAGAGTTGCCAAATACAACAAAATGTAAAACAGGTGAGTCGTACACTTTGTATGAGTCGATAACACATGTATAACATATGCCTTGGAAACGCCTGTAAAAATTTTCTTTTTATGTCGGTTGCATTTAATGTTCATGAAATGAGTTGAAAACAAGAAATTTAAAGCAATATTGTTGGACAACTATAAATTTCAAACAAATAAGTATTATTAGAAAATTTTTACGAACTTATAATATTTAGAAACTTGTGAAGGCATTGTACATTGATTTTTTAAAAAAAAACTAAATTCAATTTGCATATGATTGATACTAATAAGTGCCTATCAAACACTAGAAAGATTACAAGCATTACACCAACCACCCACGACTAAATAAAACTAATTAAACATTAAAAAAAAGAGTATATAGACATTAACCACGCATAAGGTAAAAAAATATATAAAAATCAAGTTACTCACGCATAAGGTAAATCACTTGAGGTCGATTCAGAAATAAACAAGTTAATTTTAAATATAGGTTTAAATCTAGTTTTTTTTTTTAAACCCAACTTAAATAACTCATCTACTGGCTCGGTTGATTCATTTATGGTGCGACATCCCAAAATTTCTTTCCTGTGATCGGTGAAAAAAATCACTAAGACCATATTTGGATTGAAGAAAGTTTGAAGAGAAAGTGAAAGATTTGGAAGAAAAAAATTTGCTAATATTTTGTTCATATTATTTTTAAGAAATAAAGGAAAAGTGGATGAAGCAGTTGCAAAGGCAAAGAACACTTTCTTTCTCTTCCAAAATTAGAAAAAAAAAAGGGGAGAAAAATGAAATGCTTGTTAGTATTTTGATTTAAATACCAATTTTACACATTTATTTATGACAAAATATGGGGAAAGTGCTTTATATATTCCCATGTTCTTTTTTAATATTGTCAAACCAAACAAGAAGAAGGAATGTCACCCCTACCCATACTTTCTCTTCTTATTTTTTTGGAATAGTTTGTGATAATTTTTTTTTGTGTGTGACTTTTAACGTTCTTTAATTTTAGTAGTTTATTATTATCACTTTTATTATGCTATAGTTTTGTGGAGAATATATTATTATTTACATAACCAATCATTTACTTTTTTTTTATTGTTTGACTCAAACCTCTTTTATATATATATATATAGATATGGAAACTCTCTCATTTTTAGACCAAATATCTTACTCTTGAGGATTTGTGGACACTTTTACCTACTTCTATTCACATATATTTTGGTACACACACATGACGCTTGATAGTGAAATTGTGGTAACAGTTTAGTTATTTTAACTCGGTCATTTTGTCTTTTATTTGTTAAAAAAGAAGGGGGTATAATAGTAAAATTATATTATACATCTCTCTTTACTTTTTTAAATATTATCAAGTCAAAAAAGGGAAAGAAAAATTTACTCCCTTTACATCCAAATTAATCAGGTAAGATGGGAAATACTTTTGCTCCCTTCTTTTTTCCTGACAACCAACTCTTTTCTCTCTTTTTCCTCCGAACCTCAATCGTTTAAGCAGCAACAAAGGGTCGCGGATAGTAATGACCATTGAAAACACATGGCATTCAAGGACTGCCTAAGAAATGAGAAATACTGCTGTCCGGTGAACATAGCCGCGCAAGACTCGAAAGACGTGATGAGTCCTGCACCAATTTCCCTTGCCTTCCGTAATGGCTGCTAACTCGGCGCTAGAAAAAGAAAACAACCTTACAGCCTGTTTGAAAATTCAGAACAAGGAGAGGGAACAAAAAAAAATTCAAAGAAATGCAAAAAATAATATTTTATCTTTTACTTTCTTTTACTTTTATTTTTTAATAGTTAACTTATTATTTTTTTCTCTTTTCTTTAAATTTCAAACAAGTAAAAGTCATACTCTCCTTTCACTTTTCTTCCATTTTCTTTACAAATTTAAAAACTATAGAACAAATTATTTTCCTACAATTTTTCTCTCATTTTATTTCTGTTTCTTTTTTTTTCTTCCACAAGTTCCAAATAGGTTCTTACTCTTAATAAAATGTAGAGATGTTAATTGACTGCATGTCCCACTGGGTTTGGGTCTGACTTTACGGGCTTCTGCTATTTTTTGAGCCGAATTGGTTGGGCCAAAACGTGAAAGGAAAGGCTCAAACCCAACCCACAGTCCTAAGAATGGGTTTGGGCTCGAGCTTAGGGTTGGGCCGCAGGCTTGAGCCTTGGGCCTCGGACTTTGGCTCAATTTTTTTTTTTTTTTGTAGCATTAAGTTTTGAAAATTAATAAATTTAGTTGTAATAAATTATACACTATGATTCTATGAATTATAAATTTATTTGTAAGCTTATATATATTTAATTTATTTGAATTTATGTAAAAAAAACTTTACACTTACATTTATTATTAAATATAATTAATAAGAATTAGTAAGGTAAATTATTTGTACAATTACAATTATAAAATTAACGAACGTGCTTGAGAAAAATAAATTTAAAAATGAGGGGTCATAAGTATGATTGCGAAATGTTTAAAAAAAATATCAAATTAAATTTAAAAGGGAAAGAGTCATTGGGAAGGGAGTTTACGGGCTCATAGTCAGGCTAAACTTTAGGTCGACCTCGGGCTCGGGCTTGGACTTGGACTTGGGCTTAGACTTGGGCTTGAGCTCGGGCTTGCAGGCTAAAATTTAGGTCGAGCTCGAGCTTCTAGAAGGGAAATCTAGGCCCACCCAAAAGGTGCTTGGACTTGAGCCGAGCTAAGCCCAAGTCAGACTCGAGCAAGACTATGGCTCGGCGGGCTTAGGCGGCCCATAAGTCTCAAGCCAGATTTACATCCTTAATAAAATGTGACGGGCAATCGAAAACTCAAGGTTATGATCTATGTGCAGTCACCCATGTATGTATGCATATGTAGAATCAAACGTAGAGATACAAGTATTCTTTATGTATTTTATTACATATAGAAAAATATTATTCTTTTAAAATTTATAATTAGAATGATGTTATAGTGACAATTTTATAATTAAAATATATTTTAATCCATTCTTTGTTATAAAGTGATAACCTCATAACTCAATCACATCATTCTAATTATATTTTTTTTTTTTTAGTGATTTAGCATTACTCTTACCCATATACGATGAGATTCTTTTCGTTTGTTGTACCGCTTCGTACTCTCTACTGAGATTTTTTTAGGGGGAAAGGGAAGAGGTCATGCATATATGTACACCTCAAATGGACTCCACTTGATAAGTGAAGCTTACGGTCCTACGTCACTTTCAAAAACCCGCAGACCTCATCGGACTTCATCGGAAAATTCACCGGCGTCGAGGACGATAAGTAGTAAGCACACAATCTCACCCACTAGTTTCGGAGTTGGCATCTCTGTTTACATGGATTTTCGTGCCACATGATTTTTTCTTGAATTGCGATTCCTGATCCGATTTGCGTGGAGGAAAATAGTGGGTGCAATCATGAGAGCCATGAGCTCTTCGATTCTTATTCAGTTCAAGAGCTTTCAATTTGCAGGAATTCAAAGTTCATTCAGATTTTCCATTCTCGTATTTTGTAGGAAAATTATGATTGCAGCTATATATATGTGTTGACTTTATGATTGTTTACAATTGCAGGGTGGAGTGAGTTGAAAAGAAGAAAGGCGAAGCTTTTTTTTCCTGGGTCAGATTTGAAAGATTTCTATTTGGAAGAACAAATAAACAAATTTCTTTCCGGGACTTTGATTCTATCTTTCAATCAGTCTCCGTACGGCTATTTGTTCGTTTTTCGTTCTACACTTGCCTCTTGGCTTTTCTATTTCGTATTTCTCTCTGCTTTTGATCGTGATTGGGGGGCGAGAAAATGGGAGTGAAGGTTGCTGCGGCCTGTTTGCATTGGTCTCAAGCCTCTGTTCCTCACTCACCTTCCTCTTCTCAAACTCTTGCTTCCACAGTCTCATTCCCTTCTCTTAGACGACGTAGTTTCAGCGATGGAGCTCTCGCGTTCCGGTATATTCAGAGACTGGAGCGGTCGGCTCTGTTCGGAACAAAGCTCTACAGGTCTCGATCTTGTGACCATCCAAAGCCGAGAGGGCGAACAATCAGACGAGCTTGCAGTGCCAGCCTAGATGCATTCTCGGACAAAGAGTTTTCCAAAAAGATTCAAGAATTGGCCGCGAGGTTCAAATTTTCCGACGACGATAAGGAAAACACAGACAATACAAATGAATCAGAAATGGTGGCTGATTCTGTAGATATGCATGGCGAGAACAGTCAAGATTCTTCTAAATTCAACAGTAGTGTCAACTTTGTAGAGAATCAGAGACCGTTTGATCCTGTGGAGCCGCCGGATTGGCCTGCGAGGGATGAGATAATTCCGGCGAGTATCGAGTGGAAGGCGAACAGCGTCGACCTACCACTTTCGCTTCGGATCATAAAGAGGAAGAAGCAATGGCAAGAAGGTTTCCGAGAAGCAGGGGAATCCGCATACTGCTCTGTCAAGAAAGCCTTCTCGTCCATGGTTTTCATAATTCGAGAGCTTCATAGCTTCACTCTTCAAATGAGAGAGACGCTACTCTACGAAGATTTACAGGGGATTCTGGTTCGTGTCCAGAAGGAAATGAACGCGTCCTTTGTTTGGTTGTTTCAACAAGTGTTCTCCCATACTCCAACTCTAATGGTGTATGTGATGATTCTACTTGCAAATTACAGTGTTTACTCGATGGCAAGTAACGCCGCCACTGCACCACCGCTACCACCGCAATCTTATGCTGCTACAACGGAGTCTGTTTCAGTATTTGAAGATCCGAGTCATAAGCAGCAAAAGTTCGACTCTGCAGCAATTAAAACGTTTTCGGTGTCATCTTCCAGCGGGAAGACAACCTCAATCGGTGGAAACAATGGTGGTGGTGGTGGGAAATTCCGGCCAGTTGCTAGTAGTACAGGCGACGGTGATGGGCGGTTTGATGGGTCAGCATCATTGAATCATCAACCAACCATAATTCCCGATGGAGTGTCCTCTGTTGGGAACCCCACACGGACGAGGGAAGAGGAATCAGTATCGAGAGAATCGGCAAGAGAAGAAGAATCGAGACTCTGGAATTCAATAGTGAATGAAGCTACGAGAATGCAGGCGGCGGCGTTGAGAGATGAGTCATTGGATCAAGAAACCATGCAGAGGTTTGTTTCACCGGTGACGGCAAAGATGGAAGCAGACGACTACGCAGATTACTTCAGAACAGAGCTTTTGTATCAAACGGGTTTGGCCCAAGACCCCAATAACCCTCTCCTCCTCGCCAACTACGCTCAGTTCCTCTACCTCGTCGGTCATGACTACGATAGGTACAATTTGAATTAAAATTATTTTTTGTCAAAAAAATTATTAGTCAGTTACGTCATGATTCTAAATTTAGTGAGCATAGTATATTGATTTAGATGAACTCTTGAAGGTGAAAACTGTTCTTGAGTGGGAAAGATCTGAACTTTTCAATTCAAAGTGTCATTTAGTTAAAACTATGTGATGGGTTCAGATCTTTGATGGGGAATATGTGGTGTAGTTTCCTTTTATCGGCACGCAATCGGTGACCTATCACTGTGGAGAGTGTGTTTAATGTTTTGACTTTATTTTTTGTTTTGTTTTGTTTTGTTTTGTTTGGCTGGAAACAGAGCTGAGGAGTACTACAAGAGAGCAGTTAAGGTGGAGCCGCCGGATGCGGAGGCGTTGAGCAAGTACGCGAGCTTCCTGTGGCAGGCGAGGAAGGACCTGTGGGCGGCGGAGGAGACGTATCTGGAGGCCATATCGGCTGACCCCAGCAATTCCCACTACGCCGCTAACTATGCTCACTTTCTTTGGAACACCGGCGGCGAGGACACTTGCTTTCCGATTGACACCAACACCAACGAAGCTTAAATCCCGCCGAAAAAAAAAGAAGAAAAAATACACCACAACCCCAACTCTCGTTTGTCGACCTTTTAATACTCATAAGCTAGTTTGGATTGATTTATTTATTTTATCTTCAGTACTTTTTTATTAAAATTTAGTTTTTTTATTTTTTTGATTTTAGATTATGTTTCAATTTTTTACCAAAAATAAAAGAAGTTTGTGAAAAATAATAAAATATTTAAATAAATCAGTTTATAAGTTATCCAAATGTTAGCATTAATAATAAAAAAAGTTGAAGGGAAAGAGAGAAAAAAAAATTTTTATTTTTCTTTTTAGCCTCGAGTTTTTCTTTTTTTTACGGTATATATTTTATTTGTGGGTGGAGGAATTTGACACAATGTGGTGTTTGGAAACAAGGAGGCACATGACCGTAGGAGGTGGCGGTTGGAGTCCGTGGTCGGCGTGGCAAGTGAACTGCAATCTGTTTTTCCGCAAACTACCGGCAAGCAAGTCTTTTTAGCCTTTTGGGCGATAGAAGGAAAGGGTTGCTTTTTCTTGGATTCTGCTTTTGCAGAGCTCGTTTTGTGTTTTTTTTTTTAATTTTTTTTTATGACACATTCACATGGCAAAATGTGTAATCAAGGTTTTGTTGATATATGAAGTGCCATTTGTTAATTTTATAGCCTGTCAGAAACTTAGGAAAACAAAACCCCCAAATAACAAATTTTCCTGGTTTATTCCCTTGTTTGATTCTATTTGGAGAGGGACGACAAAAAAAGAAAGAAGAAAAAAAAAAAAAAGTTCACAAGGTGAATTAATTTTTCTTTACTTTCTTTGCTTTTGGAATAATTATTCTCTTATTTTTTAATTAAGCTTATACACATATACTTAAACAATTCACTATTTTTTTATATTTTAAATAAGAGTTAAAAGTGGTTATTTCCTTTATTTGGTTTGAAAAAGAATATGAATCAGTAAAGAAAAATAATTACTTTCCCAACAATTCTCAAACTTTTTTTTTTCCTTTTGTGGCATTGTTAAAAAAAATTTACAAAAAATTCCATCATAATTATGTGATAGTTGTGTTTTTGTAATAAATAGCCGATGTTATAGGTGTTTTGTTTTAAAAATAAAAAATTTTACCATATTATTTTAGTAATAAATTTATATAAATTTTCTAATTATGTAACATTATTCCAATTGAAATAAGTTAATAAAGTTGTATGCCATAAAAGAATCTCTTCACAAAGGGAATCCAAAGACAACTCAATCACTATTTTAAATTCTCAAGGGTTTCACAATATTATAACAATTTAAAATAACTGATAATGATTTTGTTTTTGTTTTTTTTTAACGTCCTAAAGCAAAATGACACAACGGATAGGGGACCTTTTTACATTATCGTACCAAATTTTCTTGTTCCTAAATTCATGTTCAAAACGAAGTTCAAAACCCTCTACTAAATTTCATATCCTTAATTGTAGTTATTTTTTATTTAAACATAAATTTTAATCAGTTTTGTGAGGGAAAAAGTCATCTCTACACAGGGAGTCCAACGGTGTGGAGTCAACTTTGGGAGGAATTGTAAACTTGAACGTCTAGACTTCAACTCTCGTTGGTAAAACTTAGGCTTAAGTGATACAACTTATCATATATTGGCCCCAGAACATATGATAAGTAGAGGGACAAAAAAAGAAAAAGAAAAAAAAGGTTCATAAGGTGAATTAATTTTTCTTTAATTTATTTGGTGTTGGAGTAATTATTCTCTCAGTTTTTTAATTAAGCTTATACACACATTCTCAAACAATTCACTATTCTTTTTATATTTTAAGTAAGGGAAAATTAAAAGTGGTTATTTCCTTTATTTGGTTTACAAAGATTATGGATCAATAAAAAAAAAAAAGATAAATTATACTTTGCACCCACTTAATCCTACATCAGGACATATACTTTTAATTGTAATAATTAAGTCTCTGTAATTTTAATCCGTTACAATATCACCCTTTCGTAAGCTTTCGTTTGTGCAATTAATGGCTAAAATTATTGGACATTTCATGCGACCCTTTTTTAAAGGTAAAAAAGTATTATCACACCATTTTGATATCCAAATGACCTCATCTCTCACCAATCTCTTTAAAAGTCAAGTTATTCTATGTATAAGATGAAATCACCAATCTCTCAAAGCCTCTCATGTAATGAAGGATTGAAGGTGTTTAGGAGTCAAAATGTGATAAATATATTTTTGCCCTTGAAAAAAGGTCACGTGAGACACACAAAGCTTTTAACCGTTAATTACACATGCGAAAGCTTACAGAAAGATGATATTATAACAAATTAAAAGTATAATGACTTAATTGTTACAAATGAAAGTATATATCCTGAAGTAAATATAATAACTTAATTGTTACAAATAAAAGCATATGTCATAAAGTGAGATTTAGTATAAAGTACAAAAGTGCAACATGTTTTACTTCCCCAATAATTCTCACACATTTTCTTTTTTCATTTTTCCGTAGGATCAGTAGCCACGTCGTGCAATGAGCAGCATTTGGTGTTCTCATTTTGTCCACGATGGGAAAACAATAAGGATAGGTACTCCCATTAAAAACTAGAAGTTGTGGTACATTTTACCTTTTGTTGACATTGATTTGGTATTGTAATTGTTAGAGGGTGCATCAATAATTATCTTTTGCAATGGTCAATTGGGCAAGTAGTGGTAATATAAGGAGAAACCTACTAGGCAAATGTTATTTTTTAAAAAATTTTACAAAAAATTTATCAGAATTATGCGACAGTTGTATTTTTGTAATAAATAACTAATGTTATGAGTGTTATGTTTTAAAATAAAAACTCTTATTCGACCACATTATGTTAATGACAAATTTATATAAATTTTTTAATTATATAGCATTACTTAATCCAAAATAAGTCCATAAATTTGCATGCCATAAAAAAACCTCTTCACAGAGGGAATCGAAAGACAACTCAATCACTCCTTCTAAATTCTCACGGGTTTCACAATACTATAACAATTTAAAACAATTGATAATGACTTTTTTTCTTTTTTAACGTCCTAAAGCAAAACGACACAAGGGATACGGGTCCCTCTTACGTTATCGTGCCAAATTTTCTTGTTCTTACTGATGGATGCTTGGTAAACGAAATTCTAAAGCCTCTACCAAATTTCATGTTCTTAATTGTAGTTATTTTTTATTTAAACATAAATTTCAATCAATTTTCTATCATTTCTGACAAATGAGGGAAAAAAGTAACAACCACCTAGGGAGTCTAATGGTGTGGAGCAAACTTTTGGTGGAATTGTAAACTCCGACGTTTAGGCTTCGACTCTCGCTGGTAAAACTTAGGCTTAACTGATACTACTAATCATTTGCTGGCTCCGAAGCATGGTTAAACATGTGTGGCAATAACAAGATGAATGCATGAAAACAACACTACAAGTAAGGCTATATATAAGACCATCTTTGATAGGCATGAATAAAATGGAATAGAATGACTATTCACATTCCATTGTTTGGTTACCAGCATGTCGTGGAATAATTATTTTCATCTCTATCTTTGGTCAAATAGAAAAAATATTTTAAGGGAATTTGGTTGCTCTAACAGTTTTAAGTTTTTATTTTTTTGTTATTAATTTTTTTGTGTTTTACATTTATATACAAATAAATAAATAAAAACATGTTTGGTTATCAAAAGTTGTTATTTATTTTTATTAATTTTACATAAAAATATATATTTTAAGAGAGCAAGCAACTGCAGTAGGTGGAGATGTCAACACACAGTTGCAGTGGTAGCAAACGAGCTACGATCGTGATAGGTGGTGACAACTTTGGTGAGTAAACATATTATCATTTCAAACTGAAAATTGTCATTTCATTTCCTCGTATCAAACGTAATCTAATGGACTACTTTAACAGTTACATCTAAAGTACATTTGGAGCTCACCTGGCTGACCTCCACTTATATTTCGAGCCATTTCCATTCTGAGGAAAATGTAGGACTCGTAACAGATTTTTATATATTCTGAAAAAATTCAAAAATTGCGATACACTTACCTTTGCTGTTGGGTCGAAAAGCCATCGAGGAGTTTCCTTGTCATAAAAAATAAAAAAAAATGAAAATTATAGGTAGCATTTAATAACAACTTTGATTAACACATGGGGATGCAATGTATGTGTTGCGGAGGTGGGGGGATGTCATAGTCCAAGACTCCAAGGGAGATGGAGTTCGGCCAAGCAGAAAACGACAGCAAAAACATGTGAAGAAGAGATGGTCACATTACAACTACTCCCCATCCCCATGTCTCCTCCATCAACCTTCCCATGCCTTACCCACCTCTCTCTCTCTCTCTCTCTCTCTCTCTCTCTCCAGTTGAATGTTTTATTTGTAGAGAACCATTAATAGGACTTGTATGTAGTGATTCATTGCAATTGTTACCAAAGATAAGAGAAAGAGAGCATGAGATGCTCTGATACTATGTTAAAAAAGACAAGATTCATGTGTAATCATAATGCATTATAAAGTAAAGAATAATTACAAGAGAAAAGTAATAAATGAAAAGAGATATTGAAAAAAGATCTTATTGATACAATATTTACACAAGATGAGATGATTTGCAATGAAGAGTGAGACCTATATATAAGAGAAGAAAAGATGACAACATGTCTAACAAATCACCTAACAAACCTAACCTTTGACAATGAACTAAACTACACCTAACAAGTCTAACTTATGTTGACAATTATATTCATTAACAGCAATTACATTCTTTCATGATATGCAACATCTCTTGGCGGTTTCTTTTCATTCACATGCTAGGACTATAGCACGGAGATGAGACTAAATGTACATATGGGCTGTGACTTATAAAGCAACGCAATAGAAAATTGAGTTACCGAGTACGCCCAAGACAAATGGTCAAACATGGGGTAAGCAGTATACGGTGGTACTGAGAGAGATGGGTAGTTGAGAATCAATCTTGGGAGGAGAACATCATAAAAAGGAGAAAACAATCAAATTACTATCAAAATAAGCTGACAAATAAAAAATTTATACAAAATTTACTATTAGAATAATATAATTAGATAAAGTCATTCATTTCGAAACAAAACATAAGACGCTTAATTATAATAATATCACTATTACATTATTTTGATGGACTTTTCTGTTCATATTTTTTAGAAGAATAACATTTTCTTTAAAATAACAATAAAAAATTTTTGGGTAATGCTATACAAAATAGAAAATTTCTATAAGAATTTATCACCAAATGATGTGATTGAATGAGAGCCATTTACTTAATAACAAAATACCTTATTTACAGAAGAGCTATTGCCACATTATTCTCGTGGGATTTTCTGAAATCTTTTCACCTTCACAGTTACAAGGCTTCAAATCCCATAGTTCATTAGTTAGAAAAGTTTCTTTATACATGATGCTTTTCGTTGTTGTTACTAAATAGTTGACTTAACTAGCTTATCAAACCTTATTTTAAATATTGCCGAGATTTTGTGCTGTTTTAGTACCCGGAATAGAAATATCGGACGAAAATATAACAGTCGAGATATAAAAAATATCGGCAACGTTTTGGAAAAATAATGTAGAATATGAAGAAGAAAAAACACAACGGGTGGATAAATATTCAAATATATGAAAATTATTTCAAAATATAAAATTTTAATGTTATGACTCAGATATTGGGTCAAAAAATATGAAAATATCAACTTAATAAAATAATGATCGATATATCATATTGCGCCATAAATTGGTTTCGTGACTATCGTCGCCGGGTTGAAATTGCTGCAAAAAAATAAATAAATAAAGTTATTTATAAACCTTATTATCCAAGCTTCTTAATGAACAACATTTATAGCGAGCGAATGCAATTATTAATATTATACATATAAAACTTTCTACCTATACATAATTTTCATTCAGGGGCTAAGCCGTGGATATCAGGTCTGAATTTGGTCTTAGACTATAGATATTTGGGCATTTAAGTTCGGCCCAACCCCTCCAATAAAGTCCAAGCCCAGCCCAAGTAATTACCAGCTTTTGGGATTCGGAACAATCATAGAATCATAATACCTCGCATTTGATGTATAGCTTTTTCGTATTCGTTAGTCTTTGTTTGTTTTTTTTTTTTTTTTTATATATAAAAAATTATATTCTTTCAAAAATTTCTGTACAGAAATTAACTCACCAAAATGTCATTACAATTATATTTTTAAAATTATAAACTAAAATGATAGATGTTTTGATTTGAGATGAAAAGATAAGAAACAGTCACATTATTCTGTATAAAATTTTTTATTTTTGTAACACTACCGTTTTGTAAGTTATTCATTTCATTTATCCTGATGAATAACTTCAGAAACACGAATTATTGCATTATCCAAACAAGGCACACCAGTAAGACATTTACGTAGCCTTTATGTGCCAAGGAACGAACTTTCGCTACCATAAGAAAAAAAATTAGGTGCTATAATCGATTGCCCATCTTTGACCAGACTAGAAATGGATTAGTTGAGATAAGCATGAGTTAAAGGTAGACATTAGACGAGACGGGTCAGGTTCAAACCAGGCCTATACTATTTTTTTTCATTGGGCCTAAAATCAAATTACAAATTCGCCCAATATAAAAATTATGATTTTCAAGCCCACTCATTTAATTTAAAATATTTTTAGTAAATATTTTTCTTCAAAAAGAATGTTAAATAATATAAAATTTAAATACATAAATATTATTGAATATAAAAATTATTTATTTTATATATATTTCGAGTCGGGTCGGTTGGCTTCAAACACAATTTACAAGCCTCCCTATTAAACTAATTAGGCTTAAAGAAAATCTCAAGTCCTATAAATAATGGAAGAGTTTGGACGGACAATTGGACCCTTGTCAACGCTCAGCGTAAGTTGTTCCGAACGCCTGCAATATTCAAAAAATGATAAATATATAATTAGGGACTATATGTCTAGAAATACTCATACGTTTTGGTCATTTAATTGACGCAACTCGATTAAGAAAAGTGATACATTAACCGTGAGTGTCCAAAACTCACCGGATTACGCTATCTACCTCAGCCGGGGGTTCAAGTTACGAACTAATAAGAAAGAGGCACTGTTTGCTGACTACATGAAGGAAAAGACTACAGGAACGTACTTCCAAGCCAAAAATGCTAGTAGAGGAGTACTTCTACTTCATACAATGCTTAGAGAAAATTTTATGGAGCATCCCAGTTAATTAAGGACTTAAACAGCAAAAAAAAAAAAACAAAAAGGTCATATTTGACCGGCCATTTTCAAGCAGCTTCTTTTTAATAATAATTCTGGTTTTGATTTCTACAAAAATGCTGCAGGAATTCTGAGTTCAACCCCACCATTCAATTTTTTTTTCTCTCTCTTTTTTTTTTTTTTTTTTGGTTAAGTAGAATTAAAAATGACAACTACTGCTAAGCAATGACCGTAATTTTTTACTTGCTCAAAACAAGGCAACTGCATTGTCATTTAGAGGGAGAATTCACCCCTAGTTATAAATCAACATTTGTAAGAATTAATCGAGATGCGTGCAAATTGATCCAGACATTCAGCTAGTAAAAAAAAAAAAAACAAATAGTTTTAGCCCTTTTAGCTTTCGGGCATGCAGTGATCATATTTTTGCATTCCATAATATGAGTAATTAGCCACTGTCTTCCTCAACTCTAGAGAGAAAGAGAGACTGGAGATAGGGCATACCAGTCATGTTTTTCTCCGTAAGTAAAAAAACATTAAGCAGTCATCCAAGCAATTAATTCCAGGACTTCAACTTCTCCCCAATTGCCTCCCCTCAGTAATTATAATTATGTCAGTAAATTGGCTTGGGGCACCCATCATTTCTAATCACCTCCATTATAGTTAAATAACATATGATTCCCTAAATCATCCTCCACTCGCACAGTAGTTTGTTAATACATGGGTGAAGGAGCAATTTCTCCTACAGGGTGCCAAATACATCAATTTGGGGGTGTGCCCGAGTAATGGCTGTGAGTTGCAACAAGAAATAAACATTCCATATATTCACAAAAAATAGTAATTTTTATTTAGCAAAAATGATTAATTACTGAGGGGTTTAATAACCACCCCACTAATCTCTCCACCTCTCATTTCTACTTTTGTCTGAGAAGAAGCTGAGGAGTTACACCCACCTTCGATTCTGAGCCGTTGGATGGACGCTCACATCAACGGCTGTCGACCCTTGTAGCTCCTCACAAGGCTTACTATAAGCTCTTTCCCCAGTTCTTCTTTAGGGGTTGTCTTCACAAGTAGAAAGAAGCAAAAACACAAAAACGCCTTCTCCTAAATCAAAGCAAGTTTTGAAGCAATTTTGGTTGCTTAAAAACAGTCATTTCTCTTCCTGTTTTAGTCTCCTTCAAGCCTCTCTTTCATGGAAGGTGGGGGAGGTGGGGGTTTGGGGTATGGGAATTTACAAAACAGTCCTCCTTTATATCGACCTAGTCCTCCATTAACAGCCATAGAGAGGTTTTTGTCGGGCAAGAGCCATTTCTCTCACCAACAGGCTCAGAAGAACGTTCACAACAAAGGATCACTCATTCCTGCAAGTGGGTATCATGGTTTTTCTTCTTCCGGTGGTGCAATCGGCGGCTACTCAGGTGGGTTTTCATGGCCGAGTCTGCCGGAGACGAGTATGGCGGAGAGGCTTTTCCCTGGTGGAGAAACTCTTAACTGGACACATGAGATTAGTTTTAACGTGGGTTTGAGTGAAGAAGAGAAATCAAGAGAGAGAAATTCTAAAGGGGTGGGAAAGAGAGCAAAAGGTGGCTCTTCTGCAACTTTGATCAAAGGGCAATGGACAGATGAAGAAGACAGGTTATATAACACCCCCTTTTTTAAAAAAGCAAAATTTTCCGTTATTTCACCCTTGATTTCTCTTTCTTCCTAGTGGAAAATTCAGTTGATACTGAAGATTACTATGATTTTTTTTTTCATTCTTTTTGTTATGAAGGAAACTTCTTAAGTTGGTGAAACAATATGGAGTGAGAAAATGGGCTCAGATAGCGGAGAAGATGGTCGGCAGGGCTGGAAAACAATGCCGCGAGCGGTGGCACAATCATTTGCGCCCTGATATCAAGGTCTTTTTTTCTTCTCATGTTCCTATTTTGAGGTTTTCCAAAGTCACTTTATCTTTTCTTGTGTAATTTCTGTTAAACTTCTTTGTGTTTTGGTCAAATAATAATCAAGCAATTGAGTTTCTTCATTTCAGATATGGAGGCCTTTCTAATATCTTGTCGTTAGATTTCTAGTAGATATCTGCAGACAGATATCTAAGAACTGAGATTTGGATTAGATTTGTGTGTTTTTTTCAAGTAGTCAAACGAGAAAACCCTAGGTTATCTTACCTGGTTTTCCTTATATTCTCAACAATTTTTTTTTTGCATCTTAAATGTTAGAGATTTAGGATCTAAAAATTCAACAAGGAGTTTTTTTTTTTCACCTCTGGGTTTTCTTTTGATGTTCTATATTTGGTAATTAAAAAGCTTCGTCCAGGAAGTGGATTAGGGTTATTGTTTTACATGTATATGATATCAGGGCTTGACATGCAAATCTTATGGTGAGTTGGGTGTCTGTTCACACCATATGACAGTTCTCCTTCCATGTACCCATGGAGACATGTTAGTTCATGTTTAGGATTTTATGCTTTTTTTTTAGTTTTTTAAACAGGAAATACTATACATACTGAATTTTTATACGCAATGATTTGGTTGAATTTGAACTTTTTACTTTGAAACAAAACACTCATAGTAAAAATACTATAATCATATTATTTTAGTAAAGTTTTATATACAAATTTTTTTAAAGAATAACATTTTTTTTTCCTAAATATACTCACCCACGTTTTATGTGTACTAGCAATTAATACTTCCTCCTCTAGGGTTGTCTTTCATATCAGCACATTGACATGCAAAGCTTAGGGTCAGTCCCTTGTCTGTTTACACCGTCTCACATTCCTCCTTTCCCTCTTGCTCATGAGTGTCCCCTTTCATGTGATTTTGAAACCTTTTCTCCGACAAAGCATCAATATTGTTATACAAAAGGTTCCACCTTTAATATTTCCATGGACAAGTTTTTATTGGAATTTCACTACTGATGTTTTCTTTTCTTTTGTTTCTTTTTTTTTTTTCCCTTAAATTTGTTTGTATGCTTTGCTTATAACACAATGTGCTGCCCTTGTTGTTTCTGAGTTTGTATCAGAAAGATACTTGGAGTGAAGAAGAAGAGATGATGTTGGTTGAAGCTCACAAGAAGGTTGGCAACAGATGGGCAGAAATCGCTAAGCAAATTCCGGGAAGGACTGAGAATTCAATAAAGAACCACTGGAATGCCACCAAAAGAAGGCAGAATTCAAAGAGAAAGATAAAGAAACCAGAGGGCCAGAATGGGAGGTCTCAATCTTCTATACTCCAAGACTATATCAGAAGCACGAATCCGAGTTATACTGCCACTGACATTGCCGCTACCACCACCCCCACCGGCTCCACTGTCACTGAAGACTTCTCAAACCATTTCACTCTTTCCCTCGGGGATTTATCCGAGTCCTCCATTGATGACTCTCCACAGTTTATGAACCAAACCCACGACGAAGAACTCAACTTCATGATCAACTTCTTTGGTGACAAAAAAGACCAACCATCCAGTGATAACAACAAAGCCATGGGTGCAATGGAAGCAAAAACAGTTCAAAATGATCATAATTCTAAGAGCCTTTCGGCCTTCAATTCCCTCGGATTCAATAACACCGTTGGTGATCAGCTATTTAATTGTGGCTTGACCTCTTCCATTCCAGACACAAACATGTTCATAAATACCCAAAAGGAAGAACCTCCCAGAGCCCATCTGTCTTCTGATCTTTACCTCTCCTACCTCTTGGAGGGACCCACTGTTTCGCCTTCCATGGAATACTACTATGAGAACATGAAGGTGGACGCCATGACTGGTCAAGCTTCTTCAAGTGGGAAGAAAGATTTGGATTTGATGGAGATGGTTGCTTCTTCTCAGTTCTCTCTGGGTGGCAATACTAACTTTGTCTTCTAAGTATCTCCTCTCCAATCTTTTTCTATTTTTTAAAAAATCAAATTTATAATAGGCTATGCTGGTTTAAAGACTATATTCAAGCTCTACAAATTTAATATGTAGAAACTGAATTTTGTGTTTGGTAAATTGTTTGAAGGTACTTTGTCTATATTTGCAATGGCAGATTCAGGAAATCTGCCAGACTAGTTTCGGGTTGCGTTTTGCATGTTCTAAAGTGTGAACACTACCTGTTTTGTGCTTGACTACATATATATAATTAGTGGGTTGTATATATATATAGGGTATGTTCGTTTTCTGTTTGTGAGTTGCAATGTAATCACTCTTCGTTGGGCGTTTTCTTTTCTTTTCCTCAGATTTCTCTTGTTTGTTTCCTTCACTTTCTCAACGGCTTCTGAAGTTCTGAACCTTGTGGAGTTCTGTTTGACGAAAGTTTTTGTTGTTGGGGCCAGAAACTGATCATGAAGATGAAGCCAGAGGCATGTTCAAAGACCTACCAACTGGCCAACGTATCCATGCATTATGCAACACTGTTGTCTGAAAGAGTAATCAATGCGTTGAATGCATTTAATTAATAAATACATTAATGGAAATGTTAAAAGGTGCATTGAAGTTCCATCATTATCTCTATTGTTATTCACTTAATGCCTTCACCTTAGCTTTGAAATCTTTATTTGGAATCCCTCATGTTTTTTGCTCAGTCTTCTAACCACATCCTGAAAATAAATCAATAAACATGTTATATGTATGTATAGGGATGACAATTTGATTCGAAAAATTTGAACCCTAGTCCTATGGTTCTTGAAATCCAGATTGTTTAAGTACGTGAATCGGGAACGAGAATATTGTACGCCACATATTCTAAAGTATAATACACTAGAGCTAGACTTGTATAAATTATACTATTAGAATTAAGGTACTTCTAGAATAATTTTCTTTAACAATTAAATATTTAATAAAATATAATCTATATTTTTTTAAAATTAATAATGTAAAAAAACGTTCCAGGAGTATCATGATCCATTTTTTGCATATTGTTATGCCAAAATTCTATTTTCTCTATATATTGGTTCCTTATATTTGATTTTTTTTCCCTCATTATGTGACCTTTAAAGAAATAAATTAAAAAAAGTTTGGGATCATATTGCATCACTAAATTCATCATTTTGAAACGTTAGTGTATCATGTAACTCTATTCCAAAAACGTAAATCGCTAGGAGAGTACAGTATTATAGTAACAAAGCCCACATCACTCCTTCCCTAATACCAAATAATACAAGTTTGGAATATGAATAAATGGATGATGGACGGGTCATGGCATGACCATCGTAACTCAATTTTAATGGGCGAGGAGCGGGGTGAAAAGGTTCAACTCATTATGGGTTTGGGGCGGGTTACAAGATAAAGATTTTTTTATTAGAGACGGGATAAGGTTTAGTCTAACCCATCCCGAACCCGTCCCGTTGCCATCTCTATGTATGTGTATATATATATATGTATGCTTCTTTTTGTTTTGGTTTCCTCACATTAAAAAAAAACAAAAAAAAAAAACCTTCTTTATCTTGTTTTGGTTCTTGTGGGATAAAGATTCTGCTTTTTTCAAGGCTAACCCACTTAGAGTAGTATGGCCGACCTCTCAAAGAAAAGCCTTAGAATGAGCCATAAACCAACCTACATGAAAGCAAGCCCACTAAAAATGGTAATACTGACCTCAAGGAGGCAAACCCAACAATTGTTGAAGCACTCTTAAAGCACAAAAAGAAATCCATTGGGCAAGACACCAAGTCCGACTTAGAATAGGATTTTTTAAAGATAAGTCTAATCTACTTATAAATTGACCCTAGAGAGGTCTATTCCTAGAAGGAGAGAGAATACTATTCCTAGAGGGAGTGGGGCCTCCGAAGCCTATAAATGCACTATACCACTAAGAAGTAAGGTACACACAACTAAGAACTAGAATAGATTTCTTTCTTTTAATACATTGAGATTAAACTTGTCTAACTTGATTTTCGGAATACCATCTGCTCAAAAAGAGTAGACACATTTTTATTATATTCTGCGCTTATAAGCTATCCGGTGTTTATCTTGATGGTGAGCCCACAGTTGTCATTGACAAAAAACAAGAAAAAAAATTGAGATAATTTCATTACTTGAATCTTTCTCGGATTTTGATAATATATAGGTGGACGGTGGACTGCCAATTTCTCATGCGGATGCGATTCTTTATTTATTTATTTTTGGAGCCGGATGCAATTTCCTATCATCAAAATAACACTGATAATGGAGGCCACGACGAAAGCGAGATTGCACTATTATGTTCTTTCGTGACTGTATTATGAACAACGTTTCATTCTACATATATTTTCCGATGTTTTTAACCTTTTTTCTATTCGTTATATTGGAATTTGTGATGGTTCCGGGAGCCGGTACAAAAATGAAATAGGGCTGCTATTTTTTTATGGACCGTTATGTGACACGATAACCGTTAGGTTTATAGTTTCAATGGCACACAAATCTTTGATATTTCTTTTTCTTTATTTTCCAGTATCTTGTTAATGTTCGTTAACGTGAAGATTTGGCCGTTATAATGTTTTATTCTTTAATTTCTCAAGTATTTCTTCTTTGCAGTTTTAGGAATTTTATGGGAACAACTTAACTAAAATGTTTGTTTGGCTACAAGATGTTGCCAAATGCATAATTCACGGAATAAGCAAGAGAATCAAATTTAAGTATAAAACTTTTTCACTGAATTGAAATTGTAGTTTGAAGGTTAGTGTTACCTCATCTTCCTTGTTTAAAAAAAGAATGAATAATTTATCAAGACCATATTGTTTACAAAATTATGAAGTATAGTGTTGAGTTTTAAAATTAAATGGTGACATGTGATGTGTTAATATGCCAGCAACCTAAATTTGTAATAAAATAGAGACGTAAGACAAAAAATATGACAGGCATAAAGAATAGTGTTAAGCCATGATCTCTATGTGAATTTAAATTGATCTAATTGCCTTCTATATGGCTACCAATAAACCCCAAGCCAAGGGATTAACCTGCTAGTCAATGTTTTGAAAATTAAACCGCTAAACAAATCGAAAAATAGATCAAGTTATGAGTCACTGATTCAACCGTCAAGTCAACTGCTATTAACTCGTGATGTCATAATTATGTAATTAATTAATTTATTAATAATAATAAAATGTATTTTACCTTAAAAGTTGAACCGATCAGTTCAATTACCAGTTTTAGTGACTGGGTCACAATTCAACCACAAATTTTACTAAGTTTAACTAGATTTTAATCAAAACGAGTTTAAAGAGCTAACTAGACCGTTATTTGACTCAATTCCCAATTTTTTCGATTCAACCGATCGATCTGGTCCAAATTTCAAAATAATGCCGCTGACTAAAACTTGGAACCTGAGAGTCTGCTCTCCTATCAATTTCTTCAAACTACCCCCAAGATCTTTAGCCCAGTAATTATTAATTTATGTGGGACAAAAAAATTGCACAAACTCCAAAATTAATCAAAATGCGCGTAAATTGATTCAGACACCTGGTTAACAAAAAAATATATGTATGTGTCTACCAATAAGAAGAATTCCTAGGAAAAGAATTTGAAATTTTAGGACCCTGCCAGTGTCAAATATTTTTAGGACTCCAAATTCTCATTTTGCTATCTATCTTTTCTGAAACACAGAAAGAACTAAAAACAAACAAACTATTACCAAAACAAGCAAGAACCTTTGAATTTCATTGAAATTTCCCATCAATAGTCATTAAAAGTTAATGTTACAATTTCCTTTGCCCTTAATATATTACCAAAAACAAAAATCATGTTGAGATATTGATTCCTCTATGCTCAATGTATGCCAGCTTCTGTTTCAAAAAAAAAGTTTAGAAAAAATCTGTTTTGCTGAAACCTTATGTTTCTTTCAGGTCTTCATATTTGATTTGTGCACAAAAATCAAATGGAATTGGACTCTGTTGGCACGCAGAAAGCATCAATGCATGAGCAGAATTGAGACATCAGGACATTTTGGCCCTGGCAAAGAATACTCCAGCAAACAGACCTGGAGGAAATGCACTTGAATTGAAATTAGGCTTGAATTTTGGTTATATATCTCAAGTGTTTATGGTCCATATTGGCAATTGTTTTTCTTACCAAAGAGTATACTGAAGAAACTTGGTAGGCTGACTGGAACATTGAACAACACTATACCAGCAAAAGAGATAGGAATCTTGTTTAAGGAGCCCACCAAACTGTAAAGCAGGAGCAAAGTGTCAGTGGAGAATACAAGTAGTGTTAACAGAAGGCACACTCCATCATTCAGCAGGTTAAGATGGTAGCAACATCTTATCTCGTCACAATATATAACATAGATTTGAGTACAAGCAAAAAGTTAGGAAAAATAAAAACATGAAACGACTCCATTATAAATTAAGAAACAAGACTATTACTCGTTTGAGCATAAAATTAATTACTTGAATAAAGCAAAATCACTGTTTTCTTCTTTCGATAATGTTGGAAGGAAGATGAGCACCATAGATAGATAAAACTCCTGTCCTATGAAATCCAACACCCGGAAATCACTACTATACCTCTGCATGCAAATTATGCAGAATAAATACCCAGCCATCAGCTTATTTACCCTAATAAACAATGCCTATTTGTATTGAAGAACTTGTTTTAAGATCTACCTGCATGCTACTTCATAGGCAAGAAAGCAGTATAAGTGTAATTTAAATGATAGAGCACAAGTAAAAGCTTTCTAGATTTTGAAAGGTTTCACCTTTAACTGCAAGCTTATACCTGTAAGTAGTGGGCCCAGTTTGATTTAGAAACCACATAGAGGTGAAACTTATGGCAAGTCCTAGCAGTCCACTAGCTGTCGCAACAACCCAAAACATGGGCATTTTAGTTACATTCCTGCAAATTGAAGCCAAATACAGATGAGAACACAAATCTTGCAATGGCCACAAGTTTAAGAATTAGAAACTTGCGCTTACACATTAATTAGATATTCCCATTCATTGAACAGAAGAATCAAGAAGATTGCAAAAGGTAAGGATAACAGATTATTCAGCAACACCATCGAAACTTCATTAAGAGATCCAGATCTTGTCAACTGCTTTGCTTTGTCCATGACCTGCCGCAATGTGAGCTGTCACAAAGTCCAAATGTTTCATGATAACTAAGATATTCAAAAAATATAGGCAGGTTCGCCACTAAGAATTATGGTTTCCCCAGTCCGGACAAATTTACACAACACTAACTACAAACTTATAAGCAAACAAACAGCTTCAGGGCACATGGGCAAGGACGAATCGAAGGGGTTTGCAGAAAATACATACTGAGTAGCTTGCAGTTAGAATGCAATTCATTATTTGCCATCCATAACCCACTGAATCAAAGGAAAGATCTGTGATGCCGCCACTTATAGCTGAAATGATCTGTAATGCAAAGCACCAAAAGGCTGAAAAGTGCTAAAAAAAAATATTCAAATCAGTATATAGCAAATACAAGTTAATCAGGTGGATGGAGCATAAGATGAAAATTGTAAGAATGTTGCACAAAAGAACAAGTAGCATTATCTGCCTCTTTTTTTTTTTTTTTTTTTGGGCTACAGCGTGGCATTATTTGTTTATTAGCTAATTGCATGTCTCCAAAATTTTGTTTCTTTAATTTTCATCATATTTAATTTAAATCTCCATTTTTCCCTCTTTTTTGTAAAAGATGTAATGAACAATGAAGCTTTGAAAAAAATAGATAATTTTAAAGTAAGGAAAAAAATTCTGACTTCCAAAATAAACAGCAAAAATTCATATATTTTAAGCCTTCTAATGTGATTGAAGCACTAATCAGAATAAACCGCAAAAATTTCATTTTTTGGGAAAATATTTCCTGGTAAAAAAGAATCATATTTAAGAAGTTGCCTGCTGCAAGTGTACAGTATTACTAATGATTAGTTTACTGAACGCTAAAGATTACAGTAGGCAGGGACTACCAGGCCTATTCGTCTCTCAATCTCAAACAAACAAGCATATTGTTTTCCTCAAGCAAAAACATAATTACTGGTAATTAGGCTTGAAATCTCAGAACTAGCTTAGACGGTGATGCCAAGCAAGGCATATGAGGTACCATCAAGAACATGGCAGTCCACACTTTCTGATTCTGATGCTTTCGGAAAAGATATAATTCGCCAATTGCTGTTAAAATGTTTGTCACATTCTTCAGAATCGTCACCATTGCAATATTTATGTATTTCAAACTGAAAAGTTTAACCAAACAATATTAGGTGCATATAAATATATGACTGGATATTAATAAATAAACTGAAAACATTTTTTTCAAGAGAACTATGTATTGCTGTCCTCTTGTTGCCAGTATTGTCCTTGTCATCAGGACCACATCTGTCCTTGATCTTCAGTTGGATTCACCAAAAATTATAAAATGCCCAAGAATATATAACTGGATATTAATCAATAGATTGGAAGCATTTTATGGAAGAACCATATATTGCTGTTCTTTTTCTTTCCACCAGTACAGTCTCCATGGTTCGGACACACGTTTGGCCAATCTAGATCAAGATTCAGTTGTGAACAGAAAAAGAGTATTGAAATATGAAATGGGGTTCATAACATACCTATACATACCCGATACCAGCATGCCAACAAAGATTACATTTACAGGGATCCAGACCTTAATCAGTTTCCAACTTAGCTTCTCCAGTGACACTGCTCCACAGAGACCCAGAACCACCACTATAACAGTACTAATTAAATTCTGCAAGAAGTAAAGGTGATAAATATGAAATGCAAAATATCAAATTACAACAGTGAAGAAGAAAAAGTTCATCCAATGTGTAAGAAACAGAGTCCATATCTACAGAATGATAGTCACTAGGTGCAATGAAGAGGGCACAGGGATTTCAGTTAACGATCAGCTATGGAGAAATCAGAAGTGACTTATAATTTACTGAGAAATTTGCTTCTAAGACTGTAAATGGTAGACAAGAAGATATGTTCAAAACTTGTAGCCCTACTCGAAAGGAGATTTTGACAAGGATAAGTGGAGACACCTGATAAAACATTAACGAGATTCCTGCATTGAAAGCATAACTCGATAAAACAACTTTGTTCAGCAATATCATACTGCAAGAAGAAATGCAGTAAGCTGTTCCAGACAACATAGGACCAGATTTTTTCTCTAATCCATGTTCCCGCTTTTCATCTGCATCAATCAGCGGATTGACACTATCACCAGCTTGAGCTGTATTCCATCGAGAAAATCTGCCTTAAGGATTTAAATGTTAGTAAAATGTACAAGTTCACCATAGATTATAAGCCTTCCAAATATTCAATCAATTGGTTCATTACTGAATCATTGAATAAAATGTAAAAATTGATGTATAATACATATATCTGTCCATGCAGTGGAAAAGACTGCCAAATCGTATACTGTATAATTGGAAAACCACCAAAACGTTAACGATGCTACTTAGTAGCTGAAGGAATGTTTCTTGATCATGATTCAACTAAGTTGTTCAAAGAAAAAGAAAAAAAGAAAAAAGAAAAAACCAACTCAAGCTGAATCTGAATGTCCACAGTGCATAACCTGTACATGACAGATCATTTCGGAGTCTCAAATTGTAAGGTCTTAAATAGGCACAACCATTCTAGGAAATAAATATTGATAAGAAAATTAGGTTTTTGTATCGAACTCAAGGGATAGAGCCACCCAAGCTTGCAAAGATGATCAGAGGGAAAAAAAAAGTGCATTCATGCAAAGGAAAACAGTTCCACAATAAAACAATCATAATGCACTGATTGCAGATAAGAAGATGGAAGTACTCTACCTGTCAGATGCCGCCTTGTGTTGTGCATCTGTTGACATATTACTTATTGACCTATTTCCTTGCCTACGAAAACCATTAAGAATCTTGCGTACCACATTAGCCCTTTCACCAATTGTCACCTTCCCATTTAAAGCGCTGAAATCCGGTTCCTTGGAATCAAGGGAAACAACTGCATCTAGCTTGAAATCAGACATGGCACTGACCTGCCACTAATAAAGAAGCCATGTAACCCATAAAGTTGGAAATTAGATGCAAGTTGTGTAATTGGGAACCAAAATTTATGTTAGTAGTTCACTTGAATGCCAAATAAAAATTCACTTGCAATCCCTAACCCTATTCAACTGCCAGGGGATGAAATAATAATAATTTGGAATCTTGCAACTGGCTTAGTCAAAGTACAGCAGCTGTAAAATCCCAAGTTCTTTATGAAATCACCAATACATACACATGCAGGCACAGGAAAGAAAAAAAAATCCAAGTTTTTCAATTTCATTCACCACAAATTTTCAACAATGAAACCAAATCTCAATTTGACTTGAAAATGGCAAACTCTGATAAACACTGGTGGACGTTCAACAAAAATCCTGCGCCTGCCACTGCTGACAAACCATTGGAAGTATTAAGGAGGCAAGAAATTGCCTTATCAAAAGTTTGCTAGTGTTTCTGTTTCTGTTAAATCTCATAAGAAGAAAACCAAAAAGAAACGGTAAATAGTTTGGAGTGTTGTAGGCAAGAAGAATATTAAGCAAGCAAACCCTAGAGTTACTCTCTCCCAATTTGAATGATCAAGCTGTAGTACCTAGAGCAAAAGATTTTCAGCAAACAAGCTCTCCCAAATTCATATATGTTTTTGTCTTCAACCAGTTTCCGTTAAATAAGTTGTAGAACAGCAAGAACCCAGTATGTTCTAGTACCCTCAGGGTTGAAATGAATGCTTTGGGCTTGTTAAGCTATTCTTAAGCCCTTTTTATTAGGACTCTCTTCTATTTATGTTTTCAACCAGTATTTGTGTTGGTCTGAACGTGAAAACTAGCTCGAAGACCACCAAAAAAAAAAAAAAAAACACAGCATGAAATAAACTAAAGTCATAAAAACAGATGCAATTGATGATGAAATTAAATGCAGTGAAATTCACTAATTTGGGCACATCCCATGCAAGGAACTAAAAAAACTAATTTTTAAAACCTGTCAAACCCAGAAAACTTTCAAAAGCACATCACAAAACTTAATGCGCTAAATGCATGTGATATTCGGGATAAATTACCTCCAGATTATGTTCAACTCGGAGCTTGCAAAAACGATTGTTCGTTCCAAAAGAAGATGTGAGCAATGAAACTTTCACTGAATGGAACAAAAATTCTGAGCGTAAAGTAAATCGGAGTTAGACATTAGGAGGTGTGGCTCCTACCAACAAGAATACCGACGAATTAGATATCTTCAAAAGCCATCGTTCTCAACAAATTGCAGAGTAATTCCCTAAACACAGACAATTATACCAAACTGATTATTAATGAGCGTAGCTAATTAAAGTAAGCTAAGTTCCTCGGTAACGAAAGATTGAAAGAATAATAAATACCAGTTATGATGTGGATTTTGAATTATTCATCGAGCACGATCGCACCTGAGAACATCCCAATCAGAAGAAGACGATCATAGAAAAAAGGTCATGCGAAAGATGTGATTCTCAATCTTTCTGCAACGCACGCAAAGCAAAAGGCGCGTACCTGAAGAACACAGGTGGAGAGAGAGAGAGAGAGAGAGAGAGAGAGAGAGAGATGTAACTCGCTGCACTACAGAATCAGAGAGCATGTGTAAGAATGAGGCTAAGCCCTGGGAGGTTTCTTAATAGGGCCCTGAGCTCTGAAACCAATGTAGGCTGGAGAGAGAATTGAAAATTTAGAGAGAGAAAGAGGGCATCAGATCGCGCGATTCCAGGAGTGTGAGAACCGCCCAACCAGTTGAATATCGAAACTGGAACTGTTTCCGAGGCTCCATAAGTCAAATGCTTTGAGCGATCCATTCTCAACATCTTCTTTCTAAAACAAGAGAGAGAGAAGAGAGAAGAGAGAAGAGAGAGAGTCCTATATGCATATATATATATATATATTGTATATAGTATTTGTTTCGCGTGAATGGAAGGATGGAGAACGCTGTAACAGGAAGCAAAGTTGGGGATGGAGGGAGTTTGGGGGCGTGCAATTTTTGAAACTGATGTTTCTGCGCCAAAAATATGGCGGGCCATAGCGTGGGCTTTTTAGCACCATCTGTCGGGTTCGGTTTTTTATAGATCGGGTCATTATTCAGATAATCCCAATAGACTACAGTAAGTGAGATACTTTTTAATTTATATTAAAATACTCAATCAGAATTATGTGTTTGTCATTCTAAAATTATAGGTTGGGTCTTTTTATTTTGAAATGACATGACCCAAATTTGCTATGTCATTTTATATGAATTTTTTGAATTTTTTTTTATTAGTATAACATTACCCGCTATTTGTACTACATGAAAAGTGAAACTGTGCTCTTAATTTTGGTCGGAGAAGAATTGTTATACAAATTTTTTTATTGTTTATTGCTCTTATAATTATCTAATCAAAAATCTAATTCAAAAACATTTTTGAAAAGGAGAATAATATTAAAACGCTTACCACATCATTTATGACATTTTTGTTAGCCCTAAGTTTATTCATATGAAATTTTATATACAGTTTTGATGATAATTTACTTTGATTTAGACATGTTCTCTTGATTAAATATATTTAATGCTTTTAATTCTTAGCCTAGTTGGTGTAATAAAGCTTTACAGAATTATGAAGCACTTGAAAAAGTAATCAAGACTTCGAAAATTATATCTAAATCATTGAGAATCGTGTTTTAAGAAAACTTGATTCAAGTAAGAAAATTATAGGACATAATTTTATTCTAATATTGAAAATTTTATGAAACTATATCTTATGATACAGTCATAGTTTTTTACTCATATCTTTTAATCCAACCGTTGGATTGATCTAATTCTTGAGGATTAGAAACGATTACTTCCACGTCTACAACTTTTATTGTATAACTAGTTTCAAATTCGAACATTGTCAAGGCTAAAATTGAGCTGGAAGTAAAGATATTTGTACATAAATTCAAATATGTCAGTTGGGAGATAGTTCAAGTAATTTGATTATAACTTTTGATCTAACTATTGGATCGGCCTGATTCTTAAGTTTGTAAAATGCTGACTTCCATGTCTACAACTGTTATCTTATAGTCATTTTCAAATTCGAACGTTATCAAGGCTAAAATCGACCTGCAAGTGAAGGCATTTGTGTAAAAATTCAAATATACCAACTGGGAGATAGTTCGAGTAATTTGATCATAAATTTTGATCTAACCATTGGATCGACCTGATTCTTGAGGTTCTAAAAAGATTAATTCCATCTCTCAACTTTTATGTTGTATCTATTTTCAAATTCTATTGTTATCAAGGATAAATCAAGGTGGAAGTAAAGCTATCTGATTAAAAATTCAACAACAAATCTGGCAGCAACTTGGTCAATGGGAAGAATTGTTTTAAATGCTCTTCAACGGCTAGAAACTTATTTGAAGGTATAAATCAACCTTTAATATTCATTTATAAATAGAGATACACTTGTAAAGTAATCAAGAATAACAAGAGTAATAAGAGATTGTATATTAAAGTGATATTCATCTTACAAAATCTTTGAGAGCTTAATTGTCTTTTATCTTGTAATATTTTGAGAGCTTTATTGGCATATTTATTTTTTGAGAGAATTTATTTGCAAGCAAGAGTGGTTGTACTCTTATTCTTTCTTTTTGTAAGAGAGAGATTAGCTAAGAGAAATAGTTAGGGGTTTGATGTGATTAACATCTTTGCTAAAACTAGTTGAAGTAAGGGATCACTTGGTTGGGTGTGATTAGCACTTGTGTAAAAACTAGTTGGAGGGGTGTGACTAGCATTTGTGAAAAAACTAGTTGTAAAGAAGGACTAGCGCCTGAGTTAAAAGGCTAGTAGTTGTATCTACGGTTTGGATATAGTGGAGAAAAATATTAAGGAATGAGACTTAGGGAGTGAACGTAAACTTTAGAGTTGAAGTCGAACCACGATAAATCTTGGTGTCATATTCTCTTCTCTCTATCTCTTTTACTTTATAGTTTGAATTACTTGCATTTATTTATAACATATTTTTGGTTGATTAATATTTGTTTGAATATTTAATTAGAATTTTTAAATATAAAATTATTTATTAAATTATTGTTTTAAACCCAATTCACCTCCCTCTTAGGTTGCCACCTGGACTAACAAAGTTGGCAACTACTTTCTTTTTCACTCCCACATCTCTCTTTCTTTTTTCTTCTTTCTTATCTCCTTATAGCTTGTTTGGAACTTGGTGAAGGAAAAAAAAGGGAAAATACTATTTGTTTTCCCTCTTTTGTTTGGTTTTACAAATAAAATGGAGGAAAAGTAGAGAGAGAGAATAATTTAAAAATTTTCTCTCCATTTTCCCTTTCATTCCCTCTTGGTAGAGTAAAAGAAGGAAAAACAAATAGTAATTTTTCCATTCCCTATCTTTTCCTTCCCCAAGTTTCAAACAGACTGTTACGTTTTTAGGTTTTAAGCTATATTTTTTACTTAATTTTTGGTTTATAAGTTTTTTTGACACAGTAATATTTTGACACAATAAAATTTTTTTCTAACATTTGTTGAAAAAGTTTGAAGAGCTAAATAAGTGAAAATTTTACCTTAGCGCTTCATTTGGAACCTGAATTTTTTATAAAAAAGCAAAAAAAAAAAATATGAAGAAAAAAGTGAAAATCCAGATTCCAAGCGAAGCCTAAAAGCAAAGAGTCAATTTTTGTGAAAAAAGGAAAAAGAAAAATCTAGTTGCATGTTAAAAACAAGTTGACGATTAAACAAAAAGTGTTATGAACACAGGGAAAACACTGTTCATGAATGACTTTTACAAGTTATAACGTAAGTATTGACATTTTTCTTCCATTACTGTGAGTTTTTTCATCTATATATAGAGCTGAAAAAAGGGAGAAAAGAATAAGAGAGAAAAAGAAGATTAGAGAGAGATAGAGTAAAGGTCCTAGACAAATATTGAGAGATACAATTGTATTTATATATTTTCTTATAATATAATGAAGTTTTGGTGGCCAAAAAGATCAACCCTAATAATTTCAAAAAAACTAATCTGAGAAATATTTGTCAGTTTTTAAATAACTAATTTTATTATATCTTGTGTTGAATATATTTATCTGCTTTATAGCATTTTTTGTTTTAAACATGTTATCAGCACGAGACTCTAATAAACTGACGTAAAGACTACATTTGTGTTCTTTAAAAAGGTACTTTATTTTTATGTATAATTAATATTTCAATTAATTTATTTTTGTTTTGGATTTTTTACTCTTTACTCTTCAATTCATCGCATAATTTATATTTTAATTGTTGATGAATAGTATGAACAGTTGTTGAATAATTCAGATGAATAGTAGTTTATAATTGAAGAATAGTGATTTTACTATTGATGAATAGTGATTACATAGTAATTATATAATAAATCATATTAAATGAATAGTATGTTGCGTAATACTTTTCAAAATTTCTGTTGGTTCTTTTTCATGACTTTGTTGTCTTTTATCATAACACCCACCTCACATTAATATGTTCGGTGGAGCTTTTACATGATCATTAACTTATGGTTGTCAGATCATATTATTGCAATTATATTTTATTATATGCATTGTTTTAGAAATACAATTAAATAGAAAAAATCAAGCATTCTTATAGAATGCTTATTAAGTATGCACGCTATTTATTTAATTATTGTTACTTTATAAAGTCCACTTGCTGCCTGCTACTATTTTAATTTATATTGCTGCTATTATTTAACTATGCTTATTATGACCGCTGCCTATTTTTTTTTATCAAAGTATTATCATTAAATTTTTCTATAAAGAAAAATACAAGTGTCAGAAGACTGTAATCTTTCTAAAAGTTCATTATGATTAAATACACCTAAAGTTACAAGATTATCAACAAATGCACTTGAAGTTGTAAAATTATCGGTAAATACAATTGGAGTTGTAAGATTATATTTGAATGTAGCTGAAATTGCATGATTATATTTATAAGTGGTGCGAATATATTCAAATCAGTCCACAATGAAAATAATGTGGAGAAAATTTGCAATATTGTGAGCATTAGTTTAGAATAATGTTTTGAAATAATATATTCTATTTGACATGACGTGCACACTATAAGCACTTCTTTGGTAAACATGTTGCTGTAACTTGCTTGGATTTGTTTCTCTCTTAAAATGAATTTACAAAACAAAGCTAGGATGAATGGATAGTATTGATCTAGTGTAATGCAACGCATAAAATTGAAAGTGATGATTAGCTAATACGGTCGATCAATTTTATATCATTCCTTGAAGTGAATGCAATTTTATTCGAATCGTGAATATTGCCGTAGATGTGATCGCGACATCATATCTTAAATTTATGGAGTTATCCTGAAAGTGTAATCTATCAATTGATAATACTACCCGAATTGAAATAATGTGGGAACAAAATAAAATAGAAAAATATTTATTGAATAAACCTCTCAAATAATGGGGAATACATATGTCTAGCAGACAGTGCCAGAACGCACACAATTTTTTGAAAGAAAAATATTTCATAAATTTAACATTAGCTGAAATTAATGTTAAGACAATATAAGCATTACAAAATTGATTAGAGACACTTGAAGAGTTAGGTTTTGGAAAACCCAATATATTGGTGCCAAAAGGGATAAAACTCTATATTGATAATGCTACGCATTCAAATAGAGTAATAAAGAATTTGCTTAGTTTTAAAGATATACGTAGTAATGGGTATCTGAAGGTGGAATTTCTGGGAAGACGTGGCCGATCACTTGAACCACTATTGATGAGTCACCAACCTACTGTAGAGAAACAGAAGAGTTAGAATGGGTCGACCCGCTTAGGGCCGATCACACTCCGACGGTCAAGTTAGCTACTGTCTTTTAGATTGGGATGAAATTTGCAAGTGTATATGACTAAGTCGGAATGATCATACCTTGCTCTCCCTTGGCTCTAGTATTTATATCGTGGTGCTCTCTGTAGAGCCTACTCGACACTTATGACTCCCTGCTCAGGTTTATGCTGGCTAGAGCCGGTTGATTGAACACCATTTCTCATGTATCGCTTTGCTAGAGCTTGACTGACCGGACGTGAGTGTCGTTGGTTCTGCACAACGCCTCGTCCGCATTCAATGTGGGTCTGTTCTCCATTTAATGTTCTGTCACCTTGTATGATTACACCCTAAGCTGGGCCAGAGGAGGCTCTAATTTGGGCGGATAAACTGACCCGGGCCGATGGCGCTAGGCTCAACCATGGGCTGCCCCAGGCCCAG
Organism: Euryodendron excelsum; assembly: GCA_033060915.1. Taxonomy (NCBI): domain Eukaryota; kingdom Viridiplantae; phylum Streptophyta; class Magnoliopsida; order Ericales; family Pentaphylacaceae; genus Euryodendron; species Euryodendron excelsum. The sequence continues at coordinate 9,951,028 of CM065382.1, forward strand.
CTCAGCAGTTTCGATAGATATGGACTTGCCTAACCATTTTAGGCCTGTATTTATTCGACCCACAATTACCCCTACCCCTAGTGCCCCGATTGTAGGGGTCTGGGGCTAACCTCTCGCAATGGCTCGGTGACGTTAACCGTCAAGCACTCTTTAATGGGATGCGACTACTGGGCTGCCCCAGGCCTGTTGTCGCTGTGCTATCACTTTTTTCACATACCAAGGGGGTGTATCCATTGTTTGAATGCAGAAATTCCCCACGCTTTGCATCCGTCTCTATTGCGAAGACTGCCATTCTGTAAGTCTTCCCTTTTTTTGCATTCCTTCTTCATTTTTCTCGTTTCGAACCCTAGAGCCCCTTAGTTACCATGGGCACCAAACTCAGGGGAATGCTTAGCCATTCTGATTCCATAATTGTTTTCAAACAGCGGTATAATTTCCCGGCGAGAGTAAATATAGGTTTGGTAGAGCCGAGCGATGACAGTTGGAAGGCGATTGAGGAGGGAACTCCGTTTCCCCTTGTTGCAATAGTAGAAGGTGGCCTTAGGTTTCCCGTTCATCCCTTCTTGACTCAAATCCTTAGCCATTACGAAATCGCCCCAATCCAACTGTTGCCGAATGGTTATAGAATCGTAATGGGGATTGTTGAATTGAACCGCCGTCTGGGCTTAAATCTGGGTCTTCATGAATTCAATTATTGTTACGCCACTGTAGAGGTGGGCGGCGGCAATAAATCGAAGCGGTACAAGTATTACTTTAGTGCCAGGCATGGATTAAGGGAACTGGTCCAATTCCTTCCCAGTTCGGAGAAGGGAATTGACGATGCCATAGTGAGAGTAAGGGGACCATGGGAATTCGATGATATCCCCGTAGAACTGGCGCCAGAGATAAGGTGCCCCAGGGCGTCGAAGAGAATATGTTTATCCTCCTCTTCGCTTTTTGATGAAATTTTTTCCCTTTTTTGATGTTTCCTTGGCTCGTTGTTTATCTTTGCGTTTTCGTGTTTCCCAGCTACCTTTGAACCCCTAGATAAGGAGAGCAAACACCTCGGCATCAATCTTGCTGCCTTGGAGGGAGTCTGGGCGTACAAAGGCGACGGTGAGCTGCAAGGGATAGGCCATGCTGCACACATACTCCTGGGCTACCTAATTCGGTACCAAACCTTTACCGCGACGAACGGGGTGCCTGCCATCGTGATTGTTGCCCAAAAAGAGGAGGGATCTGGGCACGACATCGGGGATCACTCATCTCTCCCACCGTTTCTAAGTTCTGCACCCATTGCCGCGGTCCTTGTCTCTGCCCTTGAAATGGCTCCTAAAGTTCGGGATCTCACTCTAACACTGGGACAGAGGGGTTCCAGGAAGAGGAAGGGTGCGGCCTCATCTTCTGCCAAAACCGCTACCCAAGTCGATGACACTGATGCTCTTCCACCACCCATTGTGCCCCCTGTTACTGGAGTTCCTGCTACTGCCACGGTGGTCTATCCCATAGAGGAAGCAACGGCCTCGGTGGTGGTGAAGAGAAAAATGCTGGTTAAAACAGCTAAAAAGGTCGCCGCCCGAGAGATGGCCGCAGGCACGGCCACTACCCCAGATAGATCGATGGGTCCTTTTGCTACGGAGAAGGGCAAGGGCACAGTGGAGGGGCCGTCGACAGAAGAATTTGTAGCACGGCCCAAGATCGGCGAGCTAGCTATGACTATCGAGGACTCCATGCTGTGTTGTCCCGGTGCTACTATTGGGGCCCTCCAGACTATCATACCGCCTAGGGACGTCAAAGAACTAAACGGCATCGACACAGGGGAGTTGATGGTTGGAGCAGTTCGGTCAGCGTTTGCGATGAGCCAATTATGCGGAACTCTTTCTTTTGCTTATTAAATTTGGCAATCACTACACTAATGCTAGGAGATTATGCAATGGTTCTGCAGTCTTTAAGATCGGCACGAGGCATTTTTGAGGAAACACTCCGACCTGAAGGATAGCTTCCACCAGAAAGATCGGGAGGCCAGACCTCTCCAGAAGGCTTGGCAAGATAGCCAGGGTGTTAGCCTCAAGTTTTTATTAATTGATTTTGATGATAACAAGTATAAATATTTTAATGATTAAAATTTGGTTAATCTCAAGATTTCATAATAAAGTAAGTTTGATGTATGAGTTAAGATTTTTAAAGATTTTTTATTTAAATATATTGTGCATTTCAATGTTATATCACTTAATTTTTATTTATGTTTTAAATGTTAATTATCTAACATTTATTGAAGTTATTGTTAGTCTTGGACTTAAAAGGAATGCATAGCATGAAGAAGAAGACTAAGTCAAAGATAATGGTAAGAAAACTCATTGGAGATAGTTTCAGTATTATGTACATAACTTTTGATCCAACCGTTGGATTGATATGATTTTTATGGCATTGGAAATAAGACTCAAATTCCTATAAACGGTATTTTATGAGGATTTCGTGAATAGAATGTCTTATGGGACAAAACTGAGCTGGAATGTGACACATTGGAGTAGAAGTTCAAAATATGACAACTGGGAGATAGCTCGAGTAATTTTATCATTACTTTTGATCTAACCGTTGTATATCTATGATTCTTATTGATCTGAAAAGATTACTTCCAGGGCTACAACTTTTATCTTATAGCCATGTCAAATTCAAACGCCATAAGGAAGAAAATCGAGGTGGAAGTTAAGACAACTTTGCAGAAATTCAAATATGCCAACTAGGAGACAACTTGAGTATTTTAATGATAACTTCTAATATGACCATTGGATCGACATGATTCTTTCAGGTTTGAAAAGATGACTTCTATCACTACAACTTTTATCTTATAGACATTTTCAAATTCAAACGTTATAAGGGAGAAAATTGAGGTGCAAGTGAAGACAACTTTGCAGAAATTCAAATATGCCAACTGAGAGACAGCTTGAGTATTTTGATGATAACTTTTGATCTAGCCGTTAGATCGACATGATTATTGAGGTTTTGAAAAGCAGACGTCCATATCTACAACTTGTCTATTATAGACATTTTCAAATTCGAATGTTATCAAGGAGAAAATCGAGGAGGAACAGAAGCAATCATATCTGAAATTCAAATCCTGACTGGCAGCAACTTTGTTCAAACGGGAAGAAATGTGTTCAAACCTCTCCAACAACTAGAAGTTGATTTTAAGCTACAAATAATCCACTACTCTTCCTCTATAAATAGAGATACACAAAAGAAGTAAGGACACATAAGAGATTACAAAGATTGAGCATACAAAGTGATATTCATCAAGATCTTCAAGTTTTGAGCTTTACTTCTTCATCATTCCATCTCATCTTTGAGCTTCATTCTTTTATTCAACTTTTGAGAGTTTTGTATCTATTGTTGTAAGATTCAACTCCCCTATATCATTTGTAAGAGGGTTACTAAACCCTTGTGATTTATTTCTTGAGTGATTGAGAGGAACACTTGGAGAAAAAGATCCTCTTGGTGCTTTGTTTTGGAGAGCAAAACAAAGAGTTATTTTTTTGAGCATTTTTGGAACAAAACACTTGGTGTAAAGGTTTGCTAGCAACCGGACAAGCTAGTGGTGTAAAGCTATTTGAAGAATAGTGGATTTGCCCAAGGAAGGAGCCTTGGAGGTGGACGTAGGATTGGCATAAGAGGAGCCAACAGAACCACTTTAAATTGTTGTGTTTGATCTCTTCTCTTTTCTCTTTTTTTTTTTTTTATCTTGCTTAATATCTTTCTTACATATAGTCTTGATATACTTGAGACACACATACACTTGAATCATTTGTACTAATCTCACATTGATCATATCTTAGCTTGTCTTATTCATTACTTAACTAGATTAATATTTTATATCTTTTCTATTGCATCTCACCTCTTGGAAATTAACTGTATTGGATTTTTCTAAATTTTAATTTTTAATTATAAACCCAATTCACCCCCCCTCTTGGGTTGCCACCTGGTAACACAGGGTGCTCTTGCCGAAGTGCAGGCTTCCTTCAAGCAGAAAAAGGAAGACTGCCAAAAAGCTGAAGCTGAAGCCGCCAACATAAAGCCTAGGTTGACCGATGCCGAAGAGTCGGCAGCCGAGGCAAGAGCATCTCTGGCCGAAGCTCGACTGGAGGTGGAGTGTTTAAATAAGGAGGCTGAAGCCAAGTATAACAAGGGTTTTGAGGATGTTGGGGATTATTACGAGGCCTAGGTGAAGCAGATCGCTAAACAGATATTCCAAGACAGCTAGAAGGCAGCCCTAAGGCAATTGAAGCTGGACAAGTCTTCTTCTCTCTGGGCGAAAATTCCTCCCTGCGCCAATGCAGTACTTGAGTCGGAGGACGAGGCCGACGAAAAGACCATTCGTGAAAAGGAGAAAGACGCTCCTAAGCTTCAAGTGGATAAAGAGGCCAATCCAGCCGAGTTTCCCTCCGCCGAACTAGCTTAGAGCTACTTTTTCTTTCTTTATTTAAGCTGTATTTATTCTCGCGGGAAGCATTTATGTGACAAATCCATTTTGTACATATATTTTTACAAACATGCCCTTTATTTAGATAGAATAATTTTGTTATCGGTGTGTTTGAGCTACTAAATTTAGCCAGCCCGAGCCCCTGCCTAATTTGAGGAGAAAAGTTTAACGAGCTGCCTTTCTTAGGTTAATAGGCTCTGTTTGTAACAAAGTAGGTGTCCCTAGCTTTTTTTCACATGCAAATATAGGCAAATATAAACCTTGCTACCCTTAAACTTACCAACTTTGGTTAGGGTCAAGGCAAGTTACTTAGCTTTGTTTTGATGAAGATCTCTACCGACCTATTTGGATAGGACAGGTTTGAATACTAGCCGTTATTGACCTTCTTTTGGCCGACCTGGTCATAAATAACCCAGGACCAAGTTTTTACACTTGGTTTTTGTAACCTTTATTGGCCGACCTGTCAAACTTAGATAGGACCAAGTTTTTACACTTGGTTTTAATAACCTTCATTGGCCGACCTGGTCATAAATGATCCAAGACCAGGTTTTTACACCTGGTTTTTGTGACTTTCATTGGCCAACCTGTCAAACTTATATAGGACCAAGTTTTTTCACTTGGTTTTAATGACCTTCATTGGCCGACTTGGTCATAAATGATCCAGTACTAGGTTTTTACACCTGTTTTTTTTTTTTTTTATCTTCCTTCAACACTTTGAAGTTTGGAGGGGCCTCAAGTTTGCTGAGTAGCTTCCAATTTTCATTGATTTGTGCAAAGATTACATATTTGTCAAAAGAAATTGCTCCCTTACAAGTGGATACATCCTTTGAGAATAAAAGGGCCTATGGGTCGTTACTGCTTTTCTTTGATAGCTCCTAATCGTTATGCCCCCAGCTTGGGCCCAACTTCTTGTTAACTGGATGCTGCATGTTACACATTATCTGAATGGATTATAATTTCGGTGGTTCAGCAATCCATAGCTTGGTGCGACCCCGCATGCAGGGCTTCATATTCTGAATCTTTGTTGTAATAAACTTCAGTTTAATGACCTGCCCCAATGCCGTAGCGTTTGATAATTATCCCTAATTTGTCCCCTGATCATTGGATGCTTTGTCAGCGAATGGCGTCTAATTGATCATTTTTTTGCCAAACTGGCATGTAGATATCATCATGTTGTACGTCGACAATCAGAGTTGGATTGGTTGCCTGTGGAAGTTCAGCAAAAAATCCTGCAACAAAGTTAGTCAATACCTGGCCTCTACCTGCCGCTCGGGGTCGAACTTGGCATTTTAGAAAAGGGAGAACTCTTCAATCTTTTATGGCATATGCCATAAGGAAGCATTGCTTGGTAACAACTTGGTCCCCTCTAATCTCTTGGACTCCCTCCGTGGAGGGGAATCGAATCAGCTGGTGTTAAGAAGAAGGGATGGCTTTCATGAGGTGCAACTATGTGCGGCCCATGATGACATTATATGGGGAGGGCACGTCGACCACCAGGAACTTTGTTTGTAGGGTAATCCCTCCGACAGTCACAGGGATGGTTACCTTCCCAAGTGGCCAGACTGAGTAGGAGCTGAACCCAATCAACGGGTTGAGCGAGGACTAGAGGTCGGCATCCTTCAATCCTAGCTTCTTAAAAAGGTCGTAGTACATGATCTTCGAGGAGCTTCCTTGGTTAATGAGTAGTCTCTTCATGTCACAACCTGTCATTCGTAGAGTAACGACCAGCGCGTCATTATGGGGAGTTTGAACTCCCATAAGATCTTCCTCCGAAAAGGTTATGGCCGCGCTATTCTTGTTGACCTTGACTTTCTTGGGAGGGGGGCCTACTTGCATTACCTCCTGTAGGTGCACGGTTTTTTGAATATTTGCTCGGTACTTGTTCCGGTTGGTAGCTTCTGATTCTGCTGATTCGTGCAGTACGTTGATCACCCGGATTGGTTCAGCTTGGTCCTTTTTCGTCGGGGGGGGGGGGGGGGGGGTCCAGCTTTAGCTGCTCGGCCTCCTGTTTTGTCTTTTCCTTCTCAATGTACTGGTCAAGATGGCCTGCCGTTGCCAAATCCTCAAGGTGATTTTTCAGATGTCGGCAATTTGCTTTTTGATGCCCCCTCTCCCTATAATAGGAGCAGAACTTGCCCTAGTCTCGGGTTGTAGGGTCTCCCCCCAACTTCAGGGGCCATTTGAAGAATGACTTGTCACAAATTTGGGGTAAAATTTTATAAATGGGGTCTTTGAAGACAGTATAAACCCCATTACTTGCCTTATTACTCCGGTCGTTGCTATCATTCCACCGAAACTTCTTCGTGTCACGCCCATTCTTTTTCGGCAATGGTGCGGACCTTCTCGGGGGAGGTCTGCGGCACATCCTCCTCCAACCCCGCGTATCGCTCGATCCTCGACATCAGTTCGTGAACTGTGAGGGTTGGTTTCTTCATTAAGGACTGTCGCAGGCAATGCTCTTTGGGCAGGCCGATTTTGAACTGAATTACAGCCAGCTGCTCGCTGCACTCGTCAATTTCATTGTAGGCTGCACAGTAACACTGCGCATATGTCCGTAATCCTTCTCTTTCATTCTTCCGTAGGGTGAGTAAGAAGTCCACCTCCCTAGGTTGCTTGCTGTTGGCTATGAAGCGAACGGTGAACAGTTCGACAAGTTGTCTCCAGTTTGATACTGATTTGGCAGGCAACTTGTTGAACCATTGTAGGGCCACTTCTCCCAAACTAGATAAGAACATTCGACACATCAGGGATTGATCCCCGCTCTAGAGTGCCATCATTTGCCTGTAGTAGCGAACGTGACTGATTGGGTTGGCCTTTACGTCGTATGGTGTGAATTTTGGTGGGGAGAACTTTCTTGAAGGCTGTCAGCTTTCGATCTCCTCCCTGAAAGGCGTGGATGCTATCTCATCCAAGGCTCTGCTGACCATATCCTGAGTAATGTGCGCTTTGAGGGGCTATTCTTTGCTCTCAAGTTTCTCATTTAGCCATCTCTCCCCTTTCTTCTGATGTCGACCGGTTCCGTGCCGTTCCCCGTCTTGTGGTGTCTGGCTCCTCCTATGGTGCTGATCTCCTTATCTATTATTGTTGCGGCCGGTGCTGGAGGCATGGCTCCTGACAGTGCGCACAGGCGTTGGGCTACTGTTTCTGGAATCTCGATTCTTCCTTTCATCGCGGTGGGCTGATGATCTCCTCCTGGCGCCGTCGTCCCTTCTAGACATCGTATCCTTCATTGCTCTAAGCTGGGAAGTAAGCCTGGCAATTTGATCGCCACGACGCCATAACTCCATTTCTTTAGCATGAAGTGAATGGTCACTGGGCACACGTCCACTGGAAAGGGAAAGGTCTAGGTCCCGGTGATGATTTCTACTGAGGTTTGGCCCCCTAGCGTAGTATGGGTCCCTTCGTAACTCGTCTTGCGTTCTTCGGGGCCGATCAGTAGGAGACCGGGTCTCCGACCTCCTCGTTCATCCCCAGTTACTTCTTTCCGGGGTAGTTCGGTGGCCAGACAAGTAAGTGTTATCGTTGCCAGAGGGAGTTTTGTTCCCTCGTCCTGTAGTACGGGTTCCTCTTCTCCTAAAGAAGCTGGTACTCATATTTATTTGGACTTTCCCACAGACGGCGCCAATTATAGGTGGAATTTTTGGGAAGGCCTGGCCGATCACTCGAACCACTATTGATGAGTCACCAACCTGCTATAGAGAAATAGAAGAGTTAGAATGGGTCGACCCGCTTAGGGCCGATCACACTCCTACGGTCAAGTTAGCTATTGTCTTTTAGATTGGAATGGAATTTGCAAGTGTATATGGCTAAGTCGGAATGATCATACATTGCTCTCCCTTGGCTCTGGTATTTATATTATGATGCTCTCTGTAGAGCCTACTCGACACTCATGACTCCCTGCTCAGGTCTATGCTGGCTAGAGTCGGCTGATCGGACACCATTTCTCATGTATCGCTTTGCTAGAGCTTAACTGACCGGACGTAAGCATCGTTGGTTCTGCGCAACGCCTCCTCCGCATTCAATGCGAGTCTGTTCTCCATTTAATGCTCTGTCATCTTGTACGATTACACCCCTAAGTTGGGCCAGAGGAGGCTCTAATTTGGGCAGACAAGCTGACCCGGGCCAGTGGTGCTAGGCTCAACCATGGGCTGCCCCAAGCCTACCTCAGCAGTGCCGATAGATATAGACCTGCCCAACCATTTTTGGGCCCGTATTTATTCGACCCACAATATCACATAAAGACAACAACTAAAGGTAATAAAGAATATCTTTACATTACTTCTATTGTTTTATGTCAGAAATATATATTAGAAAAACTTGCTACTTTCTCGTTTGGATTATATTATACAACTAAAAGAATTATGGGATCACTGAAGTGATGCACCATAAGTGTTTTAACATAAAGAATTTATACTTTGACATAATCGTCTTGGTTATCCAGGATCAACGATGATGCGTTGAATAATTGAGAACTCTCATGAGCATCTGCTAAAAAATCAGAATATTCTTTTGTCAAGTGATTATACATATTTTGTTTGTTCACAAAGAAAATTAATTGTGAGACCATCCCCTTCAAAAATAGTAGTTGAATCCCCAATTTTTTTAGAAAAAATTCAAGGGGATATATATGGGCCGATACACCCACCATGTGGACTATTTTGTTATTTTATAGTTTTAATAGATACATTCACTTGATGGTCACATGTTTGTTTATTTTCTACTCGTAACATTCCATTTGCTAGACTCATTGCTCAAACTATCATATTACGAGCATATGTATCAAATACCCTATTTAGTCAATATGATCGAATAATGCTGGTAAGTTTACATCTCAAGTTTTTTATGATTATTGCATATCTATAGAGATTGATGTCCAGCATCCTGTTGCACATACACACACACACAAAAGGTTTAGTAGAATCTTTCATCAAACGTTTTCAATTGATTGCACGACCTTTACTTATGAGAACAAAATTACCTATCTCTGCTTGGGGATATGCCATATTGTATGTTGTATCCTTAGTTCATATCCGACCTACTGCTTACCACCAATATTCTTTATTACAGTTTATTTTGGGTCAATAACCAAATATTTTACATCTACGAATTTTTGATTATGCTGTATATGTACCAATTGCACCCACACACTACACTAAAATGGGCCCCCAATGTCGACTTGAGATTTATATATTGGTTTTCATTCTTCATCTATTATTAGATATCTTGAACCTTTAACAGGTGATGTATTCACTACACGTTTTACGGATTGTCATTTTGATGAGACACTTTTTCTACCATTAGAGGGAGATAAGATGTAACTAGAAAAGCAGCATGAGATCACTAGGAATGTTTTCATGGTATCTCACCTTGATCCTCGAATAAATCAATATGAATAAGAAGTTCACAGGTTCATGTATTTACAGATGATTACAAATCAATTACCTGATGTGTTCACTGACACAAATAAGATAATAAAATTATATATACCACTTGCTAATACCCTTTTCGCGTATTGATGTCCCTGTAGGACAATCTGCTAATATTGCAGCAAATGAATCTAAAGTACGCATGAAGCGTGGGAGACCTGTCGATGCAAAAAACACAGTTTCTAAAAAGATGAAGGTGCAAATATATAAGCAAGTCAGTATTCCTAAAGAAACCACAATATCTAAACTTTCAGATGAAAGAACTCTTGTAGAAGAATTCCTAGAAGAGAAACCTCTTGAAGAGATATCCCCTGAAGAGGAAATTGTACTTGAAAAGTAATCAGATCTTAATAAGTTATATGAATACAGGAGAAAGATGGAAGAGAAATAAGATTGTTATTGACAACATATTTTCATTTAAAGTGGCTCTTGAAATTACAAGAAGTAATGAAGAGACTGAACCACTAACAGTCAAAAAATGTTGATATTGATATGATCGATGTAAGCACCCCATTTTTGCCCGCTCGGCAATCTCCGGCCTGACCGAGCTCAGTTTTCTAACATCACAACACATGTAGGTTCAAGATGAGCCTTTCGATCTCCAATCCAACCAATTGGTCGCTTCTCGGGCCCACAAGGACCCACTGAAGCCATAAGCACCATTATTCCAGACAGCTTTCCAGACCGGGCAGTCCCGGAAACCAACGCCATCCAGGTAGCTTCCTGGGATCGGGCGATCTCGGGGATCAACACCTAATCAAGTTCTAGACGGTTCACTTCTAGCGCCTGCTAGCTCGCCAATGTAGAATGTCCGTCATTTGATAGCTCTCCGAGACCAGGCGTTCTCAGAGACCAACACCACCCTTACAGGTAGCTTTTTGGGACCAGGCGTCCCCAAGAACCACCACCACCCTATAGGTAGCTCTCTAAGACCACGTGTTCTTAGGGACCAACACCGCACAGGCAATTTTTCGAGACCGGGCGGTCTTGGGAACCATCACCTAGGTCAATACCGGCACCTGCTAGCCTGACTCGGTGAAAAAAGACCAAACTTGCCCTTTGGGCCTCCAGGCATGTTTTGGGAAAGTTCAAAATTCTTCAAAACGGTAAGTCTACCCTTCCAGAATGTTACTAGTCAGTTAGGCGTATTTCACACGCCATTCGGTCCCGTTCCGGCTAACTCCGGTCAAAATGACTGTTTTGCCCCTAAATGTCCCGACACTGCACAAACCCCACCGAGCGGTAAAAGACTCTCCAGAAACTATCCCCGAGTGACTTGGCACACTTAACACAACACTCCAACCCATTCCTGACCATTCTTAAGCAAACCTGGTCAAAATAACCATTTTGCCCCTGGCAGCCCAAACGCACACCGAAATAACACCGGTCCTAGGTTACGAGACGACACATCTTGTCATGAACCCCTGTTTAACCTAGGGAAAATGTTACAACGCTAAACATCCACGACTCGATAAAAGTTCCTTGGAGCGTTTCGCAGACGCTCCGCCTAAATTGTCTCTTTTCCCGATTCCCTGGTTAAAACGCACCGTCAAATGACTTGAGAAATGCATAAATCAGGGAATTCCCGGGAGCTCATTTGCAGATCTTTCCATCGATACGGTTTGATCGCTTCCAAAGTCCTTCATCGTACGGTGTGAAAACTACAAATTCCAGCAACCCTTGGAGCGTCTCGTAGACGCTCTGCCAAAGTTGACCTTTTTCCCGATTCCCTGATTATAACACACCATCTAACGACTTGAGAAATGCGTAAATCTGGAAATTCCTAAAATTATTTTCGAAGTACTTTCCATCGGTATGATCCGATCGAAAAGATCGCTTCCTGAAAGCCTTGATTATACAACATGGAAAGAGCTACTTTCGAACACCCACGGAGCGTATCACAGACGCTCCGCAAAGATGCCATTTTAAGCACATTTCCCGAGACGATATCTCACACTTTCGAACACCATTCAAAATTCTCGAAAACACGAAAGTTCATTAGAAACCCTAAGAGAACACCCCAGGTGCAGCTGATTTCTCCGAAACCTTCCTGGTTGGCTCAATTATCGAGACAAAGTTTAAACGAACCTTCCCGGTGATGGAGCGTATGCTACATGCGCTCAAATTTTGATCAGATTGATCAAATTTCGATCAACAATTGAGATTTAACCAATACATAGGGTGTCACGTGTCATTCTGGCAATAGAACAGTACCTGTGCATGTCCTACATGCGCTATGTCAAATTTTGGCCAAGCGCATATAGCACATGCGCCAGGCCTATTCCAAATTACCTATAAATACCAGACCACCCCTTTGCATATTCCATCTCTGAAATTGATGCGAAAATCTGCTGAAACTGCTTCAAAACCTCAAATCCTTACATATATTCCACCCCTCCAACACTTAGGCTAGATTCTACCTCTCTCAAACTTATACACTTCACCTACAAAGCCTTATACACCATTACACACTCCATTCCAGCTCCTCAAGCCCTCTTGAAGTCATTCAAGCTCCAATCAAAGCATCTTTAGAAGATTACAAGTGTGTTGAAGGCAAAAGGTGGTATCCCTTTTACATTTGTGTCTTCCCCCACTCTTCTTTTCTCCCTCCTAGCCTACTTAGGCTATTCTCTATTTTAATCCGTATCTACAACCCCCCATTCTTGCATGCTTGAACCAAGAGGACTCTTAAATCATGCCTAGAGGAAAACAAGTGAGAGCCACCGTGTGGGGGACCTCTCACTAGCCTACTTTGAGATGGTATGGCCTAAGAGCCCCTTGTTTATGTGGTGTAGCCTAAAAGCCTTGTATGTGATCATGACCCCTTGCATATTACTACTTTGATCATGTCTTGTATGTTTGGCTTCATTTTATACTTATTGTCATGTTCTACAATGCTTACATTGCTCTTATTTTCATGCCATTTCCAAGCTCTATATTTTTTTCGAAAATGGTTTCAAGAGTTGTCTCCTTGAAGCCTAGGATAAGACCTTAGAAATCGTGCCTTAGAGAGTTCCCTACTAACCTCCTAACTCTCACTTTGGCCTCATGACATTTTAACTTGCATAAGAGTTGCTTTCTAATTCTCCAATTTTCAAGATTTCCATTCTTTTAAGTGTAGTGGTTGGAATGTTCCTATGGAACCCTCTCTTGAGTGGTCTCCCTTTTGTTTGGCCATATGGACCCTCTCTTGATGGAATGGTTGCCTTGAAAAATGGTTTTCAAAATCCTTCTCAAAAGATGATTTTCAAAAATGCATTTTATCCATCTTTGCATCAAAAATGATTTTCCAAAAGTTGCCATCATTATGTTGATTTTTGGACCCCTTACACTCTTGTCAAGATTATGGTTATAATGGCCATGAGGAAAGCTTCCTTAGAATGGTCTCCAAACACCAACCATATAAACCATACTCTTGACTAGAGTCAAAATTTTCATGAAAATGATCTTCAAAAGCGTTGTCCACCAAAGTCTATTGCATAACATGTTTTGTTTTTCAAAACTTTTTCCAAAAGTGTATCAAACCAACTTTCAAAACTATTTTCCAATCTAACCCTAGGTTAACTTGACTCTAGTTGACCAACCCTAGGTTAACTTGACCTTAGTTCACTTACCTTAGGTTAACCTAACCCTAGGTCATCCTAATCTTAGGTTAACCCTACCCTAGTTAGCTAACTCTAGGTCACCTTAACCTTAGGTTAACCAAACCTTAGTTAGTTAACCATAGGTCATCTTAACCTTAGGTTTAACCAACCCAAGTTAGTTAACCTTAGGTCATCCCTAACCCTAGGCCAACCTAACCTAAGTTAGTACACTTCAAGGTTCCAACTCTTTGTTGGTCCAATAGGCAACTATAAGCACCCCATTTTTGACCGCTCGGTAGTTTACACTCCGTCCAGACTTGTTTTCAAGTTATTATGGACATATTCCAATCAAAACCAATCCTCTAGTCCAAATTCCGTTTTTCCATCGCTTCGCGGGCCTGTCAGGCCCAAATAGAGGCAAAATGACCAAAATGCCCTTAGGGGCATTGTCCTTTCTTATTCCAATTCCAATCCCTCTTTCGAGACAGTTTATTCCTCGAGACGGTCCGAGTAGCAAAACTACTCACAAAACCGTCGAAGTGGCGGAAACACTCACAAAACCGTTAGGGTGGCGGAAACACTCACAAAACCGTTAGAGTAGCGGAAATACTCACACTGTTAGAGTGGCGGAAACACTTAAAACCCAGGCACGTCTCTTCGGAGTCGGTAAGACCCATTTCCAATCCCTCTCTCTAGACAGTTTATTCCTCGAGACGGTTCCAATCCAGGCACGTCTCTTCGGAGACAGTAAGACCCCTTTCCAATCCCTCTCTCGAGACAGTTTATTCCTCGAGACGGTCCGAGTAGCAAAATTACTCACACAACCATTAGAGTAGCGGAAATACTCACAGAACCGTTAGAGTAGCGGAAATACACACAGAACCGTTAGAGTAGCGGAAATACTCACAGAGCCGTTAGAGTAGCGGAAATACTCTCAAGTCGTCAACCCCGTCCGAGTAGCGGAAATACTCAACCCCGTTCGAGTAGCGGAAATAGTTAACCCCGTCCGAGTGGCGAAAACACTCAAAACCTAGGTCAATACCCATGTTTGTTAGCTCACTTCGGTGAAAAATGACCAGACCACCCTTAGGACCTTTTTTTAGACTTTTCGGTCAAGATGACCATTTTGCCCCTAGGCATCCGGATGCCCCGGGAACCACACCGGCTCTGGGTATCAAACCGGTAATGTCCCGAGAATACTTTTTATAGTGTTCTCGACCTTCCTTTACCTTTTCGGACCATTCCGAGTTAGTTCCGGCCAACCCGGTACAAAATGATCGTTTTGCCCCTAGAGGGCCGGTTTCCTTTTTCAACCACACCGGCTCTGGGTATCAAACCGGTAATGTCCCGAGAATACTTTTTATAGTGTTCTCGGCCTTCCTTTACCTTTCCGGACCATTCCGAGTCAGTTCCGGCAAACCCGGTACAAAATGACCGTTTTGCCCCTGGTGGGCCGGTCTCCATTTCCGACCACGCCGGCCCTGGGAATCAAACCGGCAACCTCTGGGAACATTCTAAATAATGTTTCCAGATCCCAAGTCTTTTTCCGGGACAATCCGGGTTCGCCCCGGCAGTTTCCTAGTCCGATTGACCGTTTTGCCCCTAAAGGCCCGGTTAACCTTTCCGACTCACCTTATCTTCATTTTTCAAGTCAAATACCTCCAGGACACTATTTTGAGTATTCCTGTTTCTTTCTGGCCTTCCGGGTCAGTCCCGGCTCCTTCAAATCATTCCCGGACTTTCCGGAGTCACTCCTAGTGAAGCTAGGCTAAAAATTGCATGGTAGTCACTAGTACAGGCGCCCAAATCTAGTCAAAGATACGTTGCTTGCCGACCTTAATTGTTACCTAAATGGTTGGCGCCACTAGTAGTGACGCCAAGCCAAAAAATGGCCTGGCGCCACTACCAGTGGCGCCAGTGTATAATTTGGCCTGGCGCCACTGCAACAAGCGCCAGGTTCGTCTTCCCTCTATAAATACAGAGCCTCGTTCAACGTGAAAGGGGTCTGCAAACTTAACCTAAGAATCTCATATTTCGATATACAGAGCTCGAGCACCTCCAAAACCCTAGCCTCCCTAGGTTTTCCCAAACCCTAGCCACTATACACAAACCCTAGCCTCCTATACACTCATACACTCTCCCATACACTCATACACTAGCATTCAACCACTTTCTGAAGATTTGAGGAGCAGCCATCCAAAGCTTGAAGACAATCCTTGAAGAATGAAGGTGAAGATCAAGGCCGAAGACCGAAGACTGCACGGCGCGCAAAATAAACAAGATACAAGGTAGGCTCCCTCTTTAATTTTCTGCACTTCCCCCCTCTCTCTTCTCTCTCCAACCCACTTGGGTTTTCTCTATTTTAATCCCCCATCTCTTTCCCGCCCTTTCTTTGCATGCTTGAAACAAGGGGATTCCCGGTCCATGTGTAGGATTGGACTATTGGAGAGTCACCGTGTCGGGGGCTTTCTTCTAGTCTAACCAAAGACCATGTGGGTCCGGCCCCCTTGATTATGTGGTGAAGCCTTAACCTTGTATGTTCACGACCCCAAACTGCATTGCGCATATCATAGTCTTGCATCTTCCAAAATTCGTTTTCAAAAAGTTGTTTTCAAAAATTATTTTCAAACTTGTTTTCAAAATCGCATCAAAAGCTCTTTTTCAAAAACTTGTTTTCAAAACCACAATTCTAGGGTAATTCTAGCCTTTCCATGGCTAGGGTTGCTTTAGGAAAGTGTTATATTAAAAGTGACCATTTGGTCTATATTTTCAAACTTTGTTTTCAAAACCGCTTTCCTAAAGTGGTTCTAGCCTTCTTATGCTTAGAATTGCTTTAGGAAAGTGAGATGTTTTTACACCTTCTAAAAACTCTCTTTAAAAATCTCTTCCTAAAAATCTCTTTTTCAACATACTTTCCTAAAACTCCCCTCTTCAAAATTGATTTCAAAAACTCCCTTTCAAAATCTCTTTTTCAACTCCTTTCCAAAACTTTCTTTCCTCAAAATTTACTTTCTAAAAACACTCCCTAAAAATCTTTCTAAAAACTCTCCTCCCGGAATCTTCCTTCTAGAAATTCCCCTATAGGATTTTCTTTCTAAACTCTATGTTTCCAAAAACATGCTTTCCAAAAAATTCCTCCCTAGGATTCCCTTCTAGAAAACCTTCGTTTCCAAAAACACATTTTCCAAAAACTCTTTCCCTAGAGCCCAAGTCAAGCCCTAGAACCCACAATTAGGAAACCCTAATTTTTCTTTCCAAAAATATGATTTTCAAACTTTGCCCTAAACCTAGGTTTCCAAAATCTTCTGTTTTCTACATCAAAACTATCTTTGTTTTCAAAAACCTATTTTCTACGTCGAAACGAGAATTTTCCAAATCTAGGGTTTCTAGAATCTCCTTTTCCAAATCCTTACCAAGTCAAATCTTCCCTTTAGGAAACAGAATCAAACCTTTGCTTTAGGAAACCAAATCCAATCTCCCCGTTTAGGAAACTAGATCCTATCCTCCGTTTTTGGAAACAAAATCAAACCCTTGTTTTTAGAAACCAAATCCAATCCCTTCCTAATCCAAACCTTTCTTAATTCAATTCCTTCCTAAACCATAAGTTCCCTAAACCTAAACTTTAAATCTTTCCTTAAATTTCAAAATCTAAATTTTTCCTAAACTTCCACTTTCCTAAACCTTAAGTTCCCAAAACTTGAACATAAAAATCTTTCCTAAATTTTAAAACTCAACTTTCAAATCTTTCCTAACTCAACCCTTTCCTAATTCAACCCCTTTTCCAAATCCTAACTTTCTAAATTCAAGCTTTTAAACCTTTCCTAAATTCAAACCTTTCTTAATTTTCAAGATTTTCTAAAACTCTAAAATTTTCTAAAATCTTAAATCTTTCTAAACTCTAAAACTTTCTAAATCCTAAACTTTCCAAATTTCAAATCTTTCTAAAATTCTAATCTTTCCAAATTCAAAACTTTCCAAATTTGAAACCTTCTTAAATCTTTCTAAACCTAAAAACTTTCTAAATTCTAAACTTTCTTAAAACTTCAACATCTTTCCAAATCTAAGACTTTCCTAAACTCAAAGCTTTCTTAATTTAAGACTTTCTTAAGTCGAGGCTTTCCTAATTCAAATATTTCCTAAATTGAAAACTTTCCTTTTTCAAACCTTTCCCAAAACGAAACTTTTCTTATTTTCAAAACTTCCTTGTTTTCAAAACTTTCCAAAATCAAAACTTCCTTTTTTTTAAACATTTCTAAATTCGAAACTTTCCTAAGTTGAAACTTTCTTAAACCTAAACCTAAAACTTTCCAAAAATGAAACTTTCCTAAACCTAAAACTTTCCAAAGATAACATTTTCCTAATTCGAAACTTTCCTAATCCAAATCTTTCCTAAATTTCAAGTTTCCAAATCCTTCCAAATCTTCGAAATCCAACATTCCAATCCAATCTTTCTTAATCTCAAGTCTAAGTTTCCTAAACCTCCTTCTTCCCAAAACCAAGTCTTTCCAAAATCCATCTTTTCAAATCAAAGTCCAATCTTTTCCAAAATTCCAATTACAAATCTCCTTTTCTAATTTCAAATCAAATTCAATGTCCAATTCAAGTTCCTTCTTCAATCCACTCTTCTATTTTCAATCGGACTCCGGTCCGAACTACGACTGACCAGATTCCCCCAAAGGGATACGTGGACAACCTTCATAGGTGCAGTCACAATACTTTTCAAACTTTCAATTCCACCCTCATGGGTGTGGTTTTCAAAATCTTTTCGAGTCTCAAATTCCAATCTATTTCCAAAATTTCAATTTCAAAATTTCTATTTTCAAACTTTCAATTTTTAAACTTTCCAATTTCAATTCTATCTCTTTAAATCTATTTTCAAATCAAGTCAATCTCTTTCCAATTCTATTTTTCAATTATCTTATTTTGCACTTACATATCATGCATCATGTTAGTTTATAAACACTCTTTTTCAAAGTGAATGGGGTTGAATTATAGTTAATTAAAGACTTTCATAGGTGAATCTACGGTAGATTGACATGTAGGTACCGAAATGGTGGGATAGGGTGATAGCTTAGTGCGTCTTCCCTACACGTAACCAACCTCCGAACCTAGATCACTGTTTTCAAAGACCAAAAAGGAGTTATTTTTCTAAAAAGGGTTAAATGTTTTCCAAAGGTTGCCAAACAACCTGTTTTTCTTAAAAACCCTCTCTTGAGGTGGTTTTTCCCAAAATCGTTTTCCAAAACTCTAAGTGTAGTCTTCGGATTATGCTTAGTTTTTAGGTGACCTAACTCACCTTAATCAAGTTAGGTGGCGACTCTAAATGTTTTTCAAAAGCCCTTTATTCAAATCGATTTTCAATTCAAACCTAGTCGCACTCATTCTTCTAGGAGGGTGAGTTCTAACGAGAGAGTACAATATTTTTCCCGCTTGGGTGAGTATTCCTCGGGCGCAAAAAATCTGGGCGCGACAGCAACCCAAGAGGAGGGGGTAAATTGGGTTTTTCAAAAATTAATACAAGTTAAGATTAATTAAAAATTAATCTAAACAATATAGTCAAGGCTAATCTATGTGCAAAGCAAAGTTATCAATGAAAACAAAGAAAACAGAGCAATGAAGGAGAGACACAGATTTACCAAGGTTCAACCACAAACCGTGGTCTACGTCCTCACCCCAAGACCTCCTTGAAGCCTTCTTCCACTATGTAATCAACTATTACAAGATGGGTTGCTGATTGACAAAGTGCTCAGCTCACTCTTCAAGAACTCCTCACCGAGCTCTTCAAATTCCAAGTGGTTTTGTCCAAGCTCTACTTAAACTTTACAAGAGTTTTGCTTCACACAAGAGAACTCTCAAACTCTCAGTTACAAGTGTATAAGAGTATATAACTCACAAACAAACTCTCTAACTATAGTAGATTTACAATCAAAGCTCACAGATGAAAGTTGGAAGAATATTCAATGTATATCAGTGATTCTTGTCTCTTGTTGTTTCTTCCCCTTGATTCTTGTATATAAATGCAGTTGGAGGCTAGTATATATACCCTTGCATTGATTCCATCCGTTGGAGGTGGTTGGGTATCATAAATGCACGTCCAGTCTGTTATAACGTTAAGAAAAGTAGCCGTTGAAGTAGAGGGAGTCGGTTCTATTTTTGTGGTGTCGACACTTCCTGCTTTTGCATTTACCAAATATAGTTCACTGAGTTCATGAGTCCCCTCTTCAGGTTGATGAGGCGACTCCTTGTTCATCTATCTTCTTCATACTAGGCTTCTGCTGTCATGAGGCGACACTTCTGCTTCAGGTGTCCACTCATTGAACGTTTAAACTTTCAGCCTTTTGCTTCTGCTACCAGGAGGCGACACTTCATCTTAATGTGTCCGCTCATTGATCATTTAAACTTTCAGCCTTGGCATCTGTATTCATGAGGCAACACTTCATTGCAATGTGTCCGCTCATTTTCTATTTGGTCTTCAGACAATTTGCTTCTGTGTGCAAGAGGCAACACCTCAATTCCATGAGTCCCCTCATTGTTCAATATGTCTTCAGGCCTTTTAGCGTCTGTGATCAGGAGGCAACTCCTCATTTTCATAAGTCCCCTCATTGCCCAGAATTTAGCCTTCAGATTTCTATTGATCAAGCTTATCAAAGCACTGGTATAAGATCTTCAAGGAGTATGTCTTTGGGGTATGATGATCAATCAAATCTTCCTAACTCATCAGAGTTAACTTCTATTTAAATTTGGATTGAATCAATCATTGGATGTTGATCTTCTTTTTGAATCTCAAGCAGTCAAAGCTTCATTTGATTAAAACTGAACTTTACTTCTTCATTTACAAAGCTTCTTTAATCATTGTAGAACATCTTCTTGAATGCCAATCTTCCTGTAGAGCTTCACAATGCTTCATTTCTGATTTCCTCTCTTTGTTAGCAATTCTTCATTCTTCTTTAAAATCACTTCAACGAAACTTTTGCAGACTTGATGGAATCTTTTCACACATTTAATCTTCATTGACTTTTTATGCTACAGAAGAATTCTTCACTTGGATTCCATGTAGAGATCGGATATTCATTGTGAGCTATCTTCTTGGCAACTTCAATCACATGTCTTGAATTGGTCTTTAGCATACCAGATGAGATCATCTCTTGAGCATTTTTCAAATTCTTCAACAACCAATTCATCTTCAACTAAGCATTGCACTTCTTCAACTGTTCTTTACATATTCTTCAATCTTTTCGAATGTAGAACACATGTTTGAACTAGAGATAGGCATCATTTCTCAGTTTGGTTCATTGCATAGCCCTTTGAATTCATTGCTTACATCTTGAACTTGTTATGCATTCCTTTGATATGTATTAGACTTAAAATCTAACTTTAAGTCTAAGTTATGAACTTGTTAATCTGCACACTACGTAGATTCATTAGTAACATAACACAAGATTTAGTTATCATCAAAATCAACATTGGAATTAACCTTGAGTCAACAACGATTAACCTTGACTCAACACTCTTGAACCCTTTTCTAAATGATCATTCAATTTTAAACTATTCTCATAACCTATTTTTCCAAAACCTCTTACTCTCTTGATTTTAAAAAAAACCAACTCCATAAACTCTTCAGATATTCCTACACTCCATCTTCAAGGCATTTCCAAAAATGTTTTTAAAAGGTCACAAACCTAAGGTGTCCCTAGCCCTCTCATGGTTCGGGATTCCAAGAAAAAGTGATATATCAAGAACAACCTCTAAGGTTGTCCATATTAGGATTCCAAACCCTTAGCCATTTCCAAAAATCACTTTCAAAAACTAATTCATCAAAACATTCTAAAGTCATGCCCCCAAGGTTTTCAAAACAAGGCTTCAAAAACACTTTCAAGTTCTCTTGAGTTATACCAAAGCATTTTTCCAAAACTCCCTTAAGTTGATCCAAAAATATTTTCAAAACACTCCACCATCCAATTTCAAGTCAAAACTTCCAAAACCATAAAGAGTCTTCAACTTCCAAGACCACAAAGTGTTTTCAACTTCCCAAAACCTCCAAGTGTCTTAAACTTTTCCAAAGACCTCAAAGTGTCTTAAATTTTTTCAAAGACACCAAAGAGTCTTCAAACCTTCTAAATGCCCTAACGCGCCTATTTTTCCATCGGGCTCTTGCCCAAACTACGAATGACCTGATTATCGCCAAATGAGATACGTAGGCAACCTAAAATGGTGCGGTCATAACTTTTATTTCAACTCCAATCCCTTTTTCAAAAATTCCAATCAATTCAAAGTTTCTATTCTAAACTCTTTCAAAACCCCCATTATTTTCAAACTTCTTCCAAAAATTTGCATCATGCATCATTCATCCGAAAAGTGATGACTAAACCCCATTTTCAAAATTCTAAAGTGGATACTAAGTGGACAATGGTAACCGGTTATTCTAGTGAGTGAACAAAGGGTAATTAGACATGTAGGTACCAAAAGGGCGGGGTAGGGTGATGATCTTAGGATATCTTCCTTACATGTAACAAACCCCCGAACCATAGATTTCTGTTTTCAAATAACCAAAATGGAGTTATGTTTCAAAAGGGCTTGAATCTTTCTAAAGGTTGCCAAACAACCTATTTTCTTAAAAACCCTCTCTTGAGGGAGTTTTCAAAGTTTGTTTCAAAACCCTAAGTTTAATCTTTGGATTAGCACTTAGTTTTAGGTGACCTAACTCACCTTAATCAAGTTAGGTGGCGACTCCTATTTTTCTGAAAAGCCCTTAGTCAAACCAATTTTTAAACTTAGTCCCACTTGTCCTTCTAGGAGGATGAGTTCTAGTGACAGAGTTTCATGCTTTTTGTCTCCAAGCCGAAAGGATCTTGGACACCCAAAAATCGGGGCACTACAATCGATCAAAATGAAAAGAAATTACTTAGTTAGAATTAAACTTATTATCATAATGTAAAGTATTCGAATTTATAGTTCAAATACCAAAAGATGAAAATATCAGACCTGTAGTCCAAATACCAGCAGATGTCGGGCCTATAGTTTAAACACTAGAAGATGTAAAGTATTTGGACCAGTAGTCCACCCACTTGAAGATGTAAAATCAGTTTGATACAAATGAGTATTTGCGCAATAAGAAAATAGAATAGTGCGATATAAAGCACAACTCGTACCAGAAGATTTCTGTTGGAGACCTAGTATTAACTACAGTGATAAATAATATTCTGTAAGGATACAATTACATTCATATTCTTGATTAGTTTGTTAGTCTTAGAAAAACTGAATATGCATCTAATAAATGTACAACAATCTATTCATTTGGCGAATTAGGTAATGATATACATAAGAAAATTCTTAAAGAATTTTAAAATGCTTGAAATATATATTTTAAAATCTCGAAGGTTATATTATATTAAGCTTCAAAGATCTTTATATGGGTTAAAATAATCTGGACGCATGTGGTACTATCGTCTCAGTGAATATCTATTGAAAAAGGAATATGTGAATAATATAATTTGTCCATGCATTTTTATTAAGAAGTCAGAATCTGAATTTGCTAATATTACAATTTATGTCGATGATCTGAATTTTATTAGAACTCCTGAAGAGATTAATTTTCATCAATTAGTTTACATATACAAAAATTGTTCTAAATTGATTTTATATGGACAAAACTCATCCATTGAGTTCCCCCATGATTGTCTGATTACTAGATGTACAAAAGGATCTTCTTCGTCCTCAAGAAGATGGTGAAGAAATTATTGGTTCTGAAGTACCATATCTCAGTGTTATTAGGGCTCTTATATATATTGCAAATTGCACAAGACCTAATATTGTATTTTTTGTTGGTAAGATATAGTTTTGCACCAACTCAGAGGTATTGAAAAGGGGTGAAGCACATATTCCGGTACCTCCAAGAAACAATAGATATGAGTTTATTCTATTCAAAGAAACCAAAATCAGAGTTAGTTAGTTATGCAAATGCTGGTTACCTTTCTGATCCACATAAAGTATGATCACAAATCGGGTATATATTTACCTATGGTAATACTGTTATATCTTGGTGATCTGTGAAACAAACACTAACTACAATTTCTTCAAATCATTTTGAGATAATCATAATTCATGAAGCAAGTCGAAAGTGCATTTGGTTGATATCTACGATTGAATATATTAACGAAAGTTGCGAACTATCGTCGATCAAAGATACCTCAACGATATTATATGAAGATAATGCAGCATTATTTGTACAAATTAAGTAAGACTACATCAAAAGTGACAGAACAAAACATATATCACCAAAATCCTTTTATACACATGAGCTCCAAAAGAGTAGCGATATTAATGTCCAGCAGATACGTTTAAGCGATAATTTGGTAGAC
Source organism: Euryodendron excelsum (assembly GCA_033060915.1). Lineage (NCBI taxonomy): Eukaryota > Viridiplantae > Streptophyta > Magnoliopsida > Ericales > Pentaphylacaceae > Euryodendron > Euryodendron excelsum. The sequence goes on from CM065382.1 coordinate 9,974,852, forward strand.
TTATGTACTAAAATACTACTAACTACAAAGTTCGAGAAACTATCAAATTCATACCAGAAGTATGAATAAGGAGGAATCGCGTACTATACTCTTTTTCCTTTGTCAACAATTTTTTCCCACAAGATTTTTCTTGACAAGATTTTAACAAGACAGTTTTAACGCACTCATACCTTACTATGCTACATAAGAATATTGTACTCTTTTTCTTTCGCTAAGGTTTTTTCACATTGGGTTTTTCCTAACTAGGTTTTAATGAGACATATTTTTATATAAAAGTCATCCAGGGAGGGTGTATAAACACAGTGAAAACACTATTTATGAATGACTTTTGCAAGTCATAACGTAAGCATTAACGTTTTTTCTCCCACTACTGTGTGTTTTCTTCGTCTTCGTATAGAGCTGGAGAAAGACAAAAAAGAAGAATAGAGAGAGATAGAGCAAAGACTCTGTACAAATATTGAGAGATACAGTTGTATTTATATCTTTTCTTATAATATAATGAAGTTTGGAGTGATCAAGAAGATTAACCCCTAATAATTTCAGAAGAACTAATTTGAGAAATATTTGTCAGTTTCCGAAAAACTAATTTTATTATGTCTTATGTCGAATATATTTATCTGCTTTATTTTTTTTAGTTTTATAACAAAAAGCTTAATGTGAGAATAAAAGACAAAAGGTTCACGGTTGCAAGTTGCAATAGTCATTCCAAAGCCCCTTAAAGCTATGTTTGGAACCTGAATTTACAAAAAAAAAAAATGAGAGGAAACATGGAAGAAAATGAAAAATTTTAAATTCTTATTTATTTTTCTTTTTATTTTCTCTAACAACCAAATATACAGTATAATTTTATATGATTTTTCCTCAAACATGTCCATGAACCAAACATAGGGTAAGGCTCACATATTGTGGTTAATAGCCTAACACAGTTGGTAGCGCATGCAATAAATGAACATGGAAGCAAGTTAAATCACAATAAATCAGGGCCCAAATGCGTTCATATAGGTCGCCAGCCCATTGCTCAAAAAACTTTGAAATGGGCTCCAGATGGGCTCCATTCATTTGGATTGTCTTATCAGCTGGCTCATTTAAGCAGCTTGTGACTTTTTAACTGACTTTTTTTTTTATTTTTTAGTTTTCAATAAACGAGTCAAAAACATAAATGATAAGTCCATAAATAGGTAGAAAATTTTGGTTGAAAATAGGGAGAAAAGGTAAATAGAAAAAAAAAAAACTAGTTAAATAAGCTAATCCAAACGATAAGGTAAACAAGAATACCTAACATGTCTTATGACTTTTGATAATTGCTATACCTAGTACAGACCCATTTGGCCATTTGACGGTGGAAAATAAAGCAATGTTCTTTTTTTTTTTTTTTCTTTCGTATCTATAACTACCCTATAATTGGAAGCAATATTCACAATGGCACAAGGATCTCCTCTTAGCCGTTTCCACTAAGATGGAATCCAACAATGCGTTTACAGAGGCTTCAAGTTGTGCTGGATAGGCTAATCACCAGACCAGACAGCTCCGTTCAGGTCATGAGTTGGGCTCTTGTCTTTGAGCCAATCAAGAAATACATTTTTGCCTTTGCCTCATTTCAATAAAAGAGTAATGTCATGTTTTGAGTTCAACTCTATATCATGTAATATTTTTTTATATGTTTCAATGCATTAATATTTACACTCAATTATAAATGTCATATATGATAGAATTGTGTCTAATCTCTAAAACATAAACATATATACAGGCCTGATATAAGGCTCCTACAAATGTATACCATTATAAAGTTACAAAACATTAAGGGTCCAGCCCAATATCATTACATAACATAAGGCCCGTGGCCCGTAGTCCAAATATACACGTAATGGGTCTCCCTCTAAGGCCTCCCAGTTTGATTACCTAAATATATTTTTAGAAGACGTAAACTAATACTTAGTGAATAATAATGATACATAAGCATTAAATATCATGGACTAACAATTCTATTTAATGTATATGACAATAGATATACATTTATACATACATGACATGAACTTAGAAACATATAAACGTAAACTTAAAAACACATGTGACATAGATTTTCGTATTAAAACATTTAATTATTTCTAAAACATAATATTGAAAAAGAGAGACAGACATGTCGTAGTATAATCTCGTAGAGTATGACATAACTTGTCATGAGCATAAAATATCATAAACTTATAAGAATATATCTTAATTCGTCAAATACTATTAGACACATTAAATATTATTGTTCGCAAAAATGTATAAAGCATAGATTTAAAAATATAAGTAACATAAGCATTATATTGAAACATTATATCGTAAGTTTTCACAATAAAACGTTATAACATTTCGAGCACAGTATTATAAGAGTGAGATGCAAATCGTAACATAATCACGTAAGGCATGATGTAGTTTCTCATAACCATATCATGGTATGGTACTGTAAGACATATTATAATATTGTAAAAAAAACAGAATACATCATACATTAATACTTGTGGGAACATACACAACCTGTTTTGAAAGTATTTGAACAAATCATATTTCTCGTTTTAAAATATAAGTGTGTCATGTATTTACATCAAAACTAAGCTCTGCATTACTAAACTTTGTTAAAGCTCACATATAGGACTCTTTAGGCTAACATAGTAACTACAACGGTACAATTTATTTTTTAATTTATTTTCTCACATATACGAAGTTATAGAATCCGCATTAATAAATTCATGTGAAACTTATGAATTACATATATCATTTTTTTTTAAAAAAATGGAAAACTATTCTTCTGATCCGTGAACAACTTCAAATTTTTATTTATTTATTTTATTTACGCACAGAGCACTCATTTTGGTATTTAGTAGGAAAAAAGTCACAATCTCACACGGAGAACTGTAGCCAAATACCTTTTAAATACCTAAATACATGTTCAAATTTGAAAAACAACCTAGATTTACACCATAAATTTTCAGCATTTAATTTTGACCCAAGCCCAAATAATAATAACTGCACTCTGATTAACAACACTTTACTGGCTTAGACACAAACATAGAAAGTACAACCTTAATACATATCGAGGTTGCCATACTAGCTATTCTCGCAGGACAATTTTCTCTGTCCAAATCAACGGTGGGGTGTGAACTGTGACCACACCATACCTCAACCCATGGGAACACACACCACACGATCACGGCTCAAAGGGTGTACACTATCGCAAAGCAAGGAAGCACAGCCCTTGGATTAAAAACCAACAACTCATCTTCTTCGTCCAACCTGATGTGGGCCCCTGGCCCCCTGCCGACGACTGAATCGAACCCCGGATCCTCCTTGTCCACGAACTCAGGGTCACACCCCACCCGACCGGCAATGACCCGGCACACGAGCATTGCGCGCTTCACTTGCATGAACTTGAACTCTTCCTCGATCTCGTCTGGGATTGCCGCGTGTGCCCTCCAACTGGTCGATAGCGTGCAGATTCCATCCATTTTGGGTGAGAACCCTGACCCGATGATCCCACAGACACTACAGTACTGGTGATTGCAGATGTTGGAATTACCATTTTGCCCCAAGTCACACAGAAACGTGGCACAGTGAAACCTCAGAAGCTCGTTGCCGTCAGCTATACACCGCTCGTCCCGTCTCCTCACGGCGCCGTTTCGCGCAGCTCTCAGTTTCACGCTCTCTCTATACTCTTCGAACCGAGTCAGTATTTTCGGACTGTTATGGATCTTCAGGATCCGATGCACATTCGGATTTTTTGCCTTATCGGGCCAACCGGCCTTGAATATGATCTGAACTATGTTCTTACCCGAATCGCCATCGATTAGCTCCGAAACAGCGTGCTTGATAGCTTGGTGCTGTTCGAGAAGGTTCGGTTTCTGGAAAATCTCACCACAAGCGGGGCATGGGTATATATCGTTTCGAAGAGGGAAGAAATGTTGGTCCGACGATATGTCGGATTCTGGGCGAGACCGGCCAGTTGGCCTCTTACGTGGAGGATCGGAAACGAGAGTCTCGGGTGATACGACAGAGAAGATGGATGAGTGTTGGGAGGTCCCAGCGGAGAAGGATGAGAATGGGGTGGTAGCCGGGTTCGTGTTGGGGTGGGTTTGGGTGGTGAAGACTCGTTTGAGGAAGGACCAAGAGGAAGAGAGAGCTTTACTGGTTTTGAGCTTGAAAGACGGAGAGGAGTGAGAGGGAAGAGAGGCTTTTCGCTTCTTTGATGGGTGGAGGTGGTGGTGGTGGTGGTGGGCGTTGGATGCGAAGATGAAGCAACCGAGGTGGACGAGGAGGAGGAGGAGAAGAGAGACGAAATTGTTGAAAAATGGTCGTAAGCTCGCCATCGTTACGGGAGCTTCAGGTGTATTATTGCCATGAATGTGCTATGAGCCTACGAGAGAGAGAGAGGGAGAGGTTGGGGAGATGGGGGGGAGGCTGCTGATGGGAAGAATGTAAAGGGGGTGTTGGTGGGGACAATGGAAGGATAAAGCTAAGGGTAGGTGGAACGCAACTTCGTCGCATTTCTCTCTCTCTCTCTCTCACTCTCTCTCTCTCTCTCTGCATATATTGTCACTGTAACGGGGAAGTTGGTTAATTCAGTCCCAAAATTTTATGCAGAGGGACAGTCACTTATAGGTGGTGATAGTTTTGCAATTCTAAGATCTCTGTCTAAAAATATATATACGCTCGCCTACCAATAACTTTGATTTTAGACAACATTAATTCAAACAACCGAGCTAAGCGTGCAAGTACATTCTTTATCACCTATGTAGCAATATTAGGAAATACAAAAGAAACATCCTTTTTTTCCTTGCTATTTTCTTTTCCCTTTTTTTTTATTTTTTTTTATTTTGTTCTCTCATACATGACTTCTCCGATTTATAGCTTTGCATCAATAGTGTGGTCATCTCTGTACAAAATGATGCAGTTCGCTATGATTATTTCATTTCAATCAAAACATTCACTTTTTTTATTTTAAGTCTAAAAATATCACTGTATTCTTTAAAATTATATAGAAGTGCATGAGGCCGGAGAGGTTTAGATGTGTTGTGTCAAGGCTAACCGTCTACAATGAGATTAATCATATGTTTAAAATGTATATATTATTTTTATCACTTCTAGACATAGATAAATATGACTTAAAGACTTGAGTAATGTAAGTCTTACTATTTTGTGTTTAGAGGTGAAAAAATAAATTGAGAAACATGATTGTATATAGCATTACTCGTATATTTATTATTACAAGCACCACTACTAAAATAATTATGATGTATTTAAGGAGCATACGTGCCTCATAATGCGCACAACTCCTAAACATTACTATTATCATTTCATTAAATTTGAGGTAAATCCACCAAGTTTTATACATGCTTCAAGTTTTGGATAGTTACTCCTAATTAAAGCGTATATGTTTTGTCATTGACTCATTCCTCTTCTCTACTTTCAAGGGGTATTCATAGCCTGCACTTATGCTCATTGGGGTTTTCTCGTTTTTTGTTTCATTGAGCATATAACATACATACATACATACATACATACATACATATATATATATATGTATATATACATATCCATTTCTAAAGCAGAAGACAAAATGTCAGTGCTGGTCTGCACTATGCTATGGCAAAGACAAAGCACCTTCCGTCCTGTGTGTAGGAGAAGACGACTGGGAATCTGCAAGAGTTATAATGCGATAACAAATAAAACTTTCATCCAGTTTAATCATACGAGGCATGCAAATTTTTACTGAAGAGTTCACTGCATATATATCTCTATGTGACCGTTAAATTTGACCTGTGTCCGGACTCCTGAACCATAAGAAATAACTCTAGTACTAGATTTCTGCAGTTATTTTAATGTATGTTTACCGTTGACGTTGAATTTCTTTCAGTTCGAAGTTCGAATATCAATTTAGGATTACCTTTCCGAAGAAACAAAAAAAAAAAAAAAATGAATATCAATTTCGGATTTAATGCACGTTAAGTTAATTAATCCGAGGCATTTGCCTTGCAAAGACAGCAATAATTAAAGAGTGGTTTTAAGGATGTCTCAGTCAAATTAAATCTGCTACTTTCCATGACAGATTGAAGGGTATGGTGATTCAAGGATTTCGATGGCCCCCTATTTCGTATACAAAATTACAGAGATTCAATTCAAGAAATCGTGACTGTGTATTCATGATTTTGCCACATCATTTTAATTTAAATGAACCACATTTTCACTTAAAAGACATGTTTTTTGCCCTTGTGGCCATTCAGTTTTCGATTTGTGAGTCCAGTGATGAGATAATTCAAAGCTTTTAGTAATCAACACTAATAAGTCAGAACATGTATTGTTTTACTACATTAAGAATTTGAATTGATTGCAAAATAAAAAAAAATTAAAGAAAAATGCCACGTAACAAAATCTGCTAGCAAAACATGGAGGATAATGGCTGGGAGGATTTGAAAAGCATTATGGCATTAAGATTTTCAAGGTTTAGCCAAGTCTTAGCTTAGGATCCCGCTACTTGTTGTATTTGGTTTGATATTGCTATGGCACATGATTTCAAGAGTCATGATGATATTATGGAAGAATGTCTTTATCACAATATTTTTGCTTCTCACTTCGGGCAATTAGTAATAATTTTTCTGTGGACTTTTGAAAATTTGTTTCATGTAGCTTAGCAAGGAAATTTTGAGTCATGGGTACATGACTCTTTACATGTAAGACCTATTGTTTGAGTTGGAACAACTTGTTCTTCCTGAATACCCTTATTCAATGCCAAAGAATTTTCTGACGCTACCCTATAGTAGACATCTCTATCGGTGATAAATAAAACATCTGTACCTTTTTTTGATTTCTCAAAAATTTCATAAAATGGGCTTTTTAAAAAGCATCAATAACCAATCCTCGCCTGAATTGATAAGGATCCAATAAGTCCAGACTTCCCGTATTATACCCCACGTGACTACAAAACAACTAACTTGCTTTTTGGGTGGGCCAAAGTAATTCATTAAACCATGGTGCCTAATTAATAACTTTACTTTTGTAGTTGAAAATAGTAAAAGGTACAAACTTGAAGGACCTACTTTTGAGAGTGGGTTTGCCAAAATCATCCAAGCGATCTTGGGGGCAGTTTAGAGAATATAAGAAGTGGGTCATCCCAATTTTTGGTTCTTCAACCTGCATGCCCAAATCAATGGGTTAAGCATCCCCACCTGGTAATTGTTTTTCACTAAATTTGTGTTCCAGTTAATACTGGTTAATGAATCAGATCATCTGCCAACTCCAAAACTGTGTTTATGTCTTTGTGCTCATGTGAGTTTTGCAACATGACATTAATATCTGGGCCTGTTCTTTTAATGCTGAGATGTCGAAGTACTAGACCGATAAGGGTTGTAGAGCATCACTGAGGCATCTCATTGATGCAAAAGTTATATCTATGTAAGTAGTAGGTAGGTATTCTAGTTTAACATCTCATGTTAACACAGAATTTGCATAGGAAATGCTATTCTTGCAAAAACTCTCACAAGAATAATATGACAATTATAATTTTATAATTAAAAATAATTATGGCAGTTGTTTTGTTTTGAAATAAAAAGTTCTTATTCAGACACATCATTCTGTATAAATTTTTTGTTAGTTTAGCATTAATTATTTGTGAATATATACATTAAGGGTCACCTTGATTTATGATGAAGTAACCTAAGTTGATTTTTTTGAGTTAATATCTTATGGCATTATACTACAATTAATTAAGTTCATAAACTGCTTGTTCTTGCCATGCATGCATGCATGGCAGTGCTCATTGAGGGGGGTACTCTGGCACTAATATTAACAGCATGGCAGTTGATATTCGAAAAAAATAAGAAGGATCAGATTAGGAGATAAATTTCTTACTATTGGCTTTGCTTTTTTCAAAAAATAAAAATAAAAAAACTCTGCACTAGAGTTCAACCTCTTCATAATTGTACATGGTGATTAAAAAAAAAAATTCAAATGGCCCGACAAATTCTATTTTCGAAAAGGCACATTGTTTGAGCTGTGGAACCTGGCCCTCATTTTTTACTGACAAGAACTACAATCCAAGAACCCCCGAACGAAAAAGCCAATGTACAATTACATATATTATATATATATATATATATATATGTATATATGTATATGTATAAATGAGAAGTTCTACTCTAACACAATTTTTATAACAAAAAATTCTATTAGAATATTGTGATAATAATATTTTTAAAATTATAAATTTAAATAGTAGGTGTTTTGATTTAAAATAAAAAATAACAAACAACCACCTTATTTTGTATAGAGATTCTGTTTGTATCATATTTCTCTATATATGTACATGTATCATGTAATTTCTAGTGTGTTAAAAAATCGTTTCTGCCACTTTAAATAAAATGTGGCATGCGTTGTGAGGTACAAGTAAGCAAACTTTATTCACAACTGGCCCACTTTACAAGTCTCCAAACACTCGTAGAAGGATGACAAATTAATCTGAAAAGTCCGAACCTCGCTTTACTCCGTTCCAATGGTATAAGATTAGGGTTTACAGTGATGTTAGAGAAGAATTACAAGGTAAAAAATATAATTCAAAGCTGGTTTGTAGTGGTTTTAGTCTTCAGTCACCCCACCAATCCTGATTAGATTATAAAATATAGTAAATACTCATATTTTATTTTAATGGTATTTTATTTTAATAATACTACATACTTATATATAAATAAATGTTAGATTTTTAATATATTACTTCTTATTTTTTGAGATTTATCTTATTTATTTCTCAATTTACATTGTATTCATGTTTGTATAATTTATATTATTTTTAATTTAAAAAAATTATTTTTATTTTAAGATTTTATACCGGTTTAATTCATTCCAGCTCAAACCCCTTTAGCACAAATGAGATGGGGACAAGGTGAAGTTTTTTTTTATTAGAAACATAATACAATTTACCGTAACCTGTTCTCAACCCGAGCTATTGCAATAAAATTTTCAAGTTTAATTTGATAAATTGTTTTCATCGTGTGGTTTGTGGGACATCCTCATAGCAAATATCAAGACTAAGCCAGCCGAGGTAACAACAACAACATCATCATGATTGAAGAGACAGATCTAGGAGTATATAGTTACCTTGTAATTATTTACGTAAGTGAAAAAACAGAAAGAAAAGAAAGGTCAATAAGACTTTGACCAGTGCAGTCGTTGACTGTTAAAGGAGAAGTAAAATTCAAGCTTTGGCGCCTTTCTTTATCGTTCATCTTTTGAAGCTTTTATATACTGTTAAATCATCTTTTTTTTTTCTTCTGCTTTTTCTTTTCCCCCACTAAGCAGAAAGCTGCCGACACTGTTTTAGTTTAATCAGGAAAGAATATGATGCTGATGATGACGATGATAAAGATTGCAGTCTGCTTTCTCGTTGATGGCCAAGTTAAGGCCTAGCAGGGCCATAATTTATATATGAGAAAAGGCCATATATATATATATATATATGTGTGTGTGTCTGTGTCTGTGTGTGTGTGTATATATGTAAGTAATCATGATCGTATGCTAGGTGGGGTACAATATATGAGAACAAGACTGGCCTACAGCATCGTTGATTGCTCTTGTAGCTTGTGTGCATCATAGATGTGTATGTATAATATATGGGCTGTAATATTAGTATTGAGATCGAATCTTCTGAGACCAGGGGTCGGATCGACCCCACGCAGAAGATATCATTTTGTCTGGTAAGGTTAATTGTCTATGGTGATGAGGGGCAGTGGCTGAGTTCGTTTGGAGCTAGAAGGCGCCGACATACTTGGGTGTAACTGAGGTATATATCTTTGAGAAAGGATTGGTTTGTATATAAGATTTGTGGGCATCCAAAAGTGTAATCCTCTTTTTGTTTTATATCTTTATATAAGATGTTGGCTTTCAACTTCGTAACTTATTTATTTTTGTAACCCTATTTAATTATATGAATTATATGAATTTCATACATTATATAAATTATAATTAATCATAAAAAAGCGTAAGGAAATCAAATTTAAAATCATTAGGAGCAGCCAATTCTGGAGTCACCCTTGTTATTAAGAAGAAATTGTATTTTAGACAAGAAGAAATTTGGTTAGTTAGTAGCAAATACAAGAAAAGGCAATCCCATGTCTGTAACCTCCAATTTAGTGTATTACATCCAATTGGTGAAGAATATAAATGGCATAAAAAACGACACAAAATTCATCCAAATGAGAGGTAGAATTTGCAGTATAAATTCCGGTTTGATTTGGCTTATTTTGAGCTTTTATAACTTGGTTTTTTAATGTTTATAAACAAAAAAGATAAGATTTTGAATTTTTTTTTGCTTTTTTCTACTTTTTTGCATATCTTATCTTATTAAAAGCAAAAAAGTTAAAAAAAATTAGCCTTTTTGCTTATAAATCAAAAAAGTAAAATTAAAAAAACTACAAAAAAAAGCTAAACCAAGCTGGGCGTTACAAATATAAGCATATCACCGTTCAGCTCTTTAATTTCCTTTATCCTGAATGGAGCTTTAGCTTTTGCAGATTAGGTGCAGGGGATTGGACTAAATTTGCATCAATCCCGGAAGTGTGTGGGGTTTATTATGAATTATGATAATTGTATAGGAACATGGGTGGAATAAGATGGAAAGAGAGGAAGGGCATTTTTCGGGAGTTCGTGTATTATCATTCAATGGGAAACTTCAGCTGAAACAGAAGGCCGAAACAAAATTAGTTTCCTGGATTTGGGCTTTTCGATTTTTTACCCAAAAAACTCTTTTAAAAGCCTAAAGAGTCTGGCCGAACTATTTTGGGCTTTTGGGTTCTTTAAAGCTGATAAATCGGCCGTAAAGCCGGACCAAACGGGCCTGTCTCTACGGGTTGGACATCTGAAAGAGAAGAAAGGAGGGGCCTGCTTTCTGCCTACACATCAACACGGCGTCGTTGAAAGTTGATCCGGCGTCGTTACGCTGGAAGCCTCCAGTTAAAACGACAGCTCCATAGGATGACTCTATCTAATCCTCTTACCCTTCCAACAGACACGCGTCAAAAGCATAACCAATCACCGCCTAAATATCACCTTGGTGCACTCCACGAAAGGTCTTTGCCCCCCACAACGGCCAAAAAAACTTCAACAAAGATCTTCACTCACACGACTCTCTCTCTCTGATTCGTGTTCATCGTGGTGGTGGTGAACGCTGAACAGTTCGTTCGTTCATCGCTCACTCAACAAACGCCATGAACGCCAGAGCTCTTGTCATCTCTCTCCCCTCCGATTTCCACTCTGCACCGAAGCACAGCTACCCGCCCGACATTTCGGTTTCCAGAAAAATTTTCTGCTCCTTCTCGTACTCCAAGCCGCAGTTTCGTCTTCATTGTCGGTTTCGGTTTCTCTCTCTAGAGCCTTCCGGAGTTCTTCGTGCCTCGCGTGGATGTTCCGTCGCTACGACGGAGAAAGGTTTGGTTCGGAGGGGAATTGGGAAAGTATGGGCGGAAGTGAAGTCGGAGCCGTGCGAAGTCGCTGACTCGGCCACCAAAACGGTGAAGTTCGAGGACGCCCTGGGCGACGTCGTTTTGGGGAGGCATGGCGAAGATGAAGACGACTCGGATGGTGCGGTTCCGTGGATCCCTAAGCGTTGGGTTATCGTAACCCTCTGCTTCTCGGCATTTCTACTCTGCAACATGGATAGAGTAAGCTTCGTTATTCTTATTCAGTGGTCTTCATGCCCAATTGCGTATATGAATATCCCCTATACCTTAGTGTAAACTCATTTTCATTCCCAAATGCTCAATCTTGATTAACACTACGCTCTTGGACCAGACAATTGATTCTTTACTGTCATAATTAGTCTTCTTCTATAATGAGTGATCAACCGAATCAAGAAAGAATTCTAGTTTTCTCTGTGGTTAACAGTACCAGTAGTACACTGCTAGTTAGCAATTTGAAGGAGTCTGATTCCTTCAGTTAGGAACTTTGAACAGATTATGTTTGGCAGGTGAATATGAGCATTGCCATACTTCCAATGTCCCAAGAGTTCAACTGGAATCCTGCAACCGTTGGTTTGATACAATCTTCTTTTTTCTGGGGCTACCTTCTCACCCAGGTAACTAAATATCTTTTCCTATATACGTATTGATCATCGCCTTGCTGCTTTTTGTTTCTTTTAGCATATTTTTGAGGGATACTAATCAGTATCCACGGTAGTATTACAGATACAGTTGTTAAAATAATATAACAAAATTACAATTCAGTTGTTTGAATCAGACGGCACATTCATGAGTTCATGTAAATTGTGATAATAAGCTCAGGTAGCTGGAGGTATTTGGGCTGACACAGTTGGTGGAAAGCTTGTCTTGGGATTTGGTGTGGTATGGTGGTCTATTGCCACAGCTCTAACACCCATTGCTGCAAAGCTCGGTTTGCCTTTCTTACTTGTGGTTCGCGCCTTCATGGGAATTGGTGAGGTTGGTTCTCTAATTCGCAGTTATATTTATTTTTTTCCCCTCTTTAATATGTAGGGTAACTATTGGAAATGAACATACCAAAGATCTTGCACCAAAAAAAAAAAAAAAAAAGAAAAAGAAATAGTGAAGATCATTTATAATAAAGTGATCTGCTAATGAAGATGTCTTAATATCGTAATTCTATGTTGCATCCATTATTACAATTGGGAGACGTGATTCTTATTGCCTGGAAAAATAGTTCATCTTAATATCAATCTCTCTTTTATGAGAGTGTTCTAAGTTATTTTTCTCCTCTTTCAGGGTGTTGCCATGCCAGCAATGAATAATCTCCTGTCAAAGTGGGTTCCTGTAGCAGAGAGGAGTAGATCGTTGGCCCTGGTCTATAGTGGAATGTACCTTGGGTCTGTAACTGGCCTGGCATTTTCACCGCTATTAATACATAAGTATGGGTGGCCATCCGTCTTTTACTCCTTTGGTTCTCTGGGAACAGTTTGGGTTGCAATATGGGTATCTAAGGTAACTTTAAAATTATCATGTCCTTTTTATTTTCCCCCTAGAAATAAGTTTCTGCTGCAAAGTCTGTGGAGCTGATTATATGTTGTTACTTAGATCTTCTTTTTTTAGTTTTGGGGAAATGGTATTTTCTTACTTATTTTGGTGCCACATTTTTCTTCACTTTGGAGTTTTTCCTTTTTTATTTTGTAGGCTTACAGTTCACCTCTTGAAGATCCTCAACTGCGGCCTGAAGAAAAGAAGCTAATTCTTAGCAATAGTGTATCAAACGAGCCTGTTAAATCGATACCTTGGAGATTAATCATGTCAAAAGCACCCGTTTGGGCTTTAATAGTGTGTCACTTCTGTCACAATTGGGGAACATTTATTCTTCTAACGTGGATGCCTACGTACTATAACCAGGTAGTCTTTTTATTGAGTGTAGTTGTATCGCTTCTCTACTTTGAGGCCATGAAATAGTGTAGCGAGTTTAATGTCAATATCTTCCAGGATTGTGACGTTAAATTACTTATGTGACTCATAGGATTGACTAACTGGTGAATGCTGTTTGCCGATCATGCTTAAACACTAAAAACATCAATATTTCATCAGTACTTGCCTGCATCTAGGGAAATGCAACCGTAAATAAAGCTCAAAGAAATAGTACTGTGGACAAGTATCAAGTAACAAGGTAAATGACCGAAGGAAAAGCTAGACACAAGCTACAGTAACAGAACATGGCTAAAACCTAGTCCCGTTTTTGCTATTCATTTGGATGCTGATCTCAGAATTTCTGATTTTATTCAGGCTGTGTTAACAGGACCCTTTTTCACATGTTGCCAGTTGACCTAAGCCTTGGTCATAAACCACACAGGAATTTTGTCGTGTTATTGGTTGTTCAATTTCAACAATCTTGTGACTTTTAGTTGGACAATATTGCAGCTAAAGCTATGGTCTTCTTACACTTTTTGTTTGCAACAATGTTTAGAGTGGAGATTACACATATTGTCAAATACTGATGTCTCTTTTTGTTACAAGTTTTTTGACGTCTTGTAAGAGAAATTTCACATTAAAAGCATTGACTCGAGAATTTTGCCTTTTCAATCAAATTCTGTCATAGGTCTTGAAGTTCAATCTTACTGAGTCTGGGCTCTTATGTGTATTGCCCTGGCTTACAATGGCATTTTCTGCAAACCTTGGTGGGTGGATTGCAGACACACTGGTGAGCAATGGCCTCTCTGTGACCCTGGTTCGAAAGGTATTGATCATTTTTATTATTTTTTTAATAGCTAATATAAACTGAATGATTCGCTTTGTTGTAATTTCTTCTGTAATCTTCTTTGCAGATGATGCAGACCATTGGATTTCTTGGTCCTGCTTTTTTTCTAACTCAGTTGAGCCATATTGATTCTCCTGCAATGGCTGTTTTGTGCATGGCATGCAGTCAGGTGTGCTTTTACTTGCAGAAGTAGAAAGATAATTTGAGCCTAGTTCAAATTGTTATCATTTCCTTCCTAAAACATCCTTACCTTAGAGCTTTCCTTCACTGTGTTACAAGCAATTTTCTGACTGCAATGGTAGATTACAGATACTAGGTTCTCAAATATGCCTCTTTTCCTTTTTGTGCATACTTCATTTCTTCTTTCATAATATCGTCATTTGTTCGGGCAATCCTCCTTGGCAAAAATAAATATAAAGCAGAAGTAAAAATCTGGTGTTCTGTATTATCATTATCTGAAAGCCCCATACAACTTTCACTCTTAGTTAATTTTACATGTTGTGTTCTATTAATTTATATAGCACCTTATGCGTAAAGATTATCCTGGGTGGTACTTCTTCTCATTTAGAAGACGACGGGAGTAAATTTCTTTTTACTTCTTGTTCCTTGGTTTTAAATAACTTTAATTGTTTCTGCATGATGCGAACAAAAATTAACTGTCTTGTTTCCTCCCAACTCAAAAAGAAAAAAAAAGTGCTTTCTTTGGAGAATCCACAAACAAGATACATATACTACTTGCGGATGGTTTTGAATTTTTTTTTATTCAAGGGTCTTGATGTTCCTTCCGCTATTTTTTTTCTTTTCCTTCTGAAAGGGCTTTGTAGTATTTTCACAAAGTCCATAGAGCCATCTCCTACAAAGAGGTGAAACAATCCCAGAGTTGGCAAGTCTGCACCTTTATCTTTTCTTCATAGCATGTACAAATTTTATTTTATTATATTTTTTTACTTCCATGCAAAGTTGAGTTGTCCGGAGACTGGAAAGGCAATTTGACACAAATTGTTTGAATGTGTATGTTGTCTTTTTCACATTGATTGATGGTCCAAATCTGCTGGCTAAATTCCATTTATAATACTATAATTCTATTTCCCCTTTACAACAGGGGACAGATGCATTTTCACAGTCTGGACTGTATTCAAACCATCAAGATATTGCCCCTCGATACTCAGTGAGTATTAGTTTTGCTTATTCCTTTTTTCTTTGGAATTCATGTCCTATTTAATACCAATTTCTTGGAATATTGATACCATGGGATAATCATCTGGGGTTTGAATGGTTGGCTTGAACTTCAAACTACCACTCTAATAGTGGTACTTGAATTTTTATGTCTGCTGCAATGGGTGCATTAGTAGTGGCGTAGTGCCATGAACCCCCATCTTTCTGATGCAATGTGTTCCGTCGCCTATTTTCAATTAATTCTGCAGGGGGTATTGCTTGGTCTGTCCAATACTGCTGGAGTGCTGGCGGGTGTTTTTGGTACAGCAGCAACTGGTTACATCTTGCAACATGGTATGTCTCATATGCCCACATTATTTATACTGCTAATGAATGTCTAAGATATATATATATATATATATGTATGTATCTATCTATGTTATGCGTCTGATGACTCAAGTTTAGACTGCCCATTCAGTAATTCTGCGATTAGTTTCTGGCGTCTTTCATGTGAAGAGACCTGCTTCAGAACTTTCCTAGCATGATTGATGCATATATGAAGATAACCCTGTTCCAGGTTTTGTTGGAACTTTTGGGTGTGGGACTTGCCACCAGCTTTGCTGAAACCAGGCAATAGTTGAATAGTTTTAGCATGGGATACTTTACATGTTTCTAGAGAGAGAACATTTAAATAAATCAAGCTCCCCCCTCCCCTCTTCTCTCTCTCTCGCTCTCTCTCTCTCCACGTATGTTTGTATCTCACACACAACCCTTAATAGGTACAACACAAGGCTGCTAAGTCAAAATTTGGTATGCCAATATCAACATGGCATTGATTCTCTAGTCCAGGCTTTATGTTAGTGTCGGAATTGGAGGGGAGTTTAGTCTTGATCTGGTTATTGCTTGAGCGTTTTGTTTATAAACTTGGGAAGTTAAGTCATGCCTAGTTATGGTAGTTTAATTATGAGCCAAAAAGGCTAACTTCCAGTGATTTTTTTTTCAGGTTCTTGGGATGATGTCTTCAAGGTTTCAGTTGGACTCTATTTGGTCGGAACCGTGGTCTGGAATCTTTTCTCAACCGGTGAGAAAATATTGGATTAAGTCTTATGAATAGGTCATTAGGATGCAAAAATCTGACCTCCACGCGCCCGAGCCAGAAATGGAGAGTACAACTGGAGGAATTGACAGGGGTTAACGATTTGGATGGGGAAGAATGTGAGCTCATTTATTTAATTGTTCGGCTTAAAAGAGCAACTGAAAATTTTTGAACACCAAACAAGAACTCGGGAACAAGAAGGCCATGGGCCATGGCCCGTAGCTTGTCTAGTTTGGGATCTGTTTGGTAAAGGGTTGCTACTGAGCCATCTCAATCAGGGGAGGGTAAAGCAAATTAGCATTGACACAGCTTTGTATATTAAATGATAAAATACCACACATCAATTTGCGATCATTAGCGAAACTTCTTTTTCATTTTCTAGTTTCACAATTATAATTTCTGTTCTTACAGATTTTCTACTGGAAAAAATGAAAAGGTGAATGGACAATAAAAATTAATGGACTTGATTCGGTTGATTGCTAATTGTACCAAAAGCTTGGGAAATGAGAAAGTGATTCCAACAATGTACATTAAGCTTAACATCCTTTTTTTTTTTTTTTTTTTTTTGTTGGTTTAGGCTCTCTGATCAGGGGTATTCAGGCATATTTATATGCATCTCGATTAATTTTCTCTCCGATCTAATTAAAGATAGGTTATTAATGTAGGGATTAGAGTATTTATAACGGATAAATCTCCTTGCGATCAATTTTTACACTTTGATAAAAGTTCAACTCTTGACCCTTCAAAAAGAAACCAAGAGCACAATTACAAAGTGTTGTGTGAACAGTTGGTTTTTAAGGTAAGCATAAGCATAATATTTTATGTTTGCATAAAGTTTACTTGGTTCATATAAAAAGTGACCTTGTATTAAAAACTTGGATGATGTGTGGTAAAAAAAAATGTTTACTTTGCAATTTACATTAAAGAGTGACATGGATCAATTAAGTCTTTACTAAAAAAGTATCACAATATTATTTGATTTTAATTGTAATTTGTATATTTATGCACTCATATAGGACCCACTACAAACAATAACATCACATTACAAGTTACACGCCCGTCACGTGGTATTTCTCCTACGTACTTTTAAAATTATTCTATTATTTATAGAGGATTTGGACTCCTTGGTGAAGGGGGCATTTTTTTCACTAATTGCTTTATTATTGATAATTGTACTAAAATCCATATCTACATATATATATGGACGTTACAATGCCATTCTGGGATACACAACAGCTGCTTTTGAATTAACTAGTATATCCTGTTGTATACAACCAGTGAACATACTCAAATTTAACAGCCACACAAATCAAACATGGTGTGGAAATATATAACAAAAGTTACCCAAAAAAACAGAAAGAAAATGTATGACAAAAGTAATACAAATGAAATGACCAATATGCCCTGCGACTCAGCCACTGGACAAGCATACCCTCATGCTAAAGCACTTGATACCAAAGCTGCCCTCGCGCACTGTAAAGTGAAGCAATGCACAATTGTGTAAAGAGAAACAAGTTGTCTGAAAAGACGAAAACGCCCTCTCCCTACGCCGTTGTGGCAGAACTTGAAGCTGCTAGCGCACGTGGATGCAAGTACACGCGAAGACCATTCTTCATGAACAATGTCAGAGACATCTTCTGCTCAACCCGATGACCGGGAACCAGTGATAGCCGGTAACGCAGCAGTACTGCCGAAACCACGGACTTCATTTGCAGGTAAGCCAAGTCCCTCCCGAGGCAAGTCCTCGGACCGGCGTTGAACGCCACGAACTTGTAGCCATCCTTCGGCGGTTCGAACCGGTCTCCACTGGCCGAGAGCCACCTCTCCGGTTTGAACTCCAAGCAGTCCTCGCCCCATATAATCTTCATCCTTCCAACAGAATATATAGAGTACGTGACTGTCGAACCGGCTGGCACTTGGGTACCGTCCGGCAGAACATCGTCGGAAACTACGTACTTGAAGTCCTCCGGCACCGACGGGTACAACCTTAAAGTCTCGGCCAAGGCGGCTTTCAGATAAACCAACCTGTCGGCTTCGTCAAACACTAGAGGCTCTTCGACCCATGTCCGAGCATCTTCACCGCGTGTTTCTCTTAAAACAATTGTTATTTCTTTAATGATTTTTTCTTCAACATGTCGGTTATTCATGACCAACCAGAAGAACCAACTGAGAGCGACTGATGAGGTGTCACGGCCGGCGAGGACGAAGTTGAGAGCAATACGTTTGAGGACGGAGTTTGGAAAGACGTTCCCGTCGGCGTCTCTCTTCTTCATGAAGCGAGATAAGAGATCGTCCGACGGGGTTTCCTTACGGGCTTCGAGAGCTTCTGTCATGTAATTTTCAACAACGTCGAGACTCTTTTTCAATCTCAGTTCAGCTCCAAAGCCAAAAATTTTCTTCAACCTCCATAGAAAACCCGGGTAAAGTAGCCGTTGCAGAGTAGCCTCAGTGGCGGAGTCGAATGCGATAGCAAACGGGTTCTCGGGTAACTCCGGTGAGAGTGTTTCTGGGTCTTTACCGAATGTGAGTCCGCAGATGTTATCGAACGTTAGTCGAAGCAACAAGTCCTGCAAGTCCACAGGGATGTTCTCTGAAGAGGCTTTCTCTAAAATGCGCCATAAGCGTGTCTTAATCGTCCGGTTCACCCACCGAGCCATAGCTTGTCGAAGCGTTCGGGTCGTGAACTCGAGAGCGGCCGTTTTCCGCTGTATCAACCACGTCTCGCCGTCGCTGTTGAAAATCCCTTGGCCTAAAAGGTCATGAAAGGCGGTTTGCCACGTCGGCCCTTTCGGGTAGTTGTCGAACCGGATTCGGAGGATGTGTTCGATGTTCTTGGGGTGACACGTGACTGTATAGAACCCTTGTCTACGAGCAAGAAAAGGTATACAAATTGTGCAAGTTTGGTACGTGGCGGCGCCTGCTGTTGCACGGAGGTTTCCGGCGATCCAGTCGTGGATTCGTCTCCGGTTCATAAAGAGAAGCGGGAGGCTACCGACGAGCGGCCAGACCTTTGGTCCAGTTAGCCTACGAGCTAGGAGGTGGAACCAAAGGAGATATGCCAGCGTGGCAGCTGCCACGCTGAAGAGGACGAGTGGGGTTTCCATGTTAGGAGAGAGAGAGAGAATAGAAAGGGAAAGTTGGTTCTGGACCTCAATTTTATTTTTTTTTGGAGTAGTGAATGAGTGAGGGAGGTGAGGAGGAGACTAGTGTTATGTCATTATATGTATAGAGTGATAGTTAATAGAAAGATTTAGGAGAGAGTGGTTGGGAAATTTGGGACCATGCAATTTTGGGGTCGCTGTTTGTTTGATAGGAACTGCTCTGCGCCAGGGTGAGGTTTAAAGCACGTACGAAGACGAAAACCCTGCAAAAACCGGCAACCTTTTTTTTCCTGGAAATCCAAACAACCACACTTTTTTGAGCAATACTCCTGCTGACTCTCAGTTTCAAAGGAGGGACAGAGAAAGAGGGTGGTTAGAAACTGTTTACCCGCTTTGAGAAAATTGGGTTTATTCCAAAACCTGGAAAAGAACATCTAGGGGATGTGAAGGAGAAGCTGAAGAAGCTCAGAGAACACGAATTTGACTCACAGAGAGAGTAAGAGTAGTTTTAAGCGAGGAGAGAGGAAACGTTATGTGGAAGAAACTAAAGAACACCCAGCGCAAACGTCTCCTTTTGCCCTTTCTTACGGAAATCGACACTAACCCGTAAGGTTTAGACTATTTTTGGTTCTCTTTGGTGTAGAAGATTCTTCCTTCTATATCTTCTACCTTCTATGGTCTATATGTATATGTATATATACATATATTGTCACTTGCACAAAAGATACATTATACATGTATACTTGTATGCACATGCATGATGCATCTAATATATTCATCACTTGCAGGAGTACATCTAGGATCTAGTATCTAGATCAATCACAAACATTAACCTTACGTACAAGCTAGAGTAATCAGTAACTAATGCCATGACAAAGATTAGGAAAAGCAAAGCAACTGCTTGGATGCTTGACAATATTTCAGAATTGACATTCCTCCATATTCAATTTTTAGATCTCATTAATAAAATATGCAGATTCCCTATAAGCCTAAGCTGATTTGTTATTATGGTTTGCCATGACAATTAGTTACAATATTTTACCTTTTACAATATCTATCACCTTAGTCATTTTCTTCTTCTTCTTCTTCTTCTTTTTTTGTCTACAATTTTGGTTCAATAGTGATGAGGTTCCACAATTTCGCATGGTCATCCCTCACGCATAAACCCCCCAACATATATAGGTGAAGATGAAATTTAATCCCAAGTCTCTCTCTCTCTCTCTTTTTTTTTTTGACCTTTTTTATTTTTTACAATGCATTCAAGCTTTCGACAAACTATTCTCTTAAACTCATCTAGAATCGCTGTTCACATAGAACATGTAAATTTCATGCATAGCATGAATGATGACTGAGCATAAAGGACACAGGTCGTGAGAAGGGATCAAACTTAAGAACTCATACTTACCATAAGAACCAGCCGATCATTAAATTATCCCTTATGATTTTACTCCCAGGTCCCAGATTTTACCATTTAAGCTAATTAATATCCTGGTCATGAGTTCACTGCCAAGTATTTTTTGCTCCCTTGAACGTTTACCATGTAGTATGTAAAAACCTACAAGATTATATTATGACACTATGAACCCCACTTATTAATTAACTTCAAAATAATTATTAATAAACAAATTGCCATGTTAAACAATACTTCAGATGCTTTTTTTCTTCCAATGTCGTAAATTCTATCTAAAATTACCCTAGGGAAAATATACATATTTTGCATTTAATTCTAGGCATGCTCGTCTAATTTGCGCTTGAGAATGGAATTTTTAGTAAATTATTGTTCAAGGAATTAATTCTCTTAATAACACAACCATTGTTCAAAGGAAAATACTATTCTGTCAGAATTTTTGTACAAAATTTTAAATCAGAATAATTTGACAGTGATAATTTTATAATTAAAATACATCTTAGTAGGTTCTTTGTTTTAAAATGATAGGTCAATAACTTAATTACATCATTCTAATTATAAATTTTATATAAATTTTCTGAATGTAAATCATTACCTTTGTTCAAAAGACTTTGGTATCTTGATTTTAGTGAAACTTGAGCTGACCCTTAGACTGTCTATCATAGAAAATCATTGTACGAAACAAGATCTAATTTGCGTTTGGGTGTGGATTGTTGCAGCTACGGCAATGGCTGTGTGTTGCTAATCCTGTCCCCATATGTAATTGGATATTGATATTAATATAAATTCTTTTTGCTGTTTCAACATAAAAAAATTAGAAACCAAAAAAACTAGGTCAATCAATTAACGCAACACCTCCTCTCAGAGGATTCAAACCTCCATTCGGCAGTGTGACTCTGTGAGCTAGCTAGTGCATTGCTAAAGCCCGCATACGACATAAAACTAAATTGTGCTCGTAGACTAAGACGTAGATGTGGTGGCAGTGTAACGAACACGATCATCGTGCATATTAGGTAACAGAAGGTGACTAGTCACCTTGATCGTAAATTGTAGCTGTACATTTGACTCAAAAATGATTTATGTTATTGTTTTAACTTTTAAGATTTTAATTTTGATGAACTCTTAATGTAAATTTTTTTTACATAAATGGGTACTAGAATGTGACATATGTACTTAAATCATGTTTTTTTTATGTTATATTTGAATTTTAAAATATACATATTGTATTTTGGTGCCTCGCGTGTGTAAAAAAATTATACACTGTCAATATATCAAAACTAAACTCTTGTTTCTAAGAATTTTAATGAACTAATTTTGATCTTGTTTGATGTCCAAATATGGAACCCCATGAATATTGAATAAGCTTCACATAAAACAAAAGTTGCATTACAATGAGGCCCATGTGAAGATTGAAATGATTTTCAGACCCAAAAAACAGATTAAAATTATTTGTGTTTTTACCACACGGAGGGAAAGTAAAAACGGGGATGCTATACATTATACAACCATAAATTTTTTTATAAAAATCATGTACAGAATGATTTCGTTATAAACTTATGTGAATGCCTCTCACTTTAAAATAAACTACCCCTCATAATGATTTTTAAATACAAAAATGTTATTATATGAAATTTTTTGTACAAATTTTTTTTTAAGAATAGTCTTTTTTAAGTGAAAAATATCGCAAGCATTTCTAAACTTTGAAAAGCTACCTCATAACGATTCTTAAATACAAAAATGTCATTGTCATACAAAATTTCTTGTACAATTTTTTTTTATTTATTTTAAGAATAGCATTTTTTAAGTGAAAAATATGGCAAGCATTTCTCAAACTTTGAAAAGCTATGGCAGATACAAAGAGCTCATGAAGCCGAAACTCAGTTTCGACCGTGGGGGCCACCGCCCCTTAGTTTGACAAATTTTCATTTAGGTCTTATATAAAGTTTGGGTATTTACGAAAAGAAAGTGTTTATTAACTCGTATTTTAAAAGAAGTAAATAATTATTTTGTCCCTTCAACTTTACGTTAATTTTTAATGTTATTGATTAAGTTTGATTTCTTCTATTTAATTCTTTAAATTTTTAAAAGAAAATCAATGTGGTCCAATTTTTTAAAATAAGTAAGGAAATAAAATATTAATTATATTTTGACCCTATAAACTATAATTTAATGTCACAATATCCCTATTAAACTAAAAATAATTACATTTTTACCATCATAAAATTTAAAATTAGGGGTTAGTGAGGTCAAAATTTTATACTAATCTCTAAAGCAAATAAATAATAATAATTTCATGATTATGAAATGTTAGAAAGCATAATGCCTAAGAAAATTGTCAAAATGGTATACGAAATCTTATTTTTGTGAATCACCAATCATTGGCCTTGTCAATATCAAGAATATTTTTGAAACTACACATTTGTTAGCTCTAGACAAAAAAATTTCTTATATTGTATCAGATGAAAAATGCTACAAGCATTAAATTTGTTTCTTTTATTTATAGTATCAATACGAATTTAAATTTCAATAGTTTATGGGTAAATATGTAACGATTTTTAGTTTAACGATAAAGTCAAACTTAATCCTACTTGAGAGAGTCAAATTGTAATTAATTTTTAAAAATTTTAGCCTATTTTAAAATGTTGTGCCTCATTGACTTTCCTTTAAAAATTGGAGGGCTTAAATAGAAAAAATCAAAGTTGTGGGATGATATTAAAATCTAAGGCAAAGTTGGAGGGACAAAATGATTATTTACTCTTTTAAAAAAAATTAGGATAAATTATAATTTGCATCCTTGCACTTTATACTAAATCCCACTTTAGAACTTTTATTTTCAATTGTAATAATTGAGCCATTATATTTTTAATTTATTACAATGTCAACTTTCTGTTAGAAAAAAAAAAAGAAAATTTGCATATAATAACCACATGGTCTTTTTCAAGGAACAAATATGTAAAATTTAATAATTTTTCATCCCAAAGACTTAAACTTATTGTATGTGAGTTGAATTCAGAGTTTCTACATGAAGCCTTATTACATTATATGCTTCATACAGTTTATTACACTCATGATTTTTAGAATAATTTATGATAAATTATTAAAAAGAGCAAGATTTTACATCTTTGTTCTTGAAAAAGACAAAGTGTTTATTATATATTGACTTTTCATCTTTGCCCTTGAAAAAGTTGATATTACAATAAATTAAAAGTGTAAGGGTTTAATTATTACAATTGAAAGTGAAAATCCTGAAGTGGGATATAGTATAAGGCGCAGGGGTACATAATTTATTTAACCTAACAAATTTCTTGGACCTTCCAAAATTTAATAATTTTACTTTTAACCCCCAACAAAATTTAAAATCTTACTTCAACCTTCCAAAACTTAATAAAATCTTTATCTTAACCCCCAACAAAATTTAGAAAATTTTATTTTGAGATTTTAAAATTCTAGAGGATTTTTATCACCTCAACAAATTATAAATTTTTTATCTTGACCTTCCACAGCCTGCTTCAACATAATTTCTAGTTTCATCATGAGGCCATGCATGATGAAATACACCACTAAACAAAATTAAGGGTACCAATCTGTGTTTCAGAAAGAGAGCTGCACTGTTCTCCGTTTTTAGCTACAACAATACAAGTATTCTCCTTTCTCACTTCCTTTTCCTCCTCTAATGCCACCACCGCGCTGTCGGTGTTGTTTCTTCTTCTGCTGCTATTATCGCCACCACATTGCCACTGTTGTCACTAACGGCTGTTTGTCAGATCAGCATATATAATGGCCGTTACGGATATCGTTGAGGCTACCTACAAGCCGCTACCAGTGTCTAGTTCAAGAAATTCAAAATGTAAGAACTTTTTCCCTGACCTCCTCAACAAAAATATTGGGTTTATCGCTTCCAAAAACATAGCTCTTTTGCTAAATCTCAAAGCTCCAAACCTTGAAACTCTCACTCTCGCTCTCTCTCACTAGTTATATATAACTTGTATATATGTACATATATATGTTATATATAAGTATGTATCTATTCCTCCAAGAGAATGAGTATAATAGCAGCGGCTTGTACTAAAAGCCCGTATAAGATCTCAACATGATCTGGTAGATCATTGAGGGTACCTAGTGCTTTCTTAACGAAAAAATGAGTCCACCAATGTTTATCAACTTAACATCCTCTCTCCCGTGAAGCCATATTTCAGATGTACATAGAAATGTACAATAAAAAAGGGAAAATCCTATACTTATAGAATTTCTTTTAAAACAAAGAATTCCATTAGAATAATTTGTTAAGGGTACCTTCAAAATTATGAAATAAAATAGTGGTTGTTTTGATTTGAAATGAAAAAATCACAAATAATCATATCATTTCGTATAAAAATTTTATACAAAAATTTGTATAATATTACGTATAAGAAAAATAATGCAAGGCTTTACAATATTACTTTGAAGACCGACCAATTTGAAATTTATTTATTATTTTTGGACACCTAAATGAATATATAAATAAATTACTTTAGTTAGGAAATAGTATTGTCAGGAAGCTAAATAGTAGGTTTAGACCCACTAAGAGGCAAGGGAGACTTGAACATAAAATTGAGCAAGATTACCCAATGAACCAAACACTCGACGGTTAAAACCTACTTATTCATTTTTGTTTTAAAAGATTAATGACTCAAATTGGTTAATAGAAAATAAAATAAAGCAAGAAATTAGGACAACATTCTAACAATTTTTAATAGTTTTAATTCTTTGATCCTTATTGAGAAACAATAACGCATATTTGTTTTTTTTTATTTATTATTGTTGATAAATATATGAAAACCCATATCTATAGATATGGACATTACAATTCCATTTTAGGATACAAAATACCTTTCAACTGACTAATGTACCCTCCTGTATACAACCAGTAGACATGCTGAAAATTTAACCAGCCAAAACAAAACACACTGTATGATAATATGTAAAAACAAATGAAATGAACAATATGCCCATTGACGCAGCACCTGGACAAAGTATAAATCTTACGTTAAAGCAATTGAATTCCCAAGCTGCCCTCGCGCACTGTAAAACAATGCACAACTGAAGAAAGTGAAACAAGTTGCCTGGAAAGACGAAAACGCCCCCACTATGCCGACATGGCGGACCCTGGAGGTGGGAGTGCACGTGGATGCAAGTACACGCGAAGACCATTCTTCATGAACAACGTCAGAGACATCTTCTGCTGAACCCGGTGACCGGGAACCAGCGATAGCCGGTAACGCAGCAGTACGGCTGAAACAACGGATTTCATTTGCAGGTAAGCTAAGTCCTTCCCGAGGCAAGTCCTCGGACCGGCGTTGAACGCCACGAACATGTAACCATCCTTCGGAGGTTCGAACCGTTCTCCACCGGCCGAGAGCCACCTTTCCGGTTTAAACTCCAAGCAGTCCTCGCCCCATATAGTTTTCATCCTCCCAACAGAATATATAGAGTACGTTACTGTCGAACCGGCCGGCACTTGCGTACCGTCCGGCAAAACATCGTCCGACACGACGTACTTGAAGTCCTCCGGCACCGACGGGTACAACCTTAAAGTCTCGGCCAATGCGGCTTTGAGATAAACCAATCTGTCTGCTTCGTCAAACACTAGAGGCTCTTCGACCCACGTCCGAGGATCTTCACCGCGTGTTTCTCTTAAGACAGTTGATAGTTCGTTAATGATCTTTTCTTCAACATGTTGGTTGTTCATGACCAACCAGAAGAACCAACTCATAGCCACTGATGACGTGTCACGGCCGGCGAGGACGAAGTTGAGAGCAATACGTTTGAGGACGGAATTTGGAAAGACGTTGCCGTCGACGTCTCTCTTCTTCATGAAGCGAGATAAGAGATCGTCCGACGGGGATTCCTTACGTGCTTCGAGAGCTTCCGTCATGTAATTTTCAATAATGTCGAGGCTCTTCTTCAATCTGAGTTCAGCTCCAAAGCCAAGAATTTTCTTCAACCTCCATAGAAAACCCGGGTAAAGTAACCGTTGTAGAGTAGCTGCAGTGGCAGAGTCAAATGCTTTGGCAAACGGGTTATCTGGTAGGTCCGGTGAGAGTGTTTCCGGGTCTTTACCGAATGTGAGTCCACAGATGTTATCGAACGTCAGTCGAAGCAACAGGTCCTGCAGGTCAACAGGCATGTTCTCTGAAGAGGCTTTCTCTAAAATGCGCCATAGGCGTGTCTTAATCGTCCGGTTCACCCATCGAGCCATAGCCTGTCGAAGCGTGCGGGTTGTGAACTCGAGAGCGGCGGTTTTACGCTGTATCAACCACGTCTCGCCGTCGCTGTTGAAAATGCCTTGGCCTAAAAGGTCATGAAAGGCTGTTTGATACGTCGGCCCTTTCGGGTAGTTGTCGAACCGGGTTCGGAGGATGTGTTCGATGTTCTTGGGGTGACACGTGACTGTATAGAACCCTTGTCTACGAGCAAGAAAAGGTATACAAATGGTGCAAGTTTGGTACGTGGCGGCGCCGGCTGTCGCACGGAGGTTTCCGGCAATCCAGTCGTGAATTCGTCTCCGGTTCATGAAGAGAACCGGGAGACTACCGACGAGCGGCCAGACCTTCGGACCGGTGAGCCTACGGGCTAGGAGGTTGAACCAGAGGAGATATGCTGACGTGGCAGCTGCCACCATGAAGAAGACGAGTAGGCTCTCCATGAAAGTTGGTTCTTCACTTCACACACTTTTGTTTTCTGTTTTTTGTTCTGTTTTTGCAGTACTGAGAGAAGTGATGGGGAAGAGTAGTGATATATAACAAAATGGTAGAAAGGTTTTAGGAGGGAGTTGTTGGGAAATTTGTGGCCATGCATTTGGGGTCGCTGTTTGGTTGATAGGAACTGAGCAGCGCATGCATGCAGGGGGGGTTTAATCCCGTGCTCCTGTTTGGGATATTTTATTTTTTTCTTCTTTTCCATCTTTTGTTTTCCTTGCTAATCTCCTGTCTGTTTCAATTTTCAACCCCCCTTAGTTAGCATTGCAGATGCTTCAAGTAAGATTGTCAATTTGATTGTAGTTTGTAAAGTAAATTTTTTATGAGTGCTATAATACAGAATTTTTATACAAAATAATGTAATTTTTTTTTTTTGTGAATCTTTCATTGAAAAACAAAACACCTATACTTTTGACGCATTATTTTAAAAATAAAAATGCTATTCTTATAAAAAAAATTCATACAAAAACATTAACCAGAATGATGTGACACTAACAACTTTATAATTAAAAACTATTATGTGGGTATTATTTTTTGAAGTAAAAAACTGTCATTCAGACATATCATTTTGTATGAATTTTATGTTTGTATAGTATTACTCATTTGAAAATGCTATTGCCACAATATTCTGGTAGGATTTTCTACATAAAATTTCGAGAAGAATAGAATTTTCCATGTTTTATTAGTCCATATGTGATGAACAACATACTTAGCTTTACAATTATGAACATAATAGTAAGATCTATATAATTTATTCAAAGAGTCCAAAATTGGAAAGCTCTTCCCCTCCATCTTCTATGGTTCACATAATAATTAATTAAAATAAACCAAATTAGGAAATCTCACTCTCACCCTCACCATTTAGGAAACCTCTCTCACACTCATCATGGGCAGAGAATTAAGCAATCTATCTCTCTCACTCACCATGGATAGAGAATCAATTGTAAAACAATGACTTTTGAACAAAATGGTGGTGGAGTCCTACAACCTCGTTTTTATTTTATTTTGATCTCTTCTATATATTGATCATTATATCTCTTTTTTTTCTTTTCTTTTAAGTCATAATGTTTTCAATCTTCAACAAAACCTGTTGCTCTGAATTCAAAGAAATTTTGAATGCAAAATATGCAAAAAGAAGTTCGCATGGATGAAAGATATCAAAAAGAATAAAGTTACCTGTTTTTCTCTTAAGAAACTTTTCTTTTTTACAGCATAAGAAATTTAATAATAATTATGATACTAATTCTCTCTTAAGATTATGTGACTAACGATCAGTTAAGTAAAGATGGACATAAACATGCATGGTCCAAAAACTTAGAATAATGCTGTTAATATAATCCCACTGCTCAATTGTTTTTTCTTACTCATAGACACAAAACTGTAGGATCCATATTAGTGTATGTGAGACTCATTTACTTATGTTTAAAAAGGAGAAAAGAGATTAATAAATGGAATTACATATAGCATTTCTATTTTTTTTGTTTGCTAACCGTGTGTCCGGACTACAACTTTAACTGTAGAGAGTGATTCACTATTGATACATGGATAAGGATTTCCTCCAATCATAGTTGTAGGAATTTTTACTATCTTGTATATGTGACAATACATCATTTAATCATATATTTATATATTTATATTTATTTAAATATCTTTTACAGATTGATGTTTGAAATTTAAAAAAAATATAAATAAATTAATAATACAATTTTAATAC
Source organism: Euryodendron excelsum (assembly GCA_033060915.1). Classification (NCBI taxonomy): domain Eukaryota; kingdom Viridiplantae; phylum Streptophyta; class Magnoliopsida; order Ericales; family Pentaphylacaceae; genus Euryodendron; species Euryodendron excelsum. Next base: position 10,004,292 of record CM065382.1, read on the forward strand.
TTGACAGCTTGATGTGCTGTCATGTATGAGTGCCGGAAAAATTACAATCAAATTGGAGGAAATACTTGTCCTTCATGCATTGTAACTTGAGCTGAGTCCATTGTTAATTGCATGGGGTCTACAAAAAAAAAATGACGCTGACCAAGTCTGCCAGTGGTATTTTGGCCCTTGCCAGGGCCATGGTCTGTGTGCTCTCCCACCCTTCATCTCAACTACTGGTTGTACAACTTCAACCAAATGTAGTTACTTGAATGTTGGTCCATCAAAGCTAGCAAGCCAAGAATACAGCTTTTATGTACCTACTAAGCAAAAACCGCCAATTTTTTTTCTGGAAATCGAAACGACCGACCATATATTTTTGGCAATACTCCTGTTGACTAGGTTTTTAGAGAGAGAGAGAGAGAGAGAGTGGTTAGAGACTGCTTACCAGCATTGAGAAATTGGGTTTGTTCCGGAACCTGGAAAAAACATCTAAGAGATGTGGAGTAGAAGCTGAAGAAGCAGAGAGGACACGAATTTTGACTCACAGAGGGAGTGAGTAGTTTTAAGAGAGGTGAGGAAACGTTGTGTGGAAGAAACTAAAGAGCAGCGCAAAACGTTTCCTTTTGCCCTTTCTTATGGAAATCGACACCAACCCGGCCCCGTATTCTCTTAATTTCATGCATAGTAGATGATTCTTCTTCCAGTGTTTGATTATTTCCATCTATCTATATTGACTTGCACAAAAGATACATTATACATATATATACACATCTATATATATATACTTGAGTGAGTACATCTAGAACAATCGCAAACATTAACTGTACAAGCTAGCTGGAGTTACTTATGTGTATCCAACATCCCATTATGTAATGCTATGACAAAGATAAATGAAAAGCAAGGCAACCTCTTGACATTTCAGACTCTACGCTCCTCAATATTCAATTGAGTTGAGTATACAATACAAATATAAAAAAAAATTGTATATATACTGTCTGTTAACTTTTTATTTTAAGTCAAAACATTCATTATTTTGGTTCATAATTTTCATAAAGCAATTGTCTAGTAGAATAGAATTTTCTTATTCAATTTTCAGACCTTACGGAAGAAAATCTACCTTTAGATTTCATGTATTTATTGTGATTGGGTTACACGATTTGAGAGTCATCCCTTACCCATAAACCCTTCAACTTGGATGGAGATGGAACTTGATTCCAAGCCTCTAGTATTTACAAATCCATCAACAGCTGAGTGCAGAAGGATTGTTTCGTAACATGTTGCTCAATTGGTGCTGTAGAAACACGAAGGTGCTAGCCCGAGCCCGTTGGACCGAAGCCTGTCATAGGCCCAGATCCCTTGGATGGTCCTACATTGTTGGTTACTAAGCCCAGGTTTGTGGCCCACTTTTTTAGAATGGCCGGCCTCCCCAACAACCCAATTCCTTTTGATGGTCAAAAGCTTGAGGGAAAAAGCTCGAGTCCTAGCTCTAGCCCAACACCCCCTTAAAGTTGCAAGCTTGGTCTGGACCTTAGTGTGGAAATTTGGTTCAATCTGGCAAGAGCTCAATGGCCATGGACCTATGGATCAAATTTACATCCCCATGTCCATGTAAACACCCCATTTTTTCTGTTCATTAATCTCCCGCTCGACTGGATGTAGTCTTCAAACACTGCAACACATGCAAGCTTAAGATGAGTCTTTCAATCTTCAATCCAATCAATCGGTCGCTTCTTGGGCCCACAAAGGCCCACTGGAACCATAAGCACTATCATGCCAGCCAACTTTCCAGACCGGGCGGTCCCAGAAACCGACGCCATCCAGGTAGCTTCTCGGAATTGGGCGATCTCGAGGACCAACACCTCATCAAGTTCCAGACGGTTCACTTCTGGCGCCTGTTAGCTCGCCAAAGTAGAATGTCTGTCATTTGGTAGTTCTCCGAGACCAGACCAGGTGTTCTTAGAGACCAACACCACCAATTCAGGTAGCTTTCTAGGACCAAGCGTTCTCAGGAACTAACACCACCCCTACAGGTAGTTCTCTAAGACCGGGCGTTTTTAGAGACCAACACCGCACAGGTAGTTTTTCGAGACCGGGCGGTCTCGGGAACTAACACCTAAGTTAACACCGATGCCTGCTAGCCCGACTCGGTGAAAAATGACCAAACTTGCCCTTTGGGCCTACAGGCACGTTTTGGGAAAGTTCAAAATCCCTCAAAACGATAAGTCCATCCTTCCAAAATGTTGTTAAACCATTAGGCATCCCCCGCACGCCATTTGGTCCAAATCCGGTCCTATTCCGGCTCGCTTTGGTCAAAATGACCGCTTTGCCCCTGAACGCCTCAGCACGGCACAAACCCCGCCGAATGGTAGAAGACTCTCCCGAAACCATCCCTGAACAACCCTACATGCTTAACACAACACACCAAACCATTCCTAATCATTTCCAGCCAATCCTGGCCAAAATGACCATTTTGCCCCTAGCAATCCAGATATGCCCCGAAACAGCACCGGTCTTGGGATTTCAAGCAAAGAGTTTTACCATACACCCTTGTTTAACCCGAGGAGGACCTTACGACACTAAACTCACGCGATTCGATAAAAGTTCCCTGGAGCGTCTCGCAGACGCTCTGCCTAAATTGTCTTTTCTCCCGATTCCTTGGTTATAATGCACCATCAACTGACTTGAAAAACACGTAAATCAGGGAATTCTCGAAAGCTCATTCATAGATCTTTCTATTGATACGGCTTGATTGGATAGATCTATTCCTGAAGCCCTTCATCGTATGGCTCAAACCCAGTTACTTTTGACAACCCCTGTAGCGTCTCGCAGACGCTCCGCCAAGATTGACTTTTTCTTCAATTCCCTTGTTGAAACGCACCATCAAACGCTTGAGAAATGCGTAAATCTGGGAATTCTCAAAAGTATTTCCAGAGTACTTTCCATCGGTATAGTCTGATCGAAAGGATCGCCTCCCGAAGGCTTGGATCACACGAAACGAAAACAGCCACTTTCGAACACCCTCAGAGCATATCACAAACACTCCGCAAAAGTGTCCTTTTATGCACGCTTCCCGAGACGATATCCCATGCTTCCAAACACAATTCAAACTTTTCAAAAACATGAAAGTTCATAAAAAACCCCAAGAAAGCACCTTAGGTGCAACTAATTCCCCCAAAACCTTCTTGGTTGACTAAATTATCGAGACAAAGTTTGGACGAACCTTCCCGGTGATGGAGCTTATGCTACATGCTCTCAAATTTTCATCAGATCGACCAATTTTCGATCAACAGTCAAGATTTAACCAGTACACTAGGTGCCACGTGTCATTTTGGCAATGGAATAGTACCTGCGCATGTCCTACATGCGCCAAGCCTGTTCCAGAATGCCTATAAATACCAGACCCCCCTTTGCATATTCCAACTCCGATTTCTGATGCGACGCTCTGCTGAAATCAGTCCAGAATTGCGAATCTCTATACACACTTCATCCTTCCAACACTTATGTTAGATTCCATTATCCCCAAGCCTATATACTTCACATATAAAGCCTTATACACCATCAAATACTCCCTACCAGCCCTCTAAGCCTTCTTGAAGTCATTCAAGCTCCAATCAAAGCATCATTTGAAGACTACAAGTGTGTTGAAGGTAAAAGGTGGTATCGTTTTTACATTTGTGTCTTCCCACACTGTTCTCTTTTCCCTCCTAGCCTACTTAGGCTATTCTCTATTTTAATCCCCATCTACAACCCCCTATTCTTGCATGTTTGAGCAAAGAGGGCTCTTAGATCATGCCTAAAGGAAAGCAAGTAAGAGCCACCGTGTAAGGGAACCTCTCACTAGCTTACTTTGAGATGATATGGCCTAGGAGCCCCTTATTTATGTGGTGTAGCCTAAAAGCCTTGTATGTGATCATGACCCTTTGCATGTTACTATTTTGATCATGTCTTGTATGCTTGGCTTCATTTTATGCTTGTTGTCATGTTTTATAATGCTTACATTACTCCATGTCATTCCCAAGCTCTATATTTCTTTCAAAAAAATTTTCAAGAGTTGGCTCCTTGAAGCTTAGGATGGGACTTTAGAAATTATGCCATAGAAGATCCCCTATTAACCCCTTAACTCTCATGTTGGCGTCATGACATTTTAATTTGCATAAGGGTTGCTTTCTAATTCTCTAATTTTCAAGATTGCCATTCTCTTAAGTGTAGTGGTTGGAATGGCCCCATGGAACCCTCTCTTGAGTGGTCTCCCTTTTGTTTGGCCATATGAACCCTCTCTTGATGGAATGTTTCCCTTGAAAAATGATTTTCAAAATCCTTCTCAAAAGATGATTTTCAAAAATGTATTCTCTCCATCTTTATATTAAAAATGGTGCCTTAAAAAGTTGTCATCATCATGTTGATTTTTAGACCCCTTACACTCTTGTCAAGATTATAGTTATAATGGCCATGAGGAAACCTTCCTTGGAATGGTCTCCAATCACCAACCATATAAACCATATTCTTGGCTAGAGTCAAAATTTTCATGAAAATGATTTTCAAAAGGGTTGTCCACCAAAGTCCATTGCATAGCATGTTTTGTCTTTCAAAACTCTTTCCAAAAGTGTATTAAACCAACTTTCAAAACCATTTTCCAATCCAACCCTAGGCTAACTTGACCCTAGTTCACTCATCTTAAGTTAACTTAACCCTAAGTCATCCTAACCTTAGGTTAACCCTACCCTAGTTAGTTAACCCTAGGTCACCTTAACCTTAAGTTAACCCAACCTTAGTTAGTTAACTATAGGTTATCTTAACCCTAGGTTAACCTAATCCAAGTTAGTCAATCTTAGGTCACCCCTAACCCTAAGCCAACCCAACCTAGGTTAGTATAGTTCAAGGCCCCAACTCTTGTACCCTTTTCTAGATGATCACTCAATTTCAAACTATTCTTATAACCTATTTTTCTAAAACCTCCTACTCTCTTGATTTAAAAAAAAAAACCGACTCCATAAACTCTTCAAATGTCCTTACACTCCATCTTCAAGGCATTTCCAAAAATATTTTCAAAAGATCACAAACCTAAGACATCCCTAGCCCTCTTATGGTTAGGGACCCCAAAGAAAGGTGACATATCAAGAACAACTTCTAAGGTTGTCCATATTAGGATTCCAAACCCTTAGCCATTTCCAAAAACTACTTTCAAAAACTAATTCATCAAAACATTCTAAAATCATGCCTCCAAGGTTTTCAAAACAAGACTTCAAAAACACTTTCAAGTTCTCTTGAGACATACCAAAGCATTTTTCCAAAAACTCCTTCAAGTTGATCCAAAAATATTTTCAAAACACTCCACCATCTAATTTCAAGTCAAAACTTCTAAGACCACAAAGAGTCTTCAACTTCTAAGACCACAAAGAGTCTTCAACTTTCAAGACCACAAAGTGTTTTCAACTTCCAAAGACCTCCAAGTGTCTTAAACTTTTTCAAAGACCTCAAAGTATCTTAAACTTTTCCAAAGACCCCAAAGTGTCTTCAAACCTTCCAAAAACTTCTTTCAAAACCCCATTATTTTTAAACTTCTTCCAAAAACTTGCATCATGTATCATCCATCCGAAAAGTGATGACTAAACCCCGTTTTCAAAATTCTAAAGTGGATATTAAATGGACAATGATAACCAGTTATTCTAGTGAGTGAACAAATGGTGATTAGACATGTAAGTACCGAAAGGGCGAGGTAGGGTGATGATCTTAGGATATCTTCCCTACACGTAACCAACCCCCGAACCATACATTTTTGTTTTCAAATGACCAAAATGGAGTTATTTTCCAAAAGGGCTTAAATCTTTTCAAAGGTTGCCAAACAACCAATTTTCTTAAAAACCTTCTCTTGAGGGAGTTTTTAAAACCTTTTTCAAAAAAAACCCTAAGTTTGATCTTCGGATTAACACTTAGTTTTAGGTGCCCTAACTCACCTAAATCAAGTTTGGTGGTGACTCCTATTTTTCTGAAAAGCCCTTAGTCAAACCAATTTTCAAACTTAGTCGCACTTGTCCTTCTAGGAGGACGAGTTCTAATGACAGAGTTTTGTGCTTTTTGTCTCCAAGTCGAAAGGACCTTGAACACCCAAAAACTGGGGCGCAACTGCTGGCGACTCCACTGGGGACTACTTAGAGGGTTAGGCTATTAACGTGTCTCTTCACCCTTCATTCACCCAGAATCTCCGGTTACTTTGTCCAGTTTTATCCACTCTTCAAATTTTTCAAGCTTCCAAAGCAAATCTTATTTTTCAAAATAGTGTTATCACTCGCATTCATTGTTTACATTCATGCTCTTACATTACTCAACCATTTTATCTTGCATTGAGTTTTTCGAAAAGTTACTAACTCTTTGCATTTGTCTTTTGTAGGTGGACCTTTGTTCATATTTTTATTTCATATCTTATTTATTGCCATGTATGTGAATGAATGTATAGGATGTGATGTGTGTTGTTGGGTCTTTTCCTCCATTTTTAAAAATTTCACACACACTTGGTGCGCTCACTTGTATTTGCATCTTGCATATACTACCTAGTTACTAGCCTTTTAGATAGAAGAGGGAACAGTATATTGACTATGGGCGGATGTTGTGTCAGTTTTTTAGCCTACAGTCTCTTGATAGTTCCCCCGCTCCAACCACCAACCAAAAATGGAGTTCACCCTTCCGGGGGTGGACGCCAGAAGTTTGAAGGTTCGGGAACTGAGATTTTAGGAAGCATTAGTAAACCCCTAACCTCATGCTCATGTAGCACCCCATGCATAGCCAAACCTCTGCTGGATTTAGGACACACGCGTCAATTTCAAAATCAAGGAGGAAAGGGCAACCGCTTTATTTTCCCTTATATATTCTATTTAATCCATGCGGTTATGCTATTTAATTCTTGCTATTTCCATGTACATGCATCATAACTACTCATGCATTTGAATCCATTTCAAGACAAGAGTTCTCAAAATAACTCAAGTCATTGCATCTTCATGCATCCAATCAACCCCTAGAGAAAGGCTCAAAGACCTTCTCGTCTGAATCAAGCCAACCTAAAACTCCTAAGGGTACCACGAGACCCTAAGGATTCATGGCATGCATGAAAGTCATCTCACAAAAAGAGGAGCCCTAATCCCTTTTCGCTCATGGAGATAGGGCTGCCAAGAAGACAAAGGGGAAATTCAAATCAAGGGTTCTCACCAACTTCCATCCAAGAAGGCGAATCCGAAGACTCAAGAGTAGTTTAGGATCCCATGATGTAAAATAGGCGAAGGTCCCAAGGAAAATGTTCCCCTTCCCCTTCAAATGTACTTTCAATTTCATGTAAAAAGAAATCAAATGCAATAGAACTATCATTTCTACTTTCATCAAATGAATGTATGAATGTATGAATAAACGAATGAACAGGCTCGCACAGGTACAGTATTGCATGCAGGGGCAACCCCCTATCTCCAAAAGTGAGCCAATATATCATGCTTTGTACCCCTCTCAAAGTAGGGGCACCCCTAGGGCATGCATTGCATAAAAATCTTCAATCTAAAGGCACTAACTTCTCCTTTTTGTTTTTCTTTTTACATTCTCATTGTCTTCTCCTTAGCCTACAAAGGCCAAGAGAGTTAGAGGGTGAACCAAGAATGAAAAGGGGGCTTCTAAACTGCTTATTCATTGCCATTATGTTGTCCATATAATTACTATTAGGCTTATGCATTAACATCCATCCCAAGACAAGAGTGCCAAGAAACTCTAGCCATTACATTCTCATGCATTCAATCAACTGCAGAGAGAAAGGGATGATCTAATCTCATGCTAATCAAACCTACCTAAACCTCTAAGGGTTCCTCCAACCCTAAGGATTCATAGCATGCATAGAATCATATCTCAAGAGAGGCCCAAATTTCTCTTAGTCAATAGAGGCGGGATTGCCTAAACAAAGTAGTATCAACCGGCTTATGCCGAAGAGGTATTGTATGGCACACAGGGGCAAATCCCACCTCCAAAATGGACTCAATATCATGCCTAGATCCCCTCAAAGAAGGGACCCCCATAGGACATTCATCGCATAAAACCTTCAATTCCACATGCTAACTACATTTTGTTTTTCTTTTTCCAGGTCCAAGAGCACAGTCAAACTAATAGAATCCCTCCAGTATCCCACCCAATTTATAATTCATGCAAAGCCATGATCTCGACACCATGTTACCGCTCTACCAGTCCTTAAAAAGCCATCCTTGTGCAATCAGATGACACTCATAGAAAATGGAGTGTGGAAGATGCCAACGTGATTCCAAAACCAGTCTGAGGGGTTTATTTAAGAAAAGGGGGATTTCTTTCAAACTCTTCTTTCAATTTTCAATTCAAATTTGAGCATGAAAATAACATCATCCAAATAAAAATGATCCAGAGTTTTCATATTTATGTTATTGTCTCATGGCACTTCACGAATGATGTCTTCTTCTTTAGGAATTTTTCCTTCGAAATGTTTTACCCTGACTTGGAGGATAGGATAGCGTAAGCACCGCCTTTAGCAAAAACAGTCTCTGACTCCAAAAAGAGGGGAGAGAAAAAGAAGAAGTGAAGAGAGAGGGGAAATACAGAGGGGTGAGAGATGAGGATCAATCATATATCTCATTAAAGTCTAAAAAGTGACCCCCGAAGGATGTCCTAGCAAAGCAGTAAGCAACTAAACCCTCAAAATGAAAGGGAGCCATCATTTCATTCTTCCAAATAGAAAGCAATCCGTTGGTCAGCGCACTAGAGCAGCAGGTGATTTCTATTCAAAAGCCCAAACCAGGAGCCACCCCCCATACTGGGCAAATGCATGCAAGGAATGATTCCGCAAAACTAACATTCACCATTTTTTAAGGCATTGCTAAAATTTTGAAAGAGCTTTATAGACAAAGCAATTCAACTTGAAATGAAAAAAGGCCCTCTTTTCTTCTACCATACAGTTAAATATAACCCTTGCAAAGCCCACTTGAGCCAGTCGCATTCCCATCATTTAGTCGACCTAATGATCATCGCCCACACTGGGTCAAGGCAAAACCATCAACGCGTAACGATTTCTAAGAACACCTGCAGCGAACAGTACCCTCCAAGAGAACGAACAATGAACAGATGGTGATCTCCAATAGAGCGCGCGATGAATGAATGGCGATTTTCAAGAAAGTGCGCAATAAATGAAAGATGATCTCCAAGATGATGTAGTATTTATGACATCTATAGGAACCAACATAATAGCAAGTTTTTCAACAAAAAAAAAAAAAAAAGAGAAAAGAGAAAATTCCCTATAAAAAAATGATTAATGACAATGATTTCCAAACACAATGATAATTTTCAAACGCAATGATGACTTCCAAGAGAAGATACAGTCATCCAAGACGACAACAGAAGAACAAAACAGAAGTGAGCTTCCCGACAAAGAGAGAAGTCCAGAAGAACAACAAGAGTAGGAGCCACTTGCCAAAGGTGATCATGGGTCTTCAGGAGCCTAGCAAATATAATAGGTTTTGAGCCTTTATTCTTCTTTCAGATACCCCATCACCTGACCCACTTTACGGTCCAAATTAAAGTTCTCTCAGATCAAGATCTAAAAAGAATGGTACATACAGGGGCAAAATTCATTTCTTGCAGGAGGTGGTTCTGGTTCATACAACCCCCGCTAAATTTAAAGATTTGGGCCTATGTATCCCTTCATTTCTTACAACCCTTAAACTTGGCCTACATTACGGACCCAAGTAAAGTTTTCTCTGATTGAGGAAGGAAGCTACAAGTTGCTTTGCCAAAAGGCGATGTCGGTTGTTGCTCGAGAGGTCCACTCAGATAAGTTTTCCTTTTCAACAAAAGAGAGAGGGGGAAAATGAGTCAATGGATCGAATCTCTGAGAAGGTGCAAGTGCTATCACATCCTAACAAGAAAAAGGCGGAATTTGAAAGGGGAATTCCGAGAAGGAGAACAGAAGTTCAAAAGACTGCCTAATTCTGAGACATAGCTCCTACAAATGAACACAAATCCTAGGGCATACATCTCAGATAAAGCTGTGCATTCAATTTCATCCATGTATATAACTTGTGCATTCATCTCAAAGTATGACATGCATTCAATTTCATCCATGTATAAACATGTGCATTCATCCAAAAGTATGACATGCATTCAACTCCATTCTTGTATAATCCAATGCATTCGTCAAAAAGTATGACATGCATTTAAAATTTCATCTCTGTGCATTCATTAAAAAGTATGATATGCATTCAATTCCATTTATGTATATGCATTCATCAAAAAGTATGACATGCATCCGATTCCATTCCTGTATGTGCACTCAATCAAAAACTATAACATACATTCAATTCCATACTCGTGCATGCATTCATGAAAAAGTATGATATGTATTCAATTCCATTCATGTATGTGCATTTATCAAAAAGTATGACATGCATTCAAAATCTATCTCTATGCATTCATCAAAAAGTATGATATGCATTTATGTATGTGCATGCATTAAAAAGTATGATATGCATTCATGTATGTGCATTCATCAAAAAGTATGACATACATTCAAAATTCATATCTATGCGTTCATCAATAAACATGTCATGCATTCAATTTCATCCCTGCATAAGCATCCAATCAAAAAACATGGCATGCATTTAATTATATCCTTAGGCATTCATCAAAAAGTATGACATGCATTCATTTCCTCATATATCAACCTATGCATTCATCCAAAAGTATGATGTGCATTCATTTTAACCTTTGGTGGACTTATACAGTATATACCAAACGACATGTCTAACAAAATACACTAACAGTGTTTAGGTAATTATAAAAGAAAAGGTGTCCCGAGCAGAAGCACAACGTCCCAGAAGGTCCGTCGGCCAGAATCAAAGCGCTTTGCAAAAGAAATGGACCCAGAAAACCCGAATTGCCATCCATGGACAACAAGAAATAGAGAATGGGGCACTGAATCACCCTCGACCGCCCCAATCAACCATGAACAGCCTAATCCAACCCTTTTCAAAATCACAGAGAATAGGGCAATGAACCACCCTCGATCACCCTAATTAATGTCAGCCTGACTCGACCTCTTCAAATCGTAAAAACTGACGCAACGACCCACCCCACACCTCTCATTCAATTGCAAACCAGTTGATCCACTCAAGGAAAACTGACCTATAGAAGTTCAACCTTCTGAATACCTCAAACCTTTCAAAAGGAGGCCTTACCCCCTCCAAAACCAAATTCAAGAACCCTAGGAAGCACATTATCCAAAATTCTGCCTTGCCAGTCAGAGGCAAAAGTTAACAATCAACACATCAAAGGAACATTACTCTCCAAAAATCTCAATCTAAGAAGCAGCAACTGTCATCTTCTCTAACATTCAAGACAACAGAACTACAAGAAAATCCCTTATATCAGCAAAGATTGGGTTTCAGAGCTTCCTCCGAAAAAGCAGATTGGGTTTAGAGCTTTTTTCGAAAAAGCAGATTGGGTTTCGAGCTTCCTCCGGGAAAGCAGATTAGGTTTCAAAGCTTCCCCCGAAAAAGCAGATTGGATTTCAGAGCTTCCCCCAAAAAAGTAGATTTGGGTTTCAGAACTTCCTCCGAAAAAGAAGATTTAGGTTTCAGAGCTTTCCCCGAAAAAGCATATTGGGTTTCAGAGCTTCCAAAAAAAAAAAAACAAATTGGGTTTCTGAGCTTCCTCCGAAAAAGTAGATTTGGGTTTCAGAGCTTCCCCCAAAAAAGTAGATTGAGTTTCCGAGCTTCCTCCAAAAAAGCAAATTTGGGTTTCAGAGCTTCCCCCGAAAAAGCAGATTAGGTTTTCAAGCTTCATCCGAAAAAGCAAATAGGGCTTCGAGCTTCCTCTGAAAAAGCACATTCAGTTTTCAGAGCTTCCTTCGAAAAAGCAGATTTGGGTTTCAGAGCATCCCCCGAAAAAGCAGATGGGGATTCCGAGCTTCCTCCGAAAAAGCAGATAAGGTTTCAAGCTTCCTCCGAAAAAGCAAAATAGGTTTTAGAGCTTCTTCCAAAAAAGCAAATTGGGTTTCCAAGCTTCCTCTGAAAAAACAAATTAGGTTTTCAAGCTTCCACCAAAAAAGCAAATTGAGTTTTAGAGCTTCTTTCTAAAAAACAAATTGGGTTTTAGAGTTTCCTCCGAAAAAGCAAATTACGTTTTCGAGTTTTCCTCTTTAAAAGCATATATCAACCTTGAACCTCCCCAGAGAAGCAGCATTCCGTCAGACGGAGCGTCTGTTCAAGAAGACTCAGTTTCAGGATGTCAACCTTGAACCACCTCTCAGAAGCTAAGTCAGCAAAAATACTATTTTGCCCATAAAAGTAAAACTCGATAGTTAAGCAAATACCGAGTATTCCAATCTCAAGAAATCTCAATCCAGGAGGGCACAAATGTCCCCTTTTCAAGCTCCGAGACATAATAATTACAAACACAAAACAGTCTCTGATGATTCCACGAGCTCAGCCATCTCCAAATCTTCGAGGTAAAGCCCAGGTATAATTCTAACCGAATTGTCTCAAAAATCAATTTAAAAAAAACAAAAGCCCTTGCTTCCTTTCAAATCCAAAAATTCAGTTTTCAAATATTCAAAAACTTGCAAGGTTTCGACTACAAAAATTTCAAATTTCAAAATCAGTTTCAGAAGCTTTCAAAACTGTTTCTACAAAAAGTTTCAAACTCAAAAGATCAAAGCTCTTGCTCACTTTCGAAAGTCAAAATCAATTTTCATATCCAAAAAAAAAAAATTCCGCTAAAATTTTCAAATTTCAACTCAATTTCAAAGAGGAAAAATCATGCTGTCTTTCAAAAAAGCAATCAAGTTTAAAAACTTTCAAAGGTTCAAGTTTCAAGTCAAAATGAATTTCCTAAACATTTTGTCTTCAAAAAATTCAGATTTCAAGTCAAAACGAATTTCCTATACTGAAAGTGTCGAGTCAAAATAAATTTTCTATACATTCTGTCTTCAAAAATTCAAATTTCTAGTCAAAATGAATTCTCTACACATTTTGTTTTCAAAAGTTCAAAGTTTTAAGTCAAAATGAATTTTCTATACATTTTGTTTTCAAGTGTTCCCAAGTTTCGAGTCAAAAAAAAAATTTCTAACCCTCGTAAAAAAAAAAAAAAACAATTTATAGAAGTTTTTGAATTTTGAGTTCAAGTGAATCCCCTTCAAATAGTTTTCACCTTTCTAGGTTTTCTAACTTTTCCCTTCAAAAAGCTTGATTTCAAAAGTACCCTCTAGGTTTTCTAACTTTTTCCTTTAAAAAGTTTGACTTCAAATCATTTCTCGAGTTTTCTAAAAAAATTTTCCTTCAAAAAGTTCAATCTCAAAAAAATTTATCGGGTTTCTTGAGCTTTTCCTTCAAAAGCTCTATTTTTCAAAAAATTTCGGGTTTTCAAACTTTTGCCTAAAAAAGCCTAGCTTTCCAACATTTTTGGAGTTTCTTGAGCTTTTTTCTTCAAAAGCTTCGTTTTCAAAATATTCTTCAGGTTTCTCGGGTTTTTTCCTTCAAAAGCTTCGTTTTTCAAAAAAATTCGAGTTTTCAAGCTTTCCGCCTCAAAAAACTTAACTTTCAAAATTTTGAGTTTTCTAGCTTTCCCCTCAAAAAGCTCAACTTTCAAAATTTTGGGTTTTCTAGCTTTCACCACAAAAAGCTTAACTTTCAAAATTTCGGGTTTTCTAGCTTTCACCACAAAAAGCTTAACTTTCAAAATTTCGGGTTTTCTAGCTTTCGCCTCAAAAAGCTTAACTTTCAAAATTTTGGGTTTTCTAGCTTTCCCCTAAAAAAAGCTTAACTTTCAAAATTTTAAGTTTTCTAGCTTTCCCCTAAAAAAAGCTCAACTTTCAAAACTTCGGATTTTCTAGCTTTCACCACAAAAAACTTAACTTTCAAGATTTCAGGTTTTTTAGCTTTCGCCTCAAAAAGCTTAACTTCCAAAATCTCGGGTTTTCACGCTTTTGCTTTAAAAAGCGTACTATCAAAAAAGTTTTTTGGGCTTTCAAAACTTTCTCCACAAAAGTTTAATTCCAAAATCAAATTCTAGGTTTTCAAACCTTTCTCCTTAAAAGTTTCATTCCACGTTTTAAAAGTTTTCCAAACCCTTCCAATTCAAATCCAAATCTCTCCATTACAGAAAGCCATTACAAAATCATTTAAAAAAAAATATCATTTTCAAAATTCAAAAATCCTGAATCTCCCTAAAGGAGTGTCATTCCAATGGTCGGAATGTCAATTCAGGAAAAATTTCAAAATCATTTCAAAATTGAGTTTTCAAAATTCCAAAATACAAACAATCCAGTTTTCAAAACTTAAAATTCCAAAATCCAACTACTCTGATCCCTCTTTTTGCCTCGCAGTCAATATGGGATCCTTGCTTATTATTTTTTTGCCTTCAACAAACAAAGACAGAAAAAGAGGGACAGCTGTAAGCACCCCATTTTTTTTCGCTCGGCAATCTCCGGCCCAACCGGATGTAGTCTTCAAACACCGCAACACATGCAAGTTCAAGATAAGCCTTTCAATCTCCAATCCAATCAATCGGTCGCTTCTTGGGCCCACAAAGGCCCGCTGGAGCCAAAAGCACCATCATTCCAGGCAGCTTTCCAGACCGAGCAGTTTCGGAAACCAACGCCATCCAGGTAGCTTCTCGGGATAGAGCGATCTCGGGGACCAACACCTCATCAAGTTCCAGACGGTTCACTTTTGATGCATACTAGCCCGCCAATGTAGAATGTCCGTCATTTGGTAGTTCTCCGAGACTGGGCGTTCTCAGAGACCAACACCACCAATTCAAGTAGCTTTCTGGGACCAGGTGTTCTCAGGAACCAACACTACCCCTACATGTAGTTCTCTAAGATTGGGCATTCTTAGAGACCAACACCGCATAGGTAGTTTTCCGAGACCGGGCGGTCTCGGGAACCAACTCCTAGGTTAACACCGACGCCTGCTAGCCCGACTCGGTGAAAAATGACCAAACCTGCCCCTTGGGCCTCCAGGCACGTTTTGGGAAAGTTTAAAATCCCTCAAAACGATAAGTCCATCCTTTCAAAATATTGTTAAACCAT
Organism: Euryodendron excelsum; assembly: GCA_033060915.1. NCBI lineage: Eukaryota > Viridiplantae > Streptophyta > Magnoliopsida > Ericales > Pentaphylacaceae > Euryodendron > Euryodendron excelsum. The sequence continues at coordinate 10,019,350 of CM065382.1, forward strand.
TAGGCGTCCCCCGCACGCCATTTGGTCCAAATCCGGTCCTATTCCGGCTCGCTCTAGTCAAAATGACTGTTTTGTCCCTGAACACCTCAGCACGGCACAAACCCCGCCGAACGGTAGAAGACTCTCTCGAAACCATCCCTAAACAACCCTACATGCTTAACACAACACACCAAATCATTCCTAATCATTTCTAGCCAATCCTGGCTAAAATGACCATTTTGCCCCTGGCAATCCAGATATGCCCCAAAACAGCACCGGTCTTGGGATTTCGAGCAAAGGGTTTCACCATACACCCTTGTTTAACCCGAAGAGGACTCTACGACACTAAACTCACGCGATTCGATAAAATTTCCCTAGAGCGTCTGCGAGACGCTCCACCTAAATTGTCTTTTCTCCCGATTCCTTGGTTATAACGCACCGTCAACTGACTTGAAAAATGCGTAAATCAGGGAATTCTCGAAAGCTCATTCATAGATCTTTCCATCGATACGGCTTGATTGGATAGATCGCTTCCTGAAGTCCTTCATCGTATGGCTCAAACCCATTTACTTTTGACAACCCCTGGAGCGTCTCACAGACGCTCCGCCAAGGTTGACTTTTTCTCCAATTCCCTTGTTGAAACACACCGTTAAACGATTTGAGAAATGCGTAAATTTGGGAATTCCCGAAAGTATTTCCAAAGTACTTTCCATCGATACGGTTCAATCGAAAGGATCACTTCCCGAAGACCTCGATCACACGAAACGAAAACGGCCACTTTTGAACTCCCTTGAAGCTTATCACAGACGCTCCGTAAAAGTGTCCTTTTATGAACGCTTCTAGAGATGATATCTCATGCTTCCAAACACAATTCAAGCTTTCCAAAAACATGAATGTTCACGAGAAACCCCAAGAGAGCACCGTGGGTGCAACCAATTCCCCCGGAACCTTCCCGGTTGACTCAATTATCGAGACAAAGTTTGGACAAACCTTCCCAGCGATGGAGCGTATGCTACATGCGCTCAAATTTTGATCAGATCGAACAATTTTCGATCAACAGTCGAGATTTAACCAGTACACAGGGTGCCATATGTCATTCTGGAACAGTACCTGCGCATGTCCTACATGTGCCAGGTCAAATTTTGGTCAAGCGCATGTAGTACATGCACCACGCTTGTTCCAGAATGCTTATAAATACCAGACCCCTTTTGCATATTCCAACTTCGATTTCTGATGCGAAGCTCTGTTGAAATCACTCCAGAACTGCGAATCTCTATACACACTTCATCCCTCCAACATTTAGATTAGATTCCATCATCCCCAAGCCTATATACTTCACATATAAAGCCATATACACCATCAAACACTCCCTACCAACCCTCTAAGCCTTCTTGAAGTCATTTAAGCTCTAATCAAAGCATCCTTTGAAATCTATAAGTGTGTTGAAGGTAAAAAGTGGTATCCCTTTTATATTTGTGTCTTCCCCCACTCTTCTTTTCTCCCTCCTAGCCTACTTAGGTTATTCTCTATTTTAATCCCCATCTATAAGCCCTCATTCTTGCATGCTTGAGCCAAGAGGGCTCTTAGATCATGCCTAGAGGAAAGCAAATGAGAGCCACCGTGTAGGAGGACCGCTCACTAGCCTACTTTGAGATGGTATAACCTAGGAGCCCCTTGTTTATGTGACGTAGCCTAAAAGCCTTATATGTGATCATGACCCCATGCATGTTACTATTTTGATCATGTCTTGTATGCTTGGCTTCATTTTATGCTTGTTGTCATGTTCTATAATGCTTACATTACTCTCAAACTCCATGTAATTCCCAAGCTCTATATTTCTTTCAAATATTGTTTCAAGAGTTGGCTCCTTGAAGCTTAGGATGGGACCTATTATGCCTTAGAAGATCCTCTATTAACCCCTTAACTCTCATGTTGGCGTCATGACATTTTAATTTACATAAGGGTTGCTTTCTAATTCTCTAGTTTTCAAGATTGTCATTCTCTTAAGTGTAGTGGTTGGAATGGCCCCATGGAACCCTCTCTTGAGTGGTCTCCCTTTTATTTGGCCATATGAACCCTCTCTTGATGGAATGTTTCCCTTGAAAAATGGTTTTCAAAATCTTTCTCAAAAGATAAATTTCAAAAATGCATTCTCTCCATTTGTATATTAAAAATGGTGCCTTAAAAAGTTGTCATCACCATGTTGATTTTTAGACCCCTTACACTCTTGTTAAGATTATGGTTATAATGATCATGAGGAAACCTTCCTTGAAATGATCTCCAGTCACCAACCATATAAACCATATTCTTGGCTAGAGTCAAAATTTTCATGGAAATGATCTTCAAAAGGGTTGTCTACCAAAGTCCATTGCATAGCATGTTTTGTCTTTCAAAACTCTTTCCAAAAGTGCATTAAACCAACTTTCAAAACCATTTTTTAATCCAACCCTAGGCTAACTTGACCCTAGTTGTCCAACCCTAGGTAAACTTGACCCTAGTTCACTCATCTGAGGTTAACCTAACCCTAAGTCATCCTAACCTTAGGTTAACCCTACCCTAGTTAGTTAACACCTTAACCTTAGGTTAACCCAACTTTAGTTAGTTAACAATAGGTCATCTTAACCCTAGGTTAACCTAACCCAAGTTAGTCAATCTTAGGTCACCCCTAACCCTAAGCTAACCTAACCTAGATTAGTATACTTCAAGGCCCCAACTCTTGAACCCTTTTCTAGATGATCACTCAATTTCAAACTATTCTCATAAGCTATTTTTCCAAAACCTCCTACTCTCTTGATTTGGAAAAAAAAAACCAACTCCATAAACTCTTCAAATGTCCTTACAATCCATCTTCAAGGCATTCCCAAAAATATTTTCAAAAGATCACAAACCTAAGGCATTCCTAGCGCTCTTATGGTTAGGGACCCCAAAGGAAGGTAACATATCAAGAACAACCTCTAAGGTTGTCCATATTAAGATTCCAAACCCTTAGCCATTTTCAAAAACCACTTTCAAAAACTAATTCATCAAAATATTCTAAAATCATGCCTCCAAGGTTTTCAATACAAGACTTCAAAAACACTTTCAAGTTCTCTTGAGACATACCAAAGCATTTTTCCAAAAACTCCCTCAAGTTGATCCAAAAACATTTTCAAAACACTCCACCATCCAATTTCAAGTCAAAACTTCCAAGGCCACAAAGAGTCTTCAACTTCTAAGACCACAAAGAGTCTTCAACTTTCAAGACCACAAAGTGTTTTCAACTTTCAAAGACCTCTAAGTGTCCTAAACTTTTTCAAAGATCTCAAAGTATTTTAAACTTTTTTAAAGACCCCAAAGTATTTTCAAATCTTCCAAAGGCCCTAATGTGCCTATTTTCCATTGGGCTCTTGCCCGAACTACGAATGACCTAATTCTTGCCAAATGAGATATGTAGGCAACCTAAAATGGTGCGGTCATAACTTTTATTTCAACTCCAATCCTTTTTTCAAAAATTCCAATCAATTCAAAGTTTCTATTCCAAACTCTTTCAACACCCCCCATTATTTTCAAACTTCTTCCAAAAACTTGCATCATGTATCATCCATCCAAAAAGTGATGACTAAACCTCATTTTTAAAATTATAAAGTGGATATTAAGTGGACAATAGTAACCGGTTATTCTAGTGAGTGAACAAATGGTGATTAGACATGTAGGTACCGAAAGGGCGGGGTAAGGTGATGATCTTAAGATATCTTCCCTACACGTAACCAACCCCCGAATCATAGATTTCTGTTTTCAAATGACCAAAATGGAGTTATTTTTTAAAAGGACTTAAATCTTTCCAAAGGTTGCCAAACAACCTATTTTCTTAAAAACCCTCTCTTGAGGGAGTTTTCAAAATCTTTTCCAAAAAAACCCCTAAGTTTAATCTTCGGATTAACACTTAGTTTTAGGTACCCTAACTCACCTAAATCAAGTTAGATGGCAACTCTTATTTTTCTAAAAAACCCTTAGTCAAACCAATTTTTAAACCTAGTCGCACTTGTCCTTCTAGGAGGACGAGTTCTAGTGACAGAGTTCCGTGCTTTTTGTTTTCGAGCCGAAAGGACCTTGGACACCCAAAACCTGGGGCGCGACAGTCCAGATAAAAGTCCAGTGGTTAAGGAGGAGAGGGGTTAACTCAAGTGGTAGTGGCGCTTATATCATGACCCACCTAACAAGAGAATAACTTATTGTATTGTGAGATTAGAAGTAAGGGTAAGTGACGTAGTGTTCCAACAGCATTGAGGGTGTGTTTGGACCAACAACTAAAAGCTATGTGCTATTTTTAAAAATCACTTTTTTAAGTGACTTTTTATAAAAATAAGGAAAGAAACAAAACTGATGTAAAACTATTAGAGCATTGAATAATTTTCACAAGGTACATTGCTATGTGTTTGACATGTGGCAACGTAATAATCGGCAAAAAATCTAATGGTTAGATGGTAGTGGGTCGTAGTAGTCATTCTTATTATGTTATTACACGTAGTGTTTTATTTTATCTACAATATGAATTTGTGAGAAAATAAGAACATTTAGAGATTTTTTAGAAAACATGTCACGTGACAAAATTTGATGACTATCTCTCCCACTCATCAAGGCAGAACATAAGAAACGAAACTATTGCCAAGGGAGACCGGGGTACGCTCTGCCCCTTCACCTACAAAACGATCAGTTACTGGAGTGTTGCCCTTCTCAGGGCCTCTGAGTTAGCAACCCAACCAAAGCAATTTAGTCACCCGTAGAGGAAAAGAGTTTAGTTTGGGCTATAATTCATACTCAAATTTAGTAAACAACTTTTGTAAGTGACTTATATGCGGGTGAATTAAATAACATTTTTAAAATAAACTCTAAGCTAGTAAAATAAGTCATGTCTAAATACTCCCAAATAATCACTATGCTAGGATGAGCCTTCTCTTCCTAGTGAAATTTACTAATCCAAAGGAAAAAACTGAAAAATCAGGATAAGGCACTTGTGGAGTGCTTGTGGCGCGAACACTTTGATCACAATCTCAACCCCCATCCAACGGCTGTTATTGACCTGAAAGGGGCCAAAAAGGATTATGTTATCTCAGCTCCATTGCTCCCTCTACTACTCGTTCAGTCGTTCTTACACATCACCAGCTTTTGTGGAGCCTGACTTATTACCTAGGGGAGACAGATAAGAGAGACTAGGGTGAAATCGATGGCTTCATTGAACATATTCTTTTCGCCGGCGGTGCCCGCCGGAAGAGTGTACGCGGCGACCGCGGCAAAGAGCTCCGGCGGAAGTGAGGAGAAAGGCATAATGGATTGGATCATTGGGGGGTTACAGAAGGAAGATCAGCTGCTGGAGACCGACCCAATCCTGAAAAAGGTGGAGGAGAAGAATGGGGGCAGCAGCAAGAACTCTGTGGCAGTTCCTCCCAAGAAGAACGGCGGCTTCGGAGGCCTTTTCGCCAAGAAATGACTTTCTGAATCTACTTTCAAGCGTTGTTGATTCTCGATCGAACGCTAAGTTGTGCTGTTTTCTTTTTTCTTTCTGTTATGAACTAGCACTATTTCTCTGTTTATTAACAATTCATTGCCAATCTGGACTCAGTCGGGTTAATTAATTGAATTCAAGTTCCAGACTGATTAATTTTGATGCCGTGCATTGGTTTCTTGATTTGCTCTTGTCCTGTTAAAACGGTTGTGTAAGTCGTGTGAAAACAGGAAACTCAACCAAACTGTAATTAGATCACAAAGAGAACACATATCTTTGCGTAACTCATGAGTTAAATCTAATGCTATATATGGATTCGAATTTATTAAGGGGAGAGGAAAAGGGATAGGTAATTGAAAGTGTAGAGTAAAAAGAATGGATTAATTATAAAATCACCTTTTGAACTACGATGGAGTCCCGTAAATGTAAACCGTAACATATTGGGAAAGGTTTGCCTAAACAGGACAGGGTAGGATAAGAGTCTTTCGTCCCAAACTCGTTCCGTCACCAATCTATACATGACCAATAGGAAGATGAAACTACGGATATATACCCTGCATTTCTATGTTGTGAATTAAGCAGGGCTGAAGAATTAAGCAGTTGTTGGGGTTTATATATACACATATATTGGTAATTAAAAAAGTGGGAAGGGTGACCAATATAGTAATTTCTTAAGCATGATGATAGAGACTCACCCGGTTCGATTTGACTCATAACAATTGACCTAAGAAATGCGATGCAATCACCGCAAGGTGCAAACCCAATGAAATGCAAGTGATATTTAAATTCTTCTCGAGAGTGTTTGGTTCACACAACCGTCTATATCAAGTTATCAACTAAGAAGCCAATTTATAATTAATTGATTTATGGGGTTGGAAAATTGCAGCTGCGTGAATACGGCTGCAGGAGGGTACTTCGTCCGTAGTTACTGAACTTGCATGATCACTTACCTTTCACGGTATTGTGTATAGACAAATATGTGCATTTATATATATTTCTATTTGTTTTCCTGTTATCTCTCGTGCCGGACGAATTAAGTTCTCTGCTTCATTTGGACCCACCGGCGGACACACATGAGGGGCGGCGGGGGCCACTCTTTCCTAAATTTGAAAATTGCTATAATATACTGTGCAGTATAAAAATAGTATACTGATCCCTAGAATTTAAAAATGTTATTCAGAGATATTTTGAGTGTTTATGATAAAACTTGTATATTAGCCCAATTAAAATGTAAATAATTTTGGCTTGTCCCCGTCTAAAGAGTTACTCATATTGCTTTTTTTTTTTAATCGTTCCAACATTTATAATTGATCATCCAACTCTTCATAATTTTAATTTAACTCTTTAAGATTATTTTTAATAAAATAGGATATACTTATAGTATGTATAAAAATTCAGAGAAAATAGTATTTTTATTTTTAAATACTACTTTATCATTTTTTTTTTTTTTTTGTGTAAACCGATTCTCTACTATAAGCTCAAATTTGAGTGGTTCAGATATGGTCCATTAAAAAAAATTCTGCCCTTGCTCCCTTTACAGCCTGTTTGAAACTTGGGAAAGGAAAGGAAAGGGAAGAGAAAGTGAAGGAAAAGGGAAGAGGAGGGAAAGTGAGGGGGAAAAGGAGGAAAAATTTTAAATCAAGTTATCTCTTTCTCTCTCTTCTTTCACTTCAATTTTTTTTATAGAATCAAACAAGAAAAGGACAAAGAATAGTACTTTCCCTTTCTTTCCCTTCCCTTTCCCAAGTTCCAAACAGGCTATTAGTGAAATTCTTGGATTCGCCGATGATTGGACTTCTTGTAGTTGTAGGCCTTGTCCTTTTGAGTTACTCCATAGAAAAGTATGCACGTGGTGGACGTGGACAAACACAAGGGGAAGACTCATAAACCCGAGAGCGTCCACTTAAGTTCACTCATAATTTATAGGGTTTGAAAATTTTTTTAAGTTAATTCGTTTGGTAATGACATGCTTAGAAATTATTTTTAGAATTTAGCGGAGCTTGAAATATATAAAATATATTATATTTTTATATTTTAATATTATATATTTATATATAATTAAATTTTATGTTATTTAATATTATTTATAAAAAAAAATTTTATATTAAATAAATTTTATATTAAATGAACGAGTTTGAAAAAATTTAAAATTTAATTTTAAACCCGATAAAAAAAATTTTATGTATAAACTAGGCTTCACTCGCTCAATATCCACCTCTTAAAGACTCACCTTGCGTCTCCATCAGCTGTATATATGACACGGACTAATCACTAACGTATTTGCCAGAGCCAGGCTGGCTGGCCGGCAGGCAGGCATGCAGGCTTTACTTTGCCTACTAGGTTCGAAAATGATAGTGCAACTGTGTGCCATGTGTTCCTCCCTCGGTGTGATATTTTGATTGGTATGAAAACAAAACTAATTCAAAAGCATTTTGTAACAGATAAACATTAATATAGTAAAATATGATTTTATATATTCATCTTATGTTCCGTTTTGATCTCTTATAAAGGGGAGAAACGTAATGACTGATTTGAGAAAAAAACAAAAAAAGGCAAAAATTTTGTTCCTTTGTCTTGCACACCTCAAAAAGATGAAATGTCTCATCAGGCTTCCATTGTTGCATTGGAAATCAGTTCCCAATATTTGCACAGCCCACACCAGTACTGACAAGTCGTAATTTGGAAAAGTTTCGTAGTATACAGAATTTAATTACCATTACATACTAGGCAATGAAATTCAAAAGAGGCAACCAACTAAACTTTTGGGTTACTGATTAGATGAAAAAAAAACATATTTTCATATAACTTTCGAGCAAGAACTTTATGGTATTGCATGAGAAAGTCAATTAACAAGAACTTGCAGGAACAGAATTTGATCTCCGCAAGGAAGAAGAGGAATTGATGAACTCGATGCAGTCACTGATGGCTTCAGCTCTGTGAGAATCAATCGGAGCTATTGACGGGTTTGATCTTCCTGACGAAGAGACATTAGGAGAGGATCTCCTCCTCCTCCGGGACACCAAATGCAGAGCTGCAGCTACCTTATCGCCGAGACGCCTGAGGAATCTCAGCGGCGATAATTCTGATCTCCCTGGTACCCTAAATCTGCAAGTCGTTGCGCATCTGGTCTTGTCACCGGAAGCTCTCTTAGTAGAGTTCTGTTTGTGAAACATGGTCTTGTCATTAGTATCTGGGTTGAAAGTCACTCGTCCACTGCCTCTTGCAGACATTGGAAACAGTAACTTGTGTCGAGAGAGAGAGAGAGAGAAGGTGGAAGAATTTTGGGGCGTGCAGCAATGGAGTTGTAGGTAGATTAAATAGGAGAGTGTGGGCAATAGGACACTAAAGATAACAATATGAAGACGTCAAAAAGGATGCTGTTAAATTCTCCAAAGCGCAATGTTAACACACTCTTTGCTCACGTAGATTACAAGCATATAGAAGTGAACTTAAAAAGTCAAGAAGAAAAAAGGGGAAGGAGATTTCACATATGTGTGTGTATGTATATATATATATATATATAGAGAGAGAGAGAGAGAGAGAGAGAGAGAGTATACTTGTTTACTAGTTATCAATTAATTCTATTTGTTAATCAGATGTGTATCACTCTACACGTACAAAATGTTAGTGTCATCAAGGTTGGAACTGGTGCTTAACGGAGAAAGCACTAACAACAAATAGAGAATTTCTTGCTCTTAATCTAATAAGATTCTGAAACTATAACGTTTTCTTTGGTAATAAACCTATTTCTTTTGACAACATAGTTAAAATGGGATGACAATATGAAGATGCTCTTGCATGTTCAATAAGAAATGAAGGACAAAAATGCTTTCATTATTGGATGTGGTAGTGGTAGGGGCAATGGAGTTTTTAAGGTCGGATTAGTTGTGAACAAAGTATAGAAATGGCCCTAACTAGATCAAGTAAAAAGAATCCGCAAACAGATAAATAAATGAAGGAAATGTTGCTCCACTAAAGCAAGGAGCTGCTGAGCCATTCAATTAATGAAAAAGGAATGGTGGTGGAGAGAGAGAGAGAGAGAGAGAGAGAGAGGAGGTGAAGTGCGAAGTGTATTATCAATCCAGTCAGTTTCCTAATCTGATCCTTGAACTAGAGGGGTCCCCAATGGACAAACCTTTCGGCAAACTATTTTGCTAAGCATCCAAGTGTGTATCCACACACTGAATCTGATCATACGATTCTACTGTTAAAAGAACTGGACTACAGTTCTATAAACGGCCTTTTTCGTTGGTGGGAAATTATAAACACTTCAGGATAGGCCTGATCTATATAGTTTTTAAAACTATTTGGGAATGATGTTGAACAATCTACTTCTGATCACGTTTCTTTGGTTGGAGAAGGATGTGTCGGCATAAGTCCTGAAATCAGAGTAGGATAGATCCTTGAATATTTTGAGCAAGGGATCCTAGGTAATCGCCTAATTTTACAGTCTGGATCAGCTATAGGGAGCGTGCCACTGCAACAAGAATGCCTCATCGAAGACAGTAATTAGACAAACTGAACTCTCTAGTGAACGATCCTTATTATCATATGTTCAGCTTCTAATCCACCTGCAAATTTCCCTATTTCCCAGAGTGAACTTGACTTCTAAGATTAATTTATCAAATTCCTATCCTCACCAACAGTTGAATTCAGCTAGTCACATTAACAATGAATCTCAAAGATGAGAGAAGAATCCAGAATTAACATTAAATCCAAGGTTTTGAAGTGCATGGAAAAATAAGAAGGAAAATCTTTTGGTTTTGTGAAAACTTTCTATCTGGTAGTGAAAGAGGCTTTTCTTCCACCCTCAGTCTTTGGCTGTCCCTACTCCATTTGAAAGCCTAATATCTGATATACCTCCCAATTGATCCAATGAATTCATGAACAAAAGATAAATTTCCATGAACATAAGAGATGCTACTGATAAAATCATCCGAATCCAGTTTTCATGTAGTCCCTTGAATGGGATCCTGCTGAAGATGCGAGTAGCTTGGTTAAAAAAAATCTGTCTGGGTTACGTGCCAGTCCTGGTTTTCAAGTCTCTGCCAAAGCTTGAATATTTTTACTCACTAAGACTGAACATTAGATATCTCCTAAGCTTCACTACAAGGAAAAATGGATATAACCTTACAACTTATTACTTTCCATCAATATCAACCAAACAGTTGATTTCACACCTTGATCCATTCACAAATCAGTACTCAAAAAATAAAGCCTAGCAGCCTAAAATTGTAAGGTAGTTCCCCAACAGCAGCCCCTACTCTGAAAATTCATTCTGTAGAAGCTAAAGTTACAATTTACTACAAGCAACCAGAACTCTCAACTAGCCTGCATCTGGTTTAGGGCCTCACTTTAGAAATTGCTTCTCATCATGATTTTTGCACTGCCGTATCATGCTATTTCCACTGACAGTTCATGTAAATGGCTATGCTTTGCAGTGAACTTGCCCTTGCAAAACAACAAAAATTGCAGTGCAATGAGAGTTTCTCAAGATGTAGGTCCTAAACTAACCAAAATAATGGTTGCTTAACCTTGAGGTCCTCGACAGAGTAAAACAAGTACTCAAAGTGAGTGCGTATGATTCTGAACAAAATTAAAAGAACAGAGACAGCATTTTGATTTTGAACAAGGAAAGAGAAACCAAAGAGCAATAAAGCTCTCCATAAAATCAGACACCACAAAAAGATTACAGTCCCTATTCCTACCCCTATAAGAAACCTACGGTGCAGCACAAGACAAGGAAAGATGCCCAAATTATTTTTGTCTCCCACCAAATGATAAGGCAACAAAAATAGAGGGGTTCAAGTGTGAGATGAAGGGACAACCCCTGAGACAAGGTTCCCACGTGCCAACAAGACTTGGGCTCTAATCCATTACTTGTAGAATTGATTTAAGGTAAGAAGAAGGCAGTACAGTACAGAGGTATACTACTATAATCTGATTAACTATCATACTCTTAACCATCTAGATAATTTTTCTTTAAATGAAAAACAAATCTGAAAGGCTAACAATGCCAAAGTTTTGAGTCCAGAATATCATGACAGCAATGAAAATTCATGGGTCAAGCAAGGAAATAACCTAGGAATCATAGAAATACACATGGTAACATTAATGCTTTTTCATAATTGACAAAATATGATCATCAAAATCAACATGCAACGAATTATCACCTATTTTCAAAGCAGTAAAAGCATGGTTACAACATTCTGGATATTGTTTCACTAACCAGAAAACTTTTGGAAGGACAATCGAATTCAATAATCAGCACCATAATCAAGCTTGACTGACAGCTCAAATCAGTATCCATGATCATCCATATGTACAACGCTATCTATTTTCTTATGAAATCTACATGCTATGGTCAACTCTGATCCAATTAAAACCCTGGAAATGCATCATCTGAACCCACATATTGAATCAAAAGATGTCCTCCTCGCCAATGGTATTTCCACTGAAGAAGTAACCCAAGCAACAGCCACATAGCCCAAATGGCAACAGATAGCCATCACCTTGGATAGAGAACAAACAAAGGAACCTAAATTCTTCGAAAGCTCCCTTTTGATCTAGGATGGTGCAATAACTAGAAGAACTTGACATATGTATGCTTTGAAATTCAATTGCAGCCTGCAGTTCAAGGAGAAGAAATTTCACTATTATCATTCATGACAAGCAAAACTTCATCACCACCATCAATGATGGCATCCAAGAATTCCCTCACTTCTTCAATGTCTTTAAAAGGGTGAGGAGCAGCAAAATCACTATCTAAATTATACCAAACCCCTTCAATCTTTTTCAATGCAACCCAATGCCTACCTTTCCAAAGGCCACCATACTTTCTGACTGTGACATTAAGAACAATACCCATTAATTTATCTTCTGGGTCATCAAGGTCAATAGAAGAAGCTCCACTACGCCTGTCATGCCAAATTACCCTTTTACCTTTTTCTTCTAGAGCTGCAATTAAAATGTTTATATCATAGTTTCCAGTAAGTGCATTATGATGAGGTTTGAAGATTACAGAAAGTGGTGTCCAGCTTCCCTTGTTCGGATCATCAAGATCGAGTTTTTCAGCTATAGCATTCAAATGTGTCCGGGTGAATGTACCTTTTTCCTGAATTAGAATATAGTTTCCATTACAAACCCATATAGGAAATAATCAAAGAAAATTTTAAAGACCAACTTATAGTACAAAGTCAATAATATAGTGTAACAAGTTTATTAATACTTCCTCTCTTTTTGGTTTGATAAAACTGAGAAACTGGGAAAAAAAATATAACCTTTTTTATTTTTCAATTTTTTTTTTTTTTTGTTAATCTTCTTCAATGCTTTGGTTTTGCAAACACTAGGAAGAATCACCTCAACTAAACCAAATGGCCATGCTTGAGAAAGTTCACCCCGCAGTCCTTATATTCTTGGGTTTAAGAATAATTGGGTATCTAACATAAAGAATTTTCTCTCCTTACTTTTCCCATCTTGTATCAGCAACCACAGGAAGCAACTAGAGTATTTAACAAGAATTCGAAATTCATCAACTTCGGAAATTACTGTACGTGTGCGTGTGTATACATATTTATATATACATATATATGTGCGTGTATCTATTCACATTCAAGAAAATGGAAGAGGTAAGAGGAGAGAGAAAGGGGTGTGGACTGGGGAGAGGGTTACCTGAAAGAGATTGTTGAGGGAGTGTAAGAGACAGAATTGCAGTCTCTGCCTTTCGTGATAGACCTCTTGTGCCTTGTTGTTGTCCTCCTCCATCTTCTTCTTCTTCTTCTTCTTCTTGAATTGAGCTCAATTGGGTTCGTCAGTTTTCGGCTACAACTTGCAACAATAATTCTTGTAGAGTTAATCAAAATTTCCAAAGATATCCCAACAAAACTACGATTTGGAGGCTTACGGCCGAGACTGTGCAACCGACTCAGAAGAACAGAGACGAGAGCGACAAACCGCGGCGAGCAACCAGAAAATCATTGAAAAGCATCTAAGCCGATCTTGGTAGTTGGTATAATAACTAGGGCAAAATTACACTTATCATATCAGAGTATTCGTAATCACGAATTGTACCTCAAGTTTTCTCAGATTGCTTGGTTTACCTTGTCCGTGGTTGAAGCTATCACACGCAAACCCTTCCCCATTAATCAATTTTATCAATTACAAAGCAGTTTTTAAAACCACACGACATTTATAGCAGGGAAAAATTTTGTCCTTACAAAAATTTTTTTTACAAAATACACCACCAAAATATGTGAACATAGTATTTTAAAATTACAAGTTAAAATAATAAGTATTTTTATTTAAAATAAAATAATCACAAACAAGCAGATCATTTTATATTAAATTATATTTGTATAGAGTTATTCTTATAGCAATATTTCTTTCTTTTTTTTTTTGGTATAAAAATTGAATATGTAGAAAGATTACTCTATATATTTGTCAGGGCTGAAGTTTAGGTTCTAATGTATGCTCTAGGTACTAAGGAGTATAGTTAGCCTCACCAAGTAACTATAGAGACTTGAACCCAAACATTGAGCGAGAAAATTTAAATTATTATCCACTGAACCAACTATTCTGTAGTTAGCAATATTCAATGCATATTACTATCCTATGATGTTTTGAGTAATAGTAGAGTGATGGATTTTGCTTTCAAGTTTATTAATTGGCAATATGCTGGATCTAATAAATTGATATCATACGCAATCATTCTCGTGTAAGCAAACACAGGTAAAGCTGGGTTTGGTGGGCTGTTCAGAGATGAGCCGGGCAGTTGAATTGAAGGTTTTATTGGAAGGCTGGAAACGGCTACCAGTATGAAAGCTGAGATTTGGAGAGTATATAGCGGTCTAACGATTATTCTCCACAAGGGTGTGAAGGATGTGACATCTCTCAACAGATTGAGGAGCTATTTCAAACAAAGCAGGACAAAATTTCCCTCCAAAAGATCTGATTGAGGATGCAAGGCACATCTTGCAGATACGCAATTGCACTTTCGACTATGTCCCCGTGAAGGTAATCAATGTGAAGATGCTCTGGCAAAAATGGGTGTTGATGATCACGAGTAGTTCTTAATGTCGGAAAACCCTCCCCTGCGCTCAACTAAGTAGTATATATGATTGGTGGAGGGCTACTAAGGATAAACATGGTTGTTGGTCAAGCAACGCTTAATTAACGCTAAGTTAGTGATGTAGGTGAATCAAGATTGACGTAACGTGAATTAGACAACGCTTGATCAACAACCGCGTTTATCCTTTTTCCCGTGACTGATGTTTCCTAGTACTTGACCCTTTGTTGTACTATCTTTAATTCCGATGTAGCAAAAAAAAAAAAGCCAAATTGGAAGTTCACACTCAGCATGAAGGAAAATACTTTTACAGTCTCTGATCCCTTTATACCGGTGGCACACCACCATTTTTGCCTTAGTTCTCTTGTCATTTAATGTTATCTTTTCAATGCTAATAGAAGCATACCAAGTTAAAGGGAGAGACGATTAAAGTTTTTATTTTTATTAATACAATTGTAAGTGATATGTAAATACAACATCTAAGAAATTAAATATATATTGATCAGATTATGATAGATGAACTTGTTCTAATATCGACATCTCTAATTTTGAAACCTGAAACCAGCATGATCTATTTTGGGGGTAAAATGAGTTGAGCAGAGAGAGTGATTCAGAAAGTTAAAGTAAATAACCTTTAAAGCTGGGGGATTGTCAATGTTTAAAGTTGGGTGTTCTTGACCAATCGGTTCACATAATCCAACCCATTAGACCGCCCGGTTTTGAAACTACTGACAGTCGCAACAAAACGTTCCGGACCTCAGCAACGGATAGGCTGTAAGCTGGGGATAGCAGATAACTCTCTCTCTCAAATGGCGAATTCTGCAACATCACCTTCAATTTCTTTCTTTTCCTCCTCAATTTTTCTCGCATCTTCTCACCAAAAGCCTAAAATTCTCTTCTCAACCTTCAAACCCATTTCGCCTAAACCCCTCTCTCACGTTCACAGCCAAACTTCACCAATCCGCTCAGAGCTCGCTACCATCCCAATCCTCTCCTTCGACGGCTCCAAAGTTGGCGAAACCACTCTCAACCTCAAGGCCGCCCCGGCCGAGACCTCACGAGCCGTCGTCCACCGCGGCATCATCACCGACCTCCAGAACAAGCGCCGCGGCACCGCCTCCACCCTCACGCGGGGCGAGGTTCGCGGCGGCGGCAAGAAGCCCTACCCGCAGAAGAAGACCGGCCGCGCCCGCCGCGGCTCCCAGCGGACACCGCTCCGTCCCGGCGGAGGCGTCGTATTTGGACCCAAACCCAGAGACTGGACCATCAAAATTAATCGAAAGGAGAAGAGACTAGCCATTTCGACGGCACTGTCGAGCGCGGCGGTGAACTCCATTGTGGTGGAGGAGTTTGGGGAGAAGTTTGAGAAGCCGAAGACGAAGGAGTTCATTGCTTTGATGCGGAGGTGGGGAATTGATCCCAAGGAGAAGTCGATGTTCTTGGTGACGGAGATTTCGGACAATGTGAACCTGTCGAGCCGGAACATCGGGACTTTGAAGATGCTCACGCCTCGGACGTTGAATTTGTTCGATATATTGAATTCAGATAAGTTGGTGTTTACGCAGGCTGCTGTGGATTATTTGAATGAGATGTATGGGTATGATTATGATGGAGAGAGTGAGGATGATACAGAGGAATATGAAGAAGATGAAGAAGGCGGTGAAGGTTAGTCCTCATATTTTTGTCTAATTTATTTGCGATTATCGCTTTGAATATCTAGAACTGTGCAATGGTTCTTAGTTTTTCGTTCTTGGTATGCATTTTTCTCTTGTTATAGATTGAATCAGTACTTCGCTTACTATGTCATTGTTATGACTTTACATGTGCAATTCGATGCAGATTGCTATAGATGAGAGCTATAACCTGTAAACTTGAACATTGAAATCCATAGCAAAAGGTTATGAAGAGGATAGCTTGAACAAAGTCTGGAATATAGGCCTGTTTGGAACTATTGGAGGGGAAGGGCAAGTGAAGGGAAGGGAAAGAGAAATGGTAGGAGAATGTTTTTCCTTCCCTTGTTTGGTTTTGCAAAGAAAATTAATGACATGTTTGGAACTTGGGGGAGGGAGGGAAGGGAAAGGAAGGAAATTTTTTTTATTTTCTATCCTTTCCCTGTTTGATTCTACTAGAATGGAGAAAGAAGGGAAAGGGAGGCAAAATGAGAGAGAGAGAGAGAGAGAGAGAGAGAGAGAGAGAGAGAGAGAGAGAGAGAGAGAGAGAGAGAGAGAAATAACTCTTTCTCTTTTTCTCTATTCTTTATTTCCACTTTCAGCTCATTTTATTTGCAAAATCAAACAAGGAAGGAAAATTATTTTTCTTCATTTTTCTTTTTCCTTCCCTCACCCAAGTTCCAAACAGGATGTAAAGCAAAGTGGAAAGAAAATTTTTTTTCTTGTTTGAAATTCAAAAGAAAGAGTAAAGAAAGACAGAGAGACGAAGAGAGTGTGTGATTATTTTTCCTTCTTTTCTCTTTCTGTGTTTTTCTTTCCCTTTCCCTTTCCCTTTCCTTTCTCTCCCTAGGTAGAATCAAAGTCTGGAAAGAAAATAATTAATTTTCCTTCGTTTCCCTTCCTTTCGTTTCCCTTTCACAAGCTCCAAACAGGCTGTTTACCTTGTGCACCCTCATTAATTACTCAGGAAAAAAAAAAGAAAAAAAACCTCAAATATCGCCTCCCAAAAGAAATATCAAATATTATTGTGGTATGGAACCATATGCCATTCAGGCACTCTTGATTATGTTCACTCCTGCAAGGAAAAACTATGCCCATGAGACAATAAAATTTTATACTTTAAGAGAGATTTTTTTTTTTTTTTTTTTTGAGAAGTTTGATTTGATTCGCTATTCACAATGATCTCAAAGATGTCGTTTTTACATGCTCATGCCTGTGGAATCATGAGATTATAATGGGCTTTTCTGTGCACCTCTCCAATAACCTGAAAACTGCTTCTTTTTCTATTCTGTTGAAGAGAGCTGTGAGATGTGATCAGTCTCACGTGGTTTTAGCTTTCTCTGATTTAAAAAAAATTTTCCTTTCTTCAACTTGGGGTACAGGAACTGAGGCAGATGAGAAATCTGAGGTGACAGAGTGATGCTGCTGCATTTTTCCTCAAGTCACTATATGAACCCGAATAACTTTGAAGAGGGCCTCTGCCTTTGCCAAAACCGGTGGCCATTTTGTGTTCTGTACTGCAACTGTATTATATTTCAGGCAGGCAGGTTTTTGTACCGATTTGCACATTCCGTTTCACCATCTTTGTACCAATTTGCACATCATTTTGCCTTAAGTTGCTTGACTTTATGATTGTTTTGCCTCCATATTCTTTGAAAATGGCTCACTTGCTAACCCCCTGTTTAGGGTCTCTGTCATGATTCACTCAGCTTATGGGTAATTGTTTTGTGGTAGTTTATACTGGCTCTCATGATCAGTACTTCTACAGCTTACACAATTTGCCCATTCCCGTTCTCTTATAGTCTTATTGTATAATTAATACTGCTTCGCTTGGGAATCTTTCTGTGTATTTGAATTGTGCTTCTGAGGAACTTTTGCTGAACTGCATCTTGGCGTGTCGGCTTGTGTATGTGTTTATGTCTCGCACTTCGCAGTAATATTCTTTTGTTAGTATTCTACCAGAGTTTCCAGGGGAAACAAACAGAATTTGGATCCTCAGGAAAATGAATTCTATGGTCTCTGTCTCAAGTTCTGCCTGAAAGTAGACGATGCCAATTATGGCACAATCGTCAATACAAATGCGGATTGTTCTGAACTCGGTTATGACATTCTTTTTACGGCCTCTTCGAACATCAACTGCCTGTCCTCCCCTCTCCTCTCCTTTCCTTTCCTTTCCCCAGTGGGACGATGTTTCTATTTTCATTGTTCTTGTGAACGTTTTAAATCCAATGACAAACAAATTTCTGATTTTGCATCCTCAACCTTGAAATTTTTGGATTTTACGTTTAGAGGCAGTTTTCATGCACTAAAGAAAATTTCTGATTTTGATCTTCTAAAATTCTAGATGAAAATTTTGAAGTCTGCATTAGTAGTAGAAAATTCTAATCATACAGAATTTTTATGTAAAATTGTCAACTGAAATAATGTGACAATAATATTTTTGAAGACCGATCTTTTAATTTGAAACTGATATTAACTAATATGCCACATCATCTCTAGTATCTACTATTTTAAAAGACCAATACACTTTCAAGAGAGGTCAGCCATTTTATTTATTACGGTTTCTTCGTACTACGTACTACTGCCTCAAATATGTTTGGCAAAGTGCGTCTGTCAAAGATTGATTACAATTTCCAGTTCTTTTGGTACTATCTGTAATTTTTAGTTATTATCACGGTTTTAGTGTCAGCTATATGATAGAATAATAACTTCGTCATTTTATACCCATGATTTTGTTTAGTTATTCTTCCAAGATTTTGCTTCTTGATGCAGCGTAGTTCCAAAAAACGAAAAAGCAAAATCAGTTAGAACAAACGGAAGCTTGATTCCACGGATGGAAGGTGAACTCTCAAAAAAATGCAGGTAAAAAATTATTTCTTCAGATTGGCAAAGGAACTCAAAACCAATGAACCAAAAATGTTCCACAGTAAGTTAGAAAATTATGCAAGTATTTTTCACAAAGATACCTAAAAAAAAAAGTCTTTTTCAAAACATAATGGAAGACACAATAAGGTTAGCAGCAACGCATATAACATACTCTCTTTTGAAGAATCCAAGAAGCAAGAACCAAAAAAAGGCTAGTAAAATTTACAATTTCACCAAATAAAAATTTGGGTGGGGAGTTAGTAATTTTTACACAAAAACTTCTGATAATTTTTTATCAGATTGGAGAAAGCGATGCTGTAGTTCTTGGAGATATTATTAACAAGTAGTTTTTTGTAATTTCAGTTGTCAACCTATGAGAGGATTCCATTGGAATAGCGGTCTTGGCAAGTATTAACCATGTTTAAATCAAGATAAGGGTATGAAAGCATGAAAGATTGCTAGGTTCGGTTCTTCCCAGCCTCATGACATAAAGCCTGACCAAAGATGCTGAACCTGCCCCACATGGATCAGCTAGCCCGAACCATGGATGGAAGCTCACCTCTCCCTGTGTAAGCACAGAAAAACAAGGAAAAAGAAAATGCACACTCCCTACGCAGGCATTATCCTGTTCAGGTTCAAAGGGACTTTCTCAGCCTGACCTGCCTGAAGCAGATACAGACACCCCTGGTGCGTTTCTTTTGTCAATGGAAGAGTAAAATAAAACATCAAATAAATAAAACACACTGCGAAAGATCTTTATTGCCGAGACATTCTAAAACAAACAAGTTCAAACCGTCTCTTATTAAACATCGCTACTGAAACTATGTTACTCACCTATTACTTGAAAACGAAGATCGTAGATCGATCACCATTATAGTCCGGCCGTCATCCTCCAATGCTCCAAGAAGTTTCAGACCAGTTCTCCATACTCCTGTGGCCCTGCAAAGAATTCTTATAAGATAACCTTGTGGGAGCTGATGGAATTATCCAGACAGAGGCGACCTGTGAGAAAATTCAGGCACCTAGAAGTCTCTAGCTATGCAAATACGATAAAATGGCTTATCATGGTAAAAAATTCTAGGTACCACGACCTCCTTTGGTCAATCCAAAAAATGCACTAATTCATATCAATTGCTAAGACTAACAATCCATATGTTTGGAACAACACTATGTGCCCATTGCTTAATCATATCTGACCACCACCACCACCACCACCCCCTCTCTTTTCCTTTTTCCAGTCTCTCTTTCTCGTTTACACAATATAAGCATTGTAAGCATTTGGCCCTAGCGGTCCAAGAAATCACTAAAGAATAATCAAAAGGTTTACCATAAAAGACAGTCGTCACTTATGAACGAATAATCAATATTGCTTCAGATCAATTAAGTGAAGACTTAATAAAAGTAAAATTCTGGAGCTTATATGCCAGATACATAGTTTTTCAGCTTAGTTTCCAAGAATGGGGAGTGATTATATGTACTACTCTTAAAGGCGTACAAGAAGTCTCTCTCTCTCTCTCTCTCTCACACACCCGCACACACACACTTACTCTTGAATCCCTTTATATTTTAAGATAGTTAAAAGTATGTTAATGAGATATATTTAGTGAACCCACTTTGCATACGTATACATCACTTGGCTAATGAAACAAAGGACAATGGCATTCTTAAAAGATGAAATAAAATCATACTGACCTTTAACTCTTCAAAGAGTTTACATAGTCTTCTGGCAAGTAGATTTCTCCACCAACCTCACCATGTTGCTCCCCACTCACAGTTTTCTTAGCAGCCAGAAACTCAGCACTCATAGCATCCATCCCCTGCTGCACAGCTTCCTCGGCACTCCCATAACCATGTTCCTCAGCATACTTCCGCACATCCTCTGTTATCTTCATTGAACAAAACTTAGGCCCACACATAGAGCAGAAATGTGCCACTTTAGCACCATCTGCTGGCAGGGTTTCATCATGGAAGGACATAGCAGTCATGGGGTCCAATGATAAAGCAAATTGGTCCATCCACCGAAACTCAAACCTTGCCTTGCTTAGTGCATCATCCCATGCTTGAGCATGTGGATGACATTTCGCTAAATCAGCTGCATGAGCAGCTATCTTATATGCTATAACCCCAGCTTTCACATCATCTCGATTAGGTAAACCAAGGTGTTCTTTTGGTGTCACATAACAGAGCAGTGCAGTGCCAAGGGCCCCAATATTGGCAGCTCCAATGGCTGAGGTGATATGGTCATATCCAGGAGCAATATCAGTTGTCAATGGACCAAGTGTGTAGAAGGGTGCCTCATTACACCACTCCAGCTGTTTCTGCATGTTTTCAGGAATCTTGTGCATCGGAATATGACCAGGCCCTTCATTCATAACCTGACAATCACAAGAGCATATTGTAGATCATAATAGGAATTCAAGGAGCAAGCCAGTTGCAACCAAAATTTTGAGCAGTAGTAACCAAGCGACGCTGCAATGATAGACGCAACAACAATGAAGTTTGTAACAGATGGTATAATGATTCATGAACTCTTGATGCTACATGACTTCAAATTTTCATTAAAAACAGATTATGGAAAATCTTGGATCTGAAACATGTAATAAAATTACTGACATCCTGGGATATTCCCAAATCTTATCATTATTGAGAACATGGTTTGAACTCCAAAGGCACTCTGTAAAAATCAGTCTTTCCATAAAGAAGAACTCGATACAGTCTAAACGAAGCATGCTACATGCCTTTCGGTATACAGAGCGAATTAAAGTTCAATTGATGCAAATAGAAAGGACAGAAAGTGGAAGTTATCAATTTTTCAAGGTGCACTTGCATTCAGAACAAAATAGAACAGCTATGGTCATTTTGTAAAATTCATACCTCAAGCTTAATTAACAAGAATACAAAGACATGATTTCACCAAGCATATTCGAACTATGTTGAAAAGAGATGCTATCAAGAAACGAGTTTCCTGTAGTAAATAGATTTATAAGCTCCACGTAGTCATGCAACTTTACCTGTACGTCCTTCTCCCAAGCTCTACGAGTCAGTTCTCCTTGAGTTAAGAGCTCCGCAAACTGAGCAGTGTCATTGGCATCATAAATTGACCCAGGTCTCAGCCCATCACCTATTGAGAGAGATATATCATATTGATTACAGATGTCTAGTATGTCATCCCAGTGCTCGTAAGCAAAGTTCTCCTCGTGGTAAGCTAGGCACCACTTGGCATGAATGGACCCTCCGCGGGAAACAATTCCAGTCATTCGCTTAGCTGTTAATGGGATATATCGAAGCAGGACTCCAGCATGGATTGTGAAGTAATCCACACCCTGCTCAGCTTGTTCAATCAAGGTCTCTCTGAAAACTTCCCAGTTCAAATTTTCTGCAATTCCATTCACTTTTTCCAGTGCTTGATAGATGGGCACAGTTCCCACAGGCACAGCGGAGTTACGTAGGATCCACTCGCGGGTTTCATGGATGTGACGACCTGTAGAGAGATCCATAATAGTATCGGCACCCCACATTGTTGCCCATTGAAGCTTGTGAACTTCTTCCTCAATGGAACTCACTACAGCAGAATTTCCAATGTTCGCATTAACTTTTACCAAGAACTTTCTTCCAACTATCATTGGCTCCAACTCTAAGTGCTTCTTGTTGGAAGGGATGATTGCACGACCACGGGCAACCTCTGATCTGACAAACTCTGGGTCGAGCCTCTCACGAGCAGCACAAAACACCATTTCCTCTGTTATAATTCCCTGCTTGGCATAGAACATCTGAGTGTATCTTGGTCCACCTAAATTTTCCCGCCTGTCAACCCATTCTTTGCGCAATTTAGGGAGTCCTGTTCAACAACACCATTTGTTCGGCATTAGGCAAATTAAATCGCCATCAAAATGAGATGGCACACAAAAGAACAAGAGATAGAGGATGTTGAAGAGGAATATCAGACGATGGTTACTATCTCAAGCTACTCTTGTAATAGGTCTAATTACAATGTCAATAAATGTCAGTACATAAAAAATAAAATCTACAAAACAATCACAGAGAGAGAGAGAGAGAGAGAGAGAGAGATGATGACAAAGAAAAACCCTCTAACTTCCTCCATGAAAAGTCAAAAGAAAAATTGTAAGCTACCAAGATTAAGGAAAATGAGTTGCCATCTGACAATGCTGGGAATTGGAAGCACTCCAAAAAGATGAAAGAGAAAACAAAAGTTATCTTCAATGAGAATAAGTCACAGTAAGCAGGAAGAAATGTAAAATATCATACACTAAAAAGATAAAGATGGATATTCTTAACAACATCTAAAGTTCAATAGTTCATACTATTACCATAACTATCGAGGCTAAAATTGTATCTATATCTAAAGAAAAAGTAATTTTGTAAAGGTGAATATGTTTACACCACACTGGAGAGTATAGATGTATAATAAAGGACTAAGACAACATTACTAGCCAAGAGCAAGGAAGCTGAACGCAATGGAGAAAAGAAATTACAAGAAAAAAAAGCTAATTGATGTCCATACCAGTGCTTGGGTTTATGTTTTGGGGACCACTGGTGTCATACGTGTCAAAATGTGGTTCGTCCCCAGCTAAGTGGACCCGTCGAAATGGAACTTTGAGCACTTGGCCAGATGGGTCATGAATGACTTCCCTGTAAGATCCATGCATCAAACCTTCGCAAATCAATGTATCTGAGAGCATGCATTATGCAGGCGTGTGTGTATGTGCAGACACAAGTATTTAACTACTGATGTGAACCTAAAGATGACCAGATAGTTACATGTATCAAAATGAAGACCATAGAATTATGCAGGAGGAAAGAACAACAAAGAGAAACCTGTATTCTTTTGAGCTCTTTGGGAAACATTGTTCAAAGGATGGAAGCGGGAGAAAATCGGGTGCAGAAGGATCGACCGTGTGCCTCCTTTGTTTAGCGTTCTCTGAATTGGTTGCTGGGGGATCAAAAGTTAATGTGGCTTTAGGAACTGGAAAGGAAATGGGAGACATTTCCTTCTTCCGCATACTTGCAACATTCCCAACCACATCAAAACCAGGCAAGAAGGAAGAATTTTGCAACTTCGTGGGAGCTGAATGGTTGACATTCTTGCACACAACTGATGTCAAAGTAGCTTGCACAGAAGCCATCTCTGGATGGAGTTAACAGAGTCACAGGAAACAAAGTAACAATTCAATCAATCAAACAAACAATTAATCTAAATGGAAAAAGGGAAGATTAACATTAATGAAAAGCGATTATGTTCACAATGTCGAGGACAAGAGACCTCTTAGAGCAGTTCTTTTGAACTAACAAAGCAGCAAAAGTAAATATCTTAGGCTCTTCTCACTCTTATGAATCATCAAACTATTTTGTTCCAATGATAACAGGCATGATCATAAATCCCAAATGAAAGCAGAAAATATAACCAAAAGCAAGCCCCTCAAGTAATAAACTTCAAGAATTAGTGCACGCCAAATGCTTCTATTTGGTCCCACGGTATAGCATTACCAATTTATTGGATTATTTACTTTCAGTATATGCATTTCATTAGTTTGGGAAATGGCTGCATTTAAGTAAGAGTGTCCTTGGAAAGAAAACACAGAACATGCAGTCCCCCAACACCCCGCCCAAAACATAAAGCATATGGGTTTTCCATAAGCATTCACAATCCATGCGCAATCCCAAATTCTAGATTCTCTTGTCATTTTCCGTTCGAGTTGAGTTTATCAGTAATGGACCAACAGTTACTCCCAACATATATACCGATTGAGGGAAAAATATTGATTTAGGAGAGCTCATGGCAAACATAATGAAAGTTTCTATTCATAGCATAACCTATTACTTCTAAATATGACCCTTTTACATTAAGACAAAACTTATAAAATTCCTAGGGAAGGAGGAAAAGAAAAGTATAAATCACAACAAAGTGAAACAGAAGCTGCAAAAACTTAGATAAAATTACAAACTTAGTTCCTCAAATCCAAACTCAGACAAAAGCCGCAAAAGTTAAATAAAAGAGGTTAACAAACTTAGTTCCTGCAAAAATTAGATAATATTATGTCTATGTATATCTATGTATGTACGTATGTAAATCGGACTTCTAATCCATTCATGAATCATCACGAACTAAAGCATTAAGTTGGGGAAGAACAAGATTATCAACGAATGCGTTAAAAAGAAAAAACAAAAATTAAAAAATTAAAAAGAAGGAGCTTCAATAATAGATTCAACACATGCAAATTTCAAATAAAAAAGAGCAATGAGCGACTCTGAATGAAATGTAAAGGAAGTATTTCATGAATACTACAAATACGACATTGCATGATATATATATATATATATATAGGCAGATATCTGATATGGAAAACAAAAACATCATAGCTTACAATTGAAACAATATAGAAAGTAAAAAAAATTAGGGCGTTGCATAGGAGAGAGAAAAAGGAATGAAGAGACGAATATGAACCTCTGATCTGGTCCGGTCTTATCTCTTCACAACTCCGTTTCTAATAGTAAATATAGAAGTAGAAGAAACACTGCCGAAGATATAAAGCCAGGGGCTGGGCTTTTATAGCATATATGCTTTGTACCAAAAAAGTAGAAGCTTACGTGGACACTTACGAGTCCACTCCCCGAAACCGAAAAATATCCAAATGACTTGTCGCATTCAATTCTACGCCTTACTTAGTGGATGAACAAAATTTTCATTTGTTTACCTTCATACGGTTGAAATATTTTTATTTTTTATGTGATCGAAACGAAATATTAGTCAAATAATTAAATATTATTTTTGTAATTAAAATACATCAAAACATAAAAAAGTATATCAAAACATAATGTTATATATCAAAATAATAGATTGTATTAACCTAAATTTAAAATTTTATAATAAGTGTATAATTTTTATACAAAAAATTATATTTTACTACTTTAATATTTACCACTTTTGATATGTTTCAAAACATTCTGAAACATTGTCGAAATATTTTCTAAACATTTCTGTTTCTGAATCAACCAAAACGATCCTTCAAAACGAAATTTTGATCTATGCTTCAAGTTGATTGATTTGGGTATATAGCCCATAATTACCAATATGGAATGGACGCCAAAATGTGTAACTTGACTTGAAAATATTACTAAAAACAAAAAAAATGATATGAAATTAAATAAGATATTTAAAAATAAATTTTCAAAAGAAAAAATTGTGAAGGTTATAAAATAAAATAATTATTTATTATATTTTTTAAATAATATAAAGTATAAAAATGCTTTCATGATTAAAAATAAAAATGATATACCATATGTGTAAAAAGTTATAAGAACAATTATATAATTAAAAAATAAAATTGGAGAGTGTGGTACATACAAAAATTAATAACTCTTGACTAAAATTATCAAGACAGGCCGATCAGTTTCATATGTAACAAGGAGGTGCGTGATAATATTACGTAGCTCAGGTGTCTCTCACGTGATGTTTTTGACTCGGTCAGTGATTAGCTTGGCAGTGGATCAGTCTCATCGGTAACTGCCCGATCAATGAACCTGGCAAATTATGAGATCATCGGAGGCCTTCGTTGAATATTTAATACAACAGTGTGTCACACGTTCGTGATATTATAAATTAATAAAATTTATTTATATATATTTATTATGATGAGATGTTATGCCAGTTAGTGAGGTAATATAAATAAAATTTTTTAATTAATTTTTTAATTTTAAATAATGAGAATAAAAATTATATTTTAATACATTTTTATTAATTTGTGATATAACATTAATATAATAACATAACATTACCGTTACACTGAATATTTTCTTTATTCGTTGACCGATGGACCCATCAACTTTACGTGTGGCTGACACGTCCTTAGAGGCCTTTTTTTTTTTTTTTCCTCTATTTTTTGTCTTTTTTTTTTTCGATTTTCACAGATCACTCAATGAATTTTTTTCGATGTTACTGTAAAGTTGCCTTTTTTTTTTTTTTTTGTTTTCTTTTATCTTTTGCTGTTGCGGCAATCTGTATCTTTCACGGCGTAAGAGCCTCAAGTTTGATACGGTATTATTGGTTAAAAGAATATAATAATTGTACAAACTCAAGAAAGTATATTGGTTAAAAGAATGTAATAATTGTACCTAAAGAAACAAGAACATATGGTCCGTGGTAAGGTGGTCCATAAAAAGCACGTGTCCAAGTTGCTTCGTATAATTGATGCCTAGCCACATATAACAAAATTGGTCTGGACAGTCTGAGAGAGCAACAAATGATATTTTTTCAATCTGTTCAAAAAAATCTCCTCGCACATTAAAAACTGCACAATCATAAGCACCTACTACAAAGAAATGAAATTTTTGAAAGCTATAGCTATGTTTGGATATTGAAATTGTAGAAGAAAAAAAAAAGAGAAAATATAAAAGTGGAAGAAAATAAATTTTATTTTATTGAGTCAAGAAGATGAGAAATGAAAAGGTATTTTTCAAAAAATTCTGTTTTTTTTATTTGGTTACCCAAGTAAACTGTAAAAGTGAACATTTATTATACTTTCATTCCTCTTGACAATTCCAATATTCAAACCTAGCTTAAGTGAACTCAGAGTACCAAACATTCAACCTCGTCGCCTACTCTAACCGTCAATCCTATGTTAAGTCCTCGATTTTAATTCCTCCAAAGTTTAATCTTCCACTTTTGCGGGAAATAATAAATCAATTTGTACATTGGCATTGGCCTGGTAAAAACTAAGTACCAATACGATGTAAACTATGGAACCCACACCCAGTCATCTGCGACAAGTTTACAATTAAGTATTCATTCAGGCATGTTTAATTTTACGTAAAATATTTTGCTTGAAAAATATTTTTAGTGTAACATGAATACAGATGCAATATTTTTCAGTATTCGATTACTAACTTGAAAAGAAATATATGAAAAAGATTTTAGCAATAGAACCCCAATAATAAGTGTTTGGTCTGCTCCGGTAGTTAAGGTGTTACAGACCTACTCATTTTGGCGAGGGTTCAAAACCCGCTGGCCCCTTTCTTTTTTCCAATTATCTTATATAAAAGAAATAAATAAAAAAATAACCCCACTAATTATGAGTTGCCCATTTACCGCAAGCCCAACACTAATTTTCATCAAACACCTACAACCATATCATCAAATAGACTCAAATTAAGGACCCATAACACTTAACCAACAATATGTGATTTTCGGTTCAAAGTAACTTAGATTAACCACTCCAAGCTTCAACACAATAAGAAATTGAAGGTTGTTTCGTTGAGACATTTTATCGAACAATTATTAATAGGCAAGATGAGGAGTCATATGCCACGTCCTTGAACTTTCACCAAACCAACCGTGCCGACACTTAACTTGACCCTCCTAAAAAGCTAAATTAGGCTACAACTTGAGTTAGGATAAGGTTTAGACATGTGTTACTATAATACTATACTACCCTAGTGAATTACGATTTTGAAATGGCATTCCGAAACATGGTACTCTAACGTTCCAAAACAATAAATTTAGCGATTCAAAGTAATTCCAAACTTTTTTCTTATTTGTATTTTTAACACTCTATTTGGAACCTAAATTTTAATAAGAAAAGGAATAGTAAAAGAAAATGAAAGGAAAGCAAGATTCCTGAAAGGAAAACATGATTCATTTTCTTGTTTGGCTATTTAGGAAAACATAAAGGAAAAGAAAATGCATTTCCAAGAAGAATATTTTTTTACATTTGGTTGCTTGGAACAATTGATGGGACAACATTAAATAAAAATCACCACAACTATATATTTTTTTTTGAAATGCAGCACCTAAACTAAAAAAAGTGCGTCAGTCCATAGCGGACAATGAATGTAATCTGGTGGATTCATTTTACAGACAAACTCAAAATACATTCAAAGCAGGTCTGGTACGTTTGTAGTGTTTCTTCCATCCACTGAAGGTAATCAAAGTTTACAACTAAGCAACCAAATAACACCAGACCTATTTTTTTCTTTTTTTTTTAATAGGAAAATACAAGCAAAAGAAGCAAAACTAAGGCGGCATATGTAGCTGATTCAGCTCCAAAAGATTTTGTGGGAACACTAGACAGAGTCTAAAGCAACAAAAATGGAAGGTAGTTATTGATGAACCTGACCCTTAACTAAATCTGGTCATTCTCAAACATAGAAGGCTCATATCTCACTCGCAACCAAAGTTCACGCCTCTCAACGGGGCAAGCAAGGAATGCTTGAGCTCCATCCAGATCATAAGCGAGTGCTTGGTAGACCTTCATTCGAGATGTTTCACTCATGCCACCAACTTTCTCAATTTCATCAAACAATTTTCGATCATCATAGTTACGAGCATTACCACGATCAAGAGCTGCTGCAACGGCATCCAATGCAGACTTTATTGACATAAACTCCTCACTCGTAATCTTTGAGAGTGTTGTCTTTCACTTCTTTGATTCTTTAGTAGGCTTGAATATTGAGGAAGGGATGGCTCCTGAAGAAGAGGAAATGTCAGTGTTAGGCTCAACGGGTTCACTTCCAATTCCAACAACATCCTCCTGCCAATTAGTATCAAAGCCATGCTCAAATGAGTTGTGGGAATCATTATTTTCAACAAACATGATATCTCGTTCTCTAGCCCAATGAAGCTGGCTTTCTTTTGGACCAAGAGCGCGACTTCCAGTTGCACGATCTCTTCCGAAAAGTTCACATAATTTTTCATAATTTCAAACCAGCGCATAACGCAACTGAGATGCTTTTGGCTTTGCCTTGAGGTAAGCACCCGATACACCTGCTGCCGCCTCAATCATTTGAGTTGAAGAATTATAACCAAATCCACTGTCCTTGTCCATCATATCATGAGCCAATCCAAAATTCTTTTTGATTGTCTTCAAACAGTTTTGCACATAGGCGGGCACACAATGTACTCCAAATTTTTTGCTCACTGCTTTAGCCACAGCTCTATAGCCAGTTGACGTAAAAGTTCCCCCAATTTTTTGCCCCTTAAGCATTTGCTTTATAAGTGAATCAATGAGAACTTCGTCCATGTCATTCTTCCATGTCAAGTTCTTCTTGTCATTTGGCATTAAATCTTCTAGCTCATCTTCTTCCACCTGATGAGGATTACATGAAACTTGGCAAAAGGATTATAAAAGAGACAAAGCTGCATCATAGCTGCACTTAGAAACAATTATATTTCACAAGTGCAAAGTTCAGGACAAGAATATTAATAGAAGAAATTCCTTAAGCACAATGAGAAAGAAGCAATGCACTTCTAGAGACATGAAACCTGGGAACTATGAGAAAGAAGCAGTTCCTTAGGCTTTCTATATTGCAGCAGGGTCCAAGCTCAAAAAATAGAAGGTGTGACTCAGTGATATTGCTAGAAATGCAATATTGCTTAAAACACCCACCTGGGTGTTTTTTTACATTCAAGCAAGAGCAATTACAAAGATCACTAAAATAAATGGAACAAAAACTTTCTAACGATGAATATTACAATCTCTCCACATATCAGATGCTATTTGTTCTCTTAAAATTTCTCCTTCCCTACACTCTTGAGTTAGGCTTCAGCCGACCACATCATTTTGCACTTGTGCATCCCTAAGTTCTCCATCAACTTGAGCAATTTGTAGTTCATCAAAACCAACAGCCATGAGGTAATTGTCTAAGATACATCCAGCCAACACAATATCTCCTTGTGTGTCTACATCATAATAGGGCTCGACTCCACTTCGAAGTACTGAAAACCTCTTTATTACACCAAAAGCTCTTTCTATAGTATTCCGTAGGGAAACATGTCGAAGATTGAAAATCTCTCGATCATTTTGAGGTTGATGAATGCTGTATTCCTTTAGATGGTAACGGGTGCTCTGATATGGTGTGAGAAACCCAGCTTTTAGTTGGAAACCTGCATCAACCAAGTAATATTTACCTATTATTAATAAAATTCAATGAATATAGGTAACATGCTTAACTAAGGAAACAAAAAAAGAAGTAAAGAAAACTAATTTTCTAATCATTAAAAATCACCTCGAGGGACAATTAATCTATCAACTTCTCTTGTCAAAACATCATTCAAGATTCTTGAATCTGAGGCAGATCCTTCCCAACCAGGAAGGACATATGTGAACTTCAGATCAAAAGAGCATGCAGCCAAAACATTTTGTGTGGGATAACCTTTTCATCCTTGATATCTTTTTACATCATTGTTTGACACTTCAACACGAAAATATGTCCCATCAATTGCACAAACACAATCCTATAAAGAAGTCATTAGTTTAGTTAAAGCAATTTAATCTAAAAGCCTAAAATGCCTTTAGTAATTTAGTGGACTTGCCTTAAAGTAAGGCAAATGCTTAGGGTTGTTCTTAATTTCTGGAGGGCATTCCAATCCAGTTGGTGCTTTAGAAAGATGCCATCCAATGAGATAATGGCCCTAAGAACTTGGTGAAAACGTTGACTAATAGTCTTAGTTGATTGTTGCAAAAAAAAATTTGATTGTACGATTTCTCACATCATGGCCCATAATATGAAGAAATTTTGCGACTTGTTCTTCCACTCTATTATATGCATTGTCTCTAAGAAGACCACTTCCTATTAAGTATGGAAACTAGTTTAGCAAATGCTTGCTTACCCATATGTAATTGACCATAACAATCATCATCATCTACTGTTGTAAGTCGTACCATTAAAGCATGTTGTTCATAATCTGCCACCTCCAAAATGGACTTTTCCTCATTGTTTAAGTGACGGAGTGTTAAAACGAGGTAAGCCGCATATGATGCATACATAACTACACAAGTGGCAGCCCACTTCTTTAGCTTTTTCCATTTTTCCTGCTTAATTATCTAAAGATTATTATAAATTATCATGAACCCAAAAGCCTAACAAATTAAAAAAGAATAAACCAAAGGAAGGCCTTAGGAGTACTTGCTCAAGCTAAAACATGAATATGACACAGGGAATTCACTAGCAGACATATTTCACCCAAATTATCCACCTAATGGCCATACCCAATCAATGATAAAAGCAAGTACAATTTTCCAAATCCATAGATTTTCAGTTGAACCCATTTAATATTTTTTCCCATTTTTCACATTCAAAAGCCATAAGTCTTGCAAATATAGGGAATTGCAATTTGCTTCATGATCCTAAACACTTTCAGTTCACTAAAACATTTGAATTAGAATAGCCCAAATGAAACTTCAACTAAACTTCACATCAGAACCAATATAAACAAGCCTAGGGATCCAAAATCTACCTGCCTTAATATCCCACAAGGGATGCACATGAAAAGGTTATATAGTTGTGTGACATGTAGTTGTGCCTCGCCCAATAAATATCCTGCTGGGCATGGAATGAATTAATAGGCATTTCATCAAACAACTCAAATGCAAATTATAATAGCAATAAGGGACACAAGGAGGCACTTCAAATGCAAAATATAATAGCAGTGCAAGGGATGAAAGATACAAATAAACATGTAAAAATTCAATGAAAAATCAAAAATAGTGAATTAAAACAATAAATTGAAAGGTTGAGATACCTACATGTTCTCTGTTTTCAGATTCGTGATTATGATTTGTTGAATCAGATGAAGCTTGAAAATCTGACATCAATGCTCGCCATTGAAAGATCAATGGTGAAAGCCCCCGATTGGAACCTAGAGTTTGCTAGTTAGAACTCAGAGGTTGACAAAAATTGATGGTAGATGGTTGTTGTCTCTTGAAACTAGATGAAGATGACCAAGAACCTAATAATGGTTGATGATTTGCAGAGTTTGACAGTGGTTGCTGATTCGAAGCCATCACTGAGTGGAGAGCAAGAGAAATGAAGAGAGTAGAAGTTTTGCCCAATAAAACTTTCTTACGGTTTTCCCGTCCTTTTCGCTTGCATTTTATAAGGAAAATGATAATCCTCTCCTTTTATAACTTTTCCCTCAATTTTCCTTTCCTTATACTTTTCCATTACTTCCAAACATAGGAAAACATTTTTCCTAGAATTTAGGATTCCTTTTCCACAAAAATTTCGGTTCCAAATGAAGTGTAAAGGTCACGTAACAAAGGAAAAAAATCAATAACAATAAACAAAAATATAAGAAGAACAGAAATTTAACATAACAATATGCCAAAAAAAAAAAAAAAAAGGTCATAAAACTCTTAGAATGTGTTTTTAGATGATTAATTTGAAAAAAACATAAATCATATTTTATTAAATGTATGATTAATAAAGAAGATTCTTCTAGAAGTACCTTAATTTTGATAGTATACTCTATAAAAGTCTACCCATAGCGTACTATATTTTAGAACATGTAGCGTACCACGTTTTTGTTCTATGCATAGGAACGATTCAGGTTTCAGGTAACATAGGTTTAGACAAAGGAAGGCTAGAGATTTTGAGGGAATATGGCTTTTGTATTTCACTAGAGAAGATTACAACTTTCTTAGATGCTTTGGTCAAATGAGACCTCCCCTTTATGTAGTCTCCACCTCTTCAATGGACGGTAATGATTAATTCAATCCTACGGTGGGGAGTGATCTTCCAAAATCTTTTTACCTCCTTTCTTACAAAATATCCAAAATATTTATATGAAACATTCTAAAGACATTTTAGAATATGTACAAATCTAGACTATTCTAAAACATTCTAGAAAACTCTAGACTACGCAAGCGTCTTCTAGAAAAATTTTAAAAACCCTGAAAATCTCTCGATAATTCTAAAACCTTCTAGAGTCTTCTAGAACATTCTAGAGATCTCTCCACTATTCTGAAAATTTCTCCATAATTCTAAAACCTTCTAGAGTCTTCTAAAACATTCTAAAGATCTCTCCACTGTTCTGAAATTTTTTAGCTTCTTCTACACGCAAAAAATCAAGTGTTCCCATGCGGCGCATAACACTCTCCCTCACCTATTTCAATAATGTCCTCGTCACTTGATCATTTCTATATCACCGTAGGTGGTCTTCGAATTGCCAAAGTTTTTGTGATTCCCAACTAGCCTCGCTCTTTGGCAATCCCTTGTACTTGATCAAGAATTAGGCACTTAGTGGTACTCCTCTCTGTCGCACTACTTGGTCGGCTAGCACTTCTTCCACCTCTCTATCAAATGACTTGATCATAATTGGAGGCGCCTTCTTTGAGACGTTCCAACTTGGATCATTCTCGTCTTCACTGTAAGGCTTCAATATGCTTGCGTGGAAGACTGGATGTATCTTCAAGCTAGGGGGTAGGTTAAGTTTACAAGAAACCTTGCCTACTTTTTCAATTACCGAGAAAGGACCTTCAAACTTGCATATCAACCCCTTGTGTACCTTTTTGAAGGCCTTGACCATATCTCCAACTTGGTACTCAGTTGGGCATCTTTCGATCCACCCACTTTTTCATCTTCTTGGTAGCTTTGACAAGGTAAGAGTGGGTCACCTCAGCGTGCTCCTGCTAAGTTTTAGCCATGTGGTAAGCTCCCGGCCTTTTCCCTTCACAGGTAGTGGCCAATTCATGTGGGATGGGCGGTCACTGTCTCAAAGGGATTCCTTCCAATGGACTCTCTCCTCTGTAAGTTGTAGAAAAACTGTACCACATCTAGGAGCTTCACCAAGTCCTCTGGTTAACACTTACAAAGTGCCTCAGATAACACTCCAACAAGCCATTCACCCGTTCAGTCTACCCATCTGTTTATTGGTGAAAACTTGTATAGAAGTGAAATTCCATCCTAAGAAGTTTGATGGTGTAGAGAAGATCATCCTTAATCTAAAACCTTTTAATCTTGCCATCTTTAACCATCTCCATAAGTTGCTTGGCAATCAAATCATGTTTGAGCCCTTCTCTAATCTGTACAAGCATGTCCCCACTGGCTTGACTTATTGCTGCCAACTCCTCCTTACGGCTCAAGGAATCTACCATCACATTAACCTTACCGGATTTGTACTCCATCATATAGTCAAACTCGGCCAAGAAGTGCTGCCATTTTACTTGCTTCTGAAATAATTCAGGTGCCCTATAAGACGCTTTTGATGGATTAATCTGCCTTGCATCAAGTAACCTTTTAGTCATCTCATGATCTCCTCCTACTCTGGCAGTGCCATCTTGTAGGGTGCCATGGCGGGCGACTTCGCTCCTAGTTCCAACTCGATCTTGTGGTCCACCTCATGCATGTCTTAGTAGCTTAGGTGGCCTCACGTCCTCATACTCATTAAAGAGATACTTGATGGGTTAAGGAAGGCCTTCATCAGACTCCTCCACAGAATCTACTTCATTTAAAGTCGTAAGGTAAGTGACTCCCCCTTTCTTCAAGCCCTTCTTAACCTGCATGGA
This sequence comes from Euryodendron excelsum, assembly GCA_033060915.1. Lineage (NCBI taxonomy): Eukaryota > Viridiplantae > Streptophyta > Magnoliopsida > Ericales > Pentaphylacaceae > Euryodendron > Euryodendron excelsum. Next base: position 10,054,708 of record CM065382.1, read on the forward strand.
TGAAAAGGCCTTCGTGACCTGGGGTGACGCTGGTACCAGGTAAAGAGAGCCTTTCTCCACGATACATAAAGAATCATAATATGGTATGGGAAACATATTCAACCTTCGTAGAAACTCCATGCCAAAAATAAGCTTGAAGTCATCCATGGGTGCCATTGAAAAATCCACCGTTCCCTTCCAAGTGTCAAGACATAACTCAACCTTGCGAGCTACGCCACTGAAAGGTTTAGCCGTAGTGTTGACTATTTTAAGCCAACCCCCACCATTAAAAACCCATAGGCTAGTCCTCTTGGCCTCATCTGGAGTAATGAAATTATGAGTTGCCCCGGTGTCCACCATCACCTAAGCGGGCTTCCCATTAAATAGTATATCCATGTACATAAGTCATTTGCTTTCTTTTGTTTGGGGCAAAGGTCTAGCTTTCATAGCAGTAAGAAGTCGTAGAGATCCCACCTGGGTCATATCTCAGTCTCAACTAGTTTGAGCTTTCTACTCCTCCATCATGGAGGCAAAAAGACCCAAGCCTGGGGTAGTCCCTTATCTGGTGTGGCCCTTTGCACATAAAGCAACTAATCTGAGAGGAGTATGTCTTCTTTTGTCTTCATACTCCTTCTTTGAGGAAGGTTTGCCATCACCTCCCTTGTTGGTACTCTTTCCCTTATCTCCCCTACCTTTAGTAAAATTATTCTCAAGATGCTTAGGTTTGAAGGACTCATCTCTATCACTTTTTTGATATTTCGTGAAATACTCAGCCACCACAATAACTTCATTCACGTTTTTTACTCCACGACATTGTAACTCTTGCTTGACCCAATTTTGGAGTCCATCAACGAAATAGAATAGAAGATCATCGGTAGCGAAGTTAGAAATTTGAAGTATAAGAGTTGTGAATTCCCTTACATAGTCACCGATGGTGGTCTTATGTTCAAGTTCCTGTAGTTTCTTCCTCGCCTTATAGACCATGTTCTCTGGGAAGAATTGTTTCTTCAATTGCTTCTTAAAGTCCTCCCACGTAGTTATGGTGCAAATGTCTTTTTCCATATCTGCATGCTTCCTTCGCCACCATAACATAGCATTATCGGTGAGGAAAGGATCGCAGTACGTATCTTAGCTTGTTCCTCCTCGAGTCTTAAGCCTTCAAATTACCTTTCCATTTGCCACAGGAAGTTTTCTACTTCTTTGGCATCTCTCACGCCTTTAAACTCCTTCGGTTTGGGCATGTCCACCCTTGGCATGTCCCATGTCCCGCTGGAGCTTGCCACCATTGGAACTCGTTCTTGGTTTACTTCCAAGGAAGTCTTAAGGGAGTTGAGTTGAGCTTGTATGGCAATAATAACATCCATGACCTTAGTCTTCAATGCTTGCATGCCCATAGCTCGCTCTGCCTTAGTATTATGGTAGGATTCCACATCCTCTTTGAGTTGAACAAGTTGGCCTAAGTATGAGACTCAAGGGTCTCAAAGTTATGCTCAACCTTCTTAACTCGTTACTTCATCACCTGTAATACATTCTCTGTGGCAATAACTTTACCTTCCAAGTTGGAGAGGTCTTCACATCTTGACTTACTCGTGCCACGAGCATTCTTCCCTCCCTGAGGAGGTTGGGGTCCCCTACCTCTTACATCTCCCTTAACGAAAATTGCCACTACTCGAAACCATAACCTCTCGTGAATCTTGCTCTGATACTACGTTGTCACGGCCTTGGACTTTCACCAACGCAACTATATCGGCACTTAGCTCAATTCGCCCTCCTGACACTACTAAGTCAACCTACAACTTGATTTAGACAAAGGTTTAGACAAAAGAAAGCTAGAGAGTTTGAGAAAATATATCTTTTATATTGCACCACAGAAGATTACAACTCTCTTGGATGGTTTGGCCAAATAAGGCCTCCCCTTTATATGGTTCTCCATCTCTTCAATGGACGATGGTGATTAATTTAATCCTACGATGAGAAGTGATCTTCCAAAATCTTTCCACCTCCTTTCCTATAAAATATTTAAGATATTTATATAGAACATTCTAGAGACATTCTAAAATATATAAAAGTCTAGACTACTCTAGAACATTTTAGAAAACTCTAAACTATACAATAGTCTTCTAAAAAATTCAAGAGAATACTGAAAATCTCTCCATAGATCTAGAACCTTCTAGAGTCTTTTAGAACATTTTAGAGCCTTCTAGAGATCTCTCCACTGTTTCAAAATTTTTAAGATTCTTCTGAGCACAAGAAATCTGGTGTTCCTATGCGACGCGTTAACACATAGCTTAAAATTGACATGAGTAGTTACATAAATTAAAACCAACATTTGCTACAAAGACGAAGAGATTAGACTTTGATTTGGATTGAAACCACTAATCAAAGAATCGATTGAAACTAAAATTTTCTATTAAATTGAATACAGCTAGAAGTTTGTCAAAAATGAATCAAGACGATCAATCAATGGGTTTGGATCTGGTGAAGATCATTGTAGTAGAAACCAGTTTCCAACATTTAAGAATGGTTGTTGACGGCAAGGCACGGCCAATGCCCTTCAAGTGCAAATCATCACCTTGTCATATTTTTTTGGACATCGTCATTTGGCGAAGTGCCTACTGATGATCTGAAAATTGACTTACCAAAATAGTATTGGTAAGTCATTTTCAGCTTTTGAGTGAAAATTTTTCATCTTGTTTATGTACAATCAAACACTGAAAAATAAAAAAATATTTTCCTAGAAAACATTTTACATAAAATCAAACAGAGCCTCAATTACTAAAGAAACGTCAATTAGAATAATCTTCAAGGCAAAAATTACAACATCCATAGCCTTTGTAGATAAAATTAACAAAGAACAAGCCATTTCATACTCAATCAAGCTGCCGCTGTAGTAAAAAGGGTTGTCAAAACATCACCAAATACCACCCCCCGCACCGCGGGGGGGGGGTGTGTGTGTGGTGTTTTTCAAGAAAAAAACTGGAGGACTGCATCGAAACCATCTTGCATAGGCTTTGAGATTGCAAAATAATTCTAAAACTTACTGATACATCTACATAGCTCTAAATTTTATTTATAACCACTCAAGCTTTTCCTCTGCTAGGAGCTGCTGAACCAGAGTAGTTTCAATAATTTCCCAGTCACAGAAACTAGGGCCTTAGGGCTGGCCACGACATTGCCTTGAGCAAGAACATCAAAGGACTACATTAAGTACAGTAGAGAGAAATTTAAAACTACTCACAAATAACATTCAAATATTTATAGACCTTCCTTGGAGGTAACAAAATACTGTTCAGAAGTCAAGGATATTAAGTACATTAGCAAAATGATGTTTCAATTATGTATTCCTGGAGAAAATGACTTGGCTTTACCACGTGTATGAGTAGGGTGCAAAAAAAAAATGAAACAGATTTTCCAAATCTATTTAATTATGAATCTGTGGTATTACATTCTGCAACCCGATCGAAAAAGGGTCCCATTTTCCCCAAGAAAGTAAGCTTGCTTGGACTCAGAACTAGAGTGATTTTGCTAGAAACACAAGCTGTTATGATCCCAACAAAGATTATCAATGCCTCCCACAGTTGTTTTATCTAGTACTACAGCAATTCAAAACAGACATGGCACTATGTCTGCACTAAGCCTTCCAAACAGACATGTAAAATTTTTATTCGATTCAAGGAATAATGTGCTCAACAGTACAAAAAAATTACAATTGCCTATAGTCATATTGGATGACAAAAATAATAGCCAGATATACAACAGATGCAACTACTAAACGTAAGAGCCAATTTTGCTTTCCATTTTAAGATGGTATACAGCATGGAGGTTCTCACAGCATTAAATCCTTATATGTTGCCTGTATTTGTAAGCTATTCAGGTGATATCAATGTACAAAACAAAGAACAAGAACGTAGATGTTAAAGATTAATTCAAAATTACCTCACTGAAATATGTGAAGTTGCAAGGGTGAGTTGGTGCCGAACACGACTGAGTGTTCAATGAAGTGACAAATGACAATAGCATGAACAGTATTATCTGTCTTTGCTGCAGATATTGAAGCCATAGCTGGAATGTAGAATTTTAAACCTGAACTTTCACTAGAGGTTGATGAGACAGAACCTTGTGTATCTCAATAAGCAAGAAGATCATACGCCAGAAAGCAATGACAAATTCAATGCACTCAATCGTAGACTGTAACAAACATGTGCCAGTCATATATCAATCACAACCAAAGCATCAGAGGCCTCAAAAACAGAAATTGGGAATCCAAAGAAACCCATCTACGGTCTGAGATTCTGTATTGTGCCAAAATATGGGTGGGCCCCATTGCCAGATGTAAGTGAAACAAGTGATTCACGCTGAATTTGAGCAATTTATTCTTCATTTAATAGAACAAGAACAAGAAAAAGAAAAAAAGTGCAACATGTACGGCAGTCAAATGCAATTATAGCGTCATAAATGGTGGGAAGAACAAGAATGTCAAACTGAAGAAACTTTCATGCAGCATTTTGCCAACCAAAGGGCAAAACTGTGAGTCATATGATTTCCTTATGAAAAACTCTATTAATGTCAGTAGGAGAAATGGCAACTTCACTTCACTCACAGAGCAAAACATCCCTAAGGATTTTGTAGACAACCAAATGAAGAAATTTATGAAAATGACAAGTTTTATTGATGTGCAACAAGTCAAGCAAAAATTAATTGTTGACACTAAATAAGCATGCTATCGAGGATTGGGGGTTACAGTCTTCTGATAACAAGCATCTAATGAGATCTCATGCACTACACATGGATTACAAATATCACTCAAATGGGACAACCAAACAAGGTCCAAATTATACATCAGATGGAAGCAAGATTACGAATATAAAAAAAAGTTACATAAAAGATAAGATAGAAAGCAGCTTCTACAGAGAGAGAGAGAGAGAGAGAGAGAGAGAGAGATTGTTACGGCTATTAATCGTTTCACCGCTTGAATAAAATCAATTTTCTCCACAACTTTGTTTTGCCTTCCCGCCAACAAAGCAGCCCTAATTACCAAACTTGCAAGGTCTGCACTGTGCAATATCAAAAATCAACAAATAACTTCTAATGTGTTAGATAAACATGTAAACAAGAAAAGACAGGAAGACATAGCACCATCACTGGATGAGAAAGGACGGTTATTACCCAGTAAAATCAGTAGTCATTGAGGCGATATTGGCAAGATCAAAATCGTCTCTTAAAGGAAATTCGTTCTCAGAAACGTGTACTTCTAAAATGGCTTCTCTTCCAGTTCTATCCGGCGTTTCCACCGAAGAACCCCATGACAGAATAATTTATGACAGAACTTAAGCGGGAAGGGACTTCTTTTGATAACAGATTTCAAGAAGTAATATTTTTGTTCATAAAAGAAAATACAAACCATAACTACACGATCAAATCTCCCAGGACCAGTATTTCGACACTGCTTTTGATGTAAAACCCTAAATTGCTTACAGAAAAAGCCATATCTATACAAATCCATGCGATTATTGGGTAGAATTTACGGACAATTTTCTATGAAATATTGGTCCCAGAGGTTCGATCCTTGGCATTTGACAACCCTAGAAAATTGAGAATATACTTTAAGGAAAGTTTACCGTTGTGAGTGAATGCGAGTGACTAGGAACTCCGATGTTAGAGAACAGAGTTACGGAGAGAATGTTGAAGGGTAGTTGGAATGATAAACTTGGACCGTCCGATTAATTGGTTGAGCGTTTGGACCGTTAACTCAACGTCGCTTGTCTTTTTATCCGTTTGGTGCTCTCATTTTTGTTTTTTTTCGGTTTGGTCTGCTATTGGCTCGTGTAATAGGAATCTAAGGATGAGATCCTCTGCATCATCGCTCACGTGTGTGCATGGTAAGGGATTTTTTTTTTGGTGTTCTAGGGTATCCGGACAGTTTGTGGTACCTCAATTAATTTCTTCTCGATTTGTTTAGAGACAAGTCATTCATGTCAAGATTAAAATATTTACAAGTATTTAATTTTTTACAACCAACTCTTATACTTGACAAAAGTCAATGTGGATTCTATCTGATACACCTAGGTAGAGATTATAATAAAAGTAACATCCTAAAAACATCAATCTTCTTCTTTTTTTCACCTATTGGATATTTTTTCTAATAAAAAAATTTGTTTAGTAGAGCACCCGTGTTTTTAGGGTGTTACTATATGTTTAATGAGTCATTCACTGTAAATTTTGAGTCCGAGTAGTAGTGGTTAGTAGTTTGATACAACCTTATCATTGGAAATTTGTTTCTATAACAAGTTTGAGCTTCTATTTGGAAACTGTGTAATGATGTAGCGAACTCGTAGTGCCTTACCCCCAGGTTCAAGACAAGCTCTCTACCGACTGGTTGGTGATTTTCTGCGCTAAGCCCATCGGTGTGGGGGCAATCAAAGGCCCTCCGGTGTTCAAGTTAGATTTAAGGGGATGAAGTTGATAGGGAGAATACTCTTAAGGTTTTCTGTTTTGCGTACCTGGAGAAAGGGTTGAGTTTTCCCTTTGTATACCTACATGGGAGTGGTAGGTAGCCTCTCCAAGTGGCGGCCTCTAGTTAAAAGGTCAGAGCAGTGTCAGAACACTTGAGAAGATCATGCCCACACTCTATGGTGGTGTGTGTCAGAATGGTGTCAGGAGTCAGGTGGTTGTTGCTTGTACACTCCACACCCACGCTCTAAGTATGTGCCAGGGTGTCCGATGTCAGGCGTGGGACCCATCGATGTGTCAGTGAGGCTAACCAGAACAGGAGGTCACCGAGCATTAGTCCGTTCGAGACTCGAGAGGATGATCTGATCGAGGGGACTGTCATTACCACTGTGTATTGATCATGGCCACAAAGCAGAAGACCTAGGTACAATTCTTTGCATGTGGCATTAGAGATTGTCATGTATATATATACCTTATTATCATCCAAGCAAGGTTTTTCTAAGGCTAACCTAATTATTGATAAATAAAGAGAGATATTAGACTTAGAACCTAAATCGCTTATCCACATTTCACACCTTTTGCATATTGGAGACAAAATAACTAAAATTATCATGACTGTTGATTTAGCAAATAAAGTGGAAAAAATATACAAGGGTATATTTATCAATCGTTGTTGTCAAACATGCTCAATTGGTAGACTTTGGTGCCTCTAATAATAAGACAAATAGTATTAAGTAGAATGGTAGTATTAACTACTACGAATAGTGGTCCATGAATTTTGTTGAACGATTAAAGTAAAATAAAATCATAAACAGTTAAAAAACTTATGGAGATAAAACAAAAATTTGAGATCTTTGAGATCTAGTAAAGGAAATTTCAAAAAACTCACAACATGACTGGAACTCTCTTTGCTACTTATAATTTCGCTATCACTACTACCACTGAAATTTAATCTTTATAACGAAATCTATCAAACACACAAAAAATAAAAATCATAACGAAAATAGTGTTTTAAAACAACGGTGCTACATTCATACTCCATCTATTTTTCCTAACAGCAATAACCACCAGCACTTCTTAAGGTACCTAAATTCTATTTTGTCCTTTTATCCATCTTATAACTGCCACATTTCAAATTGATCCCATCAAAACAGGAAGGGGAAAAAAAATGATAGACAAGTCCTAAATTGCAGGACCTACCTAAGCTGTCAGCCAAACAAAGATTTCTAAAAATTCCCAACCTCAAAAGCACATGTTCAAAAAACAAACAAGCCAATTGATTGGTTTCCATTTCTGGGTGAAGTAAAAACTCTATCCTCTCTGCAATCTCCATTTTCAATACAAAATCTCATGTGTGGTTGCTGGTTTATTCTTTGGTAGCCATATTTGTTCTGAGTTTGTTTTCACAATGTGGTTTGATTCTATTTGGATCTATATATTCTCTTGAAGAGTAAAAACAATACATTAAGAAGTAGATCATTCAGAGAAGTGAAGATGGGTCTTGATGTAAAGGAGATTCAAGTTTGCATCCGGAGAGTTCTCAATTTTTTTGTTACTTCTTCTTGTAGATTCGTAAAGAAATACCCAGTTGTTTCGGGTATTTTGTTGTTCTTCTTCCTTCTATACATGTTTCTTCCTTCTGTCTTCACCTTTCTTGTTTTCTCTCTACCTATTCTTATCTTCATTACTGTTGCTTTTAGACTAATTTTCAGAATTCATCGACAAAATTTAAAGAATGCCAAAGGTGAGAAGGGGAATTATAGAATTTCTTCTCAGAAACCCAGTTTTGTTGGAGATGATCCCACTGTTGATAAAAGAGAGAACCCTTTCCTACGACAATCTCTATCAGTTAGACGAAGAAATGCCAAAGAGAAAGACAAACAAGTTTATGTGCAGGAGCGTTTGGAGGAAAAAGACATGGTTGTTTCGACAATGTCCGATGATGCTTTGGTTGATAAAACTGCTCTGTTAGAGGAAAACCCAAAAGAAATAAGAGAAGTGAAAGTGGATTCGGTTACTGATCATGCTGAAAGTTCATCTGCTGCTTCTCAACTGTTGAGGCCTGAGTGTTCTGATGCCTCTGAAGGAAGGTCTAACAATGGTGGTGGAGGTGAGTTAGAGGCAGAAAGTTCAGAGGATACAGAAGATGAGGATGAAGAAGAGACACAAGAGGATGGAAACAAGGCTGTAGAATGGACAGATGCTGATCAGAAAAACCTTACAGATCTTGGGCTTTCGGAGGTGGAAAGGAACAAGAGGCTAGAAAGTCTAATTGTAAAACGAAGAGCGAGGAAATTGTTGAGTATGCAGGTCAGAAGGACAATGATGAACTTAAGCAACAATGACCCCCGCGGACAAATTGCTTCCATTTCAATACCAAGAGGGAACCCTTTTCCTCCGAACAGTTCCTGTGAGGGTCAGGTTTCACCCACCCCCCTTTCAGCTCCTTCTGTCTTGTTACCAATGCACGATCCTTTCGACCTTCCTTATGAACCTCAAGAGGAAAGGCCCAATCTCACTGGGGGTAGTTTCCAAGAAGAGTTCTTGGCACCTCACCTGAAGGACATGATGTTCTGCAGGCATGAGAGCTTCAGTTTGGGGCCTTTTTTTCCAGGGCCAGGAGAATTTGATCAATGCCGACGCGAAAGTTACTGTCATAACTTTGCTACCAGGCAGAGGGGTCCAGAGATACCCGAATACTACAGATTAAGATACCAATCAGGTAAATGAGGGCTATTTTTACATCCCCACCACCTACCCAGAAAGATGTGGAAATTGGTATTAAGGTATTTGTGTGTTCTGCTTATAGGTATCTATTGCCATGCAGGTAAGGAAGACACCAGCCAGCTAATTCAAACAGATTCATTTCAAGAAGGTAAGCCCATGCTGCATATTAACAGCTCTCATGATCATGCCAGACAACACGGCCAAGCCTGTGAACAGGTACTTAATTTGATTGACATTCATCATGAAGAGGATAGAAGTGAAGTTCATACAGAGCTAAACTTAGTCTCTGATGTCACCGCTGGGTCAAGCTCATCATCTTCTTCTGAATTGAATCTACCATTCTCGGCAGCTAACAAAGATGAAATATTAAAATCCCTCAGTTTTTCAGTTCCAAAGAACATAACTGTAGATCAAGACAACAATGCTCAAAGAAATGAGCTTTTATATGACTGCAGCCCATCTTCATTTGGGAAGAAAAGACCAGAAGAACGATTCTTTTACGCAGATAAGGGGGTGCATCATACCCCTACACATTCTATAGCTTCTGACTTGCAGGTGGAGGTGTCTGAAGTTAGTTCACCTGCGCTGACAGTCGATGGAACCATTTCACCTTCGGATGGAGAATCTCTAACGTATGATGGGGATGTGGATGTGGAAAAGGAGACCACTTCTGGCCATGAGGAAATGTGGGTTGCCTCATCTAACCTATCCAGAGTAGAGGAAAATGAGTCAAGATCAATGGAAGTACATGAGGTTAGTGAGCAAGATATTATGGAAGTTGGATTTTCAAGAATCAACCAGAAATCTGAGGATCCCATTGAATCATGCATGCTTCCAGAAAAAGTAGTTGAACTAGATTCCATAGCCGCAAGTGTGTCATCTTCAAAGACTGAATTACCCGAGAGCAGGCAAACCCATTCAGCAGATTTCATTGGCGAAGTCCATGACAAGGTCCAACCAGCTACTCCTTATTCTTCAGGGGCATCATCAACTGCAAACTTGACATTGTCAACACTTGAAAATGCACAGCAATCTACTGAGGAATCAGAGGCCAACCTATCATATAATAGCAATTCTCAGACACCAAAGGTCTTTCAGCTTTTCTGACACATCATGAAGCTACTTCTTCTGAAAGAGCGAAAAAAAGAAAAAGAAAAAGAGTTATAGCATGATAAATTGACCTTCTGAGAGTTCCAAATATACCAACCATACTTTTTTTTATTAAAATGCAAACTTTGTTTTTATGTATGTACATTCATTTGGTTTGACAATAGTATACATAATCTCCTCTTTAATGTTATTGCATGTCATTATTTAGATCTGCTGCATATATGGTGTGCTTGTGTGAAAGAGCAAGGAAATGGTGATTGTACTAATCATTGTACTTTCCATGACAATAAACAGGAGCAGCCATCTTATTCACCGGAGAACTATGATGTGAATGACCAAATATTCTTTGCAAATGATGACAAAGATATTATGGAATTTATCAAAAGCACTTATGGTGAAGCCCGCATCTTGGTCAAGGAAGAGGCTCCAGGGGACATATCAGTTCCTGCCATGGAAAATGGTGCAAAATCTGTTGAGATTATTGAAGGCAATCATGTAGATCCAGAAAATGATCATTTTAAGTCTACTTCTGAAGGAGATTTCCAAAAGCAAAGTGAAAACAAGCACACTGCCGAGGGGTCAAAGGGTGTTTTAGACATTGGACCTTCTGGGGCTAACCAGAATTCTGATGATCCCATTGCATCAGTCATGCAGCCAGAAATAGTGGCTGAAGTAGGTCCTACCAATTCAAGTTCATCCTCGTCTCCCACTTCTACGACAGAGGAAAAGGTATGGCAATTTGGTGCAGACATGATAGATTATAATTTCTTGCCTGAACCATTGCCTGAAAGCTCAAATCTGACTGTGTCTCAGGATGGACTGCATTTGACAGAGGGTTCAGTAACATATCCGTCTAATGATAGAGATCCTGAAAAATCATGGGTAAGTTGGCGTAGCTGCAGTAAGTAATGATTATGTAATAGGTAAAACCATGACAGTAAATCATCATTAAGGCTTCTCTTGCTTTCTTTTTGTAACTATAACCCCTTATTTCTTTCATATTGTTAAAGTTTATGTGCAACAATCTCTTAAAATAGTCATATGAGTATTGAATTAACAGCTTAAGTTTTGAGCAGTTTAAATCTTACAACTGTCATGATACAAAGAAACATACTACTGGACACAAGGGAGGTGTGCTTCAATTCTAGGATAGCAAGTGGATTCTATATCCTCACTTTTTTTGTTCATTTCCTTGAGCAAGTGAATAGTTTATTAATCTGTTCTTGAATGTTATTGCAAACAGTTGTCTACATTTGCGTAGAAATATCTCTCCTCTCCTTGTCTCTGTGTTCATGTGTGTGTGGGAGTGATTTGAGTGAAAGAAAATAAGACAGAAATATTAGTTTGACTCCCCCACTGCAACTCTTGTGATTTTGTGCAGGAGCCATATATTCCTCTTGAGAAGTCTACAAGGGAGTTGGACATAATTTACACTGTAAATGATCCAAAAAATTCTATGCACCATGATATGGAAAACTTGAAAATCATCAAAGACAGTGACATTGAAGAAACCAATTCAAAACCTATCGTCTCCAATGAAGGCCAATACGAGCAACAGGGTGACCATCAGACCCTGGAGTCATATAAACTATTTGAGGAACCTGATAATTCAAAGTCTTCTGAAGATTTTGAAGCAGAGCTTGAAAAGCCAACTGAACACATGGACATGGCTGCACCATCAAGGCCAATTGAGAAAACGGGCACTTGGGAATCAAGTCAAGATAGAGAATGTGAACAAGTTGTAATTGATGTCGGATTTTCTGGGGCTACTCCGAGTTTTAGTGATCCCATTCCATCAGCCATGCTGCCAGAATTGACGGTTGAACAAGTTCCTATTGCATTAAGTTCCTCCTCATCTCCGAAGTCTGGAACACAAGAAATGGTTTCAGTGTCAAGGCCAATTGAGAAAACGGGCACTTGGGAATCAAGTCAAGATAGAGAATGTGAACAAGTTGTAATTGATGTCGGTTTTTCTGGGGCTACTCAGAGTTTTAGTGATCCCATTCCTTCAGCCATGCTGCCAGAATTGGCGGTTGAACAAGTTCCTATTGCATTAAGTTCCTCCTCATCTCCAAAATCTGAAACACAAGAAATGCTTTCAGTGGATCCAGTCTCATCAAATATTGATTCAGAGATGCACCTAAAGGTCCAAAATTCTGATGAAGATATGGTAGAAAATAAATCGTTGGATAAAGTGCTGCCTGAAAACTTAACTCCAACAGCCCCACAAAATGCAGTGCATTTGATGTTGGATTCAACAACTTACCCACCTAGAGATGAAGATCTTGAAGAACTTGAGGTTAGTCATTGTTCTGCATTAATTCACAAAAACACAAATGTACAACACCAAGACAGTAATATGCTTTAGAAGATGAGACACTGACTGTCGCATGCATTTCTATTTACTATCTTTATATATTACTATATTTTCTTAATAACAGATCCAGTAAATCTCTTAACAGTACTTAATTTATCCTATTTTAATCTCTCTCTCTCTCTCTCTCTCAGACACACACACACACACACACACACACACACACATACGCGCACGCACACACACACACATACGCGCACGCACACGCACACACACACACACACTTATCATACATATGCACAAGATGCACTCGATTTATTGGATGAACAGCCAGCAGAATGTTTACTCTGATTGTGGCTCAAAATGCAGTCATTTGAAGGGTTCAGCAGCTTGTCATCTGATAGTACAGATCTCAATAATTATAGGCTAGTCAGCATTACAATAGCACACTGAATTTGTAAGTACATAAATCTCTAACAGCAAATAATGTTGAAGCTTGAGAAGTTCAAACAAAATCATAACTATAAAAGAAGAAACAGAACTGTTGTGTAGATTATTTCTCGTCTTTCTGGAGCTTCCTGTGCATGAATTTCTTAAAATTGTCAGCAGTGACAATATTGCCTACATGTTAATTGTGTAAATACTTAGCAGTTCAAATGTGGCAATTATCATAAGGGAAGAATCATATAATGCAGATGCATTGTTTATGCTCCTTTCCGATCACTTGTTTTGGGAAAATGAATATTTAGTTTCTATTTTTAATCTTCATGCATATAATCTCTTATATATGCTGAAAAAATGATTCTGCAAGTGTGGGAGAGAGGGAGAGAATGAAGATCGGAAAATTGACAATTGGTCTTACTATTGCCTCTATGGTGATATTGAACAGGGACTGTCTAATCCTTCTATGCTGTCTTCCCAGGAGATGAACTCTAGTTACAGCATGAAGGATTCTGAAGTCCACACAAATGATGACATGAAAAATTTGGAAACCATTGATGACACAGCCCACATAATGGTCAAGGAAGAAAATGCTGGGGTCCTCTCAAAAATGTCTGAGGAAAGTATATCAAAGTCTATTGACACTGGGTATATTGAAGGCCAATCAAGAAAAATGGGTGAGAATCAAACCATCTTGGAGTCATATAAACCAATTCAGAAGAACAATTTCGAAGATTTTGAAAGAGAGTATTTAAAGCTGGCTGATTGTAACAACATAGCAGAGACTTCAAACCCAGTTGGGAACAATGACATTTTGGAATCAACTCAAGAACGTGAACAAGAAACAGTAGTAGTTGGAATATCTGAGGTTAGCCCGAGTATTGATGGAGCCATTATACCGCTCATGCTGCCAGGTACTGCAGAGGGTGGACTTTCTGGGCTTAACCAAAGTTTTATTGATGATCCCAATCCACCGCCTGTGCTGCCAGAAATGTTGGTTGAGCAGGTTTCTATTGCCTCGAGTTCATCCTCATCTCCCACATCTGTGTTACAGAAATTCTCTATTGATCATGCCTCGGCATCGAGTTTTGATCAGGAGATACTCATGGATGTTCAACAATCTGAAACAGAGATGGAAGAAAATAATTTGTTAAATGGACTTTCTCCTGAAAATTTAACAGCAACTGTGCCTCAAAATGCACCGCATTTGATGGAGGATTCAACTGCCCATCCATCTAATAGTAGAGATTCTGAAAATTTGCAGGTTAGTGAACGTTTGTGTAGTAATTAATGAATACGTTGTTTAGAACATCAAGAAAGCAAATTTGAGGCTTGGGAAGCCCAAAAACACACATGAAAGAGAAGAAGGGACTAGTAAATATGGCAATTTCATTAATTTCTTATAGTTTATTATATTTTTCTTAGGCACAGATCTTTATACTTGATGGAAAAAAATAATTCCTACTCTCTGTTGAATTCCCTCTCTCTCTCTCTCTCAAACACGACGCCACGTGCACATGCACAGAGGCAGATGGAGGGGGGCGGGCGGAGGCCACGGCCTCCCAAAGTTTGGAAAATTTTCTTTATAACCTATAGGTTTTTGAATATTTAGAATACAATATAGTGTATTGGTCCCCGAAGTTTCTAAATTTCACTTCACCCTTATAGTTTTTTGAATAATTAGAATACAATATAATGTATTGATTCTCCAAAAATCAAAAAAAAATTCCCTGACCCTCCTTTTAACAAAATTTTTTTTTCTTGGCCCCCTCAACCAAAATCCTGGGTCCACTGCTGCACATGCATGCATGCTCCTGGATATGTACTTGCACGCATGAACTTGTGCATATCTTGTCATTATAAGTTCCTGTTTTGTGCCGCATGCTGTAACAACATTTGGGAATCTGTATATGAAAAAATTGAACTGTCAAGCCATCAAGAGGAAGCCAATTCTAAAATACATCAAAGATACTGAAGGCGTGTCCTGAAAACTGACTGAACAAGAGGCTCCTTTGCCTTGTCAAAATCAGCAGAGCAAAGTGACTATTCAAGTGCCCATGTAACTAAAGATGGGCTAATATTATGTTGAACAGTAATGTCAGTTGTTTAGTCATATGAATTAATGGCTGCAAATTAATAAAATGACTCAATAGTTTCATGTTTTACTTAACCTACTCAAAAAATATTTTATCTTTTTAACCTTTTCTTTCCTCTTATTTGTTGTAATTTTGTTCCATTCATGAGATCACATGTGTGTTACTAACATGCAACACTATAGGAAAAAAAGGAGAAGCGTTTTTCGCTAACATTTGCATACTTTGGCAATTAACAGGAAGCATCCAATTCTCCGGGGAAGTCCACCGAAGAAGATAGTGTCAATTCTAACAGAAACAGCTCGGCCAGTAATGAGAAGGAAGAAAACTGAACTCAGAATCTGTCAAAGATGGTGAAGGTGAAGTCAAAATTGACGCGGGCTGCTAGATAGCTGAATAGGTTGAACATGCCATGTTCAAGGGCATCATTATTTTAGAGAGCCAAAAACTAACCAGGGTAAGTCTGCTATTAGTTTTGGAGCCTCTGACGGATTGATCTTCACAGTGGGCTAGAAAAGGCTTCATCTTTCTACCAAACAAATAGTGGGATGGTGGAAATCAGAAGTCTTTACTCTTGTTTCTTGATGGTTTATTTAGACTTAAAAAGCTTCAGAAAAGGAAGCCATTGTTAAGCATTTCCAAGCACCTTCCTTTCGTTTTCCTTCCTCTTTGCAAAACTTGAGTGACTAAGGATCTGTGACAGATTCCAGTTCAGTTGTAATACAAGAAAATGTAGACTACTCTATAGTAAGTTTCTGATTAAAGTCAGGGACGACGATCCCAATGCTGTTCGATGTCCTGTGTACATTTTGTTTTTGTGATATATTTATGTAACCGAAAATTTTGTATAGTAAGAGATGAACGAGATGTGTTATCAGGAATCATCCTTCAGATCAAAATCAGGAAGCTGCTCTTTCTCTCTGTTCAGGATTATTAAGAGCCTGTTTGGAGCTCGGGGGAGGGGAGGAAAAATTTCCTTCTCCTTTGCTTGTTTGATTTTACCTATGAGAGAAAGAGAAAGGAAATGAGAAGGAAAAAAAAAAAAGAGAGAAAATTTTAAACCACTCCCTCTTTTTCTCTCTTCTTTCATTCTTATTTTTTATTTTTTTACAAAACTAAATAAGGAAGATAAAATACTTTTATTCTATTTTCTCTCCTCTTCCTTTTCTCTTTTCTCCCCCGAGTTCCAAACAGCCTGCAAGTGTTCGATGGAGAACTCAGTCTTTATTAGTACCAAAGTATGAAATGGTTTCATGGAACACATAATATTGTGACAAGCAATTTTGTGACTTCTAAATTTGAGGTAAAGCGTGGTTTGAAAACACAGTTTTGAAAAAATTATCTAAATTTGATAAATAAATTTTATAACCGCGTGAATTTGGTGAAAAAAAATTTATTTAATGACAAATCAAGCAGGATCGACTGTATCGTATGTGGTCCCCACCAAATTATATTAAGTAAACTTGTTGTTTAGCATGTCCCTTTGAAATGCTAAGCGTCGTTGACTACTGTTAATTTGAAAGATCAGAGTTTATGGTGTTTCTGTCTGTGCTCTGTTATCAACAAGTGAGTGAACTGAAGTGAAGCTTCTTCTACCATCTCCTGTTAGTCCGTTGAGAGAGCCTGGTTTTTGCTTGGAGAAGAAGAAGCTGAGTAAGAACATGAGCAAAGCCGAGGACATGAATTGCATATACAAGAACCCTAACGAGCCCATCGAAGCTAGAATCAAAGACTTACTCTCTCGAATGACCTTGAAAGAGAAGATCGGTCAGATGACTCAAATCGACCGTAAAGTCGCCACTCCTTCCGCCCTCCGAGACCTCTCCATAGGTCTCACCTCTCTCTCTCTCTCTCTCTCTCTCTATATATATATATATATGTATATATGTGTATATGTATATGTATATATATATATGTATTTGTGTGTTTATGTGGGTGATTGGTAGTGCAGGGAGTATTCTCAGTGCCGGCGGTGGTGGACCGTTCGAAAAAGCATCGTCGTCCGATTGGGCCGACATGATCGACCGATTCCAAAAGGCCGCGCTCGAATCTCGGCTCGGGATTCCGCTGCTCTACGGCACTGACGCTGTTCATGGTAACAACAACGTATATGGCGCCACTATATTTCCTCACAACGTTGGCCTTGGAGCCACCAGGTTAGTTCCATTAATACATTCCCCAAATGTGTATATCTGTAACTATCGTTATTGCTTATTTGTTGAATCAATGTCTGAGATATGTTATAGGGATGCTGATCTGGCTCAGAGGATTGGGGTTGCAACTGCTCTTGAAGTTAGGGCAACTGGCGCTCAATTCACTTTTGCTCCCTGTGTGGCTGTAAGTGCTCATATTTCCTAAATTTATTGCATCACTTCATCGTTACACTCTTGGATTTATGCCAGACCAAGTAAATTGTCTCTATTTTGTTGTGTTTGCATGTGTGATTTTGCATTGTATATTAATACTTCGTTTTGAACCTCAATTTTTGATCTGATGCAACATATGGTTTATATCATTGCTATATAGCACAATGGAGAGATTGCTTAAATAAATGTGAAACATGCAATCATACTTATAGAAGGGCACAAAATAAGAATTGCAGATAGTTCTCCTGTTGGTCCTAGTTGGTATTGCTTTAGTATTCTTGCCCATTGAATGGAATTGAAGGGATCAAACTAGATTTGTTTTCTGATCTTCCAGATTGAATTAGTAATGCCACGCACACTATGCATGACTTGAAATAAATGCCATGTTCATCAGGGGTATGCCTAGGCTACTAATCCTGCATGGAGGGAATCCATTGGGCCATTGGTCATCATAATTTTTGGGTTAATATGGTGATGACTAATAGCCTTTCCTTTTTTATTTATTTATTTCTTTTTGTGATTAAAATAGCATTGAATTAAACTTGAGCTAGTTTATATGTTTTTCTGGAGTGAAAAAATTTGGATGACTGATATATATTTTTTGCTGAATTTGGATGACTGATATCAATTGTATAATAGTTCGACTAAAAGTGTATTTATAGTTTCATAATTAACAAAAATTTGATTCTCTCTCTCTCTCTCTCTCTCTCTCTCTCTGTGTGGCTTTGTTGTTCATGAGTGTAATAAAGGTCTAATAATTATATTGTGAGATTTGTGAGGAAAGTCCTAGAATTTATTTGAAAAAGACTCAAATTTTAACTTTCAGTGGCTTAATTTTTATTAGAGGGTGGACACACGCAATGCGTGTGCTATTGGTAATTATTGTTTGAGATGATAGTTGTAGTTGATTCAATTACCGGAGATGATGATCTTATCAATGTCGGCAAGTGATTGGGGTGATGCAGAGTCCAGGATTCATAAATAACTGAAGCATGTATCAGGATAACTGTGTCGAGTTGTTAGGTTAATTTTTGTCTTACTTAGTTGCCCAGCAAATTAATTGAAGTAGTAATAAAACAATTTGGGAAACAAAAAAAGTCATGCTGCATTACCCAGCTTCAAAGACAGAAACTAGGGTTCTCCGTATATTAGATTAGATGTTGATGTGTTGTCTAAGTATTTTGTCTTTTTCTTATTTGTTTGTGCTTTTCGTACTTTCTTCTAACACTTCTTTTGTCTTGAACAATAGTTGTCTCACTAATAGTTTGAATTGAATGTATTCTGACAGGTATGTAAAGATCCCAGATGGGGAAGATGTTACGAGAGTTACAGTGAAGACACTGAAATTGTTAGAAAGATGACTTCTATTGTTACAGGCTTGCAGGGACAGCCGCCCCAAGGACACCCAAAGGGCTACCCTTTTGTAGCTGGAAGGTAGAGAGGTGTCATGATTGTGTACCTTTTCTCACGGATAGCTTGCTGCATTCAAATAATTAACATTAACTGTCAAGAAAGTCATACTCATTTAGGGAGCAAAGGAGAAGAACAAATGTTGTTTTTAAAATCCATTGCTGCACGGGGGCTGAAATGAATACTTTTTGGAGCTTAATTTACCATTTTCAGAGTGTTTGAATGAAAGTTAATCCGGTGGCATCACTTTGACATCGGGTGGTTCTTGGATGCTGATCATATGGGAATGTTTCATTTTCTACTTTCCAGCTTCTGTACTCATGCATTCTTTTATTTTGGAGATTAGGCTCAATATTATCTTCAATTTTCATATTGCAGTTGATATGCTTCCTTGTCCATAAATTTTTTTTAACATTGGTACACTTACTGAATTCCAGAAAGAATGTTGTTGCATGTGCCAAGCATTTCGTTGGAGATGGGGGTACTGACAAAGGCGTTAACGAGGGGAATACAATAGCATCATATGATGAGTTAGAGAGAATCCATATGGCACCTTATCCGGACTGTATTTCTCAGGGAGTATGCACTATTATGGCATCCTACTCTAGCTGGAATGGAAGGCAATTACACTCTGACCATTTTCTCCTTACACAAGTTTTGAAAGAAAAGCTGGGATTTAAGGTAGTTTGAACTTAACTGCATGGCCTTGGAAATTATGAAATATCATGTGTTTGTTTATATATATTCTCCGACAATCGAATTCCATTTTCATTAGTTGTAAATTTGAGATATCTAATTCTCACACCTGCGCTTCAATGTTTGCCAATTTTCATCTCTAGTTTCCTTATTAGCACATCTTACAAGAAATCCAAATTTGGAATCATATGGTTGAGTTTTGGTTTTCTTTCTTCTTTATTTGTCTCAGTAATTACATCAAGACTTGTACTAGTGGTAGCCCGTAATCTATTTCATGTCTTGTTGGTTTATAGGGATGTAATTCCTGTAACCCTAAACTGCATTATGAACAGATAAATCTTAAGGCGCTTCTGTGCTGCAGGGTTTTGTCATTTCTGACTCTGAAGCACTTGACCGACTTTCCCATCCTTATGGGTCCAACTATCGAAACTGTGTCTTGTCAGCCGTCAATGCTGGAATTGACATGGTAGAGATTGAACTCTAGTTCCAAAAGCCCAAACCAGAAGGTTCCTTCATATAATTCGTGTCTTTGTTTCTCTCAATATCAATATTTGCAGGTGATGGTGCCTTTTAGGTATCAATTATTTTTGGAGGATTTGACATATCTAGTGGAGTCGGGGCAGATCTCTATGGCCAGAATTGATGATGCTGTTGAACGGATCCTGAGAGTGAAATTTGTTGCTGGAATTTTTGAATATCCCCTGGCCGATAGATCTTTGCTCAATACAGTTGGTTGCAAGGTAGTTTGTGTTTTTTTTTTTTTGGTTGCAAAATTAGATTTATTGCTTATGGGCGTGGCTACACAGTATACACTTTGATAGGAACAAAAGACGACTCTCATTTCTGGCTAATCCATTTTGTAGGATTTGGAGATATTAATGTTCACTGTCTTCAGTTCTAAAATTTTATGATTGCCCAACATCACAAGAATTATTTATTTTTTTGGTTGATGTGTTTTGAATGTGAATTTGAAAATAGTAAGAATATTATCCTTAATAGCATCATTAATCATTTTCTTTTGAACAAATTTGGGATGTTTTATCTTTTCACTAGTTTGAATAGGCAAATTTTTTATTTCGTATTTCCATCCATGCCAGAACCAGCCTTTCTAGCTGTCATGGCCGTTACTATCTGTAGTCATTTATTTTTGATGATTAATTTGTGAGCAACAATATTCTTAAGAATCAGAATCCCAATTCCTCAATGGTCGAGGGTCAAAGAGAATGATTGGCTTTCGACCATTGGTTGGCATACTTGCATGTTGATGATATGTACCATACCAATTCTATGGAAAGGCAGTGACTTTTCACTTCGTCCATCTATGTCAATTGTACTTGGGTTCGTGTGTCAATATGGGTATGTTTAAGTTTCAGATTTATGTAATTCCCATATCCAAGAATATGGGGACATGGATTAATATTCATGTTTTATGATATTATTTCGTGAGGTAAAATTATGTTTTTATGTAGCATGAATTGAGGCACTTTAGTCATTTTGAAGCAAGCATGCAAAAAGACACATTCCACACCCATACCTGTACGGCCATACCAATCGCCATACATATGTATCGTGTGCTCAACATGGGGTTTACATGTAACATAGGTGTGGATACATGTTTGTGTGCATGCCTTTATCATCCAAGTTCACTTGGGACTAGCAGCTCCCTCATTTTGTAAACTACTAAAACTTTAGTATGAGATAGGGCTCTTTTTCTTTTTTTACAAGGACTAGAAAATTTTTACTTTCTATACTCTTCAAGATTCCCAGTGAGCCAGCAACAAAACATACCATTTCCATATATGTGGATGTGATGAAATTGTACAAAAAGAGAGAGATGATATAGTCTAAGTGTGAGAGTAAAGGATTTTATGGACAATTCATTGCCTCGGGTCCTTTGCGTTAATGATTATTGTGTTAATTATCTTTATGATATTGCTTCAGCTGCATAGAGAACTGGCACGTGAAGCGGTTCGCAAGTCCTTGGTTTTGTTAAAGAATGGAAAGGATCCAAAGAAACCATTTCTTCCTTTAAACAGGAATGCTGAAAGAATTCTTGTTGCTGGAACACATGCTGATAACCTTGGATATCAATGTGGAGGGTGGACAGCTACTTGGATGGGAGCCAGTGGCAGAATTACTATTGGTATGTAATTATGTGGCATATGCCCACACAGAATCACTACTAGGAAATTCTTGATTCTCAGAAATAGAAAAACAGTTGATTATTGACATGGTTTCAGCTAACGGTCGTGGTGGTGATGATAATAAAAAGGCACAAATTCTCTTTATGACACACATTGACACATACATGTTTATGTTCAATACCTACATAAATGCACAGATAGTACAAAATTATGGCATGCATATTATCTCACTTTCATATATAGTTAACAAGCATTTGACTATTAATCATACGTGTCAAGGAGGCTTGACCTGACTTTCTTCCATATGTGGAGGATTATAAACATATCCACTTTGGGACTATTTGGCTCTGGAATTGAGTTATTTCATTTAGAATTGACTAATTCAGAATCTGTGAATTTGTAAATGAGTTAACTCTAAAATTTTTGTGGTCATTGAAGCTAACAGGATTAAATCTTCGATTCATGATTAGGTAATTCTACTTTTTAAAAGTCATCGCCAATTTTAAAATATGTAAATTTTTAGTTGTTTCATTTTTACAGTCATAATTATCTAACTTTGTGAATGGGCCACTTCTAAGAGGGTCAAACTCACATGTTTTGGACAACCAAAAGGGCCCTTAGTCTTTTCTGTTTTAGGTTGACCTAAATTTGCCACTTGCTTATATCCTACTGGGATTATATTTTACCTTTTGACATCTGGAGAACCAGTTAGCATGCATTTCATGCCTCTTCAGTCTTCCAAAATGAAGAAAGAAAAAGAGCGAATTTCTTCTTATGACCAACTTATTTTCTCCATCATTCTTTGTTTTGACATGATAGTCTAAATTTTTACTGGGAACTCCGTTGGACTCAGAAACCGATTGACAAAAAACTGGCAACTTTGTATTAGTTAGTTAATTGTGCATTAATTTAGACTGATGGGATTGTTTACATTTTTAGGCACAACCATTTTGGATGCTATTAAAGCAGCAGTGGGAGAGAAAACAGATTTGGTGTATGAGCAATGTCCATCGGCAGACACCTTTGCAAGTCGAGATTTCTCTTTCGCCATTGTAGCTGTGGGTGAAGGTCCATATGCTGAATCTGTAGGCGACGATTTAGAGCTCAAAATCCCTTTTAATGGGACAGAATTGATTAGCTCAGTTGCTGACAGAGTTCCCACATTGGTGATCCTGATCTCTGGAAGGCCCTTAGTTTTAGAGCCATGGCTCTTGGAAAAGATTGATGCTCTGGCGGCTGCTTGGTTGCCTGGCAGCGAAGGAGAGGGAATAACAGATGTTATCTTTGGAGATTACGAGTTCCATGGAAAACTTCCTGTGACATGGTTTAAAAGGATTGAACAACTGCCAATGCATGCCGGGGAGAATTCGCTCGACCCTCAATTTCCCTTGGGCTTTGGGTTGACAAGCAACAAAGAAGGGCTTCTGAACTGATTAGTTCGTGAAATTCCGAATAAGGTAATCATTTTGCCAATTATCGGCTGCAAATTCATGGGATTTGGCTTAAGATGGATATGATTGTCAAAAAAGGTAAGTTTTCTAGTCTTTGCATTCCCAAACAAATCCTAGCTGATTGGGCCCATGGTATCTCCTTTCTGATTTGAAGATGCCTTGGAACTAGCAAACTATTGGAAAAATTGTATTTGCTTGAGGTTGAGGGTATCAATCTCGAAGGATTGAATTATGTTAATTGATGGGCATTGAGATACATATTGCATCTTTCTGCTTTCCGTCCTTATATTCTCTTCCCCGATATGTTACAGGAGCTCCCACAAGAGAGATTAGTAGTAGATCTCTGTGGCCCAGAAGCGGTTTAGAGAATAAAACATGCTTCCAAAGACAACCCCTCATTGACTCTCTCTCTCTCTCTCTCTCTCTCTCTCTCTCTCTATATATATATATATATATATATGAATTGGCATCATGCATAATTAACCGAAAGCAATTTTTTGAAGAAAGAATCAGAATTTTGTTCACAATAGAAAGAGGGGCCATCTAAGAGAGACGGCCGAAAGCCTGAAGTCCTGGTGCTATACGTACGTGGTTGTAACTAGTTGAGATGCAGATAGATTGAAAATTAGAATAAAGTTGGTGCTTTACTATGCAACTTGCTTGCAGAAAGGCTTCTCCTTTTGAAAAATAAAGTGGCTAGTTTTGTCACTTGCTGCTCAAAAGATATACGTAATGACCCTATACATAAATATATGTATATATAGTTCTCCTGTTGCCTTGAGTTCTTTGCTTGAAGGGTGGGGCTGAATATACTTTCTGCAAGTGACGGGCGGTTACCGGGCTTTTCATGATAGTTGCAGGCACTTGCTGCAGCAGCAACAACAACAACAATAACAATGCTAGTACTAACAAAAAAGCGAAACAGCAGAAAGGGAATAAGAGAGGAGGAAGCTGAGGAACCTAATTCTTCCAATTAAGTGGATGAACCGCGTTTCAGTTCTTGAACTGACTAACTGGGAATATATCGTTGTCAAATTCGCAAGCTCGGTCAAATCTTCGAAGTTTAGTTTCGTTCAATGGTTGGTCATCACATGTATTGTTATAGTAAAAGCACAAAATAACACATCTTTTACTAAGATTTTCAGTAAAAAATTTTGTAATTTTTTTTTGTTTTTTGACGACGAGTGTTTAGGTTGAATTGTGCACACCTCAATTAATTCTGAAATTTGTGTTGCTGTGTAGTAACCCCGTAGAGGTTTCGAACTTGAAACCTAAAAAAGACAGACTTTTAATTCTCAAACCTTGATCACTAGACTAATCCTGAGATTAAAAAAAAAAAAACAAACTTTCGGAGTTAAGTAAAGAAATGAATAATTTATTTATTGCTTCTTTTATTATTTTTAAAAAACTATACATTTGGGTATCTTTGAAGAAATTGATGCATACAAAAATTAAAAGCTATTTGAAATATATATATATATATATATGTATATATGTCTATATGTTTATATTTAAATATCTTAGTATGTATATATACATGAGTCATGCATTCGCTTTGCAAATCAGTTATTTAGGGTAGAAGCTAGCAGGCTAGGAGAATACGAACTTCAAGTTTCTTCTTAATATTCTCATTTTTTATTTGCATACCTACCACTCAGGTTCGGCTCATCGCATCACTATAATGACTTAAGTGTACTTGTTGAATTCATGATTCAGGAGTCATGACCAACAAAGAGATAAACGAAAAAAAAAAGAAGCAACCATTTGAATTTAGTGATTGAAGCTGGTGGACGACTTAAATCGTTTTGTCTCTTTATGTCTTGGCTGTGTTTGAAGAGAGAGAGAGAGAGAGAGAGAGAGAGAGAGACGTAACTTGATGAATGAACAAAGGTGTGTTTGTTTGCAATTCAATTCGTGAAGCTTTACGGTAATAATAGTAATTTAATCATTGCCAGTTTGCCACATTGTCTCGTGTTACATAATTAATCATTAGGTCAACTTTGCACTTAGTTGGGAATATGATTCTTAAGAAGAATGGCCGAAAATTTATATTATGTTTGAATTTTGAATTTAAAAAAAAAATAGGAGAATAAAATGAAGTAAAATAAGTTAATTTTTTTGTTTTTGTTGTGTTAGGAAATGAATAGAAAATGATTAGGTATTTGTGAAAAAAATAATAATTTTTGTTTTGTTTCTCACAAAAGATGAATACAAAATTTTATTTTTATAAATTCAAAATTCAAATATAATATAAAGGTCAATAATATTACCAAAAGCAAGATAGTTTGTCCCCATTAATTGGGCCACCATTCAAGCTCCACATTTACAGAACAGTGAAACCCTTTCTTGGATTTGCTTTTAGTAAGTTGGTATATATGGAACTCTTGAATCACAAAACCATGATGCCTTTCATTGACTTACTGAAAACAGTCCCTTGCCATTTCCACAGTCCCACCACCATTTAACAACTGGATGTAGGAGAGAGAAATCATCTCAGTCGAGTTAGTCTACAAAAGAAGAGGGTAGGGCAAAACATCAAAGGACAAAAGGAAAAAAGGAAAAAGAAAAAATTGTTACAAAACTAAATAAACTAGCAAGTAAAATATTTAAACACAATATATAATAAAATTAGTTCTTTTGAAATTGTCAAATAATAATTTAATAATTCTTCTAGAATTATGGAAATAGATCTTCTTGATTACCTAAGTATGCATTTATTTCATAAGATAAAATAGAAAGACAAAAAATTTAAATAGTTTTACCCACACTCTTTGTTTTTTTCTTTCTTCTCTTTTTTCTCTTCTTCTTTCTCTTCCTCTTCTCTCTCTCTTCTTTTTTTTTTTCTCTCTTCTCTCTCTTCTTTTTTTTCTCTCTTCTCTCTCTTCTTTTTTTTTTCCTCTCTTCTCTCTCTTCCTTTTCTTTATTTCTTTTTCTCTTTCTCTATACGCAACTTCTTTTATAGACAAGGAGGTGGAGTTGATAATCACATGCTACCAACTCCACCTTGGGTTAGCCACACTTACTTAACTCTTTCATAACACTCTTCTTTGAATGACCGTCATAAGAAACCTTACAAAATCATAGTGAAAGAAAAATGGGTGTGCTAAAACTATCTCGTTAAAATCTTGCCAAGAAAAACCCTTTGGGAAAAAGACTGTTGGCGAAGAAAAAAGAGTATAGTCTACAACTCCTCCTCATTCATACATCTGGTATGAAGTTGAAGTTGGTAGCTTCAATTGTAAAGATCTTTGAGATGACGCATGCTAATGTTATGTACCAATTTCTCAATGTTGCAGTTGGTAGTGCTTTAGTAAATAAATTTACCAAGTTGTCACTTGAACGTATCTTTGATGTAGCCTCTCTTAATTTGTGCAATACATGCTGCATTATCTTCATATAATATTGTTGAGGTATCTTTGATCGAAGATAGTCCGCAACTATCTTGAATATGTTGGATCATAGATTTTAACCAAATGCATTCTCAACTTGCTTCACGAATTGCGATGATCTCAGAATGATTTGAAGAAGTTGCAGTTAATGTCTGTTTCACCGATCTCTAGGATATAATAGTGTTACCATAAGTAAACATATACCCAGTTTGAGATTGAGCTTTACATGGATTAGAAAGGTAGTTAATATCTGCATAGCCAATTACTTCAGATTGTGACTCTTTTGAATAGAATAAGCCCATATTAGTTGTCTCTCGTAGGTAACATAGTATATGCTTAATTCCTTTCCATTGTTGTTGAGTTGGCTCAAAATTATTTCTTGCCAATACGTTGACAGAGAATGTTATATTAGGTCTTGTATAATTTGTAAGAGATATAAGAACACCGATTGCACTAAAATATGGTACTTCAGGACCAAAAAATTATTCACTATTTTCTCGAGGACGAAAAAGACCCTTATGTATATCAAGTGATCAGACCACCATTGAAGAATTTAATGGATGAGTTTTATCAATATAACATTTTTCTATATATGTCAACTGATGAATAAAATTCTTTCTGACAAATGCTTAATCTGCAAGACAAGACAATAATTTGTTCTTCCAAGGTATTTAAGTTTTCAATAACTAGTACCAATTTGTAATCTCTTCAAGAGTACCAATAATATCCAAAAGTATCAACATATATTGCAATAATCATCAATTCATATTCTCATGTACTGTTCACATATCATTCTTTCAATAGATATTTATTGAGATAATTATACCATCTGCGTCCAAATTGGTTTAACCTATACATATATCATTGAAGTTTGATAGAATATAATTCGAGGTATTTGCTTCAATTGCTTATGTATATCATTACCTAATCCACCATATGAATAGGCTGTATTATACATTCATTAAATGCATATCCAGTCCTTCTGAGACTGACAAACTAATTAATAATATGAATGTAATTTTATCCTTATAAGATAGAATTTCTCATTATAGTCAATACCAAGTCTCTGCGAGAAACCTTCTGGTACGAGTCGTGCTTTATATCGCACTATTCTATTTTCTCATTGCACAAATACCCATTTGTATCAAACCAATTTTACATCTTCAGGTGGGTGGACTACTGGTCCGAATACTTTATAGCTTCTGGTATTTAGACTACAGGTCCAACATCTGCTGGTGTTTGGACTACAAGTTTGATATTTTCATCTTCTAGTGTTTTGAACTACAAGTTCAAATACTTTACATTATGCTAATGAGTTCAATTATAACTCAGTAATTTCTTTCATTTTTTGATCAATCATATTATTAACATTTGTCGACTATCTGTGGTTTAGTCTCTGCATTACTTTTGATAATTACATTTAAATAGAAATATGTTGTTGACAACAATATCATTTCTATTCCATCATTCTCCTGTATTCATATTATTATTCATTGAGATATCATTATTGTCAGATATCATTTCCTCTGCAGGAGATATCTTTTCAGGAGGTTTCTCTTCTGGAAATTCTTTTATAAGAGTTTCTTCAGAAAGTTTGGATGATGGAGAATAAAAGAGGTTCAGTTTGGAGGTTCATTTTCAATAATGAAATCCAAAGTTTAGATGATGGAGGTTCATTTTCGCCTTCAACAAATTGCTCTTCAAAAGTTCCTTTTTCAAGAAGATGCTCATTTTGTTGTGCTTTTCTCTTTTTGAGAATTTAATTTTTACACCGACATTCCTCTCACGCTTTAAGCGCTTTGAAATCATGTGCTATTATATGAACATATGATTCTACATGGACATCAATATATTGTCTACAAGGACATTAATATGTGCTATAACATTAGCAGCTGGTATTGATATGATTTGATTATCATCTTTGTGTCGGTGAATGCTTCAGGCAATTAATTTGCAATCATATATAAGTAAATAATTTTTTTGTGAACTTCAAATTCACATTAACTTGTCTGAGGATCACGCTACGTTTTATCTCCCCCTAATGATGAGAAAATTGATGCAACATAAGGACTATCAGTAAAATATAAGAGTTAACAGTAAATAAAGATGTATCATTTGTATATAATTCATTTCAACAGTTGAACTACTGTTCATATTATTCATACGAATTGAATAAATAGTAAAAAAGCCAAAATAAAGATAAATTACACATAAAATAAAGGAAGAACACAAAACACTTAAAGTATTGTGTTGATAACGTGTTATAAAACTAAATGAACTAGCAAGCAAAATATTCAAACATAATATATAATAAAACTAGTTTTTTTGTAACTGTCAAATAATAATTCAATAATTCTTTTAGAACTATCGGGATAGATATTCT
Source organism: Euryodendron excelsum (assembly GCA_033060915.1). Taxonomy (NCBI): domain Eukaryota; kingdom Viridiplantae; phylum Streptophyta; class Magnoliopsida; order Ericales; family Pentaphylacaceae; genus Euryodendron; species Euryodendron excelsum. The sequence continues at coordinate 10,083,661 of CM065382.1, forward strand.
TGATCACTCAAGTATGTATTTTTTTCATAAGATAAAATAGAAAAACAACAAAAATTTAAATAATTTACTTACACTCTTTATTTATTTATTTATTTTTCTTTCTTTCTTTATACGGCTCTTTTTATAAACAACGAGGTGGAGTTAGTCACACTTACCTAACTCATTCCTAACAAAAATAACATATATTAGATGTGTGATCTGCATGAATATTACATTTTGTACATATAGGATCTTCTTCTTTCTCAAAAGTAAAGAGAGAGAGAGAGAGAGATTGACAGATATGATGTTTTGAATTAGTGGAATGTAGAGTCAGATTCGACTAAAGATTACAGGTCAAGCATGGTCAACTAGGCCATGTTTGTGAATTCATTTCAGCCAGCAACCATTTGCTTTAGAAGGGTAACCAAAGCAAAGGAATGCAATCAGACACTATTAAATTCCAAGGGTACTGCTCTGTGACAGCCAATTTGGGAAAATGAGTACTGTCCAATGGCATGGTCTACCATTAGTCAAATAAACCTGCATAAAGTGCGCAATCTGACATCAAACTGTAGGCCAAGTGAAGCTACTTTCAGACCTTTCTACCCATAACTAAATGGACTAGCTTTCAAAATGATCATCTAATCCCAAATTCACTCTAGATTAGTAACATAATTTTTGTTTGGTCATGGGTCACAAGTCCGGTCAATTTACACACGTTTTTTTACTAATGTTTTCTTCAATCTAATTATAAATAAATTATATTGTTACTAATTTTTTCTTCAGTCTAATCAAAAGCAAATTATTCATATTAAAATTAAAAATTTCATAAAAATTAAATATCTTATAACCTAACGTCAAAAAAATTATCAAGTTTAAAATTCAATACATCTGAATTTACAGTCTATCTCTACTAATTGGAACTCTATCTCTACTAATTGGAACTCAAAAAGTATAAGTATTCTGTCAGTTGGCATAATAGATTTGACTGAAATGTACAATTACAAATACATAACTTACAAATGACAAAAACAATAGTCGAACAAATAGAGAATTGACAATTATGATTATTGAATGTTGATTCAAGAAAAGCCCAAGTTTTGAGAATGTCCTGTTTCAATATCACATTTCAGAATTTGAAGTTCCAAGCAAGACAACATCCTGTTTCTCTCACGTTCAAATACCAAGGACTAACTCAAGTGCCAAATAACATATTCACAGAAGACCAGTAAAAAAAAGCTCAAACACAGAAGCTACTGAACTGAAAGAAGGTGAGGCATTTCCAACCATAGATGAGAACATTCAAGCTAAACTGCTATATCTCATCATCCATGAGCATAGTGATGAGCTGATTGCATCTGAAAAACCATGTTTTGAGGTCCAACATAAGGTTCTTGCATAGCACCTCTCTGCAGATTCTGAGCCTGCATTTTGAGCCCATAGGAGTTAATCCCATAAGGAGACAAGAACAAGTTTCCATGTGTTGGGTTGAAAGCCATTGCTGATCCTCCATTTGGGTGATTCCATTGTAAAGCTGTTCTGGCCATGGGAGCAGAATTCGGCTGCCAGGGAAGGGCGGATGGCCGGTCCGGCGAAGGTCTTTTATTATCCGGAGACGGTGTTTGATCTTCGTTGAGATTGACGGTTGTAATATCATGAATGCTAGCTCTTCTCTTATCTTTCCCACCGGAGAGCTGCCTGATGAAGTATTTCTGGGCATGGCTAGCCACCTGAGTCGGCGTTCTGGTGATCACAAAATTTCGCGAAATGTTTCTCCAGTCCCCTTTGCCGTATTTTTTAAGACCCATCAGAAACAATCTGCAATGAATTATCCAAAACCCATGTCAAAAATCAAGAAAAAAATGTAGAAACTGAGCTTGGAAAACTAGAGAATTCCTTACTACAGTATAGAAAATACCCTGTAGAATGGTTCTTGTCATCAAGTCATCACTACCTAATTCTTGTTGCAGTTATATATATATATATATATTCCAAATTATGCCCATTAGATAACACTATATTAAACCAAAGTTTCACTCCAGCTCAAAGAATTTATATGCCATATCACATTGAATTTCACAAATAACAATACATATCATAGAAAGAACAAGAAAAAGAAAAAAAAATTACCTATGCTCTTCTTCTGTCCATGGAATTCCTTTCTTCCTTTCCTGTTCTGAAGGCCGAGTCGATGACGATCGCTTTCCGGCAGGAACATATGACGGCTTGAACCCGTCGAATCCGTGACTGTTTCCCCACTCCAATGTAAAAGGGGAGGCACTATACCCAGGAATTGGAATCAGCCCTGCTTCTATACTGCTAACATCATCCTCCAATTCCTTATACTGCTGCATCACATCCCTTACGGTCTTCCCCGGAATCATGGCCGCCACCTTCTGCCACCGATCCGGCGTGTCCTTGTCGTGAACTGCAAGAGCATTCTCAAATATCTTGTTCTCTGCTGGGGTCCATCTTGTGCTCCTGCTCTCTTCCACCAACCAATCCGAGCTTGAAAGATACGATGCCGGCGACAGAATCTCCATTCCCCACCTCGTCACATCGAATTACGGCACAAAATAGTCAATTGAAGTATGTAGTAATTTTCTGTTTTGGATGGAAGTTCATCTAGGAATTTTTTTTCTTTTTGAATATGGTGAAACAGAGGAAAAACAGAGCAAGAGAGGCAGCGGACCCAGATAGGAAATGCAGAGAGAGGTGTAGTTTTTACAATGGCAATATCAGTGTTAAATCAAGCAGCATTTGCAGGGAATCAGAATACCTTTTTCTCAATAGCCACCCCTCCCTAAGGAATCTAAAAAAGACTCACCTTTTAAAAAATCACAGAAAATATCCAAACACTGTAATACTTAGAAGTCAGAAGCGTAAAATTAAAACTATCTCCCCAACATAAAAACCCTAGAACCCAAAAAAAAAATCTGAAGCCAGTAAACTCTCCAGGGGAATAAAAATGAAGCAGGGGAGCAAAAACTACGATTCCAAGAAACTGAAATAGGGACTTCAAGAATTGAAACACAGCAAGGCTAACAAGTTAGAACAATAAAAGACGCTTTGTTTTCTTCAGCTTCAACCGATTAGGAAAGAGAGAGAGGCTCAGAATACACGAGAGAGAACAGTATATGTAGAACCTGGAGAGTACAAGGGACACCCAAAAGTTGGAAAATGGAAAACCCCAAGTGAGAAAACAGCGGTGGGGGGATTCTGAATTCTGAGGAATTGGGGCTTGTGAAAAAAGTAGGGAAATTATGGTGTTTTCTTCCTCTTTCTTTGACGTCCGTGACCAACAAAAGCAAAGAGAAGAAAGCTTAAAAATGATGATGCGAATGGAAAAGCAAACTAGCGAGCTTCAAGGAATTAATCTAAAATTGCTAATTACTAAAACCTTCGAGGAGAGAGAGAGAGATCTACAGAGCAAAAACAGTGTGTTAAGAGAGAGAGAGAGGTTGAAGGTGGTGGGTTGTGATTGGATGGTATGGTCTCTGTGGATACTGCAACTTATGTAAAAAGTTGTTTCATATTATAATATTAGATACATCTTTTTTTTTTTTTTAATTTGTTTTTTAATTTAAAAGAAAAAAAAGTTTTGATGAGATCGACCTTGTGAATTCATACATGGGTCATGGGTGCAGAATGCCTGCACTCCTAGAGTCGATCTCGCACACAAATCGAGATACATGTTTATTGCCAAATTATGCATTTGTTGATCATTTTATGATTAAATTTCACCTCAAAGTTTGATCATGGTAGATCATATGATCGAACCTAGTGATGTGAGCTGATAGTTCATTTATTAGCATTTTTTAAAATTATTTTTTTACTAGTATAAAGACTTAGTTAGTCCATTATCAATAAGATTTAGTGGCAACCCATTAGTTACTTTATAGTGTAACTTGTGACTGTTTGGTCTGTTGTAAGCTATAATAGTTGAGTTATTTTTTTTAATTCGTCTATTTGATAAAATTTATTTTAAGCTTTTTTTAAAGTTGTCTTTTTTAGTTTATAAGATTAAAAAAAGTTAATTTATTTTTTATTTTTTAAACTAAAATAAGAAAAAATAATAATAATAACTTTTTTACTAGAAAATCAAAAAAGTTTACTCGTAGAAGCTGTGTTTGGCAGCCATAGCGCAACGACTGCTTCGCTAATTTCAGATGAAGTTGTTGACGGCTCTGATGATGATCATCATCATCTCAGGAAATCTATACATATCTATATGTATAGTGGGCATGGCCTCCAAAATGGCGGTCAGATCAATGATCAATTCAAATGGGTAAATTCCAACTGCAACATAATGCTATGGGACCGCCGCACGGTTCCAGAACACCTCTCATTGGGCAGCTTCCCACATAATTGTAACAGTTATGGTCCGCTGGGTTGGCTCCTCATGGCTTAGAAAACATGGTAAAAATTCATTGGTGGGGACGGAACAGCATACCCCGCCCCAAGACAAGAAAACAAAAATCATGCGCTCTCTCCAATTACAAACTGCCACGTACAAAGACAAGGGCGTTTAGAATGCGGAGTTCGATGAGACCAACTACAGGTGATCAGAACTCTTCAACCAATAGCCATCCAGCCAACCACCGCCATTCGCTATAATTCCCTCACTATTTAACATTATTGGTTAGTGGAATTGCATAGGAGAATAACCCTACAACCACGCTCGCTCCAAGCGCGTGCAACCCATGAAAAAAACCCCAACCAATCACATAAAAGTAACTTTCAATATAATTTGACCATTTCCACTTTTATGTGAGAACTATCATAGATGTTAAAATCATCGTAAAAATTAGATCATGTGGTGATGATCTTGAATAATTTCTATAACAACGATTGAAATTCTATGAGAATGTGGGGCCCATGTTTCTATATATTTTTTACTATAATTTTTATTTGATAATCTTTATTGTAAAGTTTGAATCTAAGTTGTAAAAATAATAAACTGTTATTTTGTTTGTTCCTAGTTAGAGGTATAAATAAAAGGATATGTCATTGCACCTTTTGGTGGTGAAGGCTTAAGGTTTGGGGATCTGCTGGTTTCAAGTTTAAAACCTGTTAGACTATGTTTACTACAAGAGAAATGAATGGAAATGAGAATGTGAATGAAAATGTGAATAAAAATAGAATACGAATAAGAATGGAATGATCATTTACATTATCTGATTTGGTAAGATCAATGAATAATGTTTAAATAGAATAAAATTAAATAAAATTTTAGTGTATAATATGAAAATTTAATATTATGTTATATACAAAATATTAGAAGTATTATTTATTATATATTAAATTTTATTGAGCATTTGTGATGATGGTGACGATAGTAAGAGGTGGTGGTGGTGGTGGGTGGTAGCGGTGGGTAATGGTAGTGGGAAAGTAGCAACAGTGAGTGGTAAATGGTAGGCAGTTGGATCCCACAGCGGGTGGTGGTGGGGCGGTAGAGGTGAATGACATATAGTTGTGGCTTACAGTAGATGGTGGTGACTAATAGCGGTATACTTTTTAATTTTTTTTAATTTTCAACTTTTTAAAATTTTTTATTTTAAAAAATAAAAACCAAACATGTTTTATTTTTTAAAAAAAACTTAACAATAAAAATCTTACCAAATTTTATTTTATTTTGTTATTTCATGTAAGAATAGAATGACCATTTCTACTCTTAAAATAGAGAATGATCATTTTAACAAAATATAAGAAGAGGAGTGCTAGGGACAATCGCGACTGTTCCTCATTTGCCAACTGATGTGTGACACATTAGTTAACCCACCTATATTAAGTGGAGCCTAGTTGATGTGACGCACATTAATGTAAGTGAGGCCCAGTTGATGTGACACATATTAGTTGGCGTGGCTGTCCTTAGTATTTTACATGTAAGAATTGTCATTTCAACTTTAAATAGTAGTACCAAACAATAAAATGAGAATAAAAGTAGAATGACTATTCTATTTTCTTGTATCAAACATAATTTTAGGTGTTATTAACTCCTTGGAGTCATTTTGTGATTTTTGGTCCGATGTTACTTGATTTATGTAAAACGAAAGGACTATATATTTTAAATTAGATAAGGTGTGTGCATATTAATCCGAAAACTCAATTAGTAAAACAAACAAAAACATAAAAAATTATTTGACTGTCGCAAAGTATAACAGCCATTGACTGACCAATCCGGTTCGATTTTTATAATTATGGAGGTAACTTAAACTCACAATTCCAGGAGTAGGGCCTTGCCCCACTGAGCCAACCTTGCTCGTTAATAGATTGTTTATCCACAGTTAGCATAAAAAATTATTAACCCTAGAGGTTAGTTTGGTGGTGAAAGCTTGAGATTTGGAGGTCTGTTGGTTTCAAGTTTAAAACTTGTTAGGCTATGTTTAGTACAAAAGAAAGAAATGAGAATGTGAATGAAAATGGAATACGAATGAGAATGGAATGGTTATTCCCATTCTCTTGTTTGGTAAGACTAATGAACAATACTAGAATATGATGAAATTAAATAAAATTTTAGTATAAGATATAAAATTTTAATAATATGTCATATACAAAATATTAGAAATATTATATTATTTATTAAATTTTATTGAGCATTGTTGCGATAGTGAGTGGTGATGGTGGTGGGTGGTAGTGGCAGGTGATGGTGATGGGAAGGCGACAACAGTGGGTGATAGTAATGGTGATGAATGACAGGTGGTTGGAGCTAACGGTGAATGGTGGTGGTGGGACAATAGAGGTGAATGGCAAGTAGTTGTGACTTACAGTGGATGGTGATGGCTAGTTGCAACATACTTTTTAATTTTTTTTAATTTTTAACTTTTTAAATTTTTTTAATTTAAAAAATAATTACCAAACATGTTTTATTTTTTTAAAAAAATTTACAACAAAAATTTTACCAAATTTTATTTTATTTTGTTATTTTATGTGGGAATGGAATGGCTATTTTTACTTTTAGAATAGGGAATGATTATTCTAACAAAATGTGAAAAGAGGAGTGTTAGGGACAGTCGCAACTGTCTCTCATTTGCCAACTAATGTGGTTGAGCTCCACTTACATTAGATGAGGCCTAACTGATGTAACGCAAATTAATGTAGGTGGGGCCTAGCTGATGTGGCACACATCAGCTAGTGTGCTATCCCTAGCAATTTGCATGTGGAATTGTCATTCTAACTTTATAATAATATTAAACAAGAAAATGAGAATAAAAGTGAGAATGACTATTCTATTTTATTCTATTTTCTTATACGAAACATAACTTTAGGTGTTATCAACTCCTTGGGGCCACTTCATAATTTTTGGTCCAGTAGTTACTTGATTTATATGATATGAGAAGACTGCATATGCTTCGAAATTAGATAAAATGCATGTATGCTGATCCGAACACTCAATTAGCAAAACAAAAACATAAAAAATTATTCGACTGTCGCAAAGTATAACAGCTATTGTAATTTCAGCGTTCACAATAATTTTTAGCTAGCCCCATAAACATCAAAATTACAAAGTGCAATAGCTAGTGTCAACGTGTGATAACTCTTGCAGTTGAGTGGGAGCGTCTCACGCGAGTCGCGCGTCGAGTGAAGCCCTTACGTTTCTCTCTCTCTACCCTCCAACCAATACAACCAAGCAGTCCCCTTCTGATGTGACCAACTGTTCCACTGCTTTTGTCCTTCCTCTCTATCTCTCTCTCTCTCTCTCTCTCGCTCTCTGCGCTCCCCATTGGAAATCTAACACAACTTGCCTTCCTCAGTCGACGCTTGTTGCTACATTCCCCTTAAAGGCCGTTTTCATTGCCCATTTAGCCCTCATAAATGTGCCAAAACTATACATCCAAGAAAGGCATTGTTGGTATTTCAGCTTTCCACCCCCTCCCCACTCCCTTTGCTTCCCAAAATCTAGTTGGATTAACATGGGGTGGTTTTAAAGAGGTAATAATAGAACCCCGTATCTGTCGTTCTGTTGGGTTTTTGCGGGCCCAAACACTGGCCCATTACTGATATTAGTAAAAATGAATACTAGGGACAGTTGCAATTATTCGAAACAACTCGTAACTATTTGACACATTAATTGAGCCTTACCAGATTAACAACCGCTGCTGTTCCTAGCAACAACCTATTTGCAAAAACAGTAGAATTAAAAAAGCGTACTTATTTCTTTCCTTTATTTTTCTTTGAGCTGTGGCAGTTACCATGTTAATTCTCTGTTCCTCCTTCCTGTATTAAATAGACAATCTAGGCATAAGTGCCATTAATTTAGTGGCATTAAAAAAATCAAAGGGTTTGCAAGTAATTATCCGAACACATTATTTAGCTGGAAAAATCCCATGGAAATTGATATGGCCTCTGTGAGTCTCATTATCTCATAGTATATGTATTTGAGCAAGTATACGTATATGTTGTTCAATATGGCTTTTGTTTGTTCATTAACTCTAAGTATTTTTTAAAATTTTATTATTAAATGCCAAAATATAATAGATTTGCAGACAACAACCAGAACTTGAGCCGGGCTTTTTCAAATTTAAAGCCCGGCCCCATAAGGAATGCTTTATGTCACTTGCAGCATGCTCTCGTGTTGGTTGAATAGCTAGGTCACCACCCCCTTCTTTATTGGGGTACCTTGATCCTCGCATCCCCTTACTTTTGCGATGAAATTGCTACAATGTCCTTCCACGGCAAGAATCACATCACAAGACATGTTCTCACTTGGTGAGTTATCGAAGGCCACTGGTCATGTAGAATAATTTGTGTTTTCTGGTGATGCAGTAATGGTTATACAAACATAATTTGAATATAAATTTTTTATATAAAATATTGTGATGGTTTAGAATTCTTTCATTTTAAACTAAAATACTCACTATTTTAAATTATTATTATAAAAAATTCCACTCCCAAATCACTTTGATAATGATAGAATAATGTGATTATTTTAATAATTGTTTCAACATGAATTTGTCCATTAGCCCATCGTAACATATCCTTTCACCTTTTTTCCACAATTAAAATGGGCAAAAGAAAGCATGACTCTTTTCCTTATTGTCTTCTTACTCTTTTAGCCTGCTTTTTATGATCAAGTCACATGAAAATCCATGAACTTGGTCATAGAACAACTTTTTGTCTTCTTTAACGTGATAATGCAAACAATTATATGTTATATACTTATATATAATACATGAATGTGCACATTAGAGACACTAGTTATGATATCATATTAATGAGTTTGTAATTAGTGAAGATTAGTAGTTCCTTCCAGAACTCGAACCCGAACACTAGCATTATTATTTAGCGTCGCCCTATCGGGGAGCATATTACAATGCTATATCTCTGTCCTAGAATGACTTAGGCAACTTAGATTACCTAAATGTGATGGTTTTGTAAGAAATAATATTAGGTTTAAGACCTCCAAATATCACGGAAAAACTATAGAATTTGTAATTTACTTTACTGGATAAAAGAAGGGCATCATTGCACTTAAAAGAGAACAACTTGGATGACTCAAAGGTATATTAAGAACAAAAACCGAATGCTCCTCACGTGCGATCCCACATTGGGAAGAGAGAGGACATGGTAATTTTTTTTATATAGCTTACTACAATTGTTTTAATCCTTCTTTTGATTTATTAAAAAATAGTTTTTCAAACTTTGTTGCTGTTTGTCTTATTTTCTACAGTGATTTTTAAAATTGCACACGCATGACAAGCGAACAAGTAAAATAATTGTTATAATCACTAAAATATTTTTAATTAAATAAAACAAAATTTTAGTTGGCTCCAACTTCCAAATGCAATGCACCAACTGGTTGGTTCTCCCACCTAAATTAGAAAATAGGAAATGATAAAAAATAATGAATTATATATATATATATATATATATTTGGAATTAATTACTCTATTGGCATTCATCCTTATCCGATATTATTTTATATTGGCTAGACTTCAAGGAAAGAATTCTAGAAAATTCCAAGAAATTTAGAAAAATTTAGTTGAAACTTTTAGAATTTAATAATAAACTCGTTTTCTTAAATAAAAATAGAAAGTCAAGCAATTTGGACAAGTTAAATTTACAATACGAAAAAGATTCACTACAAAATTGTGACTTACGAGCCTAAGTTATGAAAAACTCAAAATTTAGAAGTGCCTGCGAATACCTTTATCACGTACATGATTAATTATTTTATTTAAAATTTTAATTATAATTTAAAAAAAATATCTTTTCATCTTATCACCCACCCACACACATATATGAAATACAAAAGCTAATAATTATGTATGCAAAATTAAAGGTGCTCACGGGTTGGTTCGTGACGGGTTGAGTAGTCACTTACCACCAGAACCGAAAAAGATTGGGTTGATAATTTTTGAAACCACTTTTGACCCAATAGGTGATCATGTGGGTTTGGTCAGATGAAAACCTCTATTTTTAGTGTAAAAATGTCAGTTTGAATTCGGTTAGATTAGAGAAATACATGCTCGACACCCGAACCAAATGTAGTCAGATTGGGTAAAATTCACCCATTATTCGCTCATTGGGTGATCGGTTTGGGTCAATTTGGGGTTAGGTCGAGTTAGCCTGGTCAAACGCTTTTTTGAATAGCCTTAATGCAAATTTCTCTCTTTCACATGTAATACCATAATAATTAGAATCGGACCGGAGTGGTCGGTTCAATTAATAATTAGGTCTTAAACCAGTCCGATTTAATTAAAATAATAAAAATGTATAAGAACCGGTTGAATGAAAGAACTGGCCAGTATTTTAAAAAACTGTTGAATCGATCGGTATCTAAAGAACCAGACAATTTTAAAAAAAATTCAAAATAGAATAATCTAAAATCATATTTTTTTTAGAAATATATTTTTTGATGAAAAATATAATCAAAAAGTAAAAAATTTAAAGTAAAACCAAAAAAAAGGAAGAAAGAGGAGGATACAAAAAAATAGGACAAGACAAATAATGCACATCTTAAACCGGCTGGTATTTCATTGTTTTCTCATTTTAAAGTTATGTTTCTATATGCTTTTCAGATTATAATTGGATACATCGATATAATTATTACAAAAATAATAATTAAAATTTATAAATTATAAACTAAACCAAAAATAGGAACAATAAAGATGAGAAAGATGATGGTATAGGATAAAAAAAGAAAAAAATAGAATAGGTAAAAAATAATGAACATTATTCTCTTAATAACACATATTATTGTCAAGTTTTACGTCATTTCTTTTAAAAATAAAAATATTAGTGGACACCAGACTAAAGAAATATTAAATTAGAGAAAAAATAAGTCCACTTGAATGTTTCTATATTTATTTATTTATATACTTTTTTTAATAAAGTAATTATTTTTATAATTATTTTGACTTATCATATGAAATAGAGTATCATTTAACTTATTATTAATTTTTTAAACTATTATTTTTATTTAAATATATTTTTATTATTTATTTATTTATTATAATCGGTTAAACCAATTAAACTAAATCGATATCTTAACCGTTCAATCACCGATAACTATGAATAAAACCTTTTACGGTGTTGGACTGAAGGGAACTGCATACTCATAAAAAAATAAAGGAAATATATAATCTGTGTATATATGTATGTATGCATGTATGAGTGTGAATGTATTAGGCATACATATACATATATATATATATAGGTGTGTCACAGTCTTAATGATAGAAGAGGTTGGGCACCACCACCAAATTTGTTTCCATTAAAGGAAAGATGCCTTTTATATTTGTTTTTTTGTGTGTGCTTAGCTAGAAAAAGTCGAAAAGCCGCCCAAACCATGTGATTTCCAGGGTTGATAAGTTGGTAGCTTTGATGCCACTCTTCTCCGGTAAGCGTGTGCATCAACTCACGTGCGCGCGTGCAACTTGGAATAGCTTGTGTGCAGTCACGAGGGCCACAAAGTGTCAAATTCCAAAAATTTAAATGGCCAAGAACATATTCTCGCAACCTATAATATCATTGGAAAGAGAAAAAAAATAAAAATAGGTTTAAAAGAATTGGGTATTATGGATCCAGCGAATAATAGTCTTCATCTCATTATTATTTATTTTATTTTCAGTACCTTCAGCTTTCGTAATTATATTCATTTTTCATATTGTTTTTTTTAATTTTTATCTACTCATTTTTACATTATATTTATTTCTTTTTTAAAAAGGTAACTTAAGATGTTTTGTCTATATTCAAAAAAATGTTGAAAGAAAGCAGTAATCGGAGACATGACAATGACATATTTGAAATTATAAGTGAAAATTTTAGATTTTAATAGCCTGGCCATCCTATATAAAAATTTTGTAACATGAATCTATTGCATGCGGCGCAAGAGGAAGCCCACTTGGCTATCCCAACCTAGAAAAATAAAATTTAAAAGATAGCAAAACAGAAAGACAACCATGTATATTAATGAGTGATTATATGAAAATATAAGGGGTGTTTAGATGCCCTGTTTATAAGCCACAAGCCATAAATTAGAAGTTACTTTTAAAAATAATTTTTTTCAAAAAACGTAATTAGACATAAGTTACTTTTTTAAGCCACTCACTCAAACACATTTTAAAGAAGTCATAAACTATTAAATAAGTTATGTCCAAACACTCCATATTTCTTTGAATAGAATGACAACTCTCAACTGGATCCACCAATAGTAACTCCTGTTTCTTTTTGGGTTTCTGTAACCCAACTTTTTTTTGTTGATAGCCCAATTAAATTAGAGTTGGGTGTGTTTCCATGAGCTCACATACCTCAACCATGTACATTTTTGGAGAGTGAGTGATGCTCAACTTACACATATATATTCATGGATCACATGACAAAGCAGTAGGTTCACTGAGCAAAAATTAACATTTTGTGACGTATGGGATGACGGCGGCTTATAGCCGCCATCCTTTTTGCAGCCCCCTCCCCCCTTACTCTCTCTCTTCTCTTTATATCTATAAATAGAGAGGCCTAGAGAGCCTCTCAGCAGAGAAAAAGAAAAAGAAGACAAAAAAAACAGAAGAGAGAAATCAAAGAAAGGAAGAACAGAGAGAGGAAAAAGAAGAAAGAGCTGTCTAGGTGAGTTGTAAATATCATGTTGTATTATTATTTTATATTGGCAATAAAGTTTTGGGTGATCCAGAAGATCAACCCTAAATATTCCTGAAGAATAAATATGATAAATATTTGATAGTTCCTGAAGAACTGTTCACGATATCTACTTTGTGTTAATTTATTTTCTCCAGCTTATATTCTTTACTTTGATAACACGTTATCAGCACGATGCTCTAAGTACTTTATGGTTTCCTTTACATCATGATACTACTTTTTCTGTGTAATTTATCTTCATTTTGAATTCTTTACTGTGCACTCAATTCGCGTGAATAGTATGAACAATAATTCACTATTGCGATGAATAGTATTTCTTTTAAAACTTTGTTGCTTTATTTCTCTCAGATCTTGCATTATTTGCCTATGATAGTTAGAGATCTAGAATCCATATTTTCATACCTTTCCATAGACATGTGACTTGACTATTTTTTGATGTATGGATTGAAAGTTAGAATAAAGACAAAAATAATAAAATTATATATATATCGATACATGTTACTATTCATGAATAGTGATGAATAGTATTGAAATAGTAAAATATAATATAAAATGCAATGCATAGTGCATTGATTTTCGTTTAATTATTTATACATCATACCTGATTTAAACTTATTATTTTGTATGGTCTAGCATTGTAAAAATGTCAAATCTGGCCAAATTGGAATTTGCCGCCCTTGATATTTCTGGCGATAATTATTTATTGTGGATCCTTGATGCTGAGATCCATCTTGCTGCAAAAGCACTTGAACAAACAATAGTGGAGGAAAATAACGCATCTCAGCAGGATCGCGCAAAAGCTATGATTTTCCTTCGCCATCATCTTTATGAGGAACTGAAATCAGAATACCTCAAGATAAAAGATCCATTGCTCTTATGGCAAAATTTAAAGGAGAGATACGAGCACCAGAAGACCGTAATCCTCCCAAGAGCCAGATCTGAATGGATGCACCTGAGGTTGCAAGATTATAAAACTGTCAGTGAGTACAACTCTGCATTATTTAAAATCAGCTCACGATTAAAATTATGTGAAAACAAGATTACTGATGAAGACATGTTAGAAAAAACATTCTCTACATTCCATGCCTCGAATATGTTCCTGCAGCAGTAATATCGAGAGCGTAGATTTAAGAAATATTTTAAATTAATATCTTGTCTTCTTGTGGCTGAGCAAAATAATGAGTTGTTACTGAAAAATTATCAGTCCCGACCTACTAGTTCAGCTCCATTCCCTGAAGTGAATGTAAGCTCAATTAGTAGACGTGGTCGCGGACGTGGTCGTGATAAAGGCAGAAATAATAGTCGCAATCGTGGACTTTATCGTGGAGGTTATCATATGATATTTAAAAATACCACACCATACCACCAGCAGTGGAATAAATATGAAAAGGGGAAAGGGTTACAGAATCAACCTCCTCCTAAGAAATCTGAAGATATTTGTTATAGGTGTGGGATGAGAGGCCATTGGTCACGTACCTGTCGTACGCCCAAACATTTGAGAGAGCTTTACCAAGCCTCAATTAAAGATAAAGAAAAAAATGCAGAATTGCATTTTACAGATTTTGATGGCCAAGTTGATATTTCTCATCTTGATGTTTCAAATTTCTTTGAAGATGCAAGTGGAAGAATAGACCATTTAATTGGTGATGGAGATGTCCACACTACTTAATTTTCTTGTCTATTTGTTCTAGTTTATGTTGTTTCTTATCAGCTTGTGTAATGTTTCCTTCATCTGCTTGTCTTTGTAATAAATGATCATGTTTTAATTAAGCACATTTAATATGTTATATAGATACATGGATCATATCAACGCGTTGAATATATCTAAAATGAATGGTGAAGCCATATGTCTGGTAGACAGTGGAACAACACACACAATTCTTCGCAAGAAAAAATATTTCTCACACTTGACATTACTTGAAGCTAATGTCAAGACAATCTCTAGCACAACAAAATTAATTGAAGGCTCCGGAAGGGCCAATATAATATTGCCAAGAAGAACAAAGTTATGCATTGATGATGCATTGTATTCTACAAAATCTACAAGAAATTTGATTAGTTTTAAAGATATCCGTCGTAATAGATATCATATTGAGACGACGAATGCAGATAATGTAGAACAACTCTACATTATTGCTTATATGTCAGGAAAGAAATATATATCAGAAAAACTTGCTGCATTGTCTTCTGGATTATATTATACTTCTATAAAAGCAGAAGAATCACCTGTAGTGATGCACCAGAAGTGCCTTGACCCAAAGAATTTTATACTATGGCATGATCGTTTGGGTCATCCAGGGTCAACAATGATGCGTCGAATTATTTACAACTCACATGGACATCCGTTAAAGAACTTGAAGATTCTGTTGTCGCATGATTATACATGTGCTGCCTGTTCACAAGGGAAATTAATTGTCAGACCATCTCCTTCCAAGGTAATTCTTGAGTCCCCATCATTCTTACAAAGAATTCACGGGGATATTTGTGGGCCAATACATCCTCCATGTGGACCATTTCGTTATTTCATGGTTTTAATAGATGCATCTATACGGTGGTCACATGTTTGTTTACTGTCTACCCATAATATTGCTTTTGCTAGACTGCTTACTCAAATTATTTGCTTACGGGCACAGTTTCCAGATTACCCAATTAAGTCGATATGACTAGATAATGCTGGAGAATTTACATCCCAAGCCTTTGATGATTATTATATGTCAATAGGGATTGATGTTGAACACCCAATTGCCCACACACATACACAAAATGGTCTTGCTGAAGCTTTTATAAAACGACTTCAGTTGATTGCTCGACCTTTACTTATGAAAACAAAATTACCTGTTTATGCTTGGGGACATGCCATATTGCATGCTGCATCTTTAGTTAGAGTCTGACCAACTGCTTATCATCAGTACTCACCATTACAACTTGTTATTGGTTAGCAACCAAATATTTCTCACTTACGAGTTTTTGGTTGTGCTGTATATGTACCTATCTCACCTCATAGCGTACTAAAATGGGTCCCCAACGTAGACTTGAAATTTATGTTGGTTTTGATTGTCCATCTATTATTAGATATTTGGAACCCTTAATAGGTGATGTCTTCAAGGCACGTTTCGCAGATTGAAATTTTGATGAGTCAGTCTTCCCACTATTAGGGGGAGAAAGGACGCAATTAGAAAAGCAACGAGAGATCAGTTGGAATATTGCAACAATGTCTCATCTTGATCCTCGAATGAGTCAATGTGAATCAGAAATTCACAAAATTATTCATTTACAGACAATTGCAAATCAATTGCCTGATGCCTTCACCGACACAAAGAATGTGACAAAATCACATATACCAGCTGCTAATACTCCAGCACGTATTGATGTTCCTATAGGACAATCTATTAGTACAACAACAAATGAATCTAAAACACGCTTGAAGTGTGGGAGGCCTGTCGGTGCAAAAGACACGGTTCCTAGAAAAAGGAAGACACAAGAAACAATGCATAAGCAAGTTGGTGCTCCTGAAGAGAACACAATATCTAAACTTCCTGAAGAAGAGAATCCTGAAGAAGAATTCCCATAAGAGAAACCTCTTGAAGAGATATCTCCTGTAAGTGATATGGTACCTGAAAATAATGAGATCTCAATAAGTTATATGAATACAGGAGAAAGCTGGAAAAGAAATAAGATTGTTGTCGACAACATATTTTCATTTAAAGTAGCTCTTGGCATTACCAGAAGTAATGAAGAGACTGAACCATAGACAGTCGACGAATGTCGACGTAGAATTGATTGGCCAAAATGGAAAGAAGCTATTGAGGCAGAATTACACTCATTAGCACAACGTAAAGTATTTGGACCTGTAGTCCACACACCTGAAGATGTGAAACCTGTTGGATATAAATGGGTATTCGTACGAAAACGAAATGAGAAAAATGAAATAGTACGATATAAAGCCCGACTCGTAGCACAAAGTTTCTCACAGAGACCTGGTATTGACTACGATGAGACTTATTCTCCTGTAATGGATGCCATTACGTTCAGATTCTTAATTAGTTTATCAGTCTCAGAAGGACTGGATATGCGTCTGATGGACGTTGTGACAGCCTACTTGTATGGTGAATTAGATAATGATATATATATGAAAATTCCTGAAGGATTTAAAATGCCTGAAGCACATATTTCATCTAGAAGCTTATATTCTATCAAGCTTCAACGATCGCTGTATGAGTTAAAACAATCTGGACGCATGTGGTACAATCGTCTTAGTGAATATCTATTGAAAAATGGATATGTGAATAATACAATTTGTCCATGCGTTTTTATTAAGAAATCAGAATCTGGATTTGCTATTATTGCAGTCTATGTTGATGATCTGAATTTTATTGGAACTTCTGAAGAACTGACAACATCTGCTTGTTATTTAAAGAAGGAGTTTGAAATGAAAGATCTTGGAAAAATCAAGTATTGTCTTGGCTTACAGATTGAGCACTTATCCAGTGAAATTCTTGTCCATCAATTAGCATTTACTGAAAAGGTTTTAAAGCAATTTTACATGGACAAAGCTCATCCATTAAGTTCTCCAATGGTTGTCCGTTCACTAGATGTACATAAAAATATTTTTCGTCCTCAAGATGACGGTGAAGAACTTCTTGGTCATAAAGTACCATATCTTAGTGCAATCGGTGCCCTTATGTATCTTGCCAATTGTACAAGACCTGATATAGCATTCTCTGTCAACTTATTGGCACGATACAGTTCTGCACCAACACAAAGACATTGGAAAGGAGTGAAACATATACTGCGTTACCTACGAGAAACAACTGATATGGGATTATTTTATTCCAAGGAGTCACAACCTGAATTGATTGGCTATGCAGATGCTGGCTACCTTTCTGATCCTCATAAAGCTAGGTCTCAAACTGGGTATGTGTTTACTTATGGTAACACTACTATATCCTGACGATCAGTAAAGCAGACATTAACTGCAACTTCTTCAAATCATTCTGAGATAATTGCAATTCATGAAGCAAGCTGAGAGTGTATCTGGCTAAGATCCATGATTCAACATATTCAAGAAAGTTGCGGATTATCTATAATCAAACATACATCGACGATATTATACGAGGATAATGCAACTTGTATTGCACAGATTAAGGGAGGCTACATTAAAGGTGACAGAACGAAGCATATTTCTCCAAAGTTCTTCCATACACATGAGCTCCAGAAAAGTGGTGATCTTGATGTTCAGCAAATACGGTCTAGTGATAATTTGGCCGACTTATTTACTAAGGCACTACCAACTGCAACATTTGAAAAGCTTGTGCATGGTATTGGTATGCGTTGTCTCAGAAATCTTTCATGAAGCAGATAATGTTTTTATTCTTCAGGGGGAGTTAAATACTGTACTCTTTTTCCTTCGCTATGGTTTTTTCCCACTGGGTTTTTCCTAGCAAGGTTTTAATGAGACAGTTTTAACATACCCAGTAGGTCATCCCAGGGGGAGTGTGACGTATGGGATGACGGCGGCTTATAGCCGCCATCCCTTCCGCAGCCCCCTCCTCCCTTACTCTCTCTCTCCTCTTTATATCTATAAATAGAGAGGCCTAAAGAGCCTCTCAGCAGAGAAAAAGAAAAAGAAGACAAAAAAAACAGAAGAGAAAAATCAAAGAAAGGAAGAACAGAGAGAGGAAAGAGAAGAAAGAGCTGTCTAGGTGAGTTGCAAATATCATGTTGTATTATTATTTTATATTGGCAATAAAGTTTTGGGTGATCCAGAAGATCAACCTTAAATATTCCTGAAGAATAAATATGATAAATATTTGATAGTTCCTGAAGAACTATTCACGATATCTACTTTATGTTAATTTATTTTCTCCAGCTTATATTCTTTACTTTTATAACACATTTTATAATTTGAGTTTAATTTTGATACTTAGGCAGTGCAGAAAGCAAGGTAATGAGCCAAACATTCCCTTGCCTAGGAAGCTAAGAGTATAGCTGATCTTCCATTGCCAAGGTTCATTCAACACTGACAAATTGTCAAAGTTCAAGCATATGGACTGGTTAACTAGAAAGATCCTCTGGAAGTTTAATTATCAATACATGGGTAATTAAATACACTCAAAATAAAAACCCTTTTGATAAAAAAACAAAACATAAGAATTGGTTGGTTTTATTCAACTCTGAGCAGCTCATTGCCTGCCCAAAATAACTCTGTTTGTTTGCTGTGACTGCTCTGATCCCTTTCTTCTCTTCCTCTCCTCGGAAGCAAAAGCCTTTGCAGATGTAGCGGAGACTAGGGAACACAACTTGGGAAGAATTCACTGTTTAACACTTGGGAAGGTCGCTCGGCGGCGGCGAGAGAGATTCATCGGGGCCTTTGCCATTGTCCACAACAAAGGCCATTTTAAGTCCCCATGATGTGTGTACTTCCAAATGACAATGCATGAACCAAACCCCTACCAGTGCAAAAAGGAGAATGCTGCAGATTAGTATCTAGAGGTGCATCAGTAGGGTCGGTACCAAACAAATCTTAGTCTATTCTAAAATTTTGAAATCAGAACCGAACTATCTCACAACTAAGTTGCATCGGTTCGGGTCAGTTCCATGGTTTGATTTGGGATTGAATTGGATTGGGTCTTTTCGATTCAAATTTCTTATTTTGTATAAAGTTTGATTTATTCATTTTAAATTTTTAAAAAATAAATCTATTTTGTATCCTTGATTTCCCATAAAGTAAAAAACAAAACATACAAACAAATCAACAATATTTTAAATAGAATATATAGTAATTCAAAGATATATACATATATATATACACAATATGTTTATAAAATTTATAATATAAATATACCTCGACTTAGATCAGTTCTCGGGTTAAGTCGGAGGCCAAGAATACTAAAATGATCTTGAGACTCAAAATCAAACTGAAACTGACCTCTCGAAATTAGATTGGTTTGGTTGTCGGGTCATTCGCTACTTTTATGCAGTACCATTCGATTCTTGGGACTTTACTCCTTAGAAAAATAGAATATAGAAGCAACTGAATGATCAACATGAGATTACCCAGTGCTGGTCTCCGACGATACTAGGAGTGTAGCTAGGCATTAGATAATTAGTACTTTAGTAGGTGAAGGTTTACCTGGATTATCTGCCCTGAATCGGATAGCAGCCCACCCACCCGACGGGACTCCAATTGTGTTCCTCTCAACAGGGTCAACAAGATTAAAATTCTTCGGATCCTTCTTCGGGTTGAAATTTCCCAATCCCCTTCCAACGGCAAAGAAATTGAATCCATGCAGGTGGATCGGATGGTTTTCTGGGGCTATCATTCCGGTGTCTTGCAACACTAGCTGCACAGTAGAGTTGTAAGCAAGTCTGTATAGCCTCGTCCCCTTCATGGTCCTCATGTTTGTTGGTTGCGTGCCCGTATAATTATACGCTACGAGGGGATTCCCGGGAAAATCATCGGTGAAAACGCCACTTATGTTGAAGAAATGGGCCTGAAGTAGAGAGATTTTCGGCATTACGAAAGTCACATTGTTGATGTCCGCCACCACTCTGCTGCCGTTAGCGCAAGTAGAACAAGGGTTGACGCCGAGGCTGACGGTGAAGAGAAGGCTATGGTCGACTGTTAATGGGACTTTTGCAGGATACAGCTTTGAATTCAGACTTCGGAGGGAGTTTGTGAAGGCTGTTGCTACTGAGGTGGCGTTTTTAGGCGGCGGAGCAGTGAGTTGGGTGGCGGTGGTGGAGAGGGTGCCGGAGTAATGTAACGTGGCAGTTGCAGTCATGTTGTCAACTGCAATGGGTGAATCCATGAAAGGTGAGGCTGCAACCAAGTACCGGCCGGTTCCGAGATCGGCCGTTAGAAGGGCGTTTGTGGTCTGGCCGGGTGCTATGAGAATGGTCTCAGCTTTGAATGGTTTTACATAAGTGGCGTCAACCTCCACAACCGTGAGCTGGTGGCCGGCGATCTTAAAGAAGAGCTCTTCGTTCAGTGCAGCGTTGATGATTCTTAACAAGTATGTCTTTCCTGGTTCCACTGGCAGATTGAAGCCTCCTGGGCATGACAAAAAAACTTGAAATTTCAATAAAGCAGAAAGAGGAAAAATCTATGCATTGTCGATGTAGGTATTTACCCTGTGACGAGCAGTCCGAGAGAGGTCCTGGATGGCCATTGATGGTGTGAGCGTCGGAAACATTGGGGGCCAAGCCTGATTTCATAGCTTCGTTGATCACAGCTTCAACATCTGATTTCCACCATTCACCTACAAGTTGTAGAAATCAATTATCAAGCAACTTCCATAGAGAATGGACTTTACAGCAGAATTCTTTGAATTTGTTTCCACATTATCTGTATGGGATGACGGATTAACTAGAGTTTCGAGCTTACCCAATATGACAACCACCTCCTTGTTGGGAGTTGGGAAGGGGTAAGGCACACCAAGCTTCGGCAAGATGACAAGGGCACCGTGGAGAGTTGCCCTGAGCCAGAGGATGTGCGCGTGCCATAGAAGAGTGCCCCTCTGGCCTGTGATGGTGAAGTTGTAAATATAGCTTTGCCCAGGTTGGATTGGGCACTGTGTTATGTATGCCGGCCCATCCGCCCAACCTGTGCGCAGTTGTCTTATCCCATGCCTGCTTATCATATAAGAAGCATAAAAAAAGGTTCAAACATTGATGTGTAAATATTAATAATCCAATTTCTCAACAAAAAAAAAAATAATAATCCAAGAAAATTTATGTTGTAGCCTCTAACAATTGAGGGTACATTCTATTTGTCTAGCATTATAGTTAAGCTTCGTTGAAAAAAAAAAACCCCAAGGCTCAGCCCACCCACTCAGCCCACCCACCCAGCCCACGGCCTATAGATGGGCCTGCCTTAGGTATATAGAGGTAGGTTTGGGGCAAAATTGAGGCTGATGGCTCGAAAGCTTAGTCCAAAAACTCACTAGAGGGCATATTCAAAGGCCTCAATGTCTCGAGATTTCTTATTGTTGTTCCAAATAAGTTTCGGTGGGCCAATATCAAACCAGGCCTATAAACCCAAATCCCTAGAACCTGGGCTTCAAATATCACTAATGGGCTGAGTTGGGCTGTTGACCAGCCGTGCTTAAAATTTTCAATCAACCGGCCCCACCCGTCCCGTTGCTGACCCACTATTATTGATAATAGAAAAATGTTATACATAAATAAAATTTTTAATGTATTTTCTTACTAACAAGATATAAGTAAATAAATTTTACGAATATTAATTAATATGAATTTCACTGTACTTTGTTTTGAAGTAAGAAAATAAATTAAAAAATTAATTTATATGTAACGTTACTCTTTGATAATATTTACACACTCACCAGTGAATGCTGACGTTGTATTTGACATGGTTGGCGACCTTTATAAGCACAGTGTCGTCCTCCCTTGCGTACAGAGTCGGACCAGGGAAACGCCCGTTCACAGTAACGATGGGCTTGGTTGAGCACAGCCTTGTCGTACTCCTCATCACCACCTGCGTACAATAGCCACACCCAGGAAAAAAGCAACTTAACCTAACTTTTTCCTTATTTATTTATTTATTTACCTATTTTCGGCTTCTCTATACTTTTTGAGATGTTTTACCATAATCTCTTGGAGCACCTTTCACATTTTTTTATTTTTTTCCTCCTCAATACTAGATTAATTACTCTCTTAAGACTCTTAATTAACTAATGCCCATAAAATATTAACTTACCATGACTTCAAAGTCAAGTAACACAAAGTCATAATTAATTGGTGTCTTGTTTATCCAGCTATTGGCCATCATATATATAATAACTAATGGATATGGACTTCCTTCATAACTAATGGATATGGACTTCGTGCAACTTGTGAGAATTTTTATATGTGACATGATACCATTTGTTTATGTACTAATATTTATATTTTTTATTTAAATATCTTGTAATTCCATGAATTATGCTTAGAATCTAAAAAGAGTTTAAGAATATCAACAACACAGTTCGTTGTCACAAAGGTAGGAGGAATTTTTCCAACCTAAGCTGAAGGAAATCCTTTTACATAACTAATTCAAACAAAGCTTCTCAAATAGAGAAACAAATGTTTTTTTTAATGTTTCCATAATTGTATATACTGAAACCCAAGGTTAGTTTTATCATTAAAAGGGGCCATACTATTGCAGCAACAGCATAATTATCTGTAACTTTAATTATGGGAAGGATCCTTTGGTAGTATGTAATTAATCCAGATTATAAACCTCTTTAACATTACCCCACATCAATATGTTACACCTCTAGGGTTAAGCATGTAACTTTGGTTGGAACTCCTAATAATACACCACTATAAGTTTGTGATTGGAATTCTCTAAACCTTTGTCTTGCTGACCAAAAATAAACAAAAGAAATGTATCAGTATTCTGTACTCCATGAAAAGCCTAGCTAGATGCCTTTTTTTTCTCTCAGATAAGGAAAAGCAAATCAAGGTGGTGACATGTTTTTCCATAATGAACAGTCGTCTAGGAAAGACTTTCATCAGTAGTTGATGGGTCAATTCATCCAAAGCATTTCACCGAACTATGCCTTGGTTAGCTACACTTTCCGTGCACAAAAGTTCATCTCTTGCATCTAACGCAAAGAAAATGGAATGTACATGGGAGTAATGCTATAAAAATATGTATACATGCATATATATATACACGTAGTTTGTATTCAAAATGGTATTGTTGAATTGATACCTATCATTTTAAAATTAAGGTACATATTAAAGTGAGATTTATTTACATGCACATATATACATAGTTTATATTCAAAATGGTACCGTTGAATTGAGACATATCATTTTAAATTAAATAAAGTACTTACTAAAATGATATTTATTTACAAAATTGTTACTGTCATATCATTCTGATAAAAAGTTTGGTATAAAAATTATGTAAAATTGGAATTTTCTTATCACAAATGTGACAACAGCCACAACATCAAAGATGAATGTACACGTGCTTCGCCATGAAATAAAATTATACATTGTGATTCACTATTTCTCTTATTCCCAATAAAGTTGAAAGTGAGGCCCAGAAATTTCTTCAAGTAGTGAGCTAGCTTCCACAGTCATTGGGTACAAATATAACGGAAGCTTTAAAAAATTCCAGTGTGAGGAGGGGCTTTGAACTATACAGAACTCAAGTGATTCTTATGATCTCTCTCATCCTGCAATTTTTCTAACTTTCTGCTAGCATTTATCAGGCTTCAACATGCATATGATCTCATTATCGGCAAATTTGAGAGTAGAATCCCGAACTAGTATGGTTTAACTCAATGCAGTGTATGCTAATATCATAGAAACACTCGTGGGTTTCTTAAAAAATGGTTGAAATGGCCTTCTGTCAATGTGATTTTCCCGAACGTGTTTGGTTTAGCTTTCAAAAACTGTATTTAATTTGTTTTTTAAATAGAAGAACTAAAAATGATACTAAAACTAGAAGTTTTTCCCAAAAACACTCTAGATTTAAATTGCTTTTATGAAAATTCAAAATGTGTTTTCACATATGAAAATAGAAACGATTGAGTTTTTGAACTTTTCATTTCATTATTTTTGTTTCTGAAAACATGAAAAACAACGAAAAAGAAGTTATTAGTGAGTTGAGAAAGGTTGTACTTACGTTGAACTTGTAGTGACGAATCCTGCACTCCACCAATGCAGGAAATAGACAAGCCACCATGACCAACGCGCGAATCCATGGCGCCATCTCTCTCTCTCTCTCAAATCTGTTTTTCTACTTTATTGCTGTACTTAGGCTTGAGATGGACCAAACACAACCTTATAAAGAGAAGGTCTCTGCTGCGATGTCGTTTTAATCAGTTAGGAGGATGGTAAGGATACTTGAGTTGAGAGGTAAGATCCTCTACGTATGAAACCAGAAACCCATTTGGAAGATTTCTTGTGTATTACTCAAAGCAGTTATCTATCAGCTTGGATACTTTTAGAAGCTAAGCTATATAAAGCTCTTAGTACCACTACTTTTATACTTTAAAATTGACTAAGGTCTCTGGTCAGAGTTGAGTTGGTTCAGCCAACTCAACCATGTATAGCTTATACCACACACGGTATAAGCTTCTCCACTCATCAACAGAGGTCAAGGAGCTAGATGACATGTTCAAGAAGTGAAACAGAGCCAACTAATCTTTCAATTTTTTCTGTAATACTTTTCACATATTTTATTCAAAGTGGGTTGAGTGACAGTTGGTTTAACAGACAGCTCCCAATTATAATACCGCGATTTCATAGTTAGTAAACAAATCCAAGTTTGTAAATAAGATTAATTTTTATTTTTATAGAAGCTTGAAGGGGCTAGGAGCCATGGCTGACAGATTCAACGACGAGAAGGTCTTGATTTAGTGACAGTTGAAATGAAAAACACATTGCGATTACAATGTACTATCATATATGTTGAATCAACACTAAATTTCTGTAGGTGGTTCTCTCTCTAGACTCTTCTACCCTAAACTTCTTCTCTTACTGGATAGTTCTCTTAAGAAATTTCTCTATCTCTTAGAGATTTCTCTAGTCTCTTGATCTAGATCTCTCCACCAACTCTCGGTTTTTAGAAGCTACCATGCACCGACATGATGATGCTATATAAGGGAGGCCTGAAGTCAGCAAGTGGGTGTATCGTGAGTAAGAGTGAAGTGTGTATCGTGAGTACTCGGGTAAAGTGGGTGTGTGCAAGAGTGAAGTTAGCAAGTGGGTTGAGCGTGTGATGTGGACTAATGTTGTGTGTGAGATTTGTGTTTTTCAGTGTGGGTCACTTTAGTGTGCATTTGTGTATACCATTGTTGTGTACAAGTGAGTTGTATTAATAAAATTTTCTTTGAGCATTTGGGTATTTTCACTGCTAACTCAACAATTTGGTATCAGAGCCAAGTCGGTCAGAGAGTGATTTTTGAAGGGTCATCAGGCGAGGGATATATTGGAGCCACACGGTCAAGAACTAGGTTTTTTGAGGTATTGCCATGTGGAGAGTTGACAGAGTCCATCGCTTAGGGACCAATTTCTCTGAGCGTTGCCCAGTGGAAGATTTAGTAAGAGCAGGAGGCTAGAGCAAAGCTTGGCAATCAGGGACTGTGGTTGAAGGCTGTTATACTCCTAACCCAATTAGACATTATTAATGTCACGTTAGGTAGGACGTAATTGCACAGATCATCGTGCCTGTGAACGACACCTTACCGTACCCCAAAAGGTAAATCATAAATTGACTAAACAGATATATATTTACGAATTAAGCAACCATACCGTATGATACAGGAAAAGTAAATCATAGGTTATGTCCTTACAAATGACATAAAGCATTATATAAAATTAAGACCCAATGTCTCATAAAAACATGGCAAGAAATAGAAGAAAAGCAGCCAAACCTTGCCCCCAAGACTCGACACTCCTGACACCAACACAGAAGCCACCGCGGCGATGACCAGGACTACAGTAAACCGAACTCCATCCTTAGCTCACCTGTCAACAAAGTCTGTGTGAGCGTGGGCTAAAAGTCAACTTGGTCACGGTAGATAATCAAATTCATAAAGAATGATAAAGAGGCATCACAATGTATGCCCAGGTATAAATGATCAATATATATCATGAATGCCTCAATGCAATGGCAGTTTCACCCACATGTGCGCACAAATTTAGATAATGTTGGCCTAATGAGTGATGGCTCGTTTCACCCACATGTGCGTGCAAATTTAGATAACGTTGGCCCAATGAGTGATGGCTCGTTATCAAGGATGCTCCATATCAACACCCTCTTTAGGTTAACCCTGTCGCGCTGCGACTTTTAACCAAGTCCTTTCGGCTTGGAAAAAAGTACGGTACTCTGTCATTAGAACTTATCTCCCTAAAAGGACGAGTGTGACTAGATTTGGACTTGAAATTGATTTGATTAAGGGCTAGTTAGAAATAAGAGCCACCACCTAACTTGATTAAGGTGTGTTAGGCCATATAAAACTAAGTATAATCCGAAAATTAAACTTAGGGTTTTTAAAATAGATTTTAGAAAACTTCTCTAAGAGAGAGTTTTTAAGAAAATAGGTTGTTTGGTAATCTTTGAAAAGTTTTAAGCTCCTTTGAAAGCGTGACTTCGATTTTGGTCTTCGAAATAGAAATATATGATCCGGGGGTTGGTCTAGTATAGGGAAGACATCCTAAGATCATTATCCTACCCCGCGCTTTTGGTACCTATATGTCTAATCACCCTTTATTCATTTACTAGAATAATCGGTTACTATTATCCACTTAATATCCACTTTAAAGTTTTGAAAACGGGGTTTGGTCATCACTTTTTAGATGAATAATGCATGATGCATGTTATTAAAAATATGTTTGAAAATATGGGAGTTTTGAAAGGATTTGAGATAGAAATCTTGAATTGATAGAATCTTTTGAAAAGGAAATTTGAGTTGAAATAAAAGTTATGACCACACCATTTTAGGTTGCCTACGTATGTCATTTGGTGAGAATCAAGTCATTCATAGTTTGGGCAAGGAGCCAATAGAAAAGAGACACATTGGGGCCTCTAGAAAGTTTTGAAGACGCTTAGAGGTCTTTGAAAAGGTTGGAAGACGCTTTGTGGTCTTTGAGAAAAGAGGACTTGAGAATTTTGATTTGAAATCGGATATTGAAGTGTTTATGGAATAGAACTTGAAGGTTTTTTAGAGTACTCTTGAAATGAGATTTTGAAGCGTTTTGAAATACTTTTGAACATAACTCGAGAGAGTTTTGAAAGTTTGATAATGGACTTGAAAATTGGACTTGGAGTCATAAGAGCTCTTATGAACTTGTCTTGAAAATAGTTTTCATGTACCCTTATGAAATGCATGTTGAATATTTAATCACCATTGAGAGGTTAGTTAATGAATAGTTGAACTCTTTAAGGCTGACTTTTGAAAATATTTCTGAAAAAGGGGCTAGAGACTTTCTTTAGGTTTTTATACCTTTAGGGTTATAGAACCCTATTTGATATATCACCTCCCTTGAACAACCTCACCAATGTGAAGCATATGGTTATTTCAAGGATGTGACTTTTAAAAATCATTTTTGAAAGTACCTTTTGAAAATACTTAGGGTTTTAGAACCCTAATATGGACAACCTTGAAGGTTGTACTTAATGTGTCACTTTTCTTAGAATCTTTTAATCATAAAGGGTTGGGGACACTTTAGGGTTGTGAGTTTTTGAAAACATTTTGAAAATAGTCTTTGGAAAAATGTTAAGTGTTTAGCTATTGAGACAAGTTTAAGAGAATTTCTTAGAGACATTTTTAAAGATAGAGTATGGGAATATTCGAAAAGGTTTTGGAGTTGATTTTTGAAACTTAAGAGAGTAGGATGATTTTTTAGTTGAAGGGTCATTTGAAAAGGGGTCCTTGAATTGGTACCTTAAAGCTTACGAACCTAAGTTGGGTTAATCTAAGGTTAACTAACTCGGGTTAGGTTAACCTAGGTTTGGGTAACTAGGGTTAGCTTGGCTTAGGGTTAAAGTGACCTGGGGTTAACTAACTAAAGTTAGGTTGACTAACTAAGGTTAGATTAACCTAGGATTACGGAGGCCTAAGGTTAACTAACTAATGTTGGGTTCATCTAGGGTTTGGTTGACCAAGGGTTAACTAACCAAGGTTGGATTCACCTAGGGCTAAGATGACCTAGGGTTAACTAACTAAAGTTGGGTTAACCTAGAGTTTGGTTGACCTAGGGTCAAGTTAACCTAAGGTTGAAGGGTGATTTTGGAAAGTGGTTTTGGCTTAGGGCTTTGGCATAATGGTTTAAGAAAGATGGTTTTGTGCATAAAATTTAAAAGTATGTTTTGAAAACCATTTTATGAAAACTACTCAAATGAGTGTTGGGGTCCTATGGTTGATATTTGAAAACCACTCAAGAGAGGATTGCTTTGGAACCATTTCACTCACAAACTCAAGAGAGCAAAACTTGTGAAAATCAACATTGGATAGATAGTTTTGAAAACTTGAAAATTAAAGAGAATGATCTTTTGAAAATTGGCTTTGGAAAACCACTTTTAACAAGTTGAAAACCACTCTAAGAAATAAGGGTCCATATAGTTGATTTGAATAAAATCACTCCAAAGAAGACTCTATGGAATCATTCCAACCACAATATTCAAAAGAACAAAACTTCTAAAAATCAAGGTGAAAATGATGATTTAGGGAAATCGTTTTTATGCAAGTTGAAGAGAGTACAATTTTGAAAACCCTTTTTGAAGAGAATCGTTTTTGAAAACCGTTTAAAAGAAAGTAGAGCCAACTCTAATGAACTAGGGTTCATATGATCAAGATAATGGGGAAACCATTCAGGAGAGAGTTCCAAGAGACTATTTCAACCACAAAAGTCAAGAGAGTAAAGCCCTTGAAAATCAACATAGAAAAAGAGGGTTTGAAAGCCATTTTAATGCAATTTTAAAAAGCAATAAAATGTAGAATTGCAAAATGAAGTCAAGGGACTTAAAGAGGGTTTTCTAAGGTGTAGAAATTGAAGGTTTGACCTAGGCTTCAAGGAACCAACTCCAGGACCATTTTTAGGTAATCTTTTAAATATGAAGCTTGAGAATGCGATAGAAATGGAGATAGTGAAAGTTTTGAAAAAATGGTCATAAACATGAAAATAAAACTAAGCATGCAAAACATGAACTAGATAACTATATGCAAAGGGGTCATGAAATCATGCAAGGCTCTTCACTACATAGAAAGGTGCTCTAAGGCCATACCATCTTAAAGTAGGTTTGTGAGAAGTTCCTTACACGGTGGCTCTCACAAACTTTCCTCTGGGCATGAATTAAGAGCTTCGTTGTTTCAAGCATGAAGAAAGGGGGGTAGAAGATGGGGATTAAAATAGAGAACAGTCTAAGTAGGCTAGGAAGGAGAAGAGAGGATTGGGGATTGCAAAAATGTAAAGAGAATACTACCTTTTGTCCTAAAACACTTTCAAACCTCCATGAATGCCTTGACTTAAGCTTGAATAGCCTTGAAGAGGCTTGAAGGAGCTGGAATGAGTTTTTCTATGACATTGAAAGCTATATAGATGTAGTGTATGAGTTAGGGGGAGATGGAATTTAGCCTAAGTGCTTAAAGTGTGGAATGTATATAGGAATTCGAGATTCTGGAACAGTTTTAGCAAAGCTTTGCTATTAATTTTGATTCTGGAATATGCAAAGGAGGAGGCATGTATTTATAGGCAAAGTTAGAGAGGACTGGTGCATGTAGTACATGCGCTTAGGCAAATTTTGCCCTAGTGCATGTGTTACATGCGCCAATACTGTTCCACTGGCAGAATGCCACGTGACACACATTGTATTAGCTAAATTTTAATGGCTAAGCAAAGTTTGATCGATCTGATCAAAATCTGGGCGCATGTAGCATACGCTCCGCCGTCAAGAATGTTCATTTAAACTTTGCTTTGATAATTGTGCCAACCGAGAAGGATTCAGGAAAATCGGTTACGTTCGCGATGTTTTTCTAGTGTTTCTCATGAATTTTGAATTTTCAGAAAGCTTGAAAGGTGTTCGGAAGAGTGAGATATCGTCTTAGAAAGTGTGCATGAAAACACATTTTTACGGAGCGTCTATGATACGCTTCGTGGGTGTTCAAAAGTAGCTGTTTGTGGGCCATATGATCGGGACCTTCAGGAAGCGATCTCTCCGATCGGACCATATCGACGGAAAGTGCTTTGGAAATACTTTTGGGAATTTCCTAATCCACGCATTTCTCAAGTCATTTGACGATGTTTTATTATCGGGGATTTGAAGAAAAAGTCAACCTTGACGGAGCGTTTGTAAGACGCTCTAGGGGTTACTAAAGGTGACAGTTTCGAGCAATGCAATAAGAGGCTTCGGGAAACGATCTATCCGATTGAGCCGTATTAATGGAAAGGCCTATGGACGAGCATTCAGGAATTCCCTAATTTACACATTTCTCAAGTCGTTTGACAGTACGTTATAACCAGGGAATCGGGAGAAAGGATAACCTTGGTGGAGCGTCTATGAGACGATCCAGGGGGATTTTTGTTAAGTCAAGAGTGTTTAGAATTGTGAGGTTCACCTTAGGTTAAATAAGGTTGTATAATGAGACCTACTGTTGAATACCTAGGGCTAGTATAGTTTCGAGGCGTGTTTGGATCGCTAGGGGTAAAACAATCATTTCTATCGGGATTGGTTAAAAAAAGTCAGAATGGGTTAGAGTGGCATGTTAATCGTGCTGGACTGTTCGAGGATGGTCTTAGAGGAGTTTTCCAGTGTTTAGTGAGATTTGTACTGTGCTGGGGTGTTTAGGGGCAAAACGGTCATTTTGACCATAGTGGACCTGAATGGGATCAGAATTGGACAGAATAGTGTGTTGAGTACGCCTAACTGTTTAGGATCACTAAGGATATTTGTTTTTTACAATAACCTAATTCAATTGTCAGTACATAATACACAATCTCATGGTGCCATCTTTTTTCTTCACAAACAAAACTGGTGCTCCCCACGGGGATAAATTTGGTTGAATGGATCCCTCATCAAGCAAGTCTTGCAATTGAAGTTTCAACTCGCGCAATTCGGCCGGTGCCATTCTATATGGTGAAATTGAAATCGGTATTGTTCCTAGTAACAATTCAATAGAAAACTCCACCTCCTTGTCTGGTACCACCCCTAGAAGCTCATCTGGAAAGACATTCAAAAAGTCTTAAACCATAAGGATCTCAGATAACTTCAGTTCTGATTTGGTAATGTCAACTATATGTGCAAGATACCCTTCACATCCTTTCTGCAACAACTTCTTAGCTTCTAAAGCTGATATCAAACAAGTTGCAACTCTATCTCTTTCTCCTTAGAATCTAAATTCTGCTTCCTTTGGCATTCGAAAAATAACTTCTTTCTTAAAGCAATCAATAGACGCATGATAAGAATACAACCAATCTATTCCCAATATCAAATCAAAGTCATGAATAGCTAATAGAGTCAAGTCAACTGTCAACTCATTACCCCCAATCTTCACCACACAATCTGGATATACGCTGTCTACTACTATCACATCTCCCATCGGTGTAGACACAAGTAAAGGTTGTGACAATAAACTACATAGTCTATCCAAATGCATACTAAAGGCAATAGAAACAAATGAGTATATGGAACCCGGATCTAACAACACATATGCCTCTTTATCAACCGTAGATACCATACCTGTCACAACGTTAGGAGTAGCCTGTGCATCCCTCAGTGTCATGGCATAGACTTGTGCTTGAGTGTGTGATTCAGTTGTCCTGACTTGTCCCCATTGTGCAATTCTTGTTGCTCCCTTATTTCCACTACCACCACCAATCACACCACCTACTGATGTTGTTGCCATAGGATTTTAGGTACAATGCCTAACTATGTGTCCTGGATGTCCACATTAATAACATATATCGAACCACGGTATCGAACAATCCCGAATCACATGCCCCTCAGCCTCATAACGATAGCAAACGATCCCTCCAGTGTTGCTCGATCTTGAACCATTCAGTTTAATTGGCGGCCTCCATGATCCTACACCCTTCGAACTGCTAGATCCTGTACCTTCCCCTCTAGAACTAGCTTGTACTCGACTCTGTTCCACAGTTGTCACAGTTCCTGAAGGCCTTTGTCAAGATGTTCTAGCTCCAGAATCAAATCTTCCTTTCTTGAACTGTTCTCGTTTGCTCGTATATTCTTTCACATCCCACTCCACAATTTTGGATTTGTTTACCAGTTCTACATACCTTGTGAGTTCAAATGGAGCTACTCGGGGCCGAATAGGCAAGTCCAAGCCCTGTTCGAACTTCTGGCATTTTGCACCCTCAGTGCACACTAAGTCGGGTGCAAATTTTGACAAAGCTGTAAAGGACTCTTCATATTCCACTACAGACATTCTCCATTGTTTCAATGTGATGAACTTTTGCTCTTTTTGATAATGGTAGATAAGTGGAAAGTATTGCTCATTAAAGATCCTAACAAATTGTTGCCATGTAATCGGTCTTTCTTTGGGTTGATCAATTAACATACGCCTCATAGCTTTTCACCAATTTTGCGCCTCCCTTTTCAACATAAAAGTAGCCAGAGAGAGTTTTTGTTCATTCATTACTGTCATCACCTCAAATATAGCCTCTAACTTTTTTAGCCATTCATTAGCCACTAATGGATCCGTTGCCCCCACAAACTTTGGCGGATTCAGCTTTATGAACTGTTCATGCAAGGTAGTACTCCTTAATGCAGGCCTTACTATATGAGCTTCCATATATAGTGTCGTAAGATTAGCAAGTCTGTTCGTGGCATCGGGGACACGTGATTCTTGAGTTATTTCTTCTGCACCTCGTACTGAAGCTGATGACTCCCCTCCTGACTCTTGCTGTGCCATTCTTTCTGTACTAAACCAGAATAAGTACAGAAGATACATAGCCCACACTAATCAACATCAACAACACCTTAAGGTTCACTGCAATCCTAGACAACAACTCCACAATGTAGCTTCGGTTATATACTTTGGCCGACAACCTACTCTAATATCAAGTTTTCACGCTCCCAATCCAATTAGACATCATTAATGTTACGTTAGGCAGGGTGTGATCGTATAGGCCACCATGCTTGTGAATGACACCTTACTATACACCAAAAGGTAAACCACAAATTAATTTAATAGATATATTCACGAACTAAGCATCCATACTGTACGATACAGGAAAAGTAAATCATAGGTTACATCATTACAAATGACATAAAATATTATATAAAAATAAGACCTAATGTCTCATACAAAACATGATAAGAAACAGAAAAAAAACAACCAAAGCTTGCCCTCAAGACTCGACACTCCTGACACCAACATAGATGCCACCGCGGCAATGACCAGGACTACAGTAAACTGAACTCCATTCTTAGCTCACCTGTCAACAAGGTCTATGTGGGCGTGAACTAAAAGTCAATGTGCTCATGATAGATAATCAAATTCATAAAGAATGATAAAGAAGCACCACAATGCACACCTAGATATAAATGATCAATATATATATATCATAAATGCCTCAATGCAATGGAAGTTTCACCCACATATGCGCGCAAATTTAGATAACGTTGGTCTAATGAGTGATGGCTCGTTATCAAGGATTCCCCACATCGACACCCTTTTTAGGTTAACCCCACATCGGTTAAACCTTAAATTAGCCCCACATCAGCAAAACCTTCCTCTATACAATGCAATGCAAGACACACAAGATGAATGTATGCAATGCCTCCTCAACCTCATAAATAACCTCTAATATACCATCGTCAATATTACCGCATATATATAATCACCTCATAGATATAATCACCAACACCAATCATATCAAAGACAAGCAATTCAATATGAATGAGATTATCATAAATCCCACCTATCACCACACTCACACCACTGTATGATTAGTCCTTAGTTGATGTTGATGGCTCTTGTCCTCCGTGAGCCCCTATCACCTCTACCGTGTTAGTTTAGGAATTTCAATATATAATTCAGTAATAATAAGTAATATAATGTATACACCTGAAACAAGTTATAGAACTGAAATTATATATTAGAAATACTTATGATAACCTGAATTAAACTCCCAATATAATGTAATAGCTGAAAAGTACCAAAATACACTAAATCCTCTAATCAGCCAAAACTGACACAGGCTTCTTAATCTGGACATAGCTTCGTGAGCTTATACGTAAAAATTTTAAAACTTTATGAATACAAATAGACGTCTCAGAGAGTATCCAAACCAAATTTTATATTTTTTGAATAGGCCTAAGTATTTATTTGGCATTTTCTAAAACAGGGCAGTGTTATAGAAACGAGAATTTAATTGTAGATGGTTTATTTTTGATAAATTATTAACATAAGTAAACAATATCTAAATGACCTGAAATTTGGTACAGATTATAATCAACTTTTCTCCTAGATACAAAAAAAATTTCATAATTTTTGAGCTATTCTAACTTGGTTGAATGCTCTATCAAACTAAAGGTTGCAGCTTTGGGTATCAAAATTCTGCAGTAGCAGCTTAACTTTGAAAAATCACCATAATTTGAATATTAAACATTGTTGGCTAAGACCAAAGCCCAAATTTCTCAAAGATTTCAAAGTTCAAGTGTAAAAAATTCAACTTGAAATAAGATGTTTAGATAGGCCAAATAACCTTTGAAAGTGGCTATTTTCTATAGATTTTCGTTACAGAAACTCTTCCAAATTTGGACAGAGTTTTCTCTCTCAATTCTTAACCAAACTACGCAAAATTTGAGCCTAAAGTGAAGGGTTTTATGTGCTCTTTCCAACCATGGTCTCAAAATTTAGATCAAACCTTTTTAAGGTTTTGAAACAGGGTTGACAGTGGCTACCCCTCATCCAGATTCTGAGTAGCAATCATGGTTGATGCTTCACTGCTTCAAGACAGCTTTTAATCTCCTATTCTAGTTCAATTCTACAAGCATGCAAGATCGGGAGCTGAAAAATTGAAAGGATAACAATTACTTTAAGTGAATAATCCGATCTCTGTCTCTCCTTCTCTCTTCCATTTTCCTCTCTTCTCTTCTAGCTTCTTCTTTTCTCTTATTTCTTTTGTTTCACCGGCCTTTCTTTCTCTCTCTCTCTCTCCAAAAACTTATTAGGTAAATGTATATCTAGGTGTCCCCCAACATTTCCTCACCTCATCACTTACAAGTTACATGTCACACCTCTATTGGTTCACACTAATGCACTCTTACCTTAAGTAAAAATATATTAAATGAAGTATGATAAGCTTTGTAGTATGTGAATTACACACACATGCACTAACATAATTTTACATATTACCTACCCATGCAACAAATACAATTATTTGCTGATGAAATTATAAAATTGAGGTCTCACAAAGGCGCCGTATGAGGGGAGATTATTGTTCGTGCACAATCTGGGATTGTAAAGCTGCTTGTCTGGGACAAGGCTTGCTTGGTAGTATGAGTGGTTGTACCAAGTCACAATGGTGGATCTCTAGTTCATGGGCGCGATGGAAAAGCTTAATAGCCAAAACTACAATATGAGGCAGATGTGCATGGAGTATTATTTGCAGGGGCATGATTTGTGAGAAGTTGTTGGCAATAGCGACACTATGCCACCTTTTACAGAAAATTTCAAGGAACTCCGGAAGTGGCAAATCAAGGTCGGGAAGGCAATGTTGGCGATTAAGACGACCATCAAGAAAGATATGCTGGAGCATATAAGGCACGCTACCATACCAAAGGAGGCTTGGGACACACTAGTTGCTCGGTTCTCAAGAAAGAATGATATAAGGCTTCAGCTCCTTGAGGGTGAATTAATGTCCACCATATAGAAGCAGCTGAGGATTAATGAGCACTTCACTAAGGTAAAGTCTCTCTGTCTTGAATTAGATCCTTCTTCAAAGATTAGTGAGAAATGAATAAGAATGATTATTATCCATGGGTTAAGACCCGAGTATTGGAGTTTCATTACAACCATACAAGATTGGCCAACACAACTTTCACTTGAACAACTAGAGAATTTATTGGCCAACCAAGAAATTTTGGCTAAGCAGATGGCTGGGGTTTCACTAAAGAATGACGAGAAAGCACTCTTTAACGGCAACACGAGAGGCCGACCAAGAAGATAGAAAGGACGGAGAGACACCATAGTTCAAGAAGAAGAAGATGATGATAATGATGAAGTGAAGACTCAGTGGGAGAGGAGTTCCTAGTTAGGGGGAGCTCAAAGGCATCGAGATAGATATCAAGGTCCCAGGAATCCCAAATGGCAAAGTAATGAGTGCTACAATTGTGGCAAGAGGGGGCACTTCTGAGATTGTCGTCTGAGAAGAACATCATTTGAGAAAAACTTGGTGACATCGAATGATCAACAGCAGGAGGCTGTTAATGAAGACGAATGGGATTTTGACTCATCCTTGGTTACAATAAGGGTTGATGATCTTCAACAGGAGAGTGATAGCGAAGTAGAATGGGCAGCATTATTCGCTACGAGGCTTGGTGATCACCAACATGAGTATGAGAGTGAAGAAGAGTGGAATTGTCAAATATCCTTTATTGTAATGAGGTTCAATGAGGAGGCATGCTCAGAAGCAAAGATAGATTTTGATGTAAAAGTGATCGAGGAGCAACCTGCCTTAGCCTCAAGTGCCACAGTGGAGTTCGAGCTCAGTGATGAGTCACTGCTAGAAGAGAATGATTCTGCATTAAAGAAGACATCTATATGTTGTCTGGTTAGTCAATCAGGATCATCATCAGGAGTGTTCGATTAAAAGCTTATCAAAGAGTCCCTGAGGAATGACGAGAATGAAATAGGGATTTGTGAAAACCTACAAGGAGAGCTACTTGCTATAGGCCTGGAGGATGAAAATGAAAGAGATGAAGGTATTGGACGTCTTAAGGATGCCATTGTTAAACAAGAAGAGTTCGAACAAGGATCAGGTGCTGATTCTTATAATCAGCCACGAAGAACTGGTGGCCAGATTATCATGGCTTCAGATGAAGAACCAACCTTTGATGATATTATTGGAGGCCCAATTTCAAATAAAGATCTGGGTGAGAAGGCGAAGATGTCGTCCAAGGATACAAACCTTCTTCATTGGCCTGGACAGCCTTCAACCAAGGCACAAGTGAAGGGTTGGCCGCCACCAGTCCGATTGATTCATAAAGGTGTCATCCAAAAGATCTATAGTGAGGAGAGCGAGAAGGATGGCAGTAACACTGCGACTGTTAAAGATGATGATCGAAAACTCAGGTGATGTCCCGTGAAAGATTGACGAAAGAATTCGTTGCTACAGTTCAAGAAGAGAAATTTAGTGTTGAGGGGCAGTGTTGAGAATCAACACTAAATTTTTGTAGATGGTTCTCTCTCTAAACTTTTCTACACTAAGCTTCTTCTCTCACTAGATAGTTCTCTCTAGAAACTTCTCTATCTCTTAAGAGATTTCTCTAGTCTCTTGGTGTAGATCCCTCCACTGACTCTTGATTTCTAGAAGCTACCATGCACCAACATGATGATGCTATACAAGGGAGGCTTGGGTCGGAAGTGTGTAAGAGTGAACTGTGTATTGCGAGCACTAGAGTAAAGTGGGTGTGTGCAAGAGTGAAGTCAGCAAGTGGGTTGAGCGTGCCATGTGGACTAATGTTGTGTGTGAGATCTGTGTTTAAGTGTGGGTCTCTTTAGTGTGCATTTGTGTATACCATTGTTGTGTATAAGTGAGTTGTATCAATAAAATTTTCTTTGAGCATGGATACTTTCACTGCTAACTCAACAGTATACACTTGACCCATGAGTATATATCGATCTATAACCAAAGTTGAAAAAGGCTTTGGTCATGTAGGGCAATATTAGAGTCTACTCCATAAGTAAATGTGTTAGTTATTGGATAGATGATGTTTAATTAAACAAGGATAATGGGTCGTATATATATTATTGGTGTGAGCTGTATTTTGCTATTCTAGCACGTATATTTTCATCCTTCCAGAAGAGTATATGTGTGGAAGAAAGTTGTTGTGGGGTACTTGAAATGGCTGAGATGTTAACCCCCAACACAAATTTGCAGTTGAGGAATGCCTTTCACAGATTTGAAGAAGTTAATCCGAATGCAAAGGAATTATAAAAGGTGCATGCATGGGAAACAGCTAATCACTGCCTGCATTAGCTAATTTTTTAATTATGGAATTAATCACACGCTCAGACTAACCTTTTCAGTGGATTGATCTCCTCTCTCTCTCACTCGTGCGCGCGCACACAAATATTAGCAGGAAGCCCTTCGATTGAATGCTCTTACAAGTCACAATACAATGAATTCGAAGAAAAAAACTAGGACGTCGTTATTAAAACATAACATTCAACATATATTTCCCCACTAATAAATGGAAATTTTTATATTTTTTTACGTAATTTTTATACAGAAAATTCACTAAAATGTGGTGTTTTGCTTAGTAAAAATAAAAATATCATAAACAATCATGTTATTATGTATAAAAAAATCTGTACAAAAATTATGTTTGTGTGTTAGTAAAATACAAGAAACAACAATCAATATAATAGTCACAGCAGCGGCCTGATATGTTAAAGCCAATTTTTGTCTTTCTTCTACAAAGATTTTGTCAAGTTCTTTTCTATGACGGAAGTGTAGGTTCAATTGAAGAATCAAATATATCCCATGTCAATCAGAAATAAAATTAACAAGAAAAAAGTAAATTGGAGAAAAATTCATTATTCTAAATTCATCAGTTCTGCTAATTGTCATCCAAGTTTTAAAATTTCAACATAAAGCAAAATAGAGCTGAGATGGTTCGTTAGAATGGTACGTAGCTGATATCTTGAAATAGAATCAATGGCAATGACAGCAGAATTGGTTGGATCTGCAAATTTGCAATAGCGCGTAAATGATGTCCATGTCAGAGAGACGTCTCAAAGTATCGTTGCCGTGCAATAAAATGAGGAAGCTGTAACTGTGTACACCAACCAACCCAGTTAACGAGGTCTTTGGATGATGTTTGAAAGAATTTTTTTAATAGTTTATGGATTAAATTTATAGCTCTTTAAATTATGTTTGACTCTCGTTGGAAAAAATTGGCTTTTGGGCTTAACTTAGGTTTAAAAAAGTCTTTAAAATAAGTGACTTTTTTAAAATTATTTTAAACTTATGAATTATTAATTATTTAAAGAGCAATCCAAACACCTCCTAAATTGGTTCGATAAGGAAGCTAAACTGAGGGGAGTGGGTAACAAAAACTAGTTAAGTAACTTAAAATAGTTTGTAGACAACATAAACTAAGAACTGTGGACTCGATAGTTAGTCGGTCAAAGGCCTAAACATTTTGTAGACCAACAAAAAAAAAAAAAAAAAAAAACTAATGAGGGGATTCAATGACCTCAAAAAAAAAAGAAGAAATCTAATGAGGAGATCAGTTTATACGGTTCAATGACCAATCAATATTTGATTAGGATTTATCCATAAGAGTTTATATACACATTATGTTTCTTCTCATCCAATGTAGGGATAGATCTCACCTCAACGCCCAGGTCCCAACCCCACATAACAGATTTGGCTAACTCATTTTAACAAGCCAACCTTTTCATATCACACCTACCTGCCCGAACTTGACCATTTGCCGGGCCTCTACAATCTGTTTTTGCCAATTCAAAAGTTTTAATTAAATTTTTTAATGCTTTTAGAAGGCCTCAAACTAGTTAGTAATCTCCCTCATGCCTGGGCATATACATATATATATATATATATATATATATCGGTAGTGTGGAATTAAATTAAGAGACTGTTTTATCCCTTTTTTTTTTTTTTTTTTTTTTTCTAATCGGGTGTCCGAGACTGTTTGCGTGCACCTTGACTAATTATAGGGCTTGTGCAGTTCTTCCATCTCATATAAATCAAATAATTATTGGGTCAAAGACTTTGGAGATGATCTCAAAGAATTGATAACACCTAAGAGATTTCAAAAATGACACCTTGAAAGAAGTAAATCCCTGTGTCCCAAGCCTTACACCATACCAACCCCTTGGAGATAAATGATAGGAAACCTAATTTAGCATTTTGTTCCTTGAACAGACAAATCGCTTAACAACTCCATTATCCTTGCTAGCAATCCTATCAAAGATTTCCCCAAGAGAGAGAAAGTATTGGGGTTAAAACAGGCAAAGGTTTGGAATTAAGCACGTTGTGTTGGAAGAGACATATCGATTGCGTGGTAGTAATGAGTAAAGGGAACCAAGAGTTGACGTGGTGATCAAGTTCTGATATCACAACCCCATATCAGATAAAAAAGTGTGAGGTTTTTGAGCTTATTAGGAGCAAGTTCTGATATCACAACCCCATATCAGATAAAAAAGTGTGAGGTTTTTGAGCTTATTAGGAGGTAGGCAGCACTAGTAATTTAAATTTTTGGAGAAATCTCATAATTGCCATAAACTCTTTAGGGCCACAGTTTTTTCTGGAAAATTAAACAAAAGACGAGCTTTAGAGAGAGCTTAGAATCTATGTTTTAGTTAAAGAGAAGAGGTAAATAAAATGATAAAAGAAACAGCAGAACCAAACGGCACGAGCGTTGAAGATTCATCCGCCGGTATCAAGATGTGAAGATTAACATGTTGGTTGAATTTGATTCCAAAATTAAGCTTCAAAAAAAGATGATGGAAAATAAAAAAGAAAAGGCCTGTTTCTATTTCAAAAAATTTTAATCCTATTGAAAGCGGCTAATTTTTTTTAAAAATTCATTCGAAGTTTCTTTATTATTCAAAATTACGTCTTAAAATTCACTAATTATATCCAGTATATCAAACTTTATGATTACATTTAGTGGAAGAGAGAACAGCTGTTTATGAGCTGGCCTTGCGTGCATGCATAAAAATAGGAGTGAGAAAGAGGAGTAGTACTCCTTGAATTCAACGTCCCTATATATTGTCAAACTCCCCCAGCAGAGAGGTTATATATTCAGCCGTTGGATCATGTAGGCATATATACGGACGTTACCAGAAATTATATTGAGGGCCATGAAAAGTGAAGGTAAAATTTTTTAGATTTTGTTGAGGGGTTAGATAAAAATTCTCTTGAATTTTAGAAGGTTAAAGTAAATTTTTAAAATTTTTAAGGTAGCCAATGTAGAATTTCTTGTCATAAATATTCAAAATTTATAGGGCTTAAATAAAATTTTATTAAAGTAGGGGCTGTGACCCCACGGTCGAAGCCTGATCAAGTGTTCATCTTTTGGGTTTTTTGAGATGCTTAAAACATCTGACTGCATGATGAGTATCAGGCAAATCAAGTGAGAACTATGATTTGTGTGCATTTACGGTTTGTTTGGAACTTGGAGAAGGAAAGAGAAGGAAAATGAATGATAAAATGAAATAAAACTATTTTTTTTCTTTGTTTGGTTTTGTAAAAAAAATGAAAGAAAAGTGAAAGAAAAGAATACAAAGAAAGACAGAGAGTGATTTAAATTTTTTTCTCCCTTTTCTATCGTTTTCTCTCTTAACTTGTTTGGAACTTGGGGGAAGGGAGGGAAGAGAAAGAGAAGGGTAAGAAAATGAAGGAAAAATATTTTTTTTTTCCTATTTAGTTTTCTAAAGAAAATGAAAAGAAAGTGAAAGGAAAAAAGAGAGAGAAGGAAAGAGAGTGATGTGAAATTTTTTTGTCTTTTTTTCTCTTATTTTCCTTCCCTTTCTCTCTCATGTAGAATCAAATAAGAAAAAAAAAAAGAAGAGAAGAAATATTTTAAAATTTTGCCTTCTCTTCCCTCCCCTCCCCCAAACAGGTTGTTAAAGTTTTAGCAATGTTAGCACGCTGGCTTTGTAAGTGTTGTCCATTTCAAGTGATAAGTTTATATGAATTTTTTGTTTTCATGACTTGATGATATTGTTTGAATATTGTAGACTTTGTAGTGACGAACATTGTAACATTTGATCGAAAAGATCCCTCTTGCCGTCGCTCCTCTTGCATTACCTATTCACGAACCACGATAACTTTTTTTTTTATTACTATTTGTTATGTAACCATATTCTCATATTTTCGTGATCGTGCACATGCATGACCACATTATAGTATCCCGAGAGGAGATTCGAACATTATAGTATAACCGAGAGGAGATCCTTTTCCTAAAGATTTATACATGCCTTAAGCAAGAAACCAAACTGAAAGACAACATTATAGCATCAGATCCACAGAATGATCAAATTGTGTCTGATCCAACACCCAAAAAGAAAAATTTGACAAATAGATATCAATAGTACTACTGATGATAAATAGATTCTAATTAATACCTCACTTCCTGAAGGCTTATCCTCCAATTGAGCGCAATACTTTGTTCACCAAGTTGTCCAAACTCAAAGTGGATGAGCCATCTGGACCGGTGGCCTTTTCTGCCAATTTCTTCCACTCCATGGCCTTGTTCTTCATTTTCTTACCCAGCTGATCTCCTCCCATTACCCCTCTTATAAGTTTTTCCACTTCTTCTCTCTTCACATCGTTATCAATCTCCAAGCCAACCTCCCACTTAGTGCAAATATATTTACAGTTTGTCTGCTGATCCCCGAAAAACGGCCAACAAATCATGGGGACCCCTGCAGACAAGCTCTCAATAGTCGAATTCCATCCACCGTGTGTTAAGAAGCCTCCAACTGATGGGTGGTTCAGGACTTGCTCTTGTGGGCACCAGCTTGCTATTAGGCCTCTTTCTTTAGTTGCCGCCACGAACTCAGGCGGCAGAATTGCTGAGTCGCCAATAACCAAGTCAGGCCTAATTATCCACAGAAAGTAGTGTTGGCTATTAGCAAGTCCCCATCCAAACTCTACTAATTGTTGCTGCGCCATGACTGTTATGCTCCCAAAATTCACGTAAACTACAGAGTTGGGTTCCTTGGAGTCGAGCCATTGGAGGCACCCCAATTCTTCTTCCCATAAATTGTCTCCAATAGACTTTAACTTGTCTCCTTCCGAAATATGATTCAGAAGCAACTGAAGAGGGCCAACGGTATAGACAGACGGAAACATAGATGAGAGAGCATCGAGTAAATCCCGCTCCAAAGCATCAAAAGTGTGAAGAATAATTGCTGAAGCTTTAGATGACCTCTCGGCTGCTTCCATGCAGAAGTTAAACACTACATCAGCCGGATCTGTAGTTCGGACAAAGCTTGGGAGATCTTTCAGCCGAATATCTTTCATTCCAGGAATCCAGTCTATAACCGTATCCAAGTATCCATTTGTTAGACAGCTTGTATCTATACACATCAATGATGTCAGCCTAAATTTGTACACTAAGAAAGTAAACATAGGCTTCATTAATTAGTTCAAATAATTAGGCATAGATTTACAGCCACAAATACTCATGTTTACCTTTAAGTGGAGTGAGACCTTTTTCTGCTAGAATATGATACTGATAAAAGCCCATAAAACCACAAGCAGCGAGAGTCCAAAACAGTATGACAGGAATTCCTAATTCTTCAGCGGCTGTGATGGTGAATGTCGTAAACCCATCCGAGATGATACAACTGACCGGAGGCATGTTCAACGACCCGGCACTGTCATTGAGCTTGGCAATGAGGCTAAAAAATGACGCTAACCAATTCTCCCTAATGGATTGACAAAGAGCAGTTAAGTCTTGGGTAGCATTGGCATCCGAAGGAGGCAGGCCATCTGGAATCGTTTCGAATCGGAAACCGGGGAAGCTGTCGGGAGAATCGGGTCCGGCAGCTTTGAGTAAGCGCTTGTGGTTGTACTCTGTGTTGACGAAGGTTATGAAAAAGCCATTATGGTGGAGGAGCTTTGATAGTTTCAGCATTGCTTTTATGTGGCTCTGAGCTGGATATGGTATGCAAACGACGTGAGGCTTATCGGCCGCTGCCATCGAACCTCTCTCTGCTCCGATGACTTGTTGAATACTGCTGTTGCAAAGGCTTAAATCATCTCTTGATCTCAGAAAAATTAAAAGTTCTTGATCTTTCATTGAATTAAAATAAATCCGAAAATGATACCACACGACACCGTTTGTGATTACTTAATACGTCCTCTGCAGTCATCAAATCTGTTTGGGATCTTCGACAAAAAAAATAAAAATTTGTATTTTGTTTAGCTACATAAGCCAAGTAGCTAGATGAC
Source organism: Euryodendron excelsum (assembly GCA_033060915.1). Taxonomy (NCBI): domain Eukaryota; kingdom Viridiplantae; phylum Streptophyta; class Magnoliopsida; order Ericales; family Pentaphylacaceae; genus Euryodendron; species Euryodendron excelsum. The sequence continues at coordinate 10,128,379 of CM065382.1, forward strand.
AATGTTCAGGAAGTGAAACAAAGCAAACTAATATTTCATTTTTGCTGTAACTTTCACATAATTTAGTTTAAGTAGGTCCCAAGTTTCCAAATAAGAAATTTTTGTATTTTATGTTATATTTAGAAACTTGGAGGTGGAGCCATGGCTGACTGATTCAACGAGGAACGATCCAAAGGTATTGATTTAGTGAGTTGAAATAAAAAAAAAAACACATTATGATCAATCAGTGCACAAACATATATATACACGAGACGTGACACATTAATAATTAGATATATGATCTTTAATTAGAAAGGACAATATGTGTCATAATGTATTATTGGTGCGAGCTTTATTTTGCTATTCTAACACGTGTATTGTCATCCTTCCAGAAGAGTTTGTATAGAAGAAAGCTCCAGTGGGGTACATGACATTGCTGAGATCTTAACCCAACAAAAATTTGCAGTTGATGACTGCCATTCACAGAGTAGAATAAGGCGAAAGAATTGTGTGCATGAAACAGCTCATCACTGCCTGCATGCATGGAGTTAATTACATGCTCAGAGCTAACATTTTTAGCGGGTTGATTCTCTCTCTCTCTCTCTCTCTCTCTCTCTAGTAGAATATCGACTTATAATACAATGAGTCCAAGAAAAACAACCAGGACCTATTTATTGAAACATAGTATTGAACACATATGTTCCTCGTTAATAAACCTATATTTATACAACTATTACATAGAAATTTTCCCCAGAATAATATAACATTGATATATTTGAAATTATGAGTCAAAACCGTCAGTGCTTTAGTTGGAAATTAAAGGTCTACGTACAAACAGTCGTTTTGTTTTGTATGAAAAATTTGTACAAAAATTCAGTTAATTAGAACCTTAATAAAATACAATAATCAATGACTAATAGAAATTAAAACCAATTTTTGTCTTTCTTCTACAAAGATTTTGTCAAGTTCTTTTGTGATCGAATTGTAGGGTGAAATTGAACTATCAAATATATCCCACATCAATGAGAGAAAAAATAAATATCCAACATATCAAAAATTTATAATTACATTTACAGCCTGCTCGGAGCTTGGGGAGGGGGAGGGAAAAGAAAATGACTATTTACTTTGACTTCCCTTTTTTACTCTACCTAGAGTGGGAATGGAAGGAAAAAGGGAGGGAACACTACCAAAAAAAAAAAAAGGATCTAGTGGCATTAATTTAATGCCATTTTTGAGAAAGTGCTACTAAATACATATGTAATGGCATTTCTTGAAAATTTTCACTGCACCACGCGCGCGTTGCATTCTTTGAGTGGCATTTTGCTGGAAAAACGGCACAAAAAAACAAAATTAGTGTCATTTTAAAAAATGTCATTGATCCACAATTATCTTGCCTCCTAATAGAGAGTCCTAAACCGCGCCAAAATGTTGTCATTTTAAATTGGAGGGAAATTTTCATTCAATTTTTTTTCATTTCCCCCTTTTTATTCAAAAAAGCCCCATTCTCTCTCTCCTCTCCTGTGGCAAAGCACCAATCCATAGCACAGGCCAAGAGGAAGATATCGAGGCATAGCTCGAAGATCTCCTGACACCACTGGCAAGGAAGACGAAGACGTCATTCACGAAAGTTCTAAACTTTATAAGAACCAACCCCTAGAGTATAGATTCCTTAACTCGGCAAGGCTTCTCTTCAGTTGGTAGAAACAATAGATAGATGTATATATGTCTATGTATCTATACTCTGTATTCCATGTCTCTGCATAATTTCCGATCTGGATGGTTCAAAGCCTTTCTGGCAGAGAGATCCACTATTAGTATACACAAAGAACTTTAACTGCTTCACATCCGGAGATTAGATAGGTCATTCTACTTCATAGCAATATAATTTAATTATATTATGTGATAATTGACCAGACAAGAAGATATATAATTTACGTTTTCTCACATCAACGACAATAATCAAATTTCGTGTAACTGGCCGACAGCTCCATTATCTCAGTGGGCCAATTAGGGTTGTGGATGCAGAAAGGGGTCCAGCAAAGCCAAGGGATCTTCTTGAAGTTGAAATATTCTACTTGGGTCCTCTCCGTAGGGATAATTGGATTTATACAGCAACATTTGACAGAGAAAATGGGGTTGGTTTTTTGATTGACCATTTTTTGCGTGCAACCAAAGCCATCTGGTATTTTGAAGGAATATATGCTTATTCTCCTTACATAACACTATAACAGGTAAAATTTTGGTCTTTTTCTTACTACCTTTTTGACTAGCCTATATACAAAAACAAGTTCTGGCCCCATTTTTTCCTAAAATGAAAACAATATATATATATATATATATGTCTTTTCTCCTCACCCGCCCATTAAATTTTTATGTGTCTACTTATGTTAATTGAGAGAAAGAAAGCTTGAAGAAATTGGTCATCAAACTTTGGAATTATGTGAAGTTTTGCACTAAGCCATTGGCAAATCTAACATCACCCAAAGGTTGCCTTCTTAACAAGGTATATGATTTACTTACAGAGTTGTACAAATGTGTGGAAGTCATTTTAGAAGCGCTTTTAAGTTTTGACAGGCTACCTTTCTCTATAAATATGTGGAATTTTTGTGCATCATTATTGGTGTCATGTTATATGGACTCAAATATGCTTGCATGGTCTAGAGAATTCATAGTTAAAGTATTGACACTAATACTGTGTTTGGAATATGAATTTATCAAAAAAAAAATAAAAGAAAAAGAAAAGTTGAGATTTTTATTCTCTTATTCCTTACCATTTCTTTTTCTTTTACTTTTCTATCACGAAATCTTTGATTCACACAGTCTAAGTTTGACTATGTTTCTAATTTTTTTTATGTTTTAATCTTCAATCGTGATTGGTCTAATCTTAATAGTGTCTCTGTATATATATATATATATATATGCATAGTTTGCAATATCTATTTTATAATTACTTTTAGCGCAACTTTTTTCTACAATCTTTGACAATTCTTTTCAAAATTCTTTCAGTGTTAAAGAAATTCAATACCTAAACTAAATCTCCTTTTTTTTATATTTTTTTTGCAGCTAAAATCAAAAGAGAAAGGTAACTGAAGAAATCAATGTGATTATTGGACGATGTTGGACTGCTCCTTCGTCACAAAAGCATATTATTAGAATATATTGTTTAAAAAAAATTGGATCTAACACTTTGAGTTTTAGGTAGTTTGGTGTTGTAGTCGTCGTTGTAATGTTTTTGGTTTGGAACATTTTAGTTAGACTACAATGGATTGTTTTGACTGTATTTGTTAGTTTCATCGATATTGTAATTGTAGTTTTATAAATAAAGTTGTATTTCTTTTGCATATAGAAGGAAATTATTCGTGGAATTGAGAATGAAAATAATTCTATTTTATATTTGTTTTGTTTTTTTTTTTGTTTATTTTTAGTAGCAACCACAAATGCCCCTAATGGTGCACTTGTGAACCTACCAATAAAGTTGGGGTGGCATTTCCAATGCCACTGGTGTAAATTTAGGTATGCCACTTAAAAGTATATATTGGGACATTTGGAATTGTCATAAAAGCTGGAGTGTAGAACATTGTAGTGACACTTTGAACTGCCACTAATACTTAGGATGGCTTTGGTATGATGTCATTTTTCAAGAATGGCACTAATCTAAGAAATGCCATTAGATGTGTTCTATAGTCTATTTTGGAAAATTTTTAAATTAATCTTCCTTTCTTTCTTTACTTTTTCTCCATTTTGTTTGTAAAATTAAATAAGAAAACGAAAATAAATAATTTTTTTTTTTCCCTTCCTTCTCTCAAGTTCCGAAAGGAAGAGAGCGGCTCTTAATGAGCTGGGCTTGCAAGTGATACATCTAATTATATCGAGCATTTTTTGCTCTGCTTATTTGTTCTCCGTGTATGTTATTAATTTCTCTTGGGTCCCCTAATTTTTTTTGTTTTGCATGGACTGGCTAAAGCCCATAACAACTAGCCCCCAACCAAGCCAGAGCGGCCTCACCCTCCAAGTCAATCATTAGCAGCTTACGAAGAGATATGATTTTTTTTTTTTGGTTACCTGGTGCAACTTATAGGAAATGGTATTTTCATAAGATTTAAACAAAAAATTTTACCAAAACAATTTAACGATACCAATTTTGGATTTAAAAATAATCTCAATAGATATTTTATTTTAAAATAAAATATTTACATTTAACCACATCATTGTGCATATAAATTTTATTTCTACATGATCGCATATAAATATATAAATATTAATATCATAACAGAAGCCATGTACATGTAATAGTATCTCAGTGTCATAGTGATGAATAGAGTAGTTTAATATAGAAAAGGTTTCTCTTGCCTCGCTCCTGCTACGTAGGTATGTGTAATGTGTTGATGTATCTACTCATCCGTGAACCACGATGACTTTTTTTTTTTTTTTACTATTATTGTTATGTAATTATCTTAAATATTTATAGGTTAAGCAAGAAACCAAACCAAAAGACAAAATTATAGTGTCAGTGGAATGATCAAATTGTTTGTGATCCAAAACCTCACTAGTTATTCCTTCGTTTGTATCCTAACAATTACACACACTCAAAGAGATGACAAAAAAGATAACAAAAGCTAAATTATTAGGGCCTATTTAGAACTTGTGGAAGGGAAAGGAAGAGAGAAAGAAAATAAAAAAGTAAGTGAAAGGAAATTCACTTTATTTTATTTGAAATTCAAAAGTAAAAAAGATAAAACATAGCTATAGAAAATAAAAGAGGAAATAAAAATAAAAAAAATGAAAGAAAAAAAAAAAACTTGCTTCTCCACTTCTCTATCTTCTCTATTAAATTATAAGGCAAACAAGGAAAGGAATACAAAAACAAAACAAAACAAAAAAATAATAAACAATACTACTACTTTCGACGAGGAATAACAAATGGATTCCAAGTGCAAGTGATGGTCATATGTCAAATTCGAATTCAAAAAGATCACTCCAACAAGATCCAAGAATGAATATTCGATGCCAATATAAAATGCCACAGCTGGCTTCGGGGCTTAAAAAATTGGGCGGGTCAAATAAGGATGTTTAATTGGAACCAACGTCCCTGTCAAGACTTCGTTAGCGCCTATCTGCCGGCAATGCCGATGTGAAGTGTGAACTCTCTTTATTTTTCTCATGGTAATTGTCAGCTGTCCATAGATGTTTTGTCTCTGGGCTGGGTTAGATCCGCCACCAGAATTTGTAGAATGTATGCTATTTTTATAATGCAAATATACCTTATTGGGTCTTTTTAAAGTGATAAATTCAAGTTTATTGTATAATCTTTTTTTTTTGTATATATACAAAATTGTTTATATAAAAAATTCGTCTGTGCTCAAAATTGTGTTAGAGCACTATTATGTAGGCAAACCAAAATCCAAAAATAATGAAAAAAATTTACTTGTTTTGATGTAATTTTTTTGTTACTGGCATTTTAACTTAAAATTCACTGAAAGAGTCAAAAAGTTGAAGTCAACATATCTTTAAAAAAAACTGCATCCAAACAAGAGCTCACTGTGATTTCATTCTTGATCATATCATTGTGATTAAAAAAAATTTCCATACTTTGGTATCGAGCTACAGGTATTAGCTTGGTAATTTAGAAAAGCTATTCTGGTGTTTAGTATGCTTGGACCTTCAGTCCCCTTAAGGGAAAGAAGAAAAATCGTAAGACACTTTTAATTTTTCTTGTTTGGTTGTGTGGAAAATTTGAGAGAAAATAAGAAAAATAAATAAATATAACTTTGATGAAATCAAATTCTTAGAAAAAACTTAAAACAAAATTGAATTTGTACCTTTTCCTTTTATTATTTTCTTTGCCCCTCTCTCTCTCTCTCTCTCTCCTTAATTTTCTCTCATTTTTCAAGACTCTAAGAGTCCAACATAGCGCAAGGAATGATGCAATCATTAAGTCCTGGTATTGAATCTATGCCGTTTGGCAGCTCTCATGGTCATCACTCGTTATGAATTGAGAGACTCACACTCACCCATTATGGTGCTTTTGTCACTTTGAAAATTCTTCACTTCACATGTTTGATAACTCACACAGTAGTCATGGTGGCACCATCCTACTGTTTCAAACTTTGGTCAAATTTGCTTGTTTCAAAACTAATTTTGATTCTTCAAGATGGGCAGATATTTGGTAGGTCTGGCCTATTGGATTTATTTTTAACATTCTACTTTCTTTTTCTTTTTTTTTTCATACCATATGCCCAGTTTACCATTAATTTTAACTTTTTTTTTGTTTTGTCATCCTATGGTTGCTCTACCACAAAAAGTTAGTAACTTGTAAATCAAATAATACAGTTATTAGATTGCCAAAAATCATTGTAATACTGTGACAAGACTGTATAAACATGAGATTTATAAGCAAGCTTTCAATTAAGGTTTGAATTCTTTAATATAATAAAGAGTAGAGTAATATTATATATAATTACATTTTTTTATTTTATTTTATCATTCTATCACAGAATAGTGGGCCAGCCCCCTCTCAATAAACACAAATAAGAACTCACTCACTTATGTTATGGTGAAAATAATATTATGTGATATTTTTAAGTGAATATATTGTTTGTAAAAAAATATTTGATGTGCCCAAAAAACAATTTTTTTTCTTCTTCTTTTTAATACGGAACCAAAGAAATATATTTGTCGTATGTTTGCGGATTGCTTTGAAAAACTGGCCAAACAGGCCGCATCGCCCACCGGAGAATCGGAGATACAATCTCTCCCTTTCCTTATCTTTGTGCGTTTACACAGCGACACCGCTGGAGACTTTGACTTTCAGGACACACACACTCTCTCTCTCTCTCTCTCTCTCTCTCTCTCTCTCTCTCTCTCTCTAACTTATCGTTAAAAGAGTCTCTCATCATTTGCATTATCATCTATATTCAAATCAAAAGCAGACCCCTCCCAAAGAAAGATCAGTCTGTAATAAATCTCCACTGTGTGAGCAATGCCCACTGTTTTTGACTGTTCACTTGAGAGTAAATCCTCGTCCAGCAACTCAGCTATGTGAGATCTGTACTGTACAGGAGGCAAAAATGATTTCTGGGTATTGCATAAAATTGTCAAGTTCGTATCAGATTCATTCTATTTTGTTCTGTTCTTTATTTATTTATTTACTTCCTTCTATATGTCTCAAAAATTTTTTTTTTTGTTTCCAAGTTTAGTGAAATGGGAAATAATATTTTCATCTGAAGGATGTGAATATCTTTCATACTCTAGCTGCTCAAATAGTTTGTTGCGAGTGTTACTATTTTTTGCAACCCTTCCACTCCCTGAACTTCCCAGAAGATTTTCTGAGATAAGTTTGAGTCTTTGATTTCTCTACTTCTAATTTGTGTTTCTTCGGTATATGGCATATGATTGAAGCTATATAACTGCCCAAGATGGAAAGACAAGAAAATTGGGAAACAAAAATCCCAAAATCACCACAAAAAAATTATTATTCTTCCATTTCTCCATGGCAATCAGATAGTTCATAGACTTGCACTGAAGAGGAAAAGGAAAAGGAATGGGGAAAAATCGTAAATAATAATGTTTTTCACTGGAGCAAAATTCTCTCTCTTGGGTTTCTTCAAAGCTCTTATCCTCCTTTGCAGAAATTCTGTCTGATCCAAAAGTCTCAGTATATATACTGCTAATGAATTGGCTTATGTTTGCTTATCTTGCTGTCAATGGTAGTTGTTTAACTTATTGAATTCTCATTCTATGAAAAAAAATTCCATCTCCAATTTGTCTGTATTTACCACTTCTGCAGTATTTGAGTGAATCCCCAAACAGAGACAATCCCTAATCAAGCACACACCAGTTTCTCGAGAAAAAACCATGGCAGAGGACGATGTGCATACTAAAGATGGGACGGTAACCATGGCAGAAGACGACATCTACACTAAAGATGGGACGGTAGATTACCGGGGTAACCCTGCCAACAAGAAGGAAACGGGAACCTGGAAAGCCTGTCCTTATATCCTAGGTATTTAAGGTTTCTGCTGGTTATTTATGTTAATTAGCATAACTTGATAGTTGTGAGAAGATGTTTATTGTTTCTTATGTTCATCGACAGGGAATGAATGCTGCGAAAGATTGGCATACTATGGAATGAGCTCAAATTTGGTGCTTTATTTCAAGCATCAACTCAACCAGCAGAGCGCCACCGCTTCTAAAAATCAGTCAGATTGGTCCGGGACATGCTACATCACTCCTCTGATCGGAGCATTTCTTGCTGATGCCTATCTAGGAAGATATTGGACAATTGCCTGCTTCTCAATCATCTATGTTATTGTAAGTCTGATTCGTTGAATTTCATCAATGTTTGGCTCGGTTTTAAGGAAAACCAATATGGGTCATTTTAATCCATCATATTTGTATGTTTACTTTGTTTTTTTACAACATTATATAGACTTGATTATATGCTTTCAAAGCCTCAAAAAACAAAGTAGAATGGTTATGAATATATGAAGAAAAGCTGAAAATATATCAATTGCTTGTAGGGAATGACATTGTTGACACTGTCCGCAACAGTGCCCGGCCTAAAGCCAACCTGTTATGCAAAAGATAATTGCAACCCAACACATACACAGAGTGCAATCTGCTTCCTTGCTCTTTACCTGATAGCACTGGGGACTGGAGGGATTAAGCCTTGTGTCTCGTCCTATGGAGCTGATCAGTTTGATGATGCTGATGAGGCCGAGAAGAAACACAAGAGCTCCTTCTTCAATTGGTTCTACTTCTCCATTAATATTGGTGCACTTATTGCCTCTTCTGTGCTGGTTTACATACAAGATAATGTAGGTTGGGGATGGGGTTTTGGCATCCCAGCCGTTACCATGGCAATAGCTGTAGCAAGTTTCTTTTCTGGTACTCGTTTGTATCGGAACCAGAAGCCTGGAGGCAGCCCTCTGACACGCTTCTGTCAGGTGATAACGGCCTCCTTTAGGAAATATCGAGTTGAAGTGCCTGCAGACAAGTCTCTTTTGTATGAGACTGCAGAAGTAGAGTCTGCTATCAAAGGAAGCCGCAAGCTTGATCACACGAAAGATCTTAGGTAAGTGTCCGAATTGATGAGTTTGGCTTGTTGTAACATCTCAAACTTTGATAAGAGAATTGCTCCATTTTTCTTCGTTTTTTTCATCCTGCAATTATTACAGCATTTGGCTTGTCGTATGCAGTTTCTTTGACAAGGCGGCTGTGGGGATACAATCAGATCATAAAAAGGGCTCAATAGACCCATGGAGACTGTGCTCTGTGACCCAAGTTGAGGAGTTGAAAGCCATTGTGCGAATGCTTCCTATATGGGCCACTGGAATCATCTTTTCAGCCGTATACAATCAAATGGGCAATTTTTATGTGTTGCAAGGTGAGAGAATGGATACTGAGCTTGGCAACACTGGCTTCAAGATCCCACCAGCATCACTTGGCATTTTCGACACCCTCAGTGTCATCTTCTGGGTCCCAATCTATGATCGAATCATTGTCCCATTTGCCAGAAAATTCACTGGTCACAAAAATGGACTGACTCAACTCCAGCGAATGGGCATTGGCCTCGTCATATCCATCTTGGCCATGTTATCCGCAGGGATTCTGGAGCTTGTGAGGCTCGGAATTGTGAGAAGAAACAACTACTACGAGTACAAGGAGATGCCCATGTCCATATTTTGGCAGGTTCCGCAGTATTTCCTTGTTGGGTGCGCTGAGGTTTTCACATTCATCGGACAATTGGAGTTCTTTTATGAGCAAGCGCCCGATGCCACGAGGAGTTTGTGCTCTGCTCTCTCGCTCACCACTGTCGCGCTCGGAAACTACTTGAGCTCTCTGCTGGTAACCATTGTTACCTCGATTAGTACTAAGAATGGGAAGCTTGGATGGATACCGGATAATCTGAACTATGGTCACCTCGACTACTTCTTCTGGCTCTTGGCTATATTGAGTGTGCTCAATTTGGGAGTTTTTATCTTGGTGGCGAAGTGGTACACTTACAAAAGGCCGGTGGGGACTCTCCGTTGATAGATATAAGTTTGTGACATTGATATAGTGCTTCTGCATTTTTCTTCTGTTTTTATAGCTTTTACTACTGTGATTTATGGTCTGATTTAAATGTCTTCTGCTTATACTGTATGTGAAGAATATGGTCAAGAGTCTACTGCAACTACAAGAGACTCTATATGGTTGTGTTATTGTTGAGTGCCTAAAACAAATCAAGCATTATAAAAAGGAAAGTGAACACTACTCTACTTTATTTGACATACTTTGGTTCTCTTTTCAGGTTCATGTCTTGCAATTCAATACGATGATATATTTATCAGCCTTCTAACTCTGCAAGCTTTTAAATTCCTAGTCAAACATCGACATGCTTGTGCAAACTTTTAAATTCCTAGTCAAACATCAACATGCTTGTGAAGGAACAGATGATTTCAGCCAAGTAATTTCGAATTGATTACATAAATGGCAGAAACACCAGCAGTGCACAAGCAAAGCATAGATGGGGGAAAAAACAAGGGGGCAACAAAGTCTAAAGTTCCCACGCCCACCACACAAAAGGGAATAAAAAAAAGTTAATATTGTAGATGAATTGCTCTGAGGGGTTCAAAAAAGTTAGTTTTTGGTGTAATTATTATATGTAGCTAAACCCATTTTGGTTGGATTCTTTGATTAGACAGTCTCTTTGGCCATCATGATTATGCAAGTAATTAAGGTTGACTTTCGATCAAGGTGCAGATTGTTAATAACTCAACATAGCTAGGGAAGATAATTAACAATATTTAGAGGATGGTGTGATGGCTCGAGCTCAGCTTGGCCTGATGTCAAACCTAAACTCTTCATCTCAGCTCAGCCTAAGCTTTACATGATAGGTCAATTATTCAATTCTTGCGATGATCTTAACAGGTGCTTGTGATTAAGCTTTTCTTAATAGGATAAGGAACCATGTTCTCCCTTCAATTTTGCCTCAAGTTTTAATTTTATCTCCTCAACTTTTATTTGTTCTACTTAATTCTTTAATTTTTAAAAGTAAGTTAATATAGTCTAACATTTTAAATATATGAAAAATGTTGAGAGTCAATTATATTTTAACCACTTAACAATGACTCAGTATTATCTATGTCTATTAACATGAATTTATATAAAGTCAAGGAGCGCCAGGCTACAAATCTATTTTAAATCCAGCCAACACATAGTTAAAAGATTCAGAACTAAAGTTCTATTTGATGCTTGAGGAAAGAAAGAAAAGAAAATAAAAAATTCTCTTCATTTGTTTGGTTTCTAATTTAGAAAGGATTCTCTTATTTTTATTTTTTAATAATTATTTTATTATTTTATTTCCTATTTCTTTTTAATTTCAAACAATAAAAAGTGAATTTTCATTCCACGTTTTCTCCCATTTTCTTTCTCTTTCGAGAGTATCAAACAGACTCTAAGACTTAAAACGGTTTACGGGTATGTAAAAACTGAGCCAGATTGGGCGACACCGGTCCCGTGTCCATGTGACTTACCCATATCAGTATATCAGCGTTGTTGGCAATTCACTGCTTCTTTCATCAAACGTCATCCCCCAGCCGTCGCACCTTTGCACTCTCAATGGTTCGCAAACGATTTCAAGAAGCCAAAACAGGTAAGATCGTCGATATCCATCTCCATTATCATACTCGAACCAGTTCAAGGCCTAGGTTTTATGGTTTAGAACTGGGAATCAACAACGTATGTAAAATCATTGGATTCGACCCCAAAATAGGAATGATTTTTTTGTTCGTCACCCAAAATGGGAATGAATTCATACCCAATTCTTGAATCCGGACTTATTGTACTAATAAAAAATCTGATGAAGTATTCGAGTCCGATGATTTCCCATATTCTATATACTGTGATCGAGATTTACCAGCACTGCCTATGAACTGTTCGACTAAAAGTCTTAGAGATAAATACACATACATGTTACACTTATATATAACTCTTTTGTAGGGCTTGCGTTGGCTAAATCATTCGATGCCCAGAAGTTCTTGAAGAAGATAGGGATGGGAAAGGAAGACCACTACTTCTGGAAGCAAGTGGGCAAAGCTTTGTTATGCACTTACACGTTGTTCGGCGTTGCGTGGCTCTACAACGAAACGTCGCCGCTGGGTTGGTGGACTCTGAAGCCAAAGCCGAAGGAGGAGAGAGAGCTGGCCCACCTGTACGAGCGGCGGCAGTTTCCATACCCGGGCGACGAGGAGGCGATGGAGGAGTTCGTCACCAAGGGTGGCATGATCGGCACGACAATAGGTCCAAAAGGGGTCATCGAATCGGATAAAGACTCGTACAATTACCAGAAGCAGTTGCAGGACAAGAAGTCGGAGCAAGAAGCTCTGAAGCTATGGTTCAGGATGAGAAATGAAGTCATTTCGGAGCTTCAAGAGAAAGGGTTCGATGTTGAGTAATGGTTGCAGTGAAAGTTCTATCACCTACTGAAGCATCTTGTATGAATGTTGTGGCTTGTTTTTCAGTCTTAAAGTCGTATAAATACTCTTTGGTTGATCCATTGTGTGGCTGACATTTGGCTGCTTATGTTTTGATGATTAACTCCACACCTTCTGGTTTTATCTTCGTTTGGCGAGTGATTCAAGATTCATGAACGAATCTTGGTAAATATAACCAAATTGGATAAGGTTGAACTTTGATCAATATGTATATGCTCTCCATGACATGAGATTAACCATATATATGTTACTGAATAGGGTGTGGTTTGCTTAGCATGTTGGATACTGCTTGAGGTGAAGTTCTTAATCCCTCTCGAAAAACAGATTACAGATACTACCAGTGGAACTATGTCGTTAATTGGAGGATAAACTGAAACAGATAACGAGTACCAGAAAGATAACAAAACAGAGTGAAAAAAAAAAAAAGCAAGGGCTCTGGCTGGCAGGTGCTATACGTTGCTCAATAAACGAGGGAGAGTCCAAAAGAAAGTGGCAGACTCGCACCATATGGAGCGGAGTAAGCCTGCAACTCGGAGAGAACCATCAAATATGAGTCTTTTACAGTAACTTATTTACCAAGCTAAAGCCCTTTTGTACTTATTTTTTTGAAGTCAAGTCGTTTAGGAAGTTGGTAGGATGAAAACACAACTTTAACTCCACTAAAGTCACTTTTGCTCCCACATTTTTTGTGAGTACTAATTTTAATATCTACAGTTCAAAACATGAGGGCAAACAAGAGCTCATAAAATAAGTTCAAAAGGGCTGGAGTATGGTAAATAAGTTACTGCATGGCATGGGTTTGGTTAAAAAAAAAAAAAAAAAACTCACGTTGCTTCATTCGAAAAGTCCCACTAACAAGAACCTTTTGTCAGGACTCTGCTTTTGAGCTGATATAAAAAAAATTAATAAAAAGAAAAAAAATAGAAATTTGAATCCAAAGAAGTGTAACATCAGCCGCAAGGAGACTGCTCATGAAAATTAGCCAAGGATTAGTGCAAAGTTTTACTTAGACATGATCAGTGTTTCAGGCAAACAACAAGGATTTTCAAGTTACTCTATTCCAGTCACTTGGGATAGGGGAAAATATTTGATCCTGAAAATTCTATATTTCAGTCAAACGATCTGAAACCTCAACCCAAAATGTCAAGTTACTATGGCCGACATTCTCATCCTACTTTCTATGCCACAAGGAGAGAGAAATTTTCAAGACACCCTGAATGCAAGTGTCATAAATTTCCAACCATACAGATCGTGAAAATTACAGTACAGATTACCTAATTTACATATTTGAACAAAAAAAATGTTATACGTAATCCATTTATCAATTCTTTTTCTCATTTTTAGACAAATAATAAATAAAATTATATATAACATTACTCTTTGAATAAACCAACAATAATAGAAGCTAAACGGTTTCATTGTCAAGTGTCAACAACACTAACAGGAGATATTAAAATTTCCATTATTACATAACTGAAAAGGCATGTTAGTAAGTGGAGACTGGAGAGTAGTAACAATATTGTGTGCCTTTTTCCAAACATGGAGAGAAATAGATAAATATGTCTTTCCAGGATTAGATTCTACCGAACAACCAGTGTACCTTTAGTTGAGTTCAACCTCAACACACTCCTGGCAATAGAATGCGAGTTCTTCTTTAGCCTGCTTTTTCCAGATTCATTCCTCCTACAACTCTGCAATGGAGTCAAATAAAAACCGGAACAGCCCATTTTCAAAGTTGCTAGGGGAATAACCAGCACTCCGGTTTCCACAGCCTCATTTTCAATCTCTGGTTTTCCCTATCTGTAATTACAAACTTCATCCTGTGGAAGACATCAATAGTTGTGGGAGACACCTTGGCATTCGACATGGATTTCATCTCATCAACATGTATTCTTATTGGAACTGTTACCAGAACTTGAACAATTGAAACTATTTCGCCTCGGCGAAGGTTAAGAGTCCGAGCAGTAATCCCTCGTCTGAGATGATCCACCGGAAGTCGTCTCATCTTGGTTTATGTAATTCAATTGCTACTCAACTGACATTCGATCTTCAGACCTGTTAATGGGTGGAATCATCACATTGCAGGAAGGTTTTACATTCTTATGATAATCCCATTTTCAACCTCTTTTTCTTACAAAGATTTACATTTTGTTGGCCTAGAGTGAAAAAAAGGAGTGCAAACAATGCCGCATTCACATTAATGAGAGTGAGAAAATGAATTAGAAATGAGATTGCGTAAAATATTTTTCCTTCTATAATAACAAATTTTGTTATTTATCAATGAAGATTATAAAAATACCTTTATTGACCATGGCAATTTAAAAATAAATTAAAAATTATATTAGTATCTTCCAAATTTATAACAATTACGTACATCTGTTGAAGTTTCTGAAATAATACTTGCACCCTAAAGCCGTTTGTGGTGCTCTTTTCTTTTTTCTTTTTTTTTTGGTTATATTTTGAATTTAAATATTTAGTTGAAAAGTCAAATACCTTTCAAAAGAGAAAATTACCCTTTTAAGCAAAGATATTATTGACTGACTTTTGCTTATATCAACATTTTAATAAATCTTCATTTGTAACAAAAAGTTAGCCTGGTTACTGCCAAAAGAATTGCACACGCACAAGAGACAGCTCGAGAAAGCCAAATGGAGAAGGCAAACGAGTCCTTGGAATTGACTAAGGAAGAATCTGAGCGAGTGTCCCGAGTCACCGTTCCTCCTCACCGAGTCGGCATCGAACGTAGCTTCTTCCAAGATTTTATACTGAAGGGCATCCGAGTCGACCGAATCGACCCCGGTCTCCTCGTTTGCACATTCAAGGTTCCTCCTGGCCTCACTGTAAGAATCCCCATCCTTCATCCCCCTTCCAATCCAATCCCTCAATTTTGATTGAACCCTGAACCCTAGAAATTATACGTATAATATTTTGTTGAATTTGTATTGAACTCTGGATAGAACTGGGAAGTTGTCTTCCGGAGCTATTGCGAACCTTGTGGATGAAATCGGGGGTAGTTTGCTCCTTGTTGAGGGTCTTCCCATGAATGTCTCGATCGACATGTCGATCTCGTTCCTCTCAACTGCCAAGGTTGATGTGAGTCTGCATTTTGGCTTCAAATCCCCCTTCCCTTCATATGCTTTCGGATGATCGTGACTGGTGTTCTTCTTTTCTGGTTCTTTCTTCCCATTGTTGCCCAATCGTCCTTAGTTTTAACTTTTACACGATTATGTCAAGTACTCTCACTAATGTGACTACAAACAACTGGATCTTGAATTTGTATAAACTCATGGAAGGGAAGGAAAGGGAAGGAAAAATGATTATTATTATTAATTTCTCTTTGATTCTACCTATAGAGAAAGGGAAGGAAAAGGAGAGAAAGCGATAGAAAGTAATCACTTTTTATATCTTGCAATGTTTTCCTTTCACTTTTCTTTTATTTCTTTGTGTTTGTTATGTTTGACGGTGAGGCGTAAGGTTGACTTACGTGAGGTCCGTCTAGGAATCCTGGCAGTCACTGAGAATAATTCACTCGAGTTTCCTGGCTATGGAGGGGCGAGAACCGAGAGGGTAGACAAGAGAGAGAGAGAGAGTTTCACGAGCTAGTTGTAACTTGCACAATAAATGTGATTTAAGTTCTGTCCATTTTGTCATAAATGTGTTGAGACTATTAATAGTAGGCAGTGATTAGCACTGTACGGACACGTGGTGCGCCGTGACTGGGCAGACCTAAGCTCCGCAATCATGACCTGGTGAAACCCTGTCAGCGGCCACGGCGGGCGATTGGATGCGCACTGCTACGGAGTCAGGTACTTGTCCAGCCATGGCTCGCCACGTGTCTATTGCATTAAATGTGCGTCAAGTTAGCATTTAATGCTTAAGATATGGTATTTAAGTGGCTCTGAGGGTAGATCTCTCTCTCTTAACCGGTTGACGGGACTGGTCCCCCGCGCGCTCCATGAGGGCGTGGCTCAACGATCCCTTTGGTTCTAGCTTCTGTTCCACTGCCCATGGGGAGGGATCCCGAGCGAGAGTAAGTTAAACAGTTAGGGGCCTGGGCCTATTAGATGGCGAGGCGCAGGGCTTTGGGTCGTGCTAGGCGCAGGGCCTGTCATGCACAGGCGCTCGTTTTGGCCGGAGCTGTGCAGGCGTAGGGGCCTGGCTTAAGAGGAGCTGTTTGAACAAGGCTCGGTAGTTGGCGCGGGGGCAAAGGCGTCGTGTAAGTTTATCCAGGCATGGTTTGACCATGGTTGACTTTGGGGTGGCCAGGGGGCCCACGTGGACTGCCAAACGAGCAAATAAGGTACCACGTGACGCCTGCAGACTAGGTGCCTACACTTTGTAAAGCCAAACAGGGAACTTACCATTTCTCCTTCCCTTCCCTTCCCTTTCACAAGTTTCAAACAGGCTGTAAACAATGATATTTTCTTTGTAAAACCAAAAAGGTTGATTTTATTGCATATAGTTAGTTCATGGAGGCATCATGAATGCCGATGACATTGTCAATAATTTGGTCTTATTTGCGTATTTTTATGAATTTATAGGTGTCAATAATCGAATGTACCCATATGCTTTCTTGGTTTTCTGACATGCATTGCTTCTGTAGTGTTTGAATTGTTCTATTGCATGCATTGTTTCTACTATTTTCTTCTGAAGGATATTTTTTTTCTTGAACTCTTAACAAATTCATGTTTTGAGTTTGTTATCAAACATATACTCTCTATAAAGCTTCCATAACGTTTAAAATTGATATTGAATAGCGCAAATATTTACTGAAGTCCTGTCCAATACTCTTTTATTTTCTTTTTTTTTACCGAAAAGAACTGCATTTCATCAAAAGAAGAACAAAATAGGTACATTTGATAGAAGTCATGCCTGAAGAGCTAGTTTAAGATCTAAAAGGACCAAATCGACGTAACCGAACAGAAAAACCTAGGAGAACTAACAGAACCAAAACCTAACCTAGCAACACTTGTACAAAACACCAAAAACAAATAGAAGAAAGACCTTACACGAGATAGACCAAACCCATTACAAAATCAAGCAAGAAGATGAAGATATGTTGTCTAGAGGGGAAGCGCCTTGGCTTATTGATGTTTTCAGACTTCGTATTGGATGTTGACTTCAAGTGGCAAATGATTCCAAATGTTTTGCTGTGTAGACCATTTGTTTCATGGCTGCATATGAAACAAACTGCACATCATTTAGCATATTATGCTGTATTGGGTATGTTCGTGTTTTTGCTTTCTAGCTTTGCATGGGTGAATATTTCGATAGCCAAGCATTTGGTTTTTCTCATTTCTTGGGTATGTCACATCTAACGTCTTAGATCTCTGGATTGTGCATTTTGCAGGATGAGTTGGAGATTACGTCAAAGATTTTAGGTAAAAGAGGAGGTTATTCTGGATCAATTGTTCTCATAAGAAACAGAGCGAAGGTCGGCATTCATTGTTTGGTAAACATGCAAGCAAGCTCTGATCCTGTTCTCTCTGTTGAATGTAAAGTTTAAAGCAACAACACCCGGAAAATTATTTTGAGGGCATTTCAGTGTTGTGAACTGCCCCCCTCCATTGCTGCCATTGCATATTGCACCCGCTATTGCCAGATATGAAACTGGCATATGTCAACTTATGTTTCAGTATACATTTGCTATGTATTGTACCTATTTACTTAGAAGAAGTATATATTTCATGATGATTGGCCTATTGCCTAATAATATATGAATGAACGAAGTTACCATTTTAAATTCATTATGTAATATTGACTTAGGGGCATTTTTGTAAGTTCACAAAAATTGTTGCGGCAACAATCAGGGCTAAGATGGGTGGTTGAGTTAATCCATGACCACACTAGGTGAGGGTGCCATGACCACATGACTAGGTGAGGGTTCCATGACTACCGGGTTCAATTTTTGCGTTTCTTGTATCATTCAAACACTAGGGTTCTATTTCGATTATGATCTTTGTTTTTTTATGTGTCCGACGCATGATCAGCGCGAAGCTCCTAGACTTGGAGGCACTTGGTTATTTTATATTGGTTGTCATTCCAGCTTATCCGTGCAAGAGAACTACAATAGTCTTAATTGGTTAAGTTTTGACATCTAGAACCCTATAAATTGGACCCCAAGGGCCAAAAAAAAAATCACTTCATTAAGCTGGGGGATTTGCTACGTTGATCCTGATTGGAGAATCGGGTCATCCTGTAGGTGGGTTCAAACTTCAAACACACCAATAGGACTCACCTCAAGATTCACTTAACAAGAAGAATTTATTGCATAGGTGAGGGGGGCTTCAAAATCAGAGTAATTTCTCTATCCCCATGAAAGGGAAATCCAATCAGGATGAGAAGACAGGTGGATCAAATAGAGGAATGAATACATATTATAATTGGTATATATTGGGTCTTTTTAATGTTTTCGATTTCTCTTTGGGTGAGCATAGGTCCATTTTTCAAAAGGGATTGGACCAAGTATGAGCTTCTAGGGAAAGAGCTATGGCCCGTCTGGTTGCGCCAGACATCCAAGTTTCGGAAGAACTTCCATATAATATTCCGTGACTTCCGTCGGCCCATTTGACTTTTTAACTCCAGAAATGAAGCTATGGGGCAATTGTGTCTCAGTCAATATATCAACGAGTTGGCTTGAACTGGTCTTATTCTACATACCCTACTCTATTTAATATCATGAAAGCACCACCATACACCAAGTTGCTCTGAATCTGAGCAGATCATGTAACCCAACTCGCCCGACCACCGGCCACCAGGCACCGTCTCTGCAAATGAAGAAGAAGAATAATACACCAAGTCTTCGGATGAACCGGTCGAGCCAAACGAAGCAAAACAACAATTTCCGAGGCAGCAGCCTTACCAGCAATTTCACAGACAAGAACCATCAGAGGAAAACCCAATCTCCCTTCAGTTACATCAAAACTGCAGCCAAGAAAGTGGCTGGGATTTTCTCTACCTTCCTCTTCTGGCAAAGAAAGAGCAGCTCCAAGGGACCCAAACCCCGTAAGTTCTTGATCTCAATTTGCTTGAATACCCATAATTTTCAGCCTATGCTTCCTCTTTTGAGTATATTGATGTTATACCGGCATGAAAATGGATTGTTTATCTTATAATAGCCCTGATTTGGAATCTTTATTAAAGTTGTTTTAGTCATCAATTCTTGCCCGTGTGATCTGCAGCTTCGATAGATTATTCTACAGAAAGCAGCGGTAAGAATCAGTTGAGATTCAAGCATTCTGATTCCAGTAGTTCATCAAAGGCCACAAGTGGACAGGTGGGCACTGTTGCTTTCTCCATTGAAGAAATTTATAAGGCAACCGATAATTTCTCTAAGGCGAATATACTTGGAGAGGGACGCTTTGGAACTGTATACAAGGGAAAACTGAAGGATGGATCTTTTATTGCCGTAAAGCGCGCTAAAAGGGTAAAAAAAAAAACAAAAAAGTCTTGAGAAAATTGTAATCTATAATTCACAGTATTAGTAGAACTAGAACCATAATTGCAGGGTAACTGTAAACTTTTTGCAGCGGCAGATGCATGATACTCGCCTGTTTGCAGAGTTTAAGAATGAAATCCTTACCCTCTCAAAGATTGAACATTTGAATTTGGTAAGGTTATTTGGATATCTGGAGCACGGGGATGAATGGATTATTGTAGTTGAATATGTTGGCAATGGAACGCTCCGGGAGAATTTGGATGGTAAGTCAAGCAGCATGTTCATCAGCATTTGAATATATGAGAGTATTAGGTATGACTGTGTAAGCACGTTTATAGACCAAGCAAAATGATGCGAAATTTCCAGTTCAATTGCCAAAAGTATATAGATTTCTGACCGAACTTACTCTAGCTAGTTCCGTATGGTACAAGAGCTCTACATCAGTATGAACGTGGAGAACATTTAGAACCACATTGTCTTTCCTTTCTTCATAAAAATATTTTGACAAAGCCCTGCAAAAGCTAGATTTGTAGTGGAGGGAGAAAGGAAGAAGATTTAGTTCTTTTATTGGTGTCAATTTCTATTATGAGAATTATCAATTTGACCTGAATCGATCTCAGAATCATTGTTATGTATAAGGTCCCTTGTGCTTGTCAAAATTTATCTGGTCAAAAATCTGTTAAAACACTTTTAAGATTAGCAGATAGAGCATGGGCTCAAATTATTTGCTCAGATGTTCATTTGGGAAAGTTGAAATCAGGATAGTGATTTTTGACGCAGGTACACGTGGAAATGAGCTTGAAATTGCAGAACGTCTGGATATTGCAATCGATGTAGCTCATGCAGTTACATATCTACACACGTACACAGGTATGGAACAATTTTTGTTAATCAACTACAATTAATTTGACTCGAAAAAATTTATCCATTTCCACTCAACCTCTTTAAGATGACCAAAAAAAAGCAAAAAGATTTACAGTTTACTGGATGCGAGTGTATGGCCTTCAAAGTTTGGAAGCCAGACTGCTTGATCCATAGGAGACTTCCCAGGCCCTTGTGCCATGGAAGATTATCTGGGGACAAAAAAGGGAACTTGAAAGCAAGCTAGTTGATCATATCATGGCAAAACCGTTGAAAATGCTGAGTTTTGATCAGTTATGTTACAGATCCTCCAATAATACACAGAGACATAAAAGCATCAAACATCCTCATAACAGAGAAACTCCGTGCCAAAGTAGCTGACTTTGGATTTGCACGATTAGCTGTTGAAGATGCAGGAGCAACTCACATTTCTACCCAAGTCAAAGGAACGGCTGGCTACTTGGATCCTGAATACCTCAAGACGTATCAACTTACTGACAAGAGCGATGTCTACTCCTTTGGTGTATTGCTTGTAGAACTGATGACAGGAAGGCACCCCCTCGAACCAAATAAGCCACTCAAAGAGAGAGTAACAGCAAAATGGGTAAGAATTTCAAGCATCTCAATAAAACTACAAAAACATAAAAACTAGTAGCTTATGGAATGTGCTTTTCACAGCAAGAGGTTGAGCCTCACTTTCCAAGTCCATAGATTAGTGTAACATAAATTGCTCTGCATGCTTTCAAAGTGTACCAAAGTCCTAAGAAAGTGCAAGTCAGATGTTAGTCTGTCAGGATTGTCCATGTCATCGGTAACAATAGCTCAGCTTTGGCCCTAAATGTTCTTAGACGCATAAATCATGCAAATTAGTTCTCTTGTCATGTTTTTAAGGTTTTACGTCTGTATATTGTATTTATTATGCGTTTTTGTATTATGAGAAACTAAGTTATCCCAAAACTGATACCTAGGTACATCTATAGTGGTAAGAGAGTCTTTATACAAACTTAGAAGAGCCAGTGTACCAACAGTATAAAGGTATTTTCTTTTTTTTTTTCTACAATCCAAATGACAGAACTAGGATGGAAGTGCTTGAGATAGAAACAGCATAAAAGGAAAGAGGTTATGAGCATTAAAAAATTATAGGATTCACACAAGAAGCAACAGTTTGACACAATCCTCCGTCTCATAGGCTATAACAGAAGTCAACGTCTATTTAGGAAGGCATGTGTAAGAACAATCTCTAGTTCTCTATTATTAGCTGAGCCTATTCGTACAACCTGGTCAAGAGTTACAACCATTCACATGGAATTCAGTCATTTCTAGCTTTGTAAGTTTTGGCTGGAGTCCGAATTTTTGAGAGAAGAACAATATCTTAGCAATAGTAAATAGTTGTTCTATTCAATAGATAACCAATTGAACATGAGAAGTATAAATAATACACTTTGTATTTCATAGCTGTGGCAAAATAAAATAGGCTAATTACTACTCTCTACACCCAAACAGAAACATTTAAATGGTTCCCACTTACAAATTTATTGTCTAGTCACTAAATTATGGAAACCTACTTAAAGGATGTTATGATCCTAACCTGAGTTTCACAGATCCAATGTGATGTAAGAATAGAGTTGGATAGATGTTAGGGGGCTATGGTGTGGAGACTACACATCAATGAAGTGAAAACTTCAAACAGTTAATGCTTTTTGAATGTTATTTCTTCCTTAGAGACTGTTTGGCATTTAGAAAAACTAGATAATTGCTTCTAAAGATCTACTCTTGATCATATGAATGTATCGGCTATAACTAGATAGAAACTTCTTCTGTTAATAGAAACTTCAATCAGATCACACTATCGATCAAGAGTGACCATGACAGACTATCAAACAGAAATAAGGATCATCTGTGTTGAAATAGCTGTGATACTATGTTAGAAGAGCTATGATGCCATGTTAGAATAATAGGAGAGATAGATAGCGAGAGAAGAAAATCTCTGTATCGTAATGTATTGTATTAATCTTGACATAGTCTACTACATTGAGTCGTGAACATATAAAGTAACTAGCTAAATAGAAACTGTAGAACTAGGAAACAATACTAATATAGTTTAACAATATTTGTGTGTATGAAGGCAATGCAAAGACTCAAAGAAAGAGATGTAGTAATGGCAATGGATCCAAGACTACGAAGAAGCCCGGCATCAGTCATGGCAGTGGAGAAGATTCTCAAACTCGCTCGACCATGCCTTGCACCTCAAAGACAATCGAGACCCTCCATGAAGCAATGCGGTGAGGTATTGTGGGGAATTCGGAAAGAGTATAGAGAGAAACTCTCTCATGCTGCTTCCACTTCTCATCATTCTGAAAACATTGATGTGAGAAAGGAACACCGTAATATGTTTGGAATTGAAGACAGTGAGAACTACAGATTCCGTTCTGCATGAAGAAGTAGAATTGTGTGTAGCTGTTTTGTAAATTGTTATAATACTACCATTTTTTTAAATCCCTCGTATCCTACCTAGGCTCGAACACAGTTTTAAACCAGATAAATATGCGATGCGCATTTTTAATCTGTACCAAGATATATGCAATTAGTCAGATTCTTGTCACTTCAAACTAAAGATGGACATCTTTCCTTTCTATTTTTTAAGCCACTGTAATTTTATAGCCTGAAATTGGAAACAATTGCTCTATAGCCCGTCAATTTTTTGCTCAATGCATGCTCAACGTTTTATCTTCAACCCCACATGCTGCCCATTCAGCATCAGCAAAATAACCAGACATCAAAATATTCTCCAACACTTGACACGAATGTCCCTGATGCCTGCGGAGGCGTCCACCAGAAACCCAGTGAAGTAGCATGAAACAAGTCCCCCACTCAACTAAAACAATCGGCTGGCTGTGGATTGAAATTTTCAAACGGCCACCCCTACCAAACAGAACACCCAATACGAAAATGAAACTATATTAACCTAGCCGCGCCAAGCAAACAAAGACGAATATCAAAAGCAGCTTTAATATAAAAGGATCGTCAACCAACATAATCTCCCCAATATACATAGTAGTTTTAAGTACTAGAACCATACGAGATATTCAACCAGAGTCCCTCCTAACGGCACAAGATGGCAATTTTTCAAACCCTTCATGGTAAAGGTGAAGCAGACCTAGGAGTGAGAGACCTTGAAACAGATTTGGAACATGGACTCCCACTCTCACTAGTAGAATAGCTCCTAGAAGAATGGCTGTCACGAGTGTAATCACGCCTTGAATTACGAGAGGGCCTGGGTGAAATGCTACGTGAGTAGCTCCTCCTTGAGCTCCTCCTATAGCCAGGGGAAATGCTGCGATAATAGCTTCTCCTTGAGGGCCTGTGTGAAACACTGCGTGAGTAGCTCCTCCTCCTACTTCCCCTCGGCCTAGGTGACACACTGCGTGAATAGCTCCTTCTGGAGCTCCTCACCCTCGGTGAAATACTACGGGAGACGGAACGATAGCGGCTTCTGTAATCACGGCTTCTGTAATAAGGAGAGTAGTACCGGTCACGCCTGCTAACCGGTGACCTGCTGTAAGGGGAGGGAGATCGTGAGTAGGACCTTCCCCGGCTGTGGTGAGGAGAGTACAATCCACCACGTTCATAATATGGTGAGTATGATCTCCTCCTACGATAGTAAGGAGAGTACGATCTGCTTCTATCTCGTTCTGAGGAGTATCGGGGAGAGCGACTCCTACCATGTGGAGAGTAACTTGGAGATCGACGACGACGTGCTACATCGGAAACAGAGTATATTAGAAGCGTAAAGTTACAAATCCAATTAAGCAAAGATTGAACATAAAGCAATTAAAAGACCAATGGAGATTTCAACTCTTACCATGGATTGTCCTTAGCCCAAGATACCTTCCAGGAGTAGGTGTCCGACCTCTCCGCCTCCTAGCCTGCAAAATAGAAATAAGGCATCAGATCCTGACATTTAAGATCCAACAAAACAGTACAAGGAAGCCCCAATCAGATCAATGAACACAAAACGAAACACTGAATAGAAATTCTTAACAAGTATCTGAAGGAGCACAAGGTTAAAGCGCTAGAGAAAGAGATAAATGCAGGGCATACAACCCTCTGATTTAATAGTCTGATATTTGCTTGATGAGTTTGATTTGATTGGTTAGTTGTATGACTTTGGAGAAGAGCTGCTACACACAGCTAACCTGCTGCCAAAAAAACTTCAGGCGGAAGAAGCAAACAACTCTCAAACACAAAGAACTAATAGCAAACTATGTACAATGTTTATAGCAGAAGGAAAGGGATTGAATGAAACCAGATATCGAACGAAGAAAGTGGAAATTAGATCACCATACCTTCTCCACCATAATAACACGGCCTTCCAGGACAGATTGATCCAGATATTCGATGCAACGATCAGCCTCCTCAACTGTGGACATCGTCACAAATCCAAATCCACGAGACACCCTTGTCCATGGATCAACCACAAGGTGAACATCTTCCACCTAACAAAGCCCAATCTCATTAGTAGGCATGCAAGAATGACATCCATAACCATCTCAACCCTGATACTCACAAAAATTCTCAATTTGTTAGCTACCTATTGCATGCACAGTGCAATATAAAAAATGAATGAAAACAGTGATCATTTCCTCCAACAATTGCAAAACCAGCGACTCCTAAGCATGAACAGAATTCTATGCATGAAGTGCTCCACTAAAACCTTAAATAGAGAGAGATGAGCAGAAGCGACTGATCGGCATGAGTAGGCATTTAGATAGTCAAATCTAACAAAATGCATGTAACAATCCATAAATAAAAAGGTTGGTTTGTTATTGTCTTATTGAGGAGAGAGATGAAGAGGGGAGGGGTGGGTTCCGGAATTACCGTTCCCTCAGTTGAAAAATGTTTCTCAAGGTCTCTTTTTGTGATCCGAGTTGATAATCCTGTCACATAGAGATTATTTCCAGGGTTCTCGATACTTGGCTCACGGCTCCTGCATGCCAGAAATAGATTAGACAAATAAAAATATCCTCAACAAAATCCAATAATTAAAATAGTAGTAGAGAGAGAAGGTAAGAGAGGGAGACGGGGGGAAGAGATCTTGGTGGTTTGGGTGGGGTTTTTTTTTTTTTTTGGGGGGGGGGGGGGGGGGGGAGGGGGGGGGGGGGGGGGGGGGGGGGGGGGGGGGGGGGGGGGGGGGGGGGGGGGGGGGGGGGTGTTTAATCCATCTAGGCTGGGAGCCAGCACCTTGATCGGCTCCTTGACATTGACCATGACACCGACCTCGAGACAGACCTCCTGTATTGCTTGTATGGGGAAGGAGATCGAGAATACCTGCAAATAGATTCAGCAGAAAATCCATTACACTGAAGAGAGACAAAACTAAGCCAATCCAATTCAATGCCACATTCATAGCTCAAATCTAAAAAAGAGCATCAAATGTAAGACGCACCTTGATCTTTTGGAGTATGACATCTGGAAGGGGAAAAAAAATCATCATAAACTTAGTACATGAAAAGTTAAAATTTATGTAGTTGAAGTGATAATGAGAAAACAAGAAACATAGGTGTGGCAAGCTATAAAAGTACGTAACCCAGGTCTACCATAAATATTTTCTAATATCTAAAGCTTCTCTTATGCGTCTTTAGACTGTTTGGTTCATGATTCATAGAAACATGTCAGTAGAAAATTTCAGCAATAGAACCATTAAAGAGACTGCACAATCTTCTGGTCACTTGCCACAACTAAGGGGCAACTGTTTTCCAAAAACACAAAAAAAAAAAATATGCTTCCTCACAAAGAAGACACTGATAACCCGAAAAGGACAGTTCTCCTCAGAACTTCCTGGAAAATCTTTTGACATCATTTTCATCTGTATCATTCTCAGAAAACAACCACACAAAATAAAAATGAAAATATAAGGGGAGGAAAGGGAAAAGGTTTCAAAACAACACCATAAAGGCTCTCATTTCTCAAAGAGCTGGAACATGCAATAACCACCAAAGTTTAATTAAAGGCTGTGCTATGCAATAGCGGGGAAAAGCCATACTCTTTTTGAGAACATGCAATCTGACTCAATTCACTCCTTGAAGTGCAAAGGACCTCAAAAGGTAATTAGCTCCAGGAAACAAAACAGTTAACCCATCACGCAAATCTTCCTCATTCCATTAAAATATGCATGCTTCAAGGACGTGCAGAACAAAAACAAAATGTAATCCTGAAGAAGGTGGTTTGCATAGCATCTTGAAGACTACAAAAACAGATTACCATGACTGGCAACATTTCAAATAGACGCACAAAAGACTGTGTTACTTGAATTCTGTTCCACTTTTATAGAGGCAGTTGCATCCCTGGGCCCTAAACAAAACGAAAATTTTAACAAATACAAAATTTTTAAAATATCGCAACCCACTAAATGTCAATTAAAGAACAAAAATCAACCATATAAAAAATGATTAGCTATCAATGAAATGTAAATTAGATACAAACACTCAAATAGGAAAAACAACTAAATCAATTTCCAGATACACTTGGTGGTAAACTGTCTATTCTCTATAGCTTCATTTCCATTCATTCTTAATTTCATAAGAAAAGCACAAAAAAAAGTAAATTCAACTTGGATATCATTAAGCCTTATTCAGAAGCCTGTTGTCCCAATTCCTAAACAATCTGGTAGACACAGTTTTTTGTTTTTATTTAGAACAGAAACCTTGGTAACCATCACGCCACAAAAACCAATACCATCCATGTCAAAATTAACAAATCAATAACAAGAATTAGCCACAAATTTGATATACAACCATAATTCCTAATAAATGAGCAAAACAACAAAACAAAAACTGATCATATCGAAACAGAAATCATCTAATCATCATACCGGACCAAACGCAGAATTAGCCACAAAACTATCGATTCATAAGATAATAAAAAAATCATACAATCTCTGTTCTTGGTCACAGACAAAAGCCCTACAGATTATCGAATAAATACATATACTAACAAACAAATCAAGAAATTTCAAACAAAGGGTTCGACTATTTAATGGAAAACATCGAAATCAAAGACTTACCGTATCAGGTCGTCACGAACACAATTGCGTTGAAGATCGATCACTAGCGCTCGCTCGCTCTCTCTCTGGCGAAGAACAATACGCAACCCTCAATATCTCGAAAGTAGAGAACCACAAGCGTGGAAGAGAGGGTTATATAGCGAGAGGCGAAACAGAAGCTTCTGGAGGAGCGGACGCGAAAGTTAATTAAAATCCGGTTGAATTCGGCCTGGGCCCCGCGGTTTAGTTCCTCCGCGGTATTCTCATTACGGTTCCTCCGATGACAATGAAAGCAGAAGAGAAAATAAACGCTCTGTTTGATGCCTGTGGAGGGGTAGGAAAAAAAGAAGGAATTTTCGTTTTTCTTGTTTGATTTAGTGCCCGTTTAATTTGGCGTATTTTAAATTTTTTTTTACTGAATTTTTTTTACTTATATGCAAAAGAGTCAAAATTTTGAAATTTTTTTACTTTTCTTTTTATTTTTCTCTTATCTTATCTTGTTAAAAGTAAAAAAATTAAAAAATCTTAACATTTTTTTGCTTATATGTAAAAAAATTAAAATAAAAAAAGCTGTAAAAAGCCAAACTAAACGGGCACTTAGTGTGAAAAAGAATAGAAATGTATATAAGGGAAGTAAGAGAGAAGAAAAAAAAAAAAAAGGAAAATAAGAGCAAAAAAGAGGAAAAAGTGAGTGATAGGCCCCTTTTTTTTTTTAAAACAAAATCTACGCAAGAAATTTGAATCTGATCGACATCTATTCTAATATATAAAGAGAGAACACTGGTTGGTATGCCCCTCTGTTTGAAGCTGCCTCGATGTATTTTCATTCCAAAAAAATCCATTTTAAACCCACTTAATTAATATCTCAATTAGTTTTGCACTCCATAACTGCCTAGGGCAAATATGGAAAACCATATCTCCTACATTTACTCCACATTGTGCGTATATCTTAGTGCTTCGGTTTCTCAAATTTCATGGACTCTCTACATTCCTTCCCATTGTCGACTCTACTACAAAGACCGGCCAATCCATCATCTTCGGTGACAGTGACAGCGGAACTCGAACACATCAACGACTTTATATTTTTCTCCTCTTTAGGTTTAATGCTTCTCTGTTTCCTGCCACTGCTATTTTCTTTTTCCTTGGGTACACCAGCAAAGCATTGATACAGTAGTGTTTTTTTTTTTTTCAAGAACCCTTATGATAGCGTGTTCTAAAGTCTGAAACAAGTCAAGGAAAGCACTACCCAAAAAGGTATCAAACACAACAATGCTATTTTTTAATTTTTTTTGGGTTTTACTAGCAAAGCATTGTTGCAGTATTCCTGTGAGATTCGTTGTTTCCATTCTATCTTCACTGGAAAAGCATTGTTAACTTATAGTAGACCACATCATACCCTTCCTTGGTTATTAGGAAGTACTGTCGACTGAAAAATAATACAATCGGTGAATATACTACATGTCCAGTAATATGCAGATTCTAGGCTCTTTTTAGATTTATGAAATCTAATGTAATTGCACACTTCAATGATATCTACCAGACCCCTATTTTATTGTTACACACGTATATGCACATGAGCATACATATATAGAGATATATACTCGCGTTGTTCTTAAAGAAACAATTTTGATTTACTGGCATTGCGGTTATGGTCAGTTTAGTTATCTGGGATTCTATTGATTGCAGTCTCCTTCTATTCTACTCAGGTTCTTCCCCCTTCTTTAGGCTTTCGGCTAATCTAATTTTCTACTTTACTTTAGATTTATGAAATCTAATGAAATTGCACCCTTCTATGCAATGTGATGTTATTCTTTTATTCCAGTTTGGGCCAGATTAACGGAGTTTGTTATACTTTCTAGACTCAACCCAATTCCTTCCCCAGCCCGTGATCGTCAACGGACTTCAAAGAGCACAACCAAGGTATGATATGTCTCTAGAAAAATATTAGATGCATTTCAAGTCATTATTTTTTCCCAAAAAAATAATGAATTTTGTTGTTATTTGCTTATGATAATACAATACTTTGTGGTTGTAGTATTAGGAAAATGTTACTGATATAGCCTTTAGAGAATGTTTATCCCTTTTTTTTTTATGGCATTTGTGTAAATTTGTTTTAGGGAAAGATTGCTTTGGTTTTGTTTCTTTGTTGTTGGACGTGTTTCTTTGTTAATTTTTTGCCCATCTTGACAAGCTATAGTTGTGATTTTTATGCTATCATACTCTAGAATCATGTGTAGTGTGAAGAAAGAAATAAGCAGAAGAAGAAAAAAGACATAATAAAAAATATATTTCAACCAGAATCATGCTCTAGAATGATGTGTATTTATACATTTTTAATATGAATCTATTTATTTTCTTCAAGGACAACAGACAATGGATGAGACAATAGATTCAAATAATGAAGATCACATACATGATATACCAGAATCATCAAATGTTTGGCAAGATAAAAAAGGAACTCAAGCAGCAGAGCGATTAAAACGAGTAAACGAGCAAAATCGCGAGTGGCAACAACGACGTCAGCAACGTCTCAGCTCAGAAGCACTTGCACAACAAAGAGAAAGACATAGACAATCAAAGCATGTGAGGGTTCATAAATTTACTCCAGAATAACAATCCCAAAGATTGGAACGACAACGTCTCTCACAACGCATGAGAAGGTTAAATAATCGCTCTAAACCAACCGTAGTAAGGACTCATTCACAAATCAATCAAAAAGATAGGCGTCGCAATTATGCTAGACAAAGAAGAGCTTCACTGAATACTAAACAATGAGAAGAACAACTAGTGAGGCGAAGATCAAACTATAGACAACGACGCTTGACAGGTACAAATGCCAGTTTTTACATATCACAACATCAAAGCACGTATAATACTAATTTCCCTATGTGCTTTCACACAAATTATATTAGTAGCGTCAACGACTAACTCTTTCAATGGAGTCCCTAAACGGAGTCGATCTACAAACTTTAAGCGTAGGCCTAGATCGTCTCCTTATCCTACCTTCTACCACCAAGGTGGGATACCGAGGTGGAGGTGTCATCAAATATACCAATTGAAGGTACAACTCCAACAGAAGGGCTTCATAAAACTACTTTCACTCAACCTATTCAGTTTTAACACAAACTGCATTGTCAGGATCAATAGACAACATTTTCAATGGAGTCCCAAGACGAAGTCGATCTACATGGCGTCGGCATCGATCGTTTCCTTTTCCACCCTTCAACGATCAAGGTGGGTCTACTGTAGTGGACAAGTCACGGGCAGTACCAATTGAAGGTATTATTTTCGCAAAACTTTTTGTGAAGCTAAATTATTTCTTCATAGCTTTGTAAAAATTCTTCTTTCATTCATAAGTTATATCGCAACAATTTCTGTGTACACCTATATCAACTATTATTTTTGCATTAAAATATTTATTTTTGGTACAATGATTTGTACCATACATCTGCAGGTAATCATTTTCGAGAAATGACAAGCAGTAATCGACTCACACATGTTAGGCGTTCATGTCGTTTAGTACCTTTGTCTACCATTTTAGAAGAAGGTACTACAAATCTAATTGAGCATGTTTATGCAATTCTATTTAAAGTTACATTCAAATATGCCTACAATAATTTATGCAAATCTTATTATTTCATGAACTCATAATAGGCCCACAAGATACAACTGAAATAAGATGTCTACCCCAATATGCACCTACCCATTCAACTTACGAGCATGGTAGCACAAGTAGCTGCAGAGAAGGAACACGTCAGCAATTGCCGAATGAAGGTACAAACTTTAGTGCTTAAGTCATCTATTTTATTAAATTGATCCTATTGAATGTACAACTTAGGTGCATAAGTCATCTATTTTATTAAGTTTATTTAGAGAATTTGTTTTTTTCCTCTTATATTCATACTTTCAGATAACTTCTTTTCAATTCCCACTACTCTTTAGGCCACATACATGTTGTGCAAATTTCAAATAGAAAACAAAAATATAAGAGTAGTTGTACAAATTGTTAATTTGTACAAGTTCTTCTTTTACTTACATAAAAGTCACCCCAGGTTGTAAATTAAATTTAAAGGTCCAACCTTATTATTAATTTTAAGGGTATTGTACAAGTTCTTTTTTTTTTTTCACACTTATATACCTTTAAAACCTATAAATAGTTTATTCTTTACAGGCACATAGGGACAATTTTGAAGCATTAAACAATTACATTGACAAATAACATAAAATACTAATTATAAATTTCTTTTATTTATATAGAAGATGAAAATGAAATGGAAACTGATTACGTGGGTGGCCAATCAATAGACATACAAGTACTCAGTGGTACTCGGTCATATGGAAATAGGAGATATTATAATTGTGCAAGAGATTTTCATGAGCGCCAAGGAGTATCAAGATTCCGACTACCAACACCCAGAACATGTCCACATTGCCGAGCAAGACTATTCCTTCATGAGTCATACGACATGTGCTGTAAAAATGGAAGGACTCAACTACCTCTAATAGAAGCTCCAACAGATATGGTTGAACTTCTCTCAGAGCATACTACACAAGGTCGACATTTTAGACAGAATATTCGAGCCTACAATCATGTGTTCTCTTTCATTTCAATGGGAGTACATGTTGATGAACATTTAGCGGGGAGAACAAGGGGTGTGTACACTTTTCATGCACAAGGTGCGATCTACCATAAGATTGGCAATTTGTTACCTAACGTAAATGAAAGACCTCGCTACTTGCAGCTTTACATATATTACACTGATCATGAAGTCAAAAATCGAATGTTGGAAAATGAAGGACTACAAAGGCAGTTGATTGATAAGATAAAGCATATATTGGATGTTAATAACCCATTTGTAAATATATTTCGTCAAATAGCACAACGTACAAATGTTCAGAACTTTAAGCTTATCATTAGAGAATAACCATCTGATCAGTGTCAATACACTCTTCCTACTGCTTCTCAAGTTGCTGCAATTATAGTGGGTGGGGATGAGGCTGTAAATATGAAAGGAAGAGATATTATTGTTCAATCTACTAGCGGTCGGCTTATCAATATACAAGATGTTGTTGGCTTCTATGATCCATTGTAATATCCCTTACTGTTACCTTATGATACTTATGGATGGGATGCAAATAGCCGCAATGATAATGGAACCAAGCTCACTTGTCGTGACTACTATGTGTATATGTTGCAGGTGAAGTACATCATTTTCAATTAATATTAAATTTTTTTAATTTTTAACAATTCACATTGAACTTACTGGTTATCAATATACGTATGTTTAGATTCGACATAATCATGAATCAACTCTTCTTCGAGGGGGACGTCTTCTGCAACAATATGTGGTTGATAATTTTGTCAAGATTAAGTCTCACAAGCTTAGATAGTTACGAGAACACCTTAATGACATTCGAGCAGAATTGTATGTTGGCCTCCAAGATTCCTTAAATATAGGCAGCAATTTTGCAGGTATGAATTATCAACTATGTTAGGGGAAAAATTAATATTGTAATTCTCCTTTTGTTTATATAAAATACTAATGTTAATGTAGCCAAAATTGAATAGGTGACGTCGGACGAAGAACTATATTGCCATCATCATTCGTTGGTAGTCCGTGTGAAATGTACCAACGTTATTAAGATGTAATGGCTTTAGTCCAAAAGCATGGTAAACCTGATCTTTTTCTCATGATTACCTGCAATCCTAATTGGAAGGAAATTCAGAATGAGCTATTACCTGGACAAGCTCCTCATGATCGTCCTGATCTACTTACTAGAGTGTTTTGGTCTAAATTTGAGGAGTTTAAAAAAGACATTTTTGTCAAACATGTTCTGCGCAAAGTTATTGCATACGTGTATATAATTGAGTACCAAAAAAAGGGTCTGCCACATGTGCACATCGTACTTATTTTGGATAAGAATGATAAGCTATGCACACTAGATGATTATGATCACGTCGTAAGAGCAGAAAATCCAAACAAAAAAGAAGAGCCTGAACTTCATAATGTTGTTCTTACACACATGATCCATGGTCCGTGCGATATGTATAATGAGCGGTGCCCTTGCATGAAAAATGGGAGATGTGAAGGAAATTATCCTAAACCATTTTCTACTATTACCACTTTGGGAAATGATTCGTATCCAATTTATCGAAGACGAGAAGAAGGGTCAGTTTCATCACACAATATTACACAAATATTGGTTGATAACAGCTAGGTTATTCCATACAACCCATGGCTCCTTTTGAAGTATGATTGTCATATCAATGTGAAAATATGCAGCAGTATTATAAGTGTGAAGTATTTGTATAAATATGTTTACAAGGATCCTGATCGAGTATCACTTGAAGTTCATCCAGACCCCAACTATGATGAAATACATCAGTTTGTTGAAGCGAGATGGGTTTGTGCTCTAGAGGTGTTATGGAAAATATTCAAATTTCTAATGAGCCGAATGTATCCATCGGTGGAGCGTTTACAGATCCACCTGTCAAATCGACAACAGGTCAGATTTTACCATTACCAAAACATCTCAAACATTCTGTCTAACGACCAGTATACAAGGACAATGTTAACTGAATTTTTCGAAACAAATGTTGTGAATGCTAAGGCAAATCGCTATTTATATCGAGAGTTCCAGCAACATTTTAGATGGCGCAGGGATTCAAAAGTTTGGGAAGAAAGGGTAAGCCATCATAAAGCAATTGGTAGAATTTATACATTTTCACCGTATGAAGGGGAAAGATATTACTTGAGAATTTTATTAAATCATGTAAGGGGCCCTAATTCTTTCAAAGCTCTCTTAACTGTTGATGGTATTGAATACCCAACATTCAAGCAAGTTGCTGAGAAGCGCGGCTAATTGGAGTCTGATAATAGCATTCGAGAATCTCTAACTGAGGCATCAACCACTCACAACATTTGCTCTTAAAAGAATGTTTGCAACTACATTGGTTTGTTGTGAGCCAACGGGTGTTCGAAATTTGTGGGATGAATTCTATCAGTACATGATTGAAGATTATCTTACTTCATCTTCCACAAATAACGACTGTCTCATTAATAAACTGTTGCAAGATTTAAATGTTTTGCTAATGCAACATAATAGAAACATATCTGAGTATGATCTTCTAAGCTTCTCAGTAGATTTTGATGAAAATGCGGGAATTCTGAAGCTAATAGCAAATGAGCTTTCTATTTCCATTCCCTCAGAAGATTTGAATTCAATAGCTACATTGAATACTGATCAATCTTTTGCATATACTACAATTATGGGGGCTATTGAACGTAACGAAAGTGTAATTTTTTTTGTTGATGGTCCTGGAGGTACAGAAAAAACTTATTTGTATCGTGCTGTATTAGCATCATTGAGAAGTCAGGGTCATATTGCTGTAACTACAGCAACATCAGGTATAGCAGCTACCCTTTTACCTGGTGGAAGAACTAAACATTCAAGATTTAAGATTCCCCTAAATCCATATGCATCTTCAGTTTGTGCAATTAGCAAGCAATCTCATTTGGCAAAATTGATACGAAGAATAACAATAATTTTATGGGACGAAGCAATGATGACTCATCGTTACACATTCGAAGCAGTGGATCGGACTTTACGAGACATCATGGGTCTAGAATTGCCATTTGGAGGAAAGGTTATAGTTTTCGGTGGTGATTTTCGACAAGTACTTCTTGTTGTGCCTAAGGCCACAAAGGCAGAGACAATTGATGCATGCATTGCTAAGTCACCTTTGTGGAGAAACATTTAAGTTCTTTGCTTGAAACAAAATATGAGGTCTATAAATGATCAATAATTTTCAAATTTTCTGCTTCGTGTGGGTGATGGAAATGAGGCTACCCTTTCCGATGATATGATGCAAATTCCAACGTCGATGGTTATATCATGGGAAGATCACAACTCAATTGATAAATTGATTGAACAAGTTTATTCTAACATGGTTAGTCATTCCACTGATAGTGCATATATGGTTCGCAGAGGTTTGGTAACTCCTCCAAATGAAGATGTTGATTGTTTAAACAACAGGGTGATTCAAAGATTTGAAGGACAAGAAAGAGTTTATCTCTCATTTGATAAAGTAGAAAATGACACTCTGAATTTATATCAACAAAAATTCTTAAATTCCATTACACCTGGAGGATTACCCCCGCATGAATTAAGATTGAAGATGGGTGCACCGATTACGCTTTTAAGAAATCTTGATCCAAGAAACGGTTTATGCAATGGCACGAGACTACTTTGTCGTGGTTTGGAAAATAACTTTATAGATGCTGAGATATTATCAGGCCATTTCAAGGGTATTAGAGCTTTTTTCCATCGAATCCCCTTAAGGACTCCTGAGAATATAAAACTACCATTTGAGATGACTCGGACACAGTTTCCAGTTCGTCTAAGTTTTGCCTTAACAATCAACAAGGCCTAGGGACAAACAATTCCGCATGTTGGTATTTTTCTTCCAGAACATGTCTTCAATCATGGACAATTGTATATGGCATTATCGAGAGGAACGTCACAACATACAACAAATATTCTGGTCAAAAAAGGATTAATTGAAGGACATGAAGGGGTGTACACCAAAAATGTAGTATACATGGATGTCTTATTGCCATCCACTTGACATGACTACATGTATTTAATTTGCATTCTTATCTTAACAAAAATATTTTTCACTATGTTTAATCATCATCATCACTTTTTTCGTACTATTCAGTTTGTATTTATTTTGTATCTTCATATCTATCACCCATTTTAGAGAATGACAAATGCATATTCTATATTTATCAAAGAGAAAAAATTTAAGCATCATGTATGGTAAGTTTATTTGTTTAATTTTTATTTTCAATTATCTATGATTAAACTTTTCTTTTTTACTAACGTGTTCTTTAATGATGTAGCTATACTTGAAAATTTTAAACAACTAGATGCTTGGGACAGATTTAAGAATGAGCAAGATTATCCTAATGACCCCAAAGTTACAAAGCAGGTAAGCCTCCTAAATTTTCATTACCTTTTACCCAATATTGTAGTAATAAAAAAAGGGTAAAATATATATACATATTTTTTTGTGAATTTTATAATCACATGTGTATTTTAATAATTAATACAGGTAAAACAGTTCTCTGTTTATAGTCCCGGTTGGGGGTCCTCGATTAAAACTAATAAAATTTGGCTACGAAAACTAATATTACGAGAGTTCAATGCACAAAAAAAATTTAGGTATGACAGGTCATTCACAATGTTAAATTTTACATCTCTATAAGTTTAAGTATGACAACTCATTAACAACATTACACTTTATAAGTTTTATAGTATAGAAATAACTCCATTTTATATTTTTAACAGGAATTCTATCATATCAAAAATTGAGTATGATTTGACAGAGGTATACGCTACATTTTTGTAAGCTTTTATTAATTATTTATTTTAATATGCTTTAGATAACAAGACATTGCAATTTGAATATTTGCAGATGAGAATGAATTTTCGACATCATCAATGGGATGAAGAAACAACATTTTGGTACAATTTACAAGTTCAAATTTAAGATAAATTTAAATGTTTATATATATACAAATTTATATTCTATTGTACTTTCATCTTTTTAATATAATCCACTTATAACTATTTCATTTTATATTTAATAATAGTGGAAACCTACAATATCAAGACAATATAGACATAAAAGTGGTAATGAAAGCTTTTTATAATTTTACTTCTTAGGTTTATGCAAAATTTTACTGTTTGCAATTATATTCTTACGCTTTTATTTATTGAAACATTATTTATTTTGATATTATAAATTACTACACAGTTCTACAGTCAGCAAAAAAGAGAAAAATTAAAAGCTTACAAAGATATGTGTAGAATTGTTATGAGATAAATTATTTATAGATATATATATATGTATTATAGAAATTGTCAAAATCATTAATTGCATATACTTTGATGTTATTTCAGGTCTTTGACAAAGAAAGTTACAAAACAATTTCAATAGATATGTTTCAGTTGGCCTGGTAAGTGGGAGCATGTTAGATCCAGTGAGATGGAAGTTATTTCAATTTGTTGATTGCCAAAATTCTACAATTTTTTTTAAGATCATCGTTCAATAATCTCGCTATATGTAAATTATCTTTTATTGTGAGTTCATTGAAATATATTTGAATTCTTAATGTTCTATGTGTTACCTTTGAAATTTATGAGTTATTGCATTTAACATGTTATATAGTATGCATGTATGGAGATATAGGCAAAGTGCTGACAAAAATCCATGTTAAAATTTAGTAAGAAGGTAACATCCATGCTTATTTGTTAATTTGTATTGTATGAATTGTCTTTACATTCGGTTCTTTTTAAAGATTTTAAATCTAAAACCTCTTGAATTAGTTCACTGATTTGAGAATTTAATAACATTGATTGCCTTAGAAAAAAATAAGGCCCACCACCAATTTCAAAATCCTCTAAATGAGTTACTTTATATAGTTAAATTGTGTTGCACATGCATCGCGTGTGCCCCACCTCTAGTTTATATAATGAGCCAAATGCACGAATGAATGAACATCTCAGTTTGCAATAATCTGCAGTCTGCACTTCATCTTCAATAGGTGATTCTCTCTCTCTCTGGATTTTTGTATTCACACTTGTTGGGTTCTCTACACATATATACATAACTATATATGTCTCACGTCTCACTCAAATATCATATATAAGGATTGCTTTGCATTTGTCTTTGCTGATAATCATCAGAAGAAACTATTACACATTTGATTAAGGAGCGTCCAAGACTTACCCACAACAAGCTTCAGCAATCTGCCTACATAAAAACTAAGAACAGGCTTTGGAAGGCCCCTCTCTATCTCTCACTCCATCTCTTATTTGTTAAATTTCACTCACCACAATTCTATTTTTTTCTTTTGTTTTAGTTGTTTGGTATCATAGGGGTGAACCCAAGTGTTATTTGTTTGTATTCATAAAATGGATGTAAAGTGTTTGCTTTTTTTCCCTTATGAGCCGCCAGGTACCTGTTGTATTCTCATGTAATTGAGTATTTGCGAATGAAATGGACAATCAATGATTCACTTCAGAATAATTATAATTAAGAGAATATTTATGGCTTTGTGTGATAGTTTATAAGGTGGTTGAATTTGTTGATTCCATGACCAAATTTGATATTGGGGTCACTATAGAAACTATCTATCATGTTTTTGTTTTTATTCTTTGGTTTTCATGGCGACTGCTACTATATATTTGGTAATTTATAGTTTTATTATTTGAATTGCATCATTAATATTGCTATTGATTGTCTAAAACTTAAATTGGAGTGCTAGTATGATAAGTGTTATAATGTTTTGGAAACTAACCATGTGATAGATGGCAAGAGAGAAAGTTTGGGAAAAGAAACGACAAATTTGGGAACGAAAATGACAATTGGCTACTGCTACTGTGCTTAGCTATGCAACAAATGTAGCATCCATCATGTCCGCATTGTTCTATTTCAATTATGTGGATAAACCAATATTTCAATCAATGAAAGAAAGGGAAAAGGTACGACTTGAGTTAATTCACTTAGAACTAGTGGAAGGTACCATGATGTCATACGAATGAGCCCTTATGCATTTGAAACTTTGGTTTATATCCTTCGAGAAAGTTGTCATCTTAATGATACGTGGAATTGTTCTGTTGAAGAGCAACTAGTGAAATTTTTGTACTTGTTAGCCCATAATATGCGGAACAAAATAATGGTGGCCCTTTTCCGTCAGTTGGGTGAAACTATCAACCATCATTTTCATGTTGTTCTAAGAGCGATTATGTCTTTTGAAGATCATTTTCTAGTTCAACCTAGTGGATTAGAAGTCCTACCTGAAATCTTATATAACAACCGATTCTACCCCTATTTCAAGGTAAGCACCTTTTTTACAAGGATTTTCTTGTGAAAAACTTTAGACATGATGGGACCCATACTTACATTTCCACATTTTAGGACTACATAGGTGCCCTCGATTGCACACATATTCGTGTAAAAGTTTCAAATGAGGATGTACCATGATTTCGAGGAAGGAAAGATTACCCTTCACAAAATGTGCTTGCAGCATGCACATTTGACCTGAAATTTACATATATTTTACCAGGATGGGAAGCGTCTGCATCTGATTCTAGGATAATCAATGACACTTTAACTAGGGAAGACAATTTAAGAATTCCACTCAGTAATTGTGACACATATAAACTTTCTACTTAACATTCTGAGTTCTAACATAGAATGATACATGACTAGTTTCTTGTTGTATATAGGTAAATATTATCTAGTTGATGCAGGTTTTATGCTAAGGATAGGGCCTCTTGCACTTGTTTGAGGCGTGCGATATCATTTAAAAGAATACTCAACACATGCACCAACAAATGCTGAAGAGATTTTTAATAATCAACATGCCTCCTTGCGTAATGCAATTGAGAGGGCATTTGGAGTACTAAAGAAGCAATTTCCCATTTTAGCAAGTGGGCTTGAGCCTCACTTCTCGTTTGATGTGCAAACTGAAATTGTTTTAGCATGTTGTATTCTCCATAATTTTTTTTTGGGTGTAGATCCAGATGTAAGAATTGGGGCTGAAGTTGATAAAGAACCTAGAAATGTTGGAGCACAAGACAATGGGCCTATTCCTTTCATGACCGATGAAGGCAAACAAAGATTCAATTTACGGGCATAGATTGTGACATATATGTGGAATGATTACGTCTCGAATCAAGTGTGACTTGTGTATGATGGTGGATTTGTTTTGCATATGACTATCTTCATATATAAACTACTATAATGTCGAACATATTACATGTCCTTTTGCAGTTTTCAATACAATGGTTAATCATCTCCAACTTGTTGCAGTTTTTGTCATATTTCTGATTTTGTGTAACACTTTCTTATAATAGTAATCTATTTTGGGAACTTTTTGTTCAACTTAAATGATTTTAGGAGTTGACATTTTATCAAGTCAACGTATTAAAAAAAGTATGAGTATTTCCTGCAGGTTTAGAACATGGCAGGTCTTTCAGAGAATAATGTTGATCCAAAGAAACATTTGAGTTAGACAGATGAAATGGATGAGTATCTTATCGATGTATTGTATGAACAATTCTTGCTTGGTCGAAAAATTGATAGAAGTTTCACAGCAACAGCATATGCAGCTACTTCTAAAGCAATGTTAGAGAAATTTTGTGACAACAAATAGAGGGGACACATCAAGAACCGACTGAAGACAATTAAACAGAAATTTAACTTGGTCTATGACCTGGTTAAGAATTGTAGTGGTTTGGGGTGGAATGAAGAGACTTAAATGCTTGAAGCTACTCCTCAAGTGTGGAAACAATTGATAGATGTAAGTTTCTATTACACAGTGGTTTTATGGGTTAAAATACTTATGTATAACAATTTAACTTTTTTAAATTATCATGTTAGGCAAAGCCTGATGCAAAGAAGTTTCTCATGCGGTCTATTCCCAAGTTTGATCAATTGTAAGCTATCTTTGGAAAAGATCATGCCACTGGTGCTTGTGCTGAAACGGCAAAAGAAAAGAGACGTCGGTGGGCAAAGGGACAAAGTCAAATACGCGTGAACAATATTGACACTATTGAGCAATTGATATCGCAACATGATGTGCACATGGAGAATTTGGATGACATAATCACTGCATCTAGTCCACAATCTAGTTCTTAAAAAACTCTCCCAGATCATGCATCATCATCTAGAGGCACCAAAAGGAAGGGAACAATGCTTGAGCTACTTATTGAACAATTTCAGGAGTTCAATAATGGAATTAATGAAGTTGCTGCTGCACTGAAAGAGGGGAATCTTGTTCTCCATCAGGGAAACTTAGCACTAAAAGAAGGCCAGCCACGTGTTTACTCCGAGGAAGAAGTTTTCAATGAGTTAAGAAAATATGGGAGTGGAAGATCATCTTCAGTTCGATGCATATAACTTTATTACTTTAGATTCAAGATTGATAAGAGTTTTCTTTGGTTGCCCAGCACATCGACGCAAGGAATGGCTGTTTCAAAAGATGCATGCTTCCAATAACACTTTTTGAGTAAGCGTATGCCTCCTTTTTATGGTAAAATATGATGGCCTTTTTGCTCCATATGAGACTCTAATGCTGCATATGGTCATAGTTGGATTGAAATGCTAGTGGAAAGAACTGTGGAAATTTTTGTAGAACTCTAGATATGGTTTTGTGCTTTGTTCTTGTGTACACAGAAGTCTTTGCATGATAGGTTGTTCTGCATCTCTGTAAAGTAAGATGTAAATGTGGTTGGACCATATTTTGCAAGTGAAATATTTTCATGATCTTTTGTTTAACGTGTTTCCAGTATATATTAGTTTGAACGGTGATAATATCTATTTCTTGCTGATTCTGTATAGCAACTATTTTTTTTTTTTTATTTTGGTGCAAAGAATCCAAGTTCATCAAGAGGAGTTAAAATTACATCTCGTAAGAAGAGCATACAGATTGCTTGATATGCCAATAAGCCACAGTCTTAGTAGTGGGATAGACAATATTTACCTTCTCACTGGGCAACACTGAACAGATTAGTTAGCAAAATTTTCAAATGTAAATTGAGTTGGATTAGTTAAATTTGAATTTGAATAGGTTAGTTAAAAATTGAATTTGATTTTGCAAATAAAATTTGAATTTGAATTTGAAAGTTGGGAAAAAGTTAGTTAAATTATTCTACATTTTTCTTTCCTTTTTCCCTTCAAAATCAAACAAGGGAAAGTAAAGTTCTTTTCACTTTCTCTCCATTTTCTTTAGAAATCAAATAGAGGAAAGAAATCCATTTTTCCTAGCATTTCTTCCCCTTTTCTCCTTCGCTCCCTTTCCCTTCCTTTTCATTTCCCTTCCACAGGTATCAAGCAGAGCCAAAGAAAAAGGTAAGAGAAAATTTAAAATCAATCTCTTTCTCGCTCTTCTTTCTCTCCATTTTTCTTTTATTTTTTTTGCAAAACCAAATAGAAAAAGTATACCAAACGGTATTTTCTCTTTCCTTCCCTTCCTCTTCCCAAGTTCCAAACAGGCTTTTACATGTGCCACAACACGCCACTTAGGTTTTTTTTTTTTTCCATAAATAACAAAGGCTTTTGTAATTTTGACAACACACTACTAGAGATTTCCATTCACGGGAGTAGTGTAGGGCTTGAGACAAATAATATCTGCTCTTCATGTCGTTTCAACTTTGTAAAATTTAATCTATTAACTTATTGACTCTCCACCCATGCTCACTCTTTCTTCATTGCTAACTATATTTGTAATCGATCGATCCATTTTAAAAATATATATATGACTACAAATAAAAATACTACACATAAATTTTATTTCTCATGGCATTTTCTCATTCTTTAATATAAGTGTAAATTTTTCATTATTTTGCAACTTTTTTTTAAAATTAGGGGCC
The DNA here is from genome assembly GCA_033060915.1 of Euryodendron excelsum. Classification (NCBI taxonomy): domain Eukaryota; kingdom Viridiplantae; phylum Streptophyta; class Magnoliopsida; order Ericales; family Pentaphylacaceae; genus Euryodendron; species Euryodendron excelsum. The sequence goes on from CM065382.1 coordinate 10,171,622, forward strand.
CAAGGTCACTTACAAACAGTGACCTCATAATCTTAATTGCAAGACATTGTGGACAGGCAGTGTCTTTTGTTTAGAGTAAAAAAATGAGGTATGACATGGGTTAGGTATGGCATTACACTACACCGCATTACATTATAACAAAACAACAGAAATTGGGAGCTTTTTTGGTACAGACATATAATTAACCTTAGCGTGTTAGGTGATTAACTAAATTAATCTCTAGATTTTCTACCATTCAAATCTTTTAAAAAACAGAGAACAAGTGACCATAATATCAGTTAATATTCTTATGCTTAGTTTTGTCGTTTTTATCCTTGATTCAACACTCTTCTTGCGCGTATATATAGAGTTATAGAGGCTCCAAGTGTATTATGTTACAACAGAAAGGAGAAGAAGAGACTTGCCCCTCTGGGATCCCGGGAGTACATTATTAATCGGAAAACTAAGAAATCAAAAGCTCGAAAATTCAGTAACATTTATAGATATATATATATATATATATATATATGGAATCGCAAAGCAAAAATCAAAGATAAAATCGCAGCCAAAAGTGTGATGTTGTCAAATAGTAATAGAAAATTTTAATTCTTGGACAACACAGAGCAGTAAAGCCTTGAAAATGTTAACAGTCATCCCTAATTAAACTGCAGGATGCTTGCATAAACACAAAAGCAGAGAAAATGTTCTATCCAAAATACAACCACCTGTAATGAATCAACCCACTGCCTCAGCACGAGGACTGACCACAGGACTACTTTCAAGACGGAGTCACTGCTGTGAAGGCCCTGGTGGTTCGGCATGCTGGAACTGCTGGGTCAGAGGTGGGGGTGGCATGGGGGGCATTGTAGAGTGATAAGGCGGCGGAGGATATTGTTGGTACAGCGGAGGGGGAGGTGGTGGCGGCATATACCCATATGGTGGATAGAATGGCTGCTGAAATCGGCCTTGAGGTGGTGGCAAAGGTTGGTAAGCATAATGCTGCCCTTGTTGCTGCATCTCTGTACCAGTTTTGTTATCTACAGACCCTGTGGGCCCACTAGGAGCCCCTTCTTGAGATGGAATAAGGGCACCCATTCTTTGAGGATCCATTGATGGATAAAATGTCCTCTCCTGCTGTGGTGGTGGAGGAATGTTAAAATAGTGCATTGGTGGTGGTTGGTCCTGCGTACCAGGTGGTTGGTCCTGGTTCTGTTGCTGGGATATCACTGCTCTAGGCAACATCCCACTATGAGCCACCGCTGCCAGCTGTCTTGCTCCGTCTGAGCCTTCAGCCTCAGGTTTTGGCGCTTGTGGTCTACCCCACATCAGCTTCAGCCTCAGACCCTTTATGACGAGCTTGTTTGAAAGTTCTTCAGCTGCTTTCTCTGCACCTTCTCTGGTCGTGTAGGTCACAAAAGCACAAGCTCGTTGCAGCACCATCCTCACGGACTCTATTTCACCATGGGCATAAAAGTGATCCCGTAAGTCCTGTTCAGTTACTCTTGCGTCAAGCCCACCCACATAAAGGGTTTTAATGCTTTCATCCTCTGGGGCTTCTAGCGAGGGCATCTCACCTGCCTTATTCAGTAGCTTCATTGCCACAGGATCATTCACTCTGCAAACAATTTAGAAAAAAACAACGATGAAAATCATAAACTCAAAAAATTTAGATTTTATGCATCATAAGTGCATGAGCATATCAGGATTGAGTGTGCATATGGCTGCAGGCATGGCTGGCTTGGCATGGGGTTGTAGTGCAATAAATGATAAGGTAAATTTCAAACTTAATGTCCACAGAGTAAAGCAGTTGAAATCATTTCTACAAAGACAACGTTGAAGAACAAATAACAGGTGCAACTACAAACTATGAAAAGTTTGCAAAGTTCAAAGTATGAAGTGATAACATCATTCATCAACTACATCATGAGATTCCAGTTCCAAGTAAAAGAGTTGTGTATTGTGGAGAACTCCATTGCCTACTCTCCTTAAAAAGTTATAAATTTCCTTCATAAACAGAAGAGTGCTTATAAGCAGAAAAAACTTGTCAGACAGACACGTGCAGAGGAAACAAAGACATCCACCCAAAAGTTCAGGCACATACACATATGATAAGCTTAGAGGGTATTAATGTGACGAGAAATATCATAGGAAGAGGAGAATGGAACATTGAAGAAAATTATTCAACAAAGAAATTGAAAAAAAACAAACCAACACTAGTAGGAAAATCAGTATTAAGGCACCCTCGGGCAACAAAATGTTGGGGGAACAAAAAAAATACACACTGCAGCCCCACCGCCTCTCTTCTATCTCTCTACTCAATAGAGTTCTTGACCTGGTTGACCTAGTTCAGACTAAGCTATGTGTCAAGTTCTAATTTGGTCAAATAAACAACACTTCATTAAGGTTTTGTTTGCATCATGATTTGGTGAGGGAAATGGAAAGTAAATGCAAACAAGAACATTTTTCTTTTTTGGTTATTATAGAAATAGAGAGGAAAAGGATATACGAAAAATGGAAGAAATTTTCACTTTTAGAAATTATTTTTCTACTTAGTGTGGATTTCTTATCATTTCTTAAATTGTTGTGATTTAATACTTATCAAAATAGGAGAGAAAATATAAAATAAAACAATTTTCCTATTTATTTTCCTTTCCTTTTTCCTTTACCGTTATTGCTTCCAAGACCCAAACAGAACCTTAACGTAAAGCAAAGGAATAGCAAGGATAAGCGACGAAATGCTTCGGGGAGTTGAAAATAAGCATAGATCCGGAGATTCCCGAATAGGTCAACCTTTCGAACTGCTGCTGAATCCATGGGCAGACAAGAGATAACCTGTTCAACTCTATGTATTCCTCTATCCGTAGAGTACGTTGAATGTACAGAAATGTCTATAACAGAGTTTCTCTTATTCGTATTAACAGCTACTAATAAAATTGAGCTGATACTCCACAAGTTTATCACGGGAAAAACTCATGCTTCTCCCAAACTAAACAATAATCATGCCTCCCATATATTGCATTTCAACTCTAAATTTTGTGTGTGTTCCTCTAGAAAATCCCTCCTTGCATCATAAAACTCACCATGCCTATCTTAAAAGGTAATGATGTAAACAATGGTGTCCCCGTCATGCCCCAATAATGCAAGCCTGCCAATTTTAATAAAGCTCTTTCAACCCCTCAAGCACGTCCCCCCTCCTCTCTCTACCTTACCCTCCTCTCCCCCCCTCCTCTTGCCTCGTATCAGCAGGTGATAGCATTTTATTGTGCATGTCTAATGTTGCCTTTATATATGAGAGAGAGAGAGAGAGAATACCCAAGACTAAAAAGTGCAACAAAGAAAGCAACATGAATACATGCCAATAATTAGGTATGCTATCCATGCAAGTAATTCAATTAAGGAAATCCTTCTATAAATAATACCATCTTCCACATAAACTTGGTATTAACCTCAAATCTTTGTCAGGTTTTACCCAAAAAGCTCCTTTTGTTCTTTAATTCTTTTTTCCATCCTTCTTCCTCAAGATGCATGAAAAAAAAAGTGAGAAACATAAAACCCACTGCTAAATATGCCCAAATATAACAAGGAAAAAAGCCACCAACGTTCCACGTACCCATAATAGCGATCTTTAATATTTTGTTGTGATAACTCTCCAGTTACAGGCATCTCATGCCTGTAAGGGCACTCAGCACCTCTTGTGCATTCACCCCGTATGTAGAAACTGCAAACATGTGCTCTGTTTCTCTTGTAATATGGTGTTGTTCTCTGTAGCTTCAAAATGGTATCATTTGGCCGTGCCTTTCCATATGAAGATTCATAGTCTATACCAGCTCTAGCCTGCATACAACCATGATCATCTTAATTACCACAGAGATCTGGAAAAATGGGAGAAAGAAGTGATCAAGGACATGACGGGAAAAAAACAAAAAACAAAAGAAAATGGGAAATTTTTCTTAACAAAAACCGTAGTTAATTTATTTACAAGAATCTTAACACAAATGGACAAATGGTTACAGAATACACATGCATCAATTCCACATTCACAAACTTTAAAATGAAAATCAGCATTTCCTAAATGGCACCAACATTTATAACAAAAAAGACAACAACCACAACCCCCCCCCCCCCCCCCCCAACAAAAAAAAAAAAAAAAAAAAAAAAAGAAAGAAAGAAAGAAAGAAATCCATGCAGTGAGTTAAAAGAATAAAACAAAAGTTATGGTCCTTACATTAAGATGATGTGCGAAAAGGATTTGGGTAAAGCAAGAAAGAAAGAGGGATTTAGGTTTCCAGAAGTACAGAAACCAGGGATAAGATATTCAGAGCAATGAGTATGCTCAAGAGGCTGCCTCAGTATGTGAGCATATTATACTCAGACGTGAACCATTTCTAGATATGCTCTATGTAGTGAGATCTTCAGTAAGTTCTATGAAAAGTTCAGCTATCTGATATGGAGTATATAGCAGCAGACAGATCACATAACATTCCATTCGGAAGACCTTAATCCACATCATATCAGTATAAAGCCATGCCTTGATTGATAAACTTTGAAAAAGAAATAAAACGTAAATTTTTTTAAATTACAGTATTTGTGTGGCAGCACTGTTAGAAATAAAAATTTTGTAAAATAAATTTAACGAGTGGATTTAAATAACCCAGCTAATAGTGTAAGGTTTTTAGTAATGTCACACGTTGCTTAGGCTATGTAATTCCAAAAGTCAAATTCTATACACATGGACAAACTTGAAGTCCCAAAGTGTTACAAGGAAATAAAATTGTAATGAAATATAAAAAATCAGAACACAATATTATATGCCTAAACAAGTTGTATTGACAATTTTTATAAAAGGTGTGTATAATTTTTATACAAAAGAGAAATGTTTCCAAATTATTCGAAAATTTCCGAAATGTTTCCGAAACGTTTCTGTTTCTGAGCCAACCGAAATGACCTCTCGAAAAAATATCTAAAATAATATATATATACAAAGTATTCAAATCTAATCACAATGTTGTACACTGTGCAATATATTTAAATGGTATGTGGTGTTTAAAAAAATAAATAAGCTTCAACATTGCATTTTAAATAAATAAATACAATAAGTGTCATGTCATGGTGGCAGAGAATGGGATGCAATCACTTCTCTCCAATGAGAGAATGGTTGCTGACAAAAAAGTGAAGTGTTGTAACTTCTGGATCTGACAAGAAAACATATGTATAAAAAAATATATAAAGTGCCGAAGATTACTCTTCTTACACGTTGGTCTCAATTTTGGTTTGACCATTTCAAAGCAACAAAAAAATAATAATAAAATAATAACAAAAGAAGAATCTGGAAACAAGTTATGGGTGGTTGTGAATAATACAAATTCACACAAACAACATGACAGGATTCCAGCTTTTCAATAAAATAATAAATAAATAAACAAAAACAAAAGAGAATTCTAGAACTAGATTCAACATGTGAATATACTAGTGCATGGAAAAGAGAGTTTGGAATAAATAAAAAAAAATGTTGGGAGGCATCATCACATTGCCAACCCACGTCGCAATCATGTTCCACCCATGAAGTCAGTTTTTGAAGTATGGAGAATATGGGGTCTGTTGATGCATTATAAAAAGAAAACAAAAGTTTGATACTAAGAAAGAAGAGGAGATTCAGACGAAGAACAGTCTCACAAACAAAAAAAAAAGAGATCAGTGGGGGTCAAAAAAAGAGAGATAATAGAAAAAAGAAAGGAGAGGAAACAGTGTGAATGCAAGAGAAAAGTAAAAGAAGGAAAAGTGTAACATAGAGAGCTTGAGAAACAAAGTTATCTGAAAAGATATTTATGCAGGTATAATTTTTGTGTTATTATATCTTCTTCCTTTCTAGGTCGTGTTCTTCTTTGTTACTCTATAACTCTACTTGAGTATTTGAGTTTGAAATAAACTTTACAAATACCCAAATAAAGGAGAAGAAGAGAGATCTATTAGCAGTATAATTATATTTCTATATATTATTTGGTCTGACTAATCCGGATTTGTGTCTGAAAGAGAGCATTCAGGCAAATCGTCTACCTTCGGTTCAAGGATCTGAAGCAGAAATTATTCACTTTGCCACAAAATGCCAAAAGTGAATAATTTAAACATATCTTATCTCTAAAGACCAAAGATATGGTTAGTTTTTCATGATCGGAACAAGTAGTCATTGTTGTCTATCTCGAAACAAATGTTGGCCCATGTGCCCACAATCTCAAGCCCCTAAGGCTCCAAGTCGGCCTACGTGCCCACAATTCCAAGCCTAAGGCTTCATTGACGGCCCTCGTGCCCTCACAATTTCAAGCCTAAAGCTTCATTGACGGTCCACATGCCCTCACAATTTCAAGCCTAAAGCTTCATTAACGGTCCACGTGCCCTCACAATTTCAATCTTAAAGCTTCATTGACAGCCCACATACTCTCACAATTCCATGTCTAGGCCTTCATTGACGGCCCACGTGCCCTCACAATTCAAGCCTAAAGCTTCGTTAACGGCTAAGGTGCCCTCACAACTTCAAGTCTAAGGCTTCATTGACGGCCCATGTGTCCTCACAATTTCAAGCCTAAGGGTTCATTGACGACCCACGTGCCCTCACATTTCAAGTCTAAAGCTTCATTGACAGCCCACATGCCCTCACAATTTGAAGCTCAAGCCTCAAAAGCTCTATGATGGCCCATGTGCCCTCGACTTTAAGCCTCTGTTTTATTTTTTTCTAAAATAAAATAAAATCTTTTATTGTTGAAGACTATACAAAAAGAAAGGGAACCTGTTTTGGAAACACCCAGTGTTGTTGGGTGAAAGAAATAGAACAATCACTGTCTATGGTTGTTCGGTATCCGTGATATACGGTATAATAATCCAATAGCAGATAATCCATCACTCCGACTTTTATCAGATGTGTTAAGATAAAGCAAGTTTTGACTTGGACAAAATGCTTTCAATTTTATGATGATTAGTGGGGCCCTTTCTTGACACATTACACAGTCAGCAAAATGAATAAATCGATTGCTGCTTGGAGTCTTCAAATGATATCAGATTTGGACTATGATGAGGAAATAAGATTTGTGGTATAAAAAAAAAAACCAAACAAAAGAGGCTAGATCAATTGTTGGCTCAAATCCTTTCGTACCACTTTCAAAGTCTTTTTTAAGACCCAAGGCCTTGAAACCATCAAATGGCCCAGAACTTTGGTCTTTTAAGACCCAGGGCCATTAAAAATTATGCAGCACATTTGAAAGCCAAAATTTTGGCTCAACTTCTGGTATTTCTTTTAAGGCCTGAATTACAAAGACCCAATTCTCTGATCTTATGCCTATAAAATTTCTGGCTATGAAATAGCCCAATTTTCGTCTTTCAAAGACCCAAAGTGTCACGCCCTTATTTTTGAAAAGCCAATTTTTAATTCTTGATAGAATCGGGATTGTTGCATGTCGGTTGGCGTTGCCACCACAATTTTCGAGCGTGCATGATATTTTTCACGTCTCGATATTGAGGAAGTACAAGTCAGATCCTTCACATGTGTTAGATTGGATAGACTTGGAGTTGGAGGCGGACGTATCGTTTAAGGAACATCCGGTGCAGATTGTTGACTCTAAGGAGCAGGTTCCTCGGGGTAAGACTATCCTATGGGTGAAGGTGATTTGGCAACATCATAGGCTTGATGAGGCTACGTGGGAACGAGCATCCGAGTTATTCGCCAAATATCCTGAGTTGTTTGCCAATTAGGAATGTTTCGAGTACAAAACTATTTTCCTAATTTGGGAGGATGTAGCGATTGGTGAATGGGTCAAATATTCAAAGATGGACTTGGTGTCATATTTGTTATTACATATAACTTTGGGAGTTATCTTGTAATTATCCCAAAACTTTTAAAAGATTTTTTTTTCTCTTTCCCTCATTCTCTCTCTTTCATGCAGTTGACGCTCAGCGAACCAGAGACCATCTCTCGGTTCTCTCTCCGTTTCTTCCCTTCTTTTTCATTTTTATTGTCCATTTTATTTCCCTTTAGAGCAAATTTTGGTACCACATCTTACGGTTTTGTGTTCCTCTTTTCTAGGGCTTCACGGTGGTGGTTTCAAAGGAGGCTTTCACAACCTTGGGTTTACTTGTGGTTGATGATTTACAACGAGGTAGGGGAGTTACACGTAAGTTTTGCTATTGGGTTAATAATTTTGAGTTATATATGGAGGTTGGGTACTCACATATAGCCATCATTTTGAGTTATTAATTTTTCTTATAGCCATGATTTCTACCCAATCCACACATATAACTCAAAATTATTAACCTAATAGCAAAACTCACGTGTAATCCCCCTACCTCGTTGTAGATCGTCAACCAAAACTAAACCCAATGTTGTGAAAGCCCCCTTTGAAACTACCATCGCGAAACCCTAGAAAAGAAAAACACAAAATCCTAAGATGTGGTACCAAAATCTTGCTCTAAGGGGGAATAAAATGGACAATAAAAATGAAGAAGGGACTAAACGGAGAGAGAACCTAGAGATGGTCTCTGGTTCGCCAAATGTCGACCGCATGAAAGAGAGAGAATGAGGGAGAGAGAAAAAAAATCTTTTAAAAGCTTTGGGGTAATTACAAGATAACCCCCAAAATTATATGTAGCAACAAAAATGATCCCAAGTCCATCTTTGACTATTTGACCCATTCACTAGTTAATACACAAAGTCTATAAACTTTCGAACTAATGAATGACCCAATTCTGTCTTTTAAATATCCAAGGCCCTTTAAATTTTATGACAACTAAATGGCCCAATTTCTTGGTCTTTTCTAAAGACTCAAATCTGCAGCCCAATAAATGCTAAGCTGCTGGAAATAATGGTCTTACCTACTGACGGTTTCCCAGTACATTTTCAAGGCCCAAATTATGGCCTAGCTGCTGGTATCATTTTTCAGGCCCAAATTTTCGAAGTCTTCTAAAGACTGAAATCACAGCCTAGTAATGGCTCAATTTTCGGGCCATCAAAATCCCAACTTTTTGGTCTTTTATCGACCCATGCTCTAAGTTTGCTGGCCCAATTCCTTTGGCCCACTTAACAAGTCTTTTTAAGACCCAGTATCTTTGAATTCTCCAACACATTGAAAAAGAGCAAATTCTTGGACTTTAAACAAATTAAGTCAAAGTCCATTGAAAACGGCCAATCTCTTTGTATTCCAGAGAAGCCCAACGAAATGCACAATAAATATTATTTTTTAAAACTATGCTAACTTGATTTCAGTCCAGATTTTATCCCGACTCGGATACGTAAGCAACCCACTCAAATCGGTACAGTTACAGCCTTGTGGACAATTAAATCTAATTCAAATAAAACAAATATTATTTTTTGGAACTACAGTTGACTTGATTCCAGTCCAGACTTGTCCCAACTCGGATACGTAGACAACTCATTCAAATAGATGCAGTCGCAACCTTTGTAAATCAAATAGTTCACTTAAATTAAATTCACCTAAATACAAATCAAGACATTAAAATCAAAATTTAATTTATTTAAGAACTACGGTTTACTTTATTCTAGTCGGGACTTGTTCCGACTCGGATACATAGACAACCCACTCAAATTGGTACAGTCGCAATCTTGTGGACCCAAATATTCACTTAAATTAAATTCAATTAGACCAAAAATAAATATAAATCTATCAAGAACTACGGCAGACTTGATTCGTGTCACGCCTCAATTTTATTACCACGTCAAGTTTACCTCTTTGGTTAGGTTTGCACCACAGAAGGTTTCTACTGGGCCTTTGAAGGCCAAGAGATTTATCCGGGGGTTGAAGAGCTCCATTTGATCAAGACTTACTGCACTTCAATTGGAGACTTATGAGCAAACTTTTGAAAAGCCCTTACTGGCACTAGGAGGATTTGGGAGGCTAGGTTCCAATCCAAGAATAATAGTTCAAATAGTTTTGGGAGAAAGAGGTCAAGGGAGAGTACTAGTTACTACCAGGGGCCGCAGGCCCAGAGGTTAGCTTCTTCTTCACCTTCTGGAGGTTCTTTTGGGAGTCCATCACTTTGTCATCAATGCGGCCAGCCAGGCCACAGTAAGTCAGAGTATCCTCAATGGAGTTTAACAGCATCAGCTTCGGGTGGAGAGCAGAGGGGTTGCTTTAGATGCGAGCAGTCAAGACACATTCACAAGAATTGTCCTCAATTATCGGGTAGCGAGCCTAGTTCTGAGCAACCTCAACAACAGTTTGGGCAACAATATCAGTACCCCCAGCAGTAGCTATACCAGCAATACCGAGGTCCGACACCGGCAGTATCTATGCAGACTTATCGAGCACCATTGCCTTTGCCTTCAACATCATCTTAGGATTTGAGGTCATCATCTTTGAGGGAGCAGTCAGGACATCGCGGGGGAGGTCAAGCAGGGCAGCGTCCGTAGGGTTGAGTATTTATGGCCCCTACTTCAGGGACACCAACGGATTCCACTGTGGTACCAGGTATATATTGTGTTCGGGTGTTATTAAATTCTGGGGCATTGCATTCATTCGATGCCGCATTGTTTGCGTAAGTGTTAAGAGGTAGAGGTGGACCAATTAACTATGTTTCTAATTTTGAGGGCGAAACTATTTTCTTAGTTGGAAAGGATGTAAAGACCCAGTCAAATATTCAAAGTAGGGTTGATTTTTTTTAAATTTTGTATGAGCTTTGGGGGCATTTTGGTAAATACACATAAAGTGTTTTTAAAACAAAAGTTTTGTTTCTCTCTCTCTCACGCATACCCTATCAGCAGAAACCAGAGAGCTCTCTCTCGGTTTCTCTCTTTCCCTTTTTCTTCTTTTCATTTCACCTTCCATTATTTGTACCTTAGAGCAAGATTTTAATACCACTCTTTAAGAGTTTTGTGCTCCTCTCAACAAAGACTACGCGGTGGAGGTTTCGATTTGTAATTTCAACAAAATCGAGTTCGCACCCTATATTCAATCTTCAAGGAGGTAAAGAGTTACACATGGGTATTGCTATTTGGTTAATCTATTTGAGTTACACATGTTGTTTGGATAGAAATATAATAAGAATTAACCAAAATAATCAATGAATCACATAATAATTAACTTTCAAGTAAATCAAAAAAATTTTAAATTAAAATTCCTAAAGGCATAATTTTTACCCAAACATGTATAACTCAAATATAGTAACCCAATAGCAATACCCATGTGTAATCCCCCTACCTCTTCGAAGATTAAATCTAAGGTACGAACTCAATTTTGTTGAAATCACAAACTGAAACCACCACCGTGTAGCTCTTGTCGAGAGGAACACAAAATCCTTAAATAGTGATATTAAAATCTTGCTCTAAGGGACAAATAATAAAAGGTGAAATGAAAAAGAAGAAAAAGGGCAAGAGAAACCGAGAGAGCATTCTCTAGTTTTTGCCGATAAGATATGCATGGAGGGGGGGGGGGGAGAGAAACAAAACTTTTGTTTTAAAAACACTTTGGGTGTATTACCAAAATGCCCCCCAAAGCTCATACAAAATTTGAAAAAACACAAAAAACAAACCCCACTTCGAACATTTGATCGGATCTTTACAATTCCAATCTGGACTTGTCCCAACTCGGATACGTAGGCAACCCACTTAAATGGGCATAGTCGCAATCTTTGTGAACCAAATAGTTCACCCAAATTAAATTCAACCAAATAAAATTAAACATTATTTTCTTCAAAGAACTACGGTCGACTTGATTCCAATTTGGACTTGTCCCGACTCGGATATGTAGGGTCCGTTTGGTATAACTTATTTCAAGCTTTTTTGATTTAGCTTTTTTGGTTTATAAGCCAATAATAAGCTACATTTTTTTTTTTTACTATTTTGCTTTTGTAAGCTAAAGATAAGCAAAAAAAAAAAAAGTTAAAAAAAAAATAGCTTTTTTTGCTTATAAGCTGAAAAAAAGCTAGGCAAAAAAACTCTACCAAAAGGACCCAACTCAAATGTGTACAATTGTAATCTTTGTGAACCAAATGTCCATTTAAATTAAATTTGTAACGAAATCCAATTCAATCCCATTAAATTGGAATAAAAGGGTATTCCCTTGAGACAATGGATTTTAATTAAGAGATACTTTATATCTTGAATGGGTCCAACCTACACAATAAGAACTCATATAATATTTTATGATAAGAGTGAAATTATGTTAAGTGTTTGTACCATTAAATATTGATTTGTAAATATTTTTGCTTAACACAGACATGACACGTGAAGAGAAAGAACAGGAAATTCAATAGAGAGAGAGAGAGAGAGACCCTCACTGATTTTTTAAGTTTTGAAAATTTAGCAAAAACAGAAATCAGGCTCAATAGAGTTCCCAGCATGTTAAACTACAATACCTACAATCAACACACATTGCCAGAAGAAATAAAAAACAGACAGGAGGAGAAAGTGACTGCAGTTTTTATTATAGTAGGTAGATATAATGCAGACAAAATTCTGGGTAGCTACCTTTTTATCCCTTTCTTTCTTTTAAGGGGTAGGGGGAGGCATACTTTATTGGCAACACATTATAGCAACTGCAAGTAACTCAATATGATGAATAAACGTACCCTGCGGTCATGCTCCTCTGCAAAGTATTCCCTATTCACATCACTCTTGGGAATGGAATCGTTGGAATTGATATGGAGAGCAGTGTCTCGAACCTGAACTGGCAACCCATATTCAAGATCCAGAAGGCAAACTTGACAAACATTTTTCAACTTACTGCAAGTTTGGCAAACCTCAGTTTTTTTATACCTTGCATCACGACCAGGCCTCCACCTAAAAACTGTAAAAGGCCTTGTGCAAATCTTGCACTCCTTATCATAATCTGCTTTTGTCTGCATTGAGAGAAACATGCAGATAGCAATGTAATTATTACGATGAATAGAAGGATTTGTATCACAGAAGCATACCAAAATTGAAAACAATTGAAAATCACTTTGCTGCAAAGATATAAACAAGCATTAAGTTTTCTATGAAAGATAATTAAATGGTACATGTTATATTAAAAAAAATTGCCCAAGTTGAGGACAAATGAGACACATTTTACAAGATGGTCATTACAGAAGACATAAGACGACATAATAACAAGAAAACGATAAACATAGGCAAACATTTTTGGAAGTCCTACATTCTCTGTTTTTTTTTTTATAAGCAAATAATTTTGTTAAAAGAAAAAGGCATTAGGAGGTGCCACCTGCATATACCCACAAACAAAAACGAGGCCTATGCCATCAGACAAAAAGGTTACTCACAAAACTCCACAAGTCTAAAATCAAGGAGGGATCTACATAACCCTTGAACCAAAGCCAGTAATCTCCTTTTGATCCGAAAAACAGGAGCTTCTGTTCCTTCAAAGGTCCTTCTATTGCGTTCACACCAAATGATCTACATCAAAGCCAACGGCACCAAAAAGCCACATCACTTACTTCTCCCAACTCTGCCTCCGCTCCAAAAAAGCAAAAGCTTCAAAATATTCTTTGAAAAAACCCACTCACTACTAAACCTCACAAAGTCAGAGCCCAAATCACAAAAGCCACACTACAATAAATGACTCACTGACTCACCATTGCCCTTACACATACAACACCAACTAACATGAATTGTTGACTTCTGATAAGGGTGTCAATAGTCAGGATATTCTAAACAAAACATATGCACCTTATAAAAACAAATACATTAGTCACTTTCTAAAAACTCGATTTGACTCTATTCAAATCAACAAGTTGCCTCAACTCAATGGAAACATGAGTAACGAAAAAAAAAAAAAATAGATTTCAAGTTTTTGTATGACTCGCTTAGTTTCACCAAATTAAGTAAACACCCAACCACATGAAGATGTCCCCAAAATACGTATTATTAAAAACAGTTTTGTAATAAGTAAAGATATCATTAAAAAGGCACCAAGGAGGTGCCATCCATATGCACTAAAAAAAATGAAAAAAAAAAAAACAACTAAAACTCCTGTTGTAACTCTTCAAAAGGCCCTCCTTGTTTCTTACAGGTAAGAGCTTGTTTTATTAAGGGAAGGGGTAGAGGCTGTATGGGGTTTGAACCCCAAACCATGAGCTTGGCTATACAAGGCCCCAACCATTGGAGCAAGCCACTTGCTCTTTACTCAAAAGCCTTTACAAAATTCAAAAAATGGCTTAATGATGGATCAACAATGCTCGAGAAGTGCGAACAAACTAAACAAAAGGGATAAAATCATGCTTTCAATTTAAAAAGTGGTTCCTTCCCATAAAAAGTCTTACAGATGTGCACCCCTGCAATAATCCACATCAACCCTAAAGGCCAAAAACCCTTAGCCTTTTTCTTTCTCTTCCCCACTCTAGCCCTCCTCCAAGAGTGAATAAGGTCCAAAATGCTCTTGATAAACACCCACATCAACCCAAACAAATCAAAAATCACGATCCACAAATCTCTAGCCACCGTATAATGAATAAGACGGTGATCTACCAAATCCCCATATCACTTACAAATGCAACACCAATTAACATAAGTTTGTTTCTTCCTAATTACATTATCAATGCTGAGAATTTAATCATGAGCCGCCATCTACATAAAAAATGCAACCTTGAGCGGTGCCTTAGCTACCCAAATCCTTTTCCAAGGAAAGGAAGAACTTTCATGAACCACCAATTCTTCATAGAAAGATTTCACCTCAAATTTATTGGACTAGACTTTTTCATGTTAAAACATACTCACCCCCTCCAACCTTTTTTTTTTTTTTTTGGATAAGTAAACATCCTCACCCTCTCCAATGCGAGGAATATTTGAACTCCTCTTCTATTCCGCCAAAAAAAAAAAAATCTTTGTATTCTCTCAAGCTTCTTCGCAACTGAAACTGGAATAATAAACAAGGACTAAAATTGGTATGCAAACTCCATAAATTGCTCTAGATCAACACAATTTTATCCTCTTTTGATAAACATTACCTCTTCCAACCTACCAACCGATTTTTGAATGTCTCAACCGTCAAATCCCAAACATGCCTTGCCTTAAAAATTTAAGCCCAAATATGTAGCAGGCAATAAGTCCACTCTACAACCAACACAAAAGCTAAGGCCCTTTTTCTTTTTCTTTTTTGGATAAGTAAGCTAAGGCCCCTATATTATGCAACTGACCAACCGAAATCAAAACTCATTTTCCCAAATTCACCTTCAACTTTGATACATGCACCTGAGATAGCCTAGTTGTTGCGCACTAGCTCTACAAAAGACAATGGTACCATCTGCATAAAGTAAGTGGAACAGATAAAATGGAACCATCAAGACAACTTACCTCAAGTCCCTCCGAAAAACAGCTCTCAGCAGCCATATCAACCATCCTAGTCAAAACCACCATTTGAATAAGCAAATGAATAGGGGATCTCCTTGCCGAAGATGCCTAGTTGTGTGAAAAGAACCAGCTGGAGAGCTGCTAGATGACATTGAAAGTCAAACAGTGGAAATGCAAGACCATATCTATTGCCTCTATTTCTATCCAGACCCCATCCTCTCCATCACATAGAGGAGAAATCCCCAATTAACATAGTCATAGAACTTCTCAATTTCAAACTTACAAATTAATCATGAATTCCCACTCAATCTATAGTCCACACTCTCACTTGCCAGTATCACCGCATCTAAAATCTGGCAATCCCACAAAAGCGTTTTGAGAGTCTAACACCACCCTAGGAAGCACTTTCTTCAAAAGCAAAGTTAACACCTTCGCCAATAATTTATACGCTGCTCCAAGAAAATTAATAGGTTGAAAGTTTTGAATACAACCCCCTCAAAAAAAAAAAAAAAAAAAGAAACCGTTGAAAGTTTCAAATACCATTCCCCCCCCCCCCCCCTCCTCCTCCTCCTCCTCCTCTCTTCTTTCAGGAAAAACCCGCTTCCCCTCCCCAAGAATCAAGGCCACAAAATAGGCATTTAAACTCCCTTCATATTCCCCAATCTCCAAAATGAACTGATCATCCTCATTACTTCCTCCCTCAATACTCCCCAACATTACTAAGAGAAAGCTAGAGTCATCTCATCCGAACCCGGTTAAAGTCTATCCCATCCAACCTAGAACGCCCTCCTCCTTGCTTTGTATAAAGCTCCGCATGGAAACCCATAATCCTATTCTTAATCTCCCCTACTAGACAAAAGATTACCTCAACCTGAATCTTTCCAATAAGATAGCAACATCTATGAGCATTTTCAACGGAAAAGCCGAGTGCTCTTGTCCCCTTCCTTGAGCCACAATGCCCTAGCTTCTCAGCTCCACCTAATCTCCTTCAATTTCATAATCTTCCCAAAACTCTTCTTTCTTCTAAACTTGCATTCCCTTGCTTGTTCTATCAATCCCCTGCATCGTTCCAATTCATCGAAGGGGCAAATATCCTCCAAAACCTTAGCTTTTTGGACCCCCAAATTCCCAAACAACTCTTTATTCCATCACTTCAAATCTTCTTTCAACAAATTATTTCCTTATTCCGTCACTTCAAATCTTTTTGGCCAAACCCAAACATAGCCTAACCTCAAATCTATAGATTCTCCACTAGTCCCCCACCTCCTCCCAATATCCTTTGACCTACAGCCAAATGTTTTCAAAACTAAAAGGACTTTGACGATGCCCTATGACATAACAATGAAGTACAATGGGAAAATGATCTATCAGTGGCCTGGGTAACAAACCTTGGATCACATTGGAGGGTGTTCCTCCCAATTTGAAGATATCAAGAATCTGTCGATGTGAGATATAGAGGGAACATCCTAAAAATTAACACAAGTAAATGTACCCCCAAGTACTAGAAGGTTGCATCCTAAGAGTTCCCTCATTAGCTCATTGATGTTCATATCCAAGTCTTTCCAAAGGAAAACAAACTGCGTCGAAGTCTCCTCCTAAACACCAAGGAGCATCCTATCTAAACACAGCCTCCTCCCACCTTTCCTTTCTGAATCCTCACAGGGCAATAAATACCTGTAAGCACCAATTAACATTCTATCTTCTATGCATATGAAAAGACATAAGATAGAAAGAAAACACCCCCAATTCATATTCCTCACTCTACACACCCTTTGGTCCCATAATATTAACCCCCAATTCATATTCCTCACCTAAGAAGCACGGATACAGACACGGACACGGACACAGATACGGACACGGGACACGGCAATTTCAAAAAATAGGAGACACAGATACGGCGGGGACACGGCAAAAAATTATTTTTTTTATATATTTTATTTTCCATGTCTATAAATATAACATTCACCTACCACCAAAAATATTAAAAAATTCAATACTCAATATAATAGACAACAGGTCATCAATTCATCATCCATCAAGTACAGATAAAAACACAAGTTAAAGAAGATTATCATCCCATACATCATTAGATTCATTACCATCTAAAGCATGAACTAGCAAGCATCCAACTTTCACAAAAAAAAAAAAAAATAGCAGTGGCAGATAGCAGTACCAATTTATTTAGTTGATTTTGCAGGGCAGTACCCACATTGAACATAAGCAGTAGTGAAACAAGCAGCAGAAAGGGCAGTAAATAAGAAAAATAAGAACAAAAAAAGAAGGAAAAAAGAAGAAATATAGTACAACAGTTTTAGACAGTGATGAAGAAGAAGAAGAAGAAATGTTTTGATTTGGGATATTTTGTACATTTTATATTGAAGTTAAGAAAATTAAAAAATATACCCCAATAAACATTTTCATAATTACACTTTAACCCCCTGCCGTGTCCTAAACGTGTACCCCCACTCCCCGTGTCTCGACGTGTCTCAGCCGTGTCCCCGGCGTGTCCACAGCATAAAAAAAAAAAAAAAAAACAGGACACGCCACCTGGCGTGTCTGACACGTATTTTGGCGTATCCTAGGAGTATCCGTGTCCGCGGTGTGTCCGACACGCAAACGGCACCCTAAACGGTGTGTCCGTACTTCCTAGTTCCTCACTCTACACACCCTTTGGTCCCATAATATTAATACACCACCACTTCTACCTACTACGCCCAAATGCCCACTCCACAAACCGAAACTACACCCCCCCCAAAAAACAAAAAAAGTAATAATTAAAATTATAAAAAAAAAAAAATTCATCACAATCTCCACCTCCATATCCTCCATTATGGTCACTTGAAGTCACACCACATCAGCTTTCCAATCTTTTAAAAAGGCCTACACCACCACACGACATACGTTTTCCTAAGGCATTCAAGCTTAGCGTATTCCAACTAATAATTTTTAGCTTCATAATGCAATACACAATATTCCCTCCTTGCCCTCTGCCCCCTCCCCTTTTTGCTTCTACCCCCAACTTCATAATCAATTGTGCACGCCAAATTTCTCAATTCCCACCCCAAATTACCATGCTTTCCATAACCCTTCAATGCCCCTTTGTGTAGAGACTTAGTGACATCTAACTTCAATAGTTTCCAAACAATTGCATAGCCTCTTTTTCAAATCCCTTGCAATATACCACTAGAGATTTGCTAAAACTTTCACCCTCTTCAAAACCCAATCTGAGACCTCATCTTGGTAAACCACTCCCCCCCCCCCCCCTTTTTTTCTCTCTCTCTCTCCCCCCCCCCCTTTTTCCTCCCTCTATATTCTAGAAAGATCATACTTCGGGCTAGCATAGCCACTGGAGTAGAATCAAGTGGCTCCCATCTATTCACCTTCTATCCACACTCACAATCCCTTCTTCTCTGAAAACCACAAACCAATCCTCCTCCCATATCACCGCAAGCTGTCACAATGTTATTGCATCCATCTAAACATATCACGCCCTGTTCCTCTCTTTAATCGTCATGTCATCCCCCTACTCACTACCTTCATCACATATGCTTCTTTTTGTCTTTCACCTTGTATGGATTTTTTGAGAACTTTTGCATGCATGTCGATACAAAAGATATGGGTTTTGTATACAAAGCTTTTGTACATGGTTTCGCCCCTTACTTGAATGGGTTTTTTTGGTTCTATAAAATTTACTGTTCGTGTAAAAGGGGGAAAAACCTAATATTGATACATGGAGAAGCATTGCAAGTGGAGGAAGACTTTGCCGATCAGAATCTCTTTTAAGGTGAGGGATGGTAGTAGAATGAGGTTTTAGCTGGATAGTTGGCTTGGTCACAAGCCGTTGCAAGAGATACTTTCAGATTTATTTGTGGTAGTTAGTAATAAGGAAATTTTTGCAGCGAGTTGTTTCTCCTTAGCTGTTGAGGGACTGCTTGGTCTCTGAAATACCGAGTAGTGGGGAATTTAAATGCTTGGGAGGTACACTCTATGTCTGCATTTTTTGGTATGTTATATGATGCTTGAGTTAGTGGAGAAAGGGACGATATGTTGTTTTCGCAAGCTTCCAAAATGGCTATTTCTCAGTTCACTATAGCTCTTGTGCAACAGGGGTGAATCTAATTTTTTTGTGGAAAGGAAAGGCTCCTGCAAAGATGGCTTATTTTGCTTGGACAATGGTTCGTAAGACTATTCTTACAGGCGACAATCTTAGAAAAATAAAAAAGCTAATATGGGATTGGTGCTACATGTGCAAGACCAGAGAGAGTGGAGTCGATGAATCATCTTCTTCACTGTTGTTCTGTGGCTAGAGAAGTGGGGCTTCATGTTCTCGCTATTTCGAGTGAATGAGTTATACCGTCCTCTATTTATGTGGCTTGTTGACATGTGGCTGACGGGGTGTGAAAAATAGCCTTGTTGATCACTCTGTTAGGTGTCATGTGCTATATTTGGCTTTAAATGAATCCTAGGGTTTTTAAAGACGTTGAGAATCCACCCATTCTTTAAAGATAATTATTCTAGTACCCTTTACTTTTTTAGCGGAACTTCTTTTGTAGATTTTTTACAAATTTAAACATGCCTTATGATATAGGCCATATGTGGGGAGAATAGGGAGCTTTTTGTTCACGGTTTTGCCCTATTTGATGACTTTTTTGTTCTTTAAATTTACTTTACTAATAAAACAATGTAATATTATTTTTAGTAGCCAATTCTCTCCTTTCCAATATTTACAACTTTATTTTCCTGAGTCAGGTACCCATCATATTGATAGAGTTCCATTACAAACCAACAACCGCTGCACATCCACGCACCAACAACTATGCATTAATTTCAAATTTTTTTCAAAATATAACTCATGCTTAGGGTTGCTAGACAAGAAAAGGACTACCACATTCAGAAGACAATCAGATAACTTCGATTTGTAAATTTAACATTGGAAGTAAACATGAAATGCAGATCCTAAATAGGTAGAAACGGAGGTTAATGAGAGATTACCATTCGAACGTACGGGTTATCTCCGAGGCACGACTCGCATATGATTGGGAAGTCGGAGCGTTCCCAACCATCGGCTTCGACGTTTCTCAACAACCTGTGCGCCATAGTTTACTCTGCTTCGAGCCAATCAGCCCTTTCTCATCTTTCTCGCTTCGTCCAACTTTTATGGCTTGTCTCGGCGTTGGGTCGACACTGTCGCCGAAATCGCCAGATTTTCCAATCGAAACCCTAGAACAGACAACGCCTTAAAAACAAGTGACGCTCTCCCTGTTGGGAGGGGGTTGGAAGTCCGGAACTAATTGGGATAAAATGGCTCGGTGTAGCAGGTTTAATCAGCACAGCAAACCCGCGGCCCAGTTTGGTTTATTTACAAAAGAGCAAATGTTTGCATCAGCCGCCGCCTGATGGCGATACTGAGCTGACTAGCACCAGTCGATGCTTGGTTAGCAGGCGTAGCTAGTACTAACATATTTCTTTTTTACAGACTCGGGTATATCAATTTTTGGAGATTTGACAACACTCACGTCTAAATATTGGCTATTACTGTGTTACTTTCGGGACGAAAATTATAAATTTTGCTGGCAGGGGGTCATAAAAGACTAATGTAAAATTTTTAAAAAATTTTTAAGAGGTTAAGATAAAATTTATTGAATTTTGAAAGGCCAATATGAAAATTTTTTAAATTTGTTAGGAAGTTAAAGTAAAACTTCTTGAGTTTTAGAAGGTTAATATAAGTTTTTTTCAATTTTGTTAGGAGTTAAGATAAAAAAAATTATTGAATTTTAGAGGTCAAAGATAAAATTTATAATTTTTAGGAGGCCAATATACAATCTCTTATCTAAATATCTAGAAATATGTAGGGCCTGCAATTTGAGCAAAGAAGGGGGGCTTGGCCCCTCGTGGTTAACCTGTGGTTCAATCCCTGGTCACTTTAGTACAAGAATCATAAAAAAAAATCGTATTAATTATAGAGTAGTCTAGAAAAAATAACAAAATTGTCAATAGTCTCGTGTATCATATGAAACAGTAGTTTGATTTCATTTGCTTGTTGGACTAAAATAATAAAAATGACATGATACACTGGTTATAATGAGTATTTTTCTCCTCATTCCTATAACCCTAAACTATTACATTGTCGTAGACAAAATAATATTTTATATAAGTTACTTTTGCAGACAATAAGTAATAATAATAATGTCACACTCCCAATCTAAATAGATATCATTAACGTCACATTAGAAGGGTGTAATTGCACAAATCACCAAACCTGCAAGCAACAGCTTAACAACAAGTCAAAGAGACAAGTACTAATAATAAAACATGCAATGATAAACATAAACCATAAATTAAATTCATTATATCTCTAACTGAAAAATAAACAAACTCTCTAGAGTCTTCTACTATCAACTTACGTTAAAATAAAGCATAATACAAATGTAAATTTCAGTCCTAACATCTTATACAAAATTTAACGTGACATTGTAGATATAATGGTAAAAACTTTATCAATCCTTACCATGCAACATCCCAACACAATCACGAAAACCATCACAGCTAAGACTAAGACTAGTGAACCGGATCTCCATCTTTAGCTCACCTACTAAAATAATTTGTGATAAGCCAGTAAATAAGTTTCGTCCAAACACTCATATTATAAGACTAGTTATATTTGTCATACAATGAGATTAACAGGCTTAAAATTATACCTCATTTATTTATTATCTATGTACGCAGAAATTAATTTACATTTTATCGGCTTGAGTTGGTTCGATTATACACTTGGATCGGATCAAATAATTTATTTGAATCTAACCGGATCCGATCCCACGCTGAACACCCCAGCTTCCTTTCTCCGTCGCATTGATTTTTATATTTTTACATTTGTTTTTGCGAAAAAGGGCAAAAAAAAATACCAATACGAAGTAGCAATCCGGGTTTCCTGATATTTGCATGAGAGGACAACTTTCTTCTCCGTTTCGCACTCAAAATCTGCGAAATATTTTGGAAAGCGCAAAAGCGAAAAAAGTACCGTTAGAAACGAATGTGGCAAAACACTAGCCGGAGAAGCGGAGAACACGGTGACTTCAAATGGATCGAATAGCCGCGGCAAGCGAGCTGGCCTTTCGGGTCGGATTCTCCGGCCACAGTGCCCACCTCAGGGTCGAGCCCCTCCCTCCAGTCGAACGCCGCAACTCCCTCCACTCCCTACTGACTTAATTCCTGTCAGTGTTTCTCTCTCCCTGACCTCTCTTTCCATACAGTTTACGAATAGATTGCAATTCATGCTTTTTTATTCTTTTGAATGCTCTATTTAAGTTTTAAGTCTATATTTGCCAATTTGCTGAATTTTACTACTTTTGTGGGAGGGGGAGTAGGGGTTGGTTGTGTATTTTAACTTCAAGATTATCTGCGTATAACGTCTTAATGACCGCAGAATTAGTGTATTCTCATTAATTTTTGTTCCTTTTCAAGATTTGAAATGCCTATATTTTTGCTTACGAACTAATGAAAATATCGAAAAAGTCTAGATTTTAAGATCCAAGTTGTAAATCTCTGCATGCGTGTCTATATTCTTGAACTGACCATAGCTTCAAAAGATTAAGTGGAAAAGGAATGATAAGTAAAATTTGCCGGGAACATCATTTGTCTCTAAATAAATGGAGTAGATATGATACAAGATATGTCCACATGCAATATTTGTTGTATTTGCATTTGAAATCATCAAGAACCCAATCACGATACGTCCTCTAAACTATGAGTGGAACAAGAAGTAGAATACTTTTGTTATGAAATAGTTTGGGATTTCTGAAAAGTGACTGAAACTCTAGCGGAATTAAGGATGATTTTTCTGTGGTGATGAAGATCATCCCTATTTCTCATCTACTGGCAAAGATACGAGACCGGGTGGTTGAAATCAGATCCCAATGCTTATGCTCCTTCATAAACAAAGCCATATTTTGCATCATATCAACATTTATGTTTAAATCATCATTTAGATTACTTACTAGTCTGTTGTGTGTTCTCTCCTGTTTTTTATTGTTTATATCTCTTCAGCCACCTGCATTTTCTAGGGAAATACCCGAATCAATAAAAGACCATATAGAGGAAGAATATCTTTTGCCAAGATTGGACCCTGATGAGTTTTCTCCCAAAAAAGCTGGAAGGCAGTGGGAATTTGACTGGTTTAATAAGGCAAAGATTCACCTAGAGCCATCATTGGCCCGTTTTGTTGTAGTTCCCACATGGGAATTACCTTTCAGACGCCCAAAGGGTAAATGGGAACCCATTTCAGTGCAGTTATTTAGTGTTTGCTCACCCTATGTACTTTTTCTTCAAAGCAAGTGTTCAGTTTAGCTTAACATGTAGAATTCATGTTCACACATATGAGTCTATGACAACATTGAGAGTTGGTTATTGTAATGTTATAGGTAGAGGTATCAGAACTTACAGTAGAAGCTGATGACTCTGCTGGTTTGCCACACATGGCTGGACCTGCAAAGGACTTTGTGAAGGGAAGCTTCAACAACCGTCCTTTTTGTCCAGGTGGTTTAGATGATTCCCAAGCTTTAGAAAGGACTCTTCATGTTGGTGCCTCTAATGGTGAATGGGTATGGGAGGTGATTAATGGTGGTCCTCCTCAGGTCATTCCTCCTGGCTGTAAACAAGGATTGAACCTTGGTGATCTCAAAGTAAATTTACTTGAGCTTCATAAATGAATTACTAAACAAAATGTTTTCAGTTTTGTTTAACTTGCTATGCTTTATGACATGTTTTCCTACTTCAATCTTTTTGAAGGTACGTTCACACTCATGGAATGTTTATAAGGATCAAAATGCAGTCAAGAGTACATCTGATGAAAAGCTGGTCAGTTTGATGTTGAGTGATGTTTTCCTGCTATAAATGGGTTAAGATATATTTCTATTTCTGCATCTTATGCTTATATATTAAGTTTGGACCTTAGGATTTGCTACTTTTGTGAAGTATCTGTGCCCGTGCTATGTAATAATTTTCAGATAGCATTCTTAATGATTATATCTTATCGTGTTTAAATTTTGGGTTCTGATATTTGCAGGATGAGTTATCTGTGCAGTTCGATGACTTATTTGAGAAAGCATGGGAAGAGGATGTTGCGGAATTTGAGAGAGATGGTCTGTATGATGTACATTTTGATATTCTGGATCGGGTGTCTAAAATAGTGATGTCATGGGCAAAGAGCTGTGACCTAGCATTTGTTCAGATCTGCTTTAGCTCATGAAGGCTTTGTTTTGTACGGGAGGAAAAATTGAGGAGGATGAGGTGGGAGGGATGAAGACGGCACTTAGCAGTGACAAAATTGCTGTCCCTCCGTCTGTTTGTCTAATATTTACCAGAACTGGGCTGGATATTGACCTGGCAAGAGGAGCCTGGTCCTCTTGCCAGGTCAATATATTTTTTTTTGAGAAGTTAATTTATTTTACTTGTCAAAATAAAGAGAAAACCCTGGCAAAAGTGATTTTCACGTTTCACAGTTCAACAGCTGGGTCTGTTGGTTGGAATGCTTGCATAACAACAGTAATAAAGTATCACAAACAGATATTACACAGTTGTTCATATGTGAAGCAAAATTTGATTGATATTAACTGTAAACTGTAGTCAAAAGTTATTAGTAAATGAATGGTGGATAGGTTGTTCTGTCCATGATACATTACCTAAAATGCTTGGTTTTTACTCCCTTCAACTTCATTTTTATACTTTCTACAGTAGTCAGTGAATAAGCCTAAGGGTTCCAAGTGCTTCCAACCAAGTTTTTGAGTTAAAATGGCAGGATTAGGACATTACATGCTAGTTCATTCTACATCAAGAACATGGATGATCCAATAAAACAAATGACGTAGCTCGCTGGCCAGTTTACAGGTCTGACTAGATGGTCTGGCTCAGTTCAGATAACAATGGGTTGTTTGGTGAGCATGAAGGAGAGGAAAGGGGAAGTGTCGGGGTCTTACTTTCTTTTACCATTATGCCTTATATATCAACAGACTTGTGCTATTTGAAAGGCAAAATAGTTTAGGTTTGATTGCCAAACTTTCGAGCAATTTGGGGATTTTCCCATAAATTAAACTCTTGGAAGCAAGGATCACAGTTTTGAACAAGGGAACGTGAACAGGAAACTTCACTTTTATGCAGGGTTCAGATTGGTTTGTCTTTACATTTCATATACATGTCCAACTTCAAACAGTTTTAGTTCATATTGTGGCTGCATTTACTGCAATGCAGTAGGAATGTGGCACTGACCTACAGTAGCGAGGTTGGTTTCTTTGGTTGCTTGCAGATCAACCTTCAAATCTCTGCATCACAGAAATAGGTCATGGATAGGAGATGCCTTTCTAAATTTTATCTTTTCTTTCTTTCCCCTGATCTGACTAGAATCTCTCTTTTTCTTTTTGGTCTTTATTATATTTCATTTTGTGCACAAAGTGGGTTGTCGAGGATTTTACTTTGAAGCTAGTTTGTTCAAACAGTTGCGTAAAGCTTGGTCACCTCGATTAGCCAATAAGTCAATGGACAATGGGATCAATAGTTGGCACCTTGTTTACATGGCAATGTTGGCATGTAAAATGGGAATTTGTTTTCCGGATGCTTTGTATGTATTTTATTTTTGGTGCAGCTTACATGGGTATTTTCGTAAAGGTGAAATGTCAGAATCGGATGCTGAAGTCAGCAAGGAATCTGTTAAGTTAGAGGCTGTTGAGTTGGAAACTAAAGTGAATAGGGAAAATGTGCCTGGTGGTGTTTTTGACCCGCAATCTTCTGCGTTGGATGAGATTTTGTCTGTTGAATTAGGAGGATTAACTTCAAGATCAGATGGAACTAATGAAGGTGGTGGACAGCAGCATAAAGAGGTTAATATAACTTGGTCAATTGTTTGCAGTCTGTCTCTCCCCGTGCCATTGGTTATGAATGGTTTGATCTGCAGGTCTGGGCTGTTAGGGGAGGCAGCGAAGGGATTGCAGAACATTTTATGAACTAGTTCCTGACATGGCACTTGAATTTCCTTTTGAACTGGATACTTTCCAAAAGGAGGTATTGATTGTTGCATTTATATTGTCATATATTTACACTAGTATTTGTTGTCACTGGGTTGGGAAAAGGTTTTATTGGAATGCTGAACCACAAATTTTTGCCAGGTTTTGGAGTGCTGGAAAATACATTTACCTTTTAATCTGAGGCATGTTTTTTTTGGACTTTTTCTGTTAAGGTAAATAGTTTAGTGAACTCCATGGTTATGACAACAGAAAATAATTGGCTCTTTAGAAAAAAATTGGTAAATAAAAGAAACATATTCTCACATGCTATCCTTTCCGTCCAACTTCTAGTGGCCCTGCAAATATGAAATAGCTTTGTGGAAGATATCTACCCACTTCATTGTGCAAATTGACTTTTAAATAAGAATCATTATTCTAGTCAACGTAGTTACCTCAAAGTACAAATCCTTACATGGAGTGCAAATGTTGGGCTTTTTCTTTTTGTTTCTATGAGATACAAAACTGTATTTTTTCTTGGAGATGCAACTATGAGAATTCTTTGCTTAGGAGCTCAAATCAAAATTATTTTTCTTGACTCCGATTATTACAGGCTATCTATTATCTTGAAAAGGGGGAGTCTGTTTTTGTGGCGGCTCACACATCGGCCGGGAAAGCAGTTGTTGCAGAATATGCATTTGCTCTGGCATCAAAAATATGATTTCTCTCTGAATCCTCACTATTTGATAATGTTTTATGCATACGTAGAGTACTTTATGTACTCAAACCTCTGGGGCATCTTCTTCTGTTCTAATTTTGAGAACCTAAAAAGCTCGTCCCGTTTCAAGACCTTATTGAGGAGCGTAGGATCCAACTTGATGGGATTTCTATCTAACCTTCAACAGTCACCACTGCTCCATCAGAAATCTCATCACATGGTTCAGGAAGTGGCCGAAGCTTGTTGTTGTTAAGTTATATGTAGCTTTTGCAGCACTGCATGAGAGCTGTATATGCTGCTCCAATTAAAACCATTAGCAACCAAAACTACAGGGATTTTTGTGGGAAATTTGATGTGGGCCTTCTCATTGGGGATGTTAGCGTAAGGCCAGAAGCTTCTTGTCTGATCATGACCACCAAGATACTAAGATCAATGCTCTATAGCGGCGCTGATATCATACGCGACATTGAATGGGTAAAGGAGTTCACTTTCTGTTGTGTTATAATTTCCCTTTCTTTCTAAAGATTTTGTTCTTTTGTTACCTTTGCCAGTTTCATTTCATTTTTTATTTTATTGTCATTATTACAAATAATTCATTTATTTTTGTTACTTTATTTTCATTTATGTGGGGGAGACAGGTTATATTTGATGAAGTGCACTATGTCAATGACGTTGAAAGGGGTGTTTTTTGGGAAGAAGTTATTATCATGCTTCCGAGGCATATCAATATTATCCTTCTTTCAGCCATGTTACCTACTTATCAATATTCATTCTGATACACTGCATCGGGGACTAGTTGCTGGGGATGATATTGATCACTTCTTGTACAATTTAGCATATTGTGTTTTAGCTTCTTCTTCTTCATTTTTCTTTTTAAATACTATGTGATCAGCTTGAACCTTCATACTTTGTAAGAGAAAATGTTTATGCAAGGAATATTAACTGCTGTGTGATACTTAAAACTGATTAAGCTATCGACTCAGTATTAAGGAAGTCCTGCACCATGACCTCGTATTTCTCAGGTGAAAGCCCTTGGGTCTGATTTTGAGCATTGCTTTGCTTCCTTGCTCAAATTCTAAGGTGGTGGAGAGCAAACTTGCTATATTCCACTTTTAACTGCATGATGTAGATGGTAGGTAATTATGGTTTATCTATTTCACTTATTTAAGATTGAATAGTATGAAAATGCATTCATTTCCTATGCATTGACACGATCTATGATACTGTCGGAGTGAAACATGAGATCTAACGAATGAGATGTATAGTCAAATAGCAAGTTTTCTTACTAAGATGTATAGTCAAATAGCAAGTTTTCTTAAAAGATTGTCCATTTTATACCTTCTAACTAGCCATTTAATTGATAATTTTTTATTTCAACTTGCCTTTCAGATAATTTGTTCAATTATTAAGTAAACTTGTTTACGAAAATCAAGTGCAACATATTTTTGAGGCTTTTAGGTCAAACTATGTAGCATATTGTTTGGAAATTGGAATTTGTGAAAGAATGACTAACAAAATTTTCTAACACAACACTTGGTTGTAAGTGGTTTGTTGTAACTAAGCTATTTAACCTTTTGGGTAGCAGCTTAAAAATGTTTTAACTTTGCATTTCTTAATTAGGAAAGGAGTGACAAGACATTAAACCATATTAAAGGAACAGATTTGGAAATAAGTGAACTTTTTTCTTTTCCTTATTTTTGTTTGTGTGCGTTTGTTTTTTTTTTGGGGGGGGGGGGGACGATGGTGTTAATTTCCCCAGTCCTCCCCTTAAATTCATTCCTAGTTGTATTAGGAAGTAGTGGTGATTGAAGCACCTCCAGTTTTTACTTTAGCTAGCAGAGAACTCCATTACCTCACATTTCAAAGTTAGAAGTTGGCTTTACTTATTTGTGCCAAGTAATACTTTCTTAGTACTTCTAAGTTGATATTAATGGGAGACAAGGTACTCCATTATGTAGTTGTTTGGTTCCTCTTGTCTAATAATTTGAACAATCTTTGTCTTGAATTTGCAAGCCACATTATATTTTCTTTTGTTTTGTTTCCATCTTTCCTTTTAGGATTAGGTAAATCTTTCTCCTGTGGATGGTTGGTAGGTGAGTAGGCCGCTAAGGTGGCCCCTGGAAAGTATGACTGTTGCTAATTAGGCGAGAAATCATCAGAAAGGGGAGGGGAGGCTGTCCAAAGTAGGAGGAGAGAGCCTTAGGAGAGACTTAGCAATGGTTTGGGAGGTTGCTTAGATTTTTTTAGTAATTGAGAATATGTTATATTTATAGGGGAGTCGGACCGAAAGGACCACATAAGCCAAGGAGGTGAGTGGTCATCTTCAGTGTTCAACAAACTTGAGGTAATGATCGTCGTGACGTCTTACTACTGATAGTGACACAATGATCATATAACGATCGTTGTGACGTCATATTATTGATAGCAAAGAAGCATAGACACAAATACACGACAACGACACGACATGGATGCACCGACACAACGATTTTAAAAAAATGCAAGAAACGACACGACGAGGACACGACAAAATAATATATTTTGTATATTTTTTTATATGTAATATATGAATATATTGTACTCTAAAGTAATAAACAAATACATAATAGCACTTATTAAAATTAAAAACCATGTATTCCATGGCTTAAACATCAAATTAGGTATAAAATGCCATTGCTTTTATTTTACAATTGGATTTCAAGTTATTTTTTTCAAACTTGCAACGTGTTTCATATGTATAAGTGATGGACATAGGTGTCCAAGTGATGGACAAGCGTGTCTCCAATTGTTTGAAGAGTGTCCAATTCTAAAAAAAAAAGAAGATAAAATAATAGGATAGGCGTGTGTCTAACGTGTGTCGGGGGAGTGTTCGACGAGGGTCGGTCTCGGACACCGCATTTTTTTAGAAGTGACCGTGCTTCTTAGGTTGACAGTAACACAATGATGATAGATGGCACCGTCTTGTTAATGGTGGTGTTATAGTAGTGACGGCAGGTAGCTGGATGTGCCATATGTTTCAACAATGTCCGGAGAAGACTTCTTTTCATAAGATTGGTTAGGGTGTCCCTTGAGGGAGAATGGGATGAGCACCACTAATGAACCCTTAGGTGGCTGTTGTAGCCACCAATCTACAAAATCCTACCCCCCTTGGGGATTACACCTTGTTTATGGAGTACAAGTTTAGACAATGGAGAAATGCATTCGGTTGGAGGGTCACTTGAGCTGAATAGGATGCTCGAGCTTGCGTATGGTCCAATGAGAGGTGAGGCAGGCGCTTGGTGGAGAACCGCTTTGGCTATGGGGGAATTTCAAGTGCCTGTGCTTGAGCAGAGGCTGACATGTTTGGTGGAGGATTGTTCAGTCCAAACTAAGGGAGGTCTAAGTGCATGTGCCCAAGCAAGAGATTGATGAGCTCAATGGAGAGCTGCTTGGCTCAGGTCCAAGGAGAAGTATTCCAAGCATGGTTAAGAGGCCCTCTAGAATTTGCCTATGTTTGGGCTTGAGGCTAAGGCGCAACGTACGTTATCCTTAGCCATCAAGATGGACACGTATGGGACCCCATTAGCCCAGGTGGCCTCCGGTGGATATGATGGGGCAGTGAGGTAGTTTGCACTGTGGCTGGTGGGCCCATGTACCTACACTCCCCAATGAAAGTCACAATTTTTGTAAATGTAATCATACATGAGTGACGGTTGACAGATGTATATAAGTTTGTTGGCCTCCTCGTGCTGTTCTTTTGTATATTGATGTGATTGATATAAAGGTAATGTGTTTGTAATAATTTTTGCAGGTACCAAACACAATTGAATTTGCTGACTGGATTGGCTGGACAAAGCAAAAGAGAATTCGTGTAACTAGGTAAGTAACATGCTTGGGAATTGAAGTTCAATTCTTATTTTGAATTTTGTGAAATTACTTTGTCATCATTTTCCTCTTAACGTCTAGCATGTCTTCCGTAAGTAAAAGATTGAAGCAGAGAGGAATTGTGCTATTATCTGGTATACTTCTTTAAATTAGTCTTCCTCCCATTTTGTAATTTTTTGTTAACAGGACAACAAAAAGACCAGTCCCATTGGAGCATTGCCTTTTTTATTCTGGTGAACTTCACAAAAATTTGTGAAAGTGAAACTGTCATGCCTCAGGGTTTGAAAGCTGCCAAGGATGCATACAAGAAAAAAGATCAAGTGCATTTGGTGGTGGTACTGGAACATATCCTGGGTTTGCAGCGGGCCATGATGGGAATCGAGCTCAAAAACATGAAAATTCTTTCCGGGCCAAACAGAACAAACATTCTGGATCCCAGCACTTGGGGAATTTCTCTGGGGCCAGTGGTGGAAACCAAAACAGTGGTAGCAATTGGGGGTCCAAGAGATCAGAATCTTCTTTGTGGTTGTTGCTTATTAAATAAGCTTTCAAAGAAGTCTCTATTACCTGTATGTGGGAACTTCATTTTGGCCTATATATTTCTTCTAATATCTCCACTGTAAAATCTGTGAAACAACTCGTACAAATACAGCATTGTAGATGGTGAACTGCAATTTAGGATGCTTTAAAGAGTCTGCCACATAGAGAGGGTTTGCTTTAGTTTTAAACATATGCGTTAACTTTCGAAGCTATCCAGTTTTTTGGCACACATCTATATAAATTTGGTTTGCTTTGCTTAATTGTTGAAGACTTGAAGTGCATGTATCTGCATTAGTGTCCCAAAATATCACATTGAGCATTTTTGCTTTGACTTGACTTTAGGTGATTATATTTTGCTTCTCAAAGAATCGCTGTGACAAACCAGCTAATAATATGACGGGGGTTGACCTCACAAGTAGTTTTGAGAAAAGTGAAATTCGGGTATTCTGTGACGAAGCATTTTCACGGCTAAAGGGATCTGACAGTAACCTACCACAGGTTTTGTTGCTGAAAGAATTTTTATTTTTTCTTTCATCAAGCACAACAATTTTGGGCATCAGGCATATAATGTTGCTGCATTTCACAGGTGGTCAGAGTCCAAAACCTTCTTTGTAGAGGGATTGGTGTACATCATGCGGGGCTGCTTCCAATTGTTAAGGAAGTTGTTGAGATGCTTTTTTGTCGTGGTGTGATTAAGGGGAAGTTGTCGTACTACTTAAATGTTATCAATGTGGCATGATGTTTATGTTAGGATTTTCAGATTGATGTGTAAGTAACTTGTGGGTCGATAACTTAAACTAGAGCTGCAACCAAATTTTATCTGAAGTAGCAATTTTATTCCAGCACGTGGCTGAGTTGCTATGGTCATTTAGGGGCTTTCATTGGTTGACAATCTTATTTCTCTCTCTAGGTTTTATTTTCAACAGAGACATTTGCGATGGTAGTTAACGCCCCAGCTAGGACGGTGAGTTTGTCTGTTACAATTTTATTTTTATTTTTTCGAATATGCCAGGGTGTCCCTGACTCTTTTTTGAGTTGAGACTGATCCCTATGGATCCTCACAATTGCTTCCAAACCTCTTGCATATGGTGAGCCCGGGGACAGCTGAACCTCAGATTTCTGGTTCTTAACGCATCAACTTGGTCATTGCATCCAAAATATGTCAGCCTATTATTTAATGGTAACATCTACTGAATATATTCATTGTTGCTATGTTAAAACGTTTTTAGCTGTTATAATTCACATTATTGTATTTTCTGGTCTACCAAGTTCTAGGTTTGTCTGGGTGTTTTGTCTCTGCTGTCTTGATTTATAATCAATGCTTGAGGACATATCCTGTTGTTACTATGTCTGGCATTAAATAAAGAAAAGCAATTGGTTGTGTATTTGATGCTGGATCTCATTAGTTTCTTTTTGTTTGACTTTCTGTAACTAGAATGGTTTTGATATAGGACCTTTGCCATTTTCCAATATTACACTTTGTCCTCTTAATCTCTTCCCTTATAGATGATAGATCCAAGATCATAGACTTGGTTGTATTACCTGGCTGTTAATTTTGATCATAGGGTTATCAAAAAAATTAAATTTTTGGCATTACCCTCTTGACCTTGTCTCTAAATTCACTATATATGTATATATAAAAAAGTAGTGTTTGCCAAATATTGTCTTCTCTCTCTTAAGTAGCACTTACGTGACAAGCTATATAATCTTTCTCTTTTGAAATACCATATCATAAGATTATTCAAAGGAGGGTGGACAATGGCCTGATGACTCAATAAGCCCACCCCTTGCTTATAGGGGTTGTAAATTTTTTTACGCCTAATTTAATTATGGGCCAGGATTGGGAAAAGTGTCTAAAGTGTGGCCCAGCTCAGCTAAAAATTATACAGTGTATTTATATAGCTTTTTATATTATGTATGTTTATATTTTATTTTTGCTTTTGGAGAGAAATATTTATTAGAAGTCTTGTAAAGAAACTAATTACAAGATCATAACCCTTGAGTTTTAGTCAATAAAGAAGCCCCCAATCCACTTCGCCTATTACATCACTATTGTAAGACCTTTTGGGTTACCTCTGGTTCAAAGTTGGCCCACTTCACTAATGCTTGAGCATATTAAGTTTCCAATTCAATATAAAGTTCAATGTTAAATAAACTTACATTTGATTTAGACTATATATACATATGTTCATATATACAGCAAACACACTTATGATTCTGTTGAGGAATCATTCACCTATCAGCTAAATCATTCCCCACCCGCAAAAGGAAAAAAAAGAAGAAACACACACATGCATACACAACCATTCAACCCTTTAGGAACCCATTTCTTATTCTTCTTCTTTTTTCATTGTTTACTAATGCCTTTTCAATTTCATCAATTAGTACCCCTCCTCCCTACAACCAAACCGTCCAATCTCCTCTAAATTCAATTTTGATTTCTTTCCTTTTCATCTCACTGATGCTTTTGTAGTTTCATTGAATTGTGCCTCCCCACTCTCTCTCTCTCTCTTCATTCCTATCTTCCAAGTTAATCCCGACCAAATATATATATATATATATTAATAATATTCTGGTTAACCAAATCAATTGTTTGCAAGCTGAAACAAAATAGATAAACACCTTCATATAGTTAAATTGTTTTAGGAATGCCTTATTGAAAGATTGCCTTAATTGTATCTTAGGTTCTTTTGAAATATAAATATTATAGCAAAAAAAAAATTTGTATCTCTACTTAAAAAAAACTATGCACCCTATCATAAAAGAACTTGAAAAAGTAGTATTCTGTCATCTAGAATGTTGTTTCTTAAATTAATACAACAATTTAAGAATGAGTCAAGTGAACCATATCTCTAAGACTTTTATTTTGTTTACATTGAATATATACATATAACATATGTTAG
Organism: Euryodendron excelsum; assembly: GCA_033060915.1. Lineage (NCBI taxonomy): Eukaryota > Viridiplantae > Streptophyta > Magnoliopsida > Ericales > Pentaphylacaceae > Euryodendron > Euryodendron excelsum. Next base: position 10,205,894 of record CM065382.1, read on the forward strand.
AGACATGTACTACTTCACAATTTGTTTTGTTTCGTTAATACTTGAATGGAGTGTTGATTGTGTTATAACTACTAGTCTACGATAAAATGACAAAAACATAAATCAATATACTAATTGGCCATATGTCATATGACAAGCTTCCCCCCACACAAACCCACCCTTCTTTCCTTCGAGAAGTCAAATTCATCAATTCATATGCTTAGGTTAGATTGGCATGTCAACTGTTAAACCCTCTCTAAGGACTTTCATCCCCCTCCCTCTTTTCTTTTTCCTTCAAGAAGAAAAATTCATCAATTATGCTTTATTTAAATTGGGATGTCAACTACTTTTCTCCTCTCGGCCCTTCATTTTTTGTGAATTTATTAGTTAGTAGCACCCTGCCTTCTCTCTTCAACTACTATAGCTAATTCTTATTTTTCTGTCTTTTAAATATCTTTTATCATATCTTAAGTAACCCAATCAATTATCTCAAACATTAAAAATAAAGTGCTTAAAAAATGTTCATAAAATTTAAATTCTTTTAGGAATGGCTAATTGAATGATCATGTTGCTTAGATTCAATTTTTGATTTTTTGAATAACAGAAGGTTAGCTAAACAAATTTCTATTTGCTATTTGGTGTACTGCCAGAAGCCTAGAATCATATCGAGTCTGAGCAAAGGTCACTTCCAATATCTGACCCACATGAAGCTGCTGCTTCTCGCTCAATGGAGAGAGTCTTTATTGTGGCACACCTTTTCATTTAATTTACATGTAAAATATTAATTTTTTTTAATAGTTACGAACTGTTAATTTACACGTAAAATTGTATTTCATACACACAACGCACACATATATGCAAATATGATAATATAACATAATGTTTACGTAAATTATTTTTTCAAAAATATTTATTTTCAATCCAGTGCATTGCAAGGGACAATTTCCAGTTTTCCAATATTATACTGATTTTTTTTGTTTTGTTTTGTCTTTCTAGAACCTTTACTTTCTAGATTTACCCTTTCTAGTCTCAACTTAGGAGTCAACGGCTATTTTAGTTCTGTCAGCAAAACCTGTGTTGTCAGCGTGGATACGAGATGGAATATCGTCTTGAATATGCGTATTATGTTCGTCCGTTAGCAACGTGAAGAGATAGGGACGTAGTACAGGTTCTTGATGTAAGCCTACTGTTCTTGGAATTTCGAAATTCACTCTTCTTGCAGTAGAGTTTACTTCATTATGTACACATATTAGTTATATTTATGGCTTCCATGGTGGTTCTTGTTGGCATAACAACAATTTTTATATTTCAATATTGTCTTCTCATTCCTAGTCTTTGCTCCATCATTCTCGCAAACCTTCATCATATGACTCGTAACTTTGTGCCAGTGCTACTAAGACGGTAATGAACCAACCTGTTCATGAGCAGCTCAAGCTCAGCCTCATTTGCAGCTCATTCAAATTCATTCATTATTGTAAACAAACCAGTTTGAGCCTGATTTTTGAGCTAAATAATTATCGAGCCGAGCTCAAGCAAGGGCAAGCTCGGCTTGGTTACTAACTTACTGTGTATGTATAAAAACATAAAATTAGTGATGCTTCTTCTCAGTTCTTGTCATTTACCCAGTCCACTCCAAGCTAGAACATTTTTCTAAACAAGTATGTATATGACATAAACCATATGTAAATCAGTGTATATGTTATAAATACTTGTATATAGAAAAAGTGAACAATATACTATCTTAAGGAATCTAGTGTTTATGGCTGCCATTCATCTGCTATTGCCATTTTAACATCTTGTCATCCCTTCATCACATCCATGATGGCCAGCCAGCTTCTCCTCTGTGTTTCTGTATCTTTTTATTTTTCTTCATCTTTTGCTTTTTGATTTGGTCAAATCTATTCGTGTTTCAAATCCATTCTCACTGCACAAGAACTGAATATGAGTTTTCATTTTGTATCTTTCAGATTCCCTGTTTTGTATTTGGTATATTTCTTTTCGAATCTGAGTTGAAAACTTGGGCTACTGCTTTCTTTTAGAACTAATGCACTTGTTTGGTTGCTAACGAGCTTAATTCAACCAAGCTATGGTACATGGATTTGTTTAAAATGTATGAAGTACTAGTATCAAACACTCAATACTAGAATTCTGACACTTGGTAAGGGTCTGACCATACATGCATAGAACTCTCATAGTATGCATAAAATGCTCTATAGCATTTTGTAAATACTATTTTATTTTATAAAATAGAAAAATTATATTAAAAAATATTAATTTTTTGCCGTATCTCCATGTCTTTAGACATGAGAATTAGATGAATCCGATATTTAAATACATACCTGCAGCTGACACATATACTCGAGTTCATGTAACATAGGAGCCGAGCTCAAGCTTGGCCAAACAATGACGAGCGAAGCTCAAACAGACTTTTCCAAGCGCAAATTGAGCTTCAGCTGGGCTTGAACACCATTCAAATTAACCAAGTTGAATTCGAACAACTCGTAGCTCAGCTTTGCTTACCTCAGTTTGTTTGTAACCCTAAGTGCTACTATAGTTGTACTTGTAAATGTATCCTTTGAATTTTCACTTATGTTGACAACAAAATTTTCTTTACAGCCTGTCTGGAAGTTGGGGGAGGAAGGGAAAGGGAAAGGAAAGAGAAAAAGAAAGAAAATTATTTTTCCCTCCTCGTTTGGTTTTGTAAAGAAAATAAAAGTAAAGTGGAAGGAACGAAGAGAGAGTGAATATCACCAACCCCCCCCCCCCCCCCCCCCCCCCCCCCCCCCCCCCCTTCTCCCTTTTTCCGTCTTAGGTAGAATCAAACAAGTAAAGGGAAAAATTTTACCATCTTTTCTTCTCTCTCCCAAGTTTCAAACTGGCTGTTAGTTGTTTCTTAGCAGATGGAACTTAATTTTTGAGACTTTTTTTTATTTTCATTGTGGTGCTACATAGCAAGCTGCAAACGTTACACCTGAACATTCATTTTTTATTTGAATCTGTATATGGCAGGTGGTTTTTGATACCTTAAGGAAGTTTGATGGTAAGGAATTTAGACAATTGCTTCCTGGAGAGTACACTCAAATGGCTGGTCGTGCTGGCAGGAGAGGACTTGATAAAATTGGTACTGTTGTTGTAATGTGCCGCGATGAAATTCCAGAAGAGAGTGATTTGAAGGGTGTCATAGTTGGCAGTGCAACCAGGCTCGAATCTCAATTTCGACTGACCTACATCATGATCATGCATCTCCTTCGTGTTGAAGAGTTGAAGGTACTATAAAGAATAAACTGGAAGATTTTTTAGATAGATTTGGCATGCCATTGACCATAACTTCATTGGTTCCTTTTATAAATGTGGGACTATAAAAGAGCATTGAATCCATGAAATAATTGAGGACGAGTGATGAACGAAGATGAAGTCAATTCTTAAAAGGTCTCCCCTAGAACAAAAGGGAGTAAAGAATAATTGCCTTGAAAAATCTGATAACCTTCACAAATTTTACAATCTCCTAGAAAAGGAACCAAGAATCGTCTACACAGATACTCAATGTATGTGACTTATTTTGAACATAAAAATGAAACTAAGACTTCCGTGGATATAACAATCCCCACTCTCAGAACCATTGGAATCTCTCCACCTTCATGGTGCATTGATTGCCTGTTCAGGGACCAGCTTTATCTGTGGATGCAATGGCGGCAAGTATGAGATGGGGCTTCTCAGGGTGTACCTCATCATGTTTCCCTCTGTCCGTTATGTGACTAACATATATTTCTGCAGTACCTTTAGAACTTCAGCAAGTCTCTTTGCACCAAGCATAAATGGGCAACGCTGGGGATGGAGGCCTTAAAATAATCGACCGAACCTGGGTCAGGTCAGGCAAGAAATGCCATGTACACCCCTATATGCCCGTAGTTGGTTACGATCACAAACACCTATACCAACAATTTTCTGAATGTGCTGTTTGGGCGTCTTTTAATAAATTCATGACATGTTAGGTTTGATGCAGCTGAGGGACTGTTTTTTGAACTTTTAGCATGAATTATTTACCAAGGGAATGCCTACGTGATAATGTTTTGGCCCTAGGAGTTCATTTCCCTATTTTCCTGTACAAGGTTTTTGGCATTGTTCCCACGATTCCCTTTTACCTTATATGTAGCCAGCATCCTGCAATGCAAAACATGGCACATGTCCATTCCCTAGAGACTAATTTCATTGACCACTTCATCTGTATTTTCCTTTCATGTGGAATTAAGGAATCAGAGTGTAAGAGGGCATAAAGTGTGGTGCCAAAGGGTCAAAGGAAATAGCACACTAAGAAACGAACATTTATAGGAAATAAATAATAGTCTGTGTTAGCTAATTAATTCACATTAAACATGCTCCCAAACAACTTTTTCACATTTGAACTTATGGCTAAGTGAACTATATAAGCTATAAAAGCCTATCTCCATAACAACATTTTATTGTGCTGGCAACCTACCATTTACTGTTCTCGAATGGACATTTTTTTTTTGGTTTTTGGGGGGTGGGTGGGGTGTGGGTTGCATGGCCCCAACTAGCTCCTCTTGTTTCCTTTACAACTGTAGTGTCTTCCATTACCCTCTGAAGTGCATAGCGTCGACGTCCTCTGTATTTAGCAATTTGGCCGGCTCCCCTCCCCCTCTCGCTCTCTTTACCTAATGCGAAATTAAATTAGGTCAGTCTTCTGAGTACCCATTCCTTTTGTTACTTGAAAAGAGTAGATCACGCTGAAAAGTAGCCACAATCTCTCATTTTAATCCGAAAAAGCTCGACATAATCTCACTTTTCCCAGCCAATACGTCAATAATCACGCTGAACTATGGAAGACTAGCTTTGCAAGAAAAGGGAAGGAAACACTTGGGGACATAATAAACTATGCTATGTTTCTTACTTGGTTTCTAAACGGCAATGTAACATATGAGTTTTAAAAATCAAAGTTGGTTTCTATAAGTATTGAAAATGTGTGAATTTAAAATTTATAGAAGAGAGAAGCCTGGGTCCTGAAGTAGATATGTGAAGTTGGAAATAGGGAATACTTTGAAATATAAAGAGTTGCTCATGGGGATTCATCAAAAAGGTGATCTTGGGGCGGCATTACGAATATATCTAAGAAAAATTGAATTGCTTAACTCTGGTTTTTTTGTGACTACAAGAACACTATTGTGGGGTCTCTTTCTTCTCTTTATTTCTTATTTCATTTTTTTGTTTTTTTTGTTTTAGGGAAGGGCTGGCCTCACCCGCCCCTCCCTGCATCCATAATCAGGCTAGAGGTCAAGATTTCAATAGTTGAATTGTTTTCTCACGTTCTGCCCTCCCCTTCATAAATAAATTCTCTGTATTCATCATTTTCTGGATTAGTGCATTCATTGAACTCGTGCTTTTTTTTCCGTCTTCCAGATAGTCTGCTAAAATGTGTCTACATAATTTACAACAATTTGATATATTCACCGAAACTATATTGTTCATAACTGATAGGCCCAAGATCACTTGCTTGGAGTTGTTGTGAAAGCACTTTCTGCAAATAGCAAACGATACATAGTTTTAGTCCTGACACCTGAATTACCATCAACTTTTCAAACTCCCTTCACTAGTGGTAACTGACAAGATAAGAAGACTGCTGATTACCAGATACTGGTCCCAAAATCAAAACGTGGTTTCGATGACGATTATTGTTCTTCTGTCTCTTCTCGCAAAGGATCAGGTGTCATCAACATAAAGTTACCCCACCGTGGTAGCGCTGCTGGTGTAAATTGTGAGGTTAGAGAAATTGATAATAAAGAGATCCTATCTCTGTGCAATCGCAAAATAAAGATTGATCAGGTACGGCTTCTGGAAGACATTATCAGTGCTGCTTATTCCAAGACTGTCCAACAGCTATTAGATCTGAAATCTGATGGAAATAAGTACCCTCTGGCCCTAGATCCATTGAAAGGTGAACTTTCTCATTTATACCTATGCATTCGTTGTTGTTGAATATGATGCACTTTATGTGTTTAAAAGTTGATAGACCTTCATACTAAATTGAAAAAAAATTTTTGATAGGCCTTCATTCTGTTGTTTAAACGGATGACCTTCATTTTGATGTATAAGACAGGTTCCTGCTGATTTCCTGCAACTAATGTTTGTTTCGACATAACATAGTAAAATACAAAAGTGTGAGCAATTTCAACATCTGCCCAACTGAGTGGGGCTCTTGTATTAGTTTGAAATTGTGCAAAAAACATACTCTCTTCCGCACCATTGATACAGGACTCACTAAATTACAACTGCATTGATCTGATTAGGGTCATTAAATCTCCCCCAAGAACATGCCAATTTTTGAAGTCTACTTTCTTTGATACTGCATTAACATTCGTGAGTTTACTTATAATAGTATCAGGCTTTACATGTAATAGTGGATAATATGTATTGATGTGCTTCTTGATGTGATTATGTCCTTTCGATGTATGGGAGTGCAGATTTTTGGACTCTTTCACAGGACAATCCATGCCCTTATTTTTAGATTTTGTTGCACAGTGTTGTCCACACAGTTCTTTCATTGTCCTATTTCTGAGCTATTAATTACTTGGGTTTTCATCTCCATCGTTCTGTCTCCTCTCCCTCCATATTTATTACCCTTTCAACATGTTGTATGGTTTAGTGTTTTTTCCCAGTCACTGTACTCTATGGGGGTGAAACTTCTTCAAGGGAATGCTGTTTCTGGCCTAATAAAAGAGGTGACCTGTCCTCACATTTTCATAACCTGAAAATTACCACCAGAGTATGGTTTCCCCTTTCTCCATTAGTTAAACATCTTAGTACATAGGGCATTCCGGCACATCATATTTGACTAGTGAAACTAAGACAAGATCTTGGTTCAGTGGCATAATTCCCAAAGCAAGTGTGAAGTATGGGAACCAATGGTGAGAAGTAGAAGCTGGAAGTTAGGAGGTTCTGAGTTAGAGGAGAGCTGAAAAGTAAGATATGTACGAGTATAGAACACTGCACAGGGTGTATAAGAAGTATACCTCTGATTGAACTACGAACTTTGTCTGGCATCTGGTCTGTTATCTGAACATTTTGAAGGCCATCACCTCGCATGGGTCTCTCTCTCTCTCTCTCTCTCTCTCTCTCACACACACACACACACACTCTGTCACTCAGAGAGAGAGTGGTACAGGGTAAGTTTTACATAACCTATCTGTACAAAATTTGTATACTTGCATTTTTCCTGTAAAACTTTACTTTTTGCTAAGAGTAAGCTTCCTAACGAAAATTCCAGGGCTGACCTGAAGTTGAAAGACATGAATCTGGTGGAAGCTTATCACAAATGGAATAGCCTATTGCAGAAGATGGCACAGAATAAGTGTCATGGGTGTATTAAATTGGAGGAGCACATCAAGCTTGCAAAAGAGATAAAGAGACATAGAGAGGAAGTTAATGCTCTGGAGTTTCAAATCTCAGATGAAGCACTTCAGCAGATGCTGGACTTTCAGGGTCAGGTATGTGTCCAAGAACCAAGATATGGTTCAGTATTGCAGCATTAGACTTTGGTGTAAATTATCACATGATCAAATCAGAACAAATTCTTCTTTAACTTCGTGGGTGTGCCTCTGCAGATAGATGTTCTGAAGGAAGTTGGCTGTATAGACACTGACCACGCAGTTCAGATCAAAGGACGCGTTGCTTGTGAGATGAATTCTGGGGAGGAATTGATATGCACAGAGTGCTTGTTTGAGAATCAACTGGATGACCTGGAACCAGAAGCAGCTGTGGCAATAATGTCTGCCGTCGTTTTTCAGCAGAAGAATACTTCTGAACATTCTCTTACTCCCAAGCTCTCCGAGGCTAAACAGAGGTTATTATCTTTTTCCAAATTTATTCTGGTTGTGTCTTTCAGATCCACTGGTTTTGTTTCTTGTTAGTGGCAGTGGATGTTTGTCTTCATTTAGTGTTTTTAATTCCTCAACCAGGATAAAAAAAAAAATTTAAAAATAAAAAAGACCAGAAAACTGCAGCTTCAAACATGAACCATGGGTTTTAAACAAAACAATGGGCTGGTGCATGTACTGTGCTAACTTTATTTGTAACCTTGATCACCCTGTATGTGAGATATCATTACACTTCACCTAAAAGTGAAATATGACTGGTGACTTTTGGATGTCTCCTTGCAAGTGACTATGAGAACTGTGGTGCTTAGATTGCAGGTTTTTGAATTTGAAAGCTTTCCTGTAACATAAGTTTGAATTTAAGTCTGCCCTATTTATATAACATGAATTGGATTTCCACTTCAGGTTGTATGACACTGCTATAAGACTTGGGGAAATTCAAACGCACTTCAAACTACAGATTAACTCTGAGGAGTATGCTCAAGATAATCTTAAGTTTGGTCTTGTCGAAGTGGTCTACGAATGGGCGAAGGTTTTTTTTTTTTTTTTGTGTTCTCCTTTTTGTCTAAAAGCAGATTAACAAACCTATTACCTGTTTCTTGAATGCTCATCTAAGCTACTGCTTTCTTGTGGCAGGGCACTCCATTTGCAGATTTCTGTGAGCTTACAGATGTTCATGAAGGGCTGATAGTGAGGAGCATTGTGAGACTGGATGAGACATGCCGTGAGTTCAAAAATGCTGCAGCAATTATGGGTAATTCTGCACTGTACAGGAAGATGGAATCTGCTTCAAATGCAATAAAGTGTGACATTGTCTTTGCAGCTAGCTTGTACATTACTGGTGTGTAGTCACGTTATAGTCTGAAGGCATCTGTTTGCCTTACCGTCTCAAGGACAGTGACGCATTTGGGGAAAGAAAATTGTTTGTTGTATACTTGTCAATGGCTGGTCAGCGAGCCACGCGTCAGTTATATTTGCTGATTTTTGGCTCATTTGTAACTTTACTTGGCAGGAAATGGCTCACAGATCTCATTTTTTGTTGAAGAGCTGACTTCAGCTTTAGAATTTAACAAGCTGATATCCTTATAATCAAACTGTTGGGACTCATCCGGTATGCTCTATGGAAGCGCTGCTTTGTCATGATTTTATAACGTAAATTAAGCTGATGTTCATGAATGCAATTTCTTTCTCAGCTTATATACAGCAGACGCGAGCTGTTTTATGACCATTTACTTATAATAGTTGTCTTTGAGCTATTAATTTTTTTTAGCAGGTTTTGGTGTTGTCAAGATCCAACCGCAGCTCCTGCAGAAACAAATAGAATGTGTAGGCCTGTTTGGAAGTGCTGTTAGTTTTTGTTTTTTGTTGTGTGTCATGTGTGTGTATTTTTATTTTTATTTTTTTTATAGTATGGTGATGACATTTGTAGGTTACTTATCTACTAATAGCACCAGACTAATATTTTGAAAACAGAGAATACATTCATTTTAGTGTTTTTTTATGTTTTTTATTTTTAAAAAAAAAAAAAACAGAAACAGAAAACATTTACCAAACGAATCTGTAATGCTTCCAGCAATTAATAAATATAATCAGGTAGAGATTTAGCTTACCCCGTAAACTCTATACACTTAAAGAGATAGTAGATGGAAGCTCCTCAGTTTGGATGGCAGTTTGAGGGAAGCAGCATTGAGATGACTTCAGTTGAATTAGAGCATGGAGGGCAATTTTTGTTTGTGTAGAAATGAAAATAGATTGGGAAGAATCTGCAAAATCCTTTATTTCCTTTTTTACGTTATTTTTCTAAGAACTTCCAATTATAGGATTTTGACAAGATATAGTATACAACCACTAATTTTTTGTGTATTTTTTTAGCGGAGTTAAGCCTCTTTGTCTTACAAGAGATGTTTTGCTGCTAATATTGGTGAAACAATCCTGATTTGTGTGGTATAGTAAATTCGTTGCTTGCTATGCCTCCATAAAGCAACTGATTTCAAGAGTTTGAAACTCATGATTGTAAGAGTTCTCATGGTATACGCTATTGGTCTTGTTGATTGTTTCATTGATCAGGTACAAAGATTGCGAGCAGGACCACTGTCAGACAGAGTTCAAACCAACAGAAATGCATCAACAATTTACAGCTGACACCAGAGGTAATTTAATTTCGTAGATTGGTTTTCAGAGCGTAAGACTTCATTTGAAATCCAAATTTTCAGTTAAAAAAGTTAAAAAAATAAAAATGTGAAGAAAAATAAAATAAAATTATTTTTTTATTTTGTTCAATTTTTTTCACCTTTTTCTTTTCCCATTAAAAATTCGAGTTCTAAACTCCCATTAAAAATTCGAGTTCTAAACAGAGAGTAAGGGTTTTCCTAAATTTTGTCACCCTCCCAGTGCAAAGTAATTTGGTGGTAAGCATTTATAGTCACTTCTTCTTCTTCACACAGTTCCACTGAGGGAGGTGAAATTCCCCTTTTTTTTTAGGAACATGGGAGGCCGAAGCCTAGGGGAGGGGGGACCGGGACTCTAATCCCAGATGATGAGTAGGAGAACAGAAGCCCGACCACTGGGCCCAACCCTTTCACTCGGAGGTGAAGTTCCCTAATCCTTTCATTCGGGGGTGTGCAAGTTCAGAGACTCAGAACAAAGGTGCTGACTAGCAGCATCACCTGGATTGAGAACTAGGCAAATTTCTTGTATGTGTAGTTCAAGAGAGCATTTTAAACAAAAATTTGAGCCAGAAATTCCATTCAAAAGCATAAAACATCTAACACGCACAGACAACACATTCAAATACAACCATACTACATAAGAAACACAGATCCCACAGCAAGTCTCAATTCAAATGCAGAGAAATGAACACCACACGGCTAATAGTTTTAAGATGACGGCATGCATTCTCATTTCAATTGTCACTCCTTTTTGGCTTGTCTGAGACAAAACCTACCTGAAACACCAAAAGCAACGATGCATCAAGTCAGACCTGTTTGGAACCCCTGCCTGAAAAGATTAAAAGATTAATCCCTAATAAAGCAAGTATTTCAGTTTACATTGTCATTAGCAGCCGGAATCCAGTCATTAGTAGCCGGGTTTCCCTTGCAAGAACCGTGACAGCCTACAGCAGAATCAGGTGCTAGGTTGAAGGACGTGCCATTTGCATCATCCACTTTGATGAATCCTGTTCCTGTCTGGAATAAGAAAACAAAACATTAACCAACCACGACATGAAAATTAAAAAAAAAATGTGGGTTAGGAGATGATGTTTCAGATACATAACAAACAATAAAATCTCATTATTATTGCCTAATTAGAGTGAAACTGATTGAGTTCTCCACCAAACTTAGGTACTAGATGTGGCAGTGTAAGCTAGGGAAAGAAAATAAAGTGAAAGATGCTCAATTCTTGTCCTTTGGTCGGTTGAGTTAGGAAAATGAGCGGAAAATTAATAGACAATTGTCAAAAAAAAAAAAATCATTTTTTTAGTTTGGTTACCCATAAAAAATAATAAGTTAATGTATAAGCACTTGTATTTTCCTTTCCCTTGACAAATGCCATATCCAAAGAGAGTTAAGAATAGTTTTTCTTGGTTTAAGATGAAGTTAAACAGTCTTGTTATATTTAGTCTCTGAAGCCGAACAGCAGGGGACAGGGGACATACTCTAATGGAGTGGCAAGCTTAGGAGGGTAGAATAGAAGCTTTTTAAGTCTCTAACAGAATGATCCTATTGATGTATAGGATTGAATTACAAATTAATTAGTGAATCTTTTGTCTAGGAAAGTTTCTGGAGCGAGATGTTACTGTGTGGTGTTGCTTGTCTACGCAATTGAGATCTTTGTAATACTCTGTTTCCACAAACTCTTCCATCACCTTACTTCCATTGTAAACCATTTTCTGCAACAGAGAGAAAAAGAGAAAGGAATCAGAACAAGATTGATGCTAGTATAAATTAGACATAGATTGGGCGGTGTGTAAGTGGGTGTTCTTGATTGCTTTCAGAATTGCCTTTTAAAGCTGTTCCTAGATTTCATTTGCAGTTGTTTCTCAAGGTTTGTCATCACAGTTGGCAAAACTAAATGTGATTCAACAGACTTCCAGGAAGTAGATCAAAGTCTATCAAAATTTCCTAAACTAATGATTCTCAAGTCAATCGATTTAAATCAAGAACATTTTTAGGTCTTGAAATTTCAATATTTTTCAATGGAGCATCCAAATCAAGATGAAGCTTCATTCTCTTAATGGAACCCAGCCTATTGCGGGTGTACTCTAGTAAATATAACCTTTATAAGGAACTATAAGTAACCCTCTTTTGGAGATTGAGGATAGAAAGGGAAAGGATTGGAAATTACTAATTTTCTTTCTTTCCTCTGTAGTAACTCTGTCAGGCTATCTGAATTTTTGGTAAAAAAAGGAAAATGTCAAGGAAAAATAAACATTTTTCCTTTGTATTTTTCACAAAAATTCAAGTTCCAATTGAAGCCTAGGTGAATTTTCTTCTCAGACCTTTCATTTTAATATTATTTTCTTCGTTATTTTCTTTCAATTTCAAATAAGGGTAAATTATTTTCCTTCTATTTTCTTTACGAAGCAAATAGATGATTTTCCCTTTCAGGAGTTCCAAACATTACAAAAGTAAAGACGAAAACTTCTACGCGATCATCTAAATCAAGAACATAAAAATAACAAAGATGAATAGAACAGAAGACGGAGCTCCAAGGAAACCTGAGAATCGTCGTGTTCGAGTTGTTGAAACGCGACGAATTCTGGAATGTCACCATTGCCACGATCATTGGAGGGGACATTATCGACATACTGAGACGAATACTCGCTGCGCTGAGGCTTAGTGTGGCGTTTGGGTGCTAATCCATCAAAGTACTCTCTAGTTTCTCCCTCTATCTTTGCCTCTTCCTCTTTCGACAGATGAAGGTCACTCCTGTTTGGCCTCCCGCAGCACTCCATTTTTCTTCTCTCCTCTTCTCTTCTCTCTCCGAAAATCTCTCCTTAATCACAGACGAGAAGGGAAAATCTGAGCTTTGTATATATAATTGGCGGAGAAGATATTTTCGTTAGATCTTTCTGTTGCCCTCTTTCCAGAGTGGAGAAAATATCTGCAGACCTTATCCTTCCTGATTAAAGAATGGTAGGTGGTGTGTCAAGGTCTCTAGGCTGTGTTTGGGACAACTTATATCTCAATAAAGTTCTCTCGTCTGGTTGGCATGGGGTAGGAGGGGTCTCATGCATTTATTGCCTTTAGACTAAATGCAAAAGGTATCCCAACCCCGGGATAATTTTGCTCCACGTATATAGAATATGGTATATTGTCCAGATAAATTGTAGGTACCTCATTTAGCAACTAATGGAGTGTTTAGATTGCTATTTAAAAAAATTACAAGTCATAAGTTTAAATTGGTATTAAAAAGTTATTTATTTAAATAGTTTTTTAAATTTAAATTAGTTTTAAAAAGTCATTTTTTTAGCAGAGTCAAACACAGTTTAAAAAAATTATAAACTATTAAAAAAATCATCATCCAAATACTCCTTAGAGAGGCTAAAAATTTAATTGGAACTTTTAACAGTAGTCAAAGTGCCATTGTTGGGATTTCTTGAAATAGAGGTTGAAAATTTCAACCAACTTTCAAATTAGGTAGCACATTAATAAATATCGTAAAAGTTAGGTTGTGCATGCTATATATATATATATATATGCTCACGATTATTATCTTTTTTCATAGAATGTATGCATCTTCCTACCATCAAATATTTATAAACGCTTTCCATATTTCTGTGACAACCAAAAAAAGAAGTAACAAAAGTAAAGGAAAACATACATGTTTAACCATTTTTAGGGGTTTAACACTCTGACATTGGAAATTCTTTCTCAACATATCTTAAAAAATCAATATAACTTCTTTTTCGTTTTAGCTTGGTTTATAAACTAACATCTAAATAGGATCAAAATGTGTTAAAAAAAATTCATTTTGAAAGTAGGCGAGGTTTAGAAAAGGTACTCTTGAATAACAAAATGGCTTCTTTGCTTCTTTACCAAAAGAATAAGTTAGAAACGGGAAAGACAAGTGTTATTGCTTTTATAATTGAACAAATCTTTAAGTGATCCAAAGTTAAATCATAATCAAAGGGAGTCAGAAGTGCCCTTCAAAGTAGCTGAGGTTTTAGAAAAAGTCCTCTTCAGTTAAGAAAAGGAAAAGACAAGTGCTATTGCTTTTAAAATTGACAAAGTTTTGTTTTAGTAATGCAAGAGATTTGGCGGTGAATCCAAATACAAACAAAGAAATGAGAGTACAAATATATATATATAGCTGAACTATACATACAATTATATGGGAATACTAATACTGGAGGAAGGAGAATGAATCACATGCATAATAAATGTTTTGCCTGAGCTGAGGGCCTATTTCCAACTGCCAGCCAACTGCTTTTGCTACAGCTAGCATGTCACTGGAAAACCAATTTACCGGTTACCGCCGAGTTTCCGGACTCGCCAATTTCAATTTTGGGTTTCCTAGGAAGAAGAAGAACCAAATCTATGAGGAAACGGAACTGACCGACCTGCAACACCTCCGACCCTCCGTTCCGTTCAAAGCAGATCCAGTCATCCTAAAGCAAACGAGGTTATCATTCCGTTCCGACACCACGCAGAACAGGTCACACCACTTTCCTCAGTCACTCTCAGACACCTTTAACTCGTTGAATACTCATTTTTCATTAAGGCATATATATGTGTGTGTGTGTGTGTGTGTGTGTACACAGTAATTCATTGAGAGGTGTACCCTCGTGGCGCCATTATTTTCTTTCTCTCTAATTGGTGTCTTCTGACAAAGCACTGATAGAATATATTATAGTTATAGTTCACATTGACTCGTTGTTTGGTTTATTTCTTCATTTACTACTTATTTACTGTGAATTCCATAGAAACAGAGCGATCAAGGCGAAGAAGATGGCGAGCAAGGTCTCAAATTTCTCCGGTCTGATCCAACGGGTCACCGCTTCCTGCTTGCTGCATCCGCTCGCCGCCGTGCGCCAGGCCGAAATCTCGGAAAATCATGCCGGAGATGAGTCCGATGATGACAAATATAAGACCGAAGAGGAAGAAGAAGAAGATGAAGAGAGAGGGGGGATTAGGGTGTGGGAGGGGGAGGGGGCGAAGGATGGGGTGAGGACGGAAAGGGTGATAGAGATGGAGCAGGTGATGAGCGAAGTGTTCGAGGCGGTGTCTGCAATGAAGAGGGCGTATGTTAGCCTGCAGGAGGCGCACTGTCCTTGGGATCAAGAAAAGATGAGGACCGCTGACGTGGCGGTGGTGGCGGAATTGAGGAGGCTGGGGGTTTTGAGGGAGAGGTTTCGGAGGAGTGTTGGGAGGGAATGCGGTGTAGGGAGAGGTAAGAGGAGGGTGGGGAAGGCGGGGGCTACGCTGAGGGAGGTGGTGGCGCCGTACGAGGCAGCGGTGGAGGAGCTGAAGAGAGAGGTGAAGGTCAAGGAAGTTGAGGCTCAGAACTTGAGGGAAAAGCTCAAGACCGCCACCAGTCTCAGCGGCGATTGTGGTGGCAAGAAGGAGCGGTCTCATCAGTCAAAGAGAAAAGTCAGCTGTAGTCAAGCTCAAGGTACTCTCTCTACGCTCGCAAAATAATAGATACACCTGCCCCTTTGTGAAAATTTTCAGGGTTATTATCGTAAATGTGAGTTGAACAAACAAGAAAAGACAAATGCCATGCTGGATAACCAGTGACATCTCGCCACGTCACGTTAGGAAATTAATGTTGGAAACGGGTATTCTAGTCATTTCACCATGACTAATTTCTTGGCACTTGCAGCGTCGCCAGCGCCGGAGCTCTTCGAAGCCACCATGAGTTTGGTGATTGAAGCATCGAAGTCCTTTACGGCACTTCTCCTCTCACTCATGCGCTCGGCTCACTGGGACATTGCGGCCGCCGTCAGATCCATTGAAGCCACCACCACCACCACCAACACCAGCGGCGCTACGACCGACATCTCTGTCGTCGAAGCACACCACGCCAAGTACGCACTGGAGGCCTACGTGAGCCGCAAAATATTCCAAGGCTTCGACCACGAGACCTTCTACATGGACGGGAGCCTCTCCTCCCTCCTCCACCCAGACCAGTTCCGCCGCGACTGCTTCACCCAGTACCGGGACATGAAGGCCATGGACCCCATCGAGCTCCTCGGGATCCTACCCACCTGCCACTTCGGCAAGTTCTGCTCCAAGAAGTACCTGGCCATCATCCACCCCAAAATGGAGGAATCCTTGTTCGGAGACTTGGAGCAGCGCCGCCAGGTGCTGTCCGGAAACCACCCGAGAAGTCAGTTCTACGCGAAGTTCTTGGGCCTGGCAAAGGCGGTCTGGCTGCTCCACTTGCTAGCATTCTCTTTGGACCCGCCACCTAGTCATTTTGAGGCCAGTAGGGGCGCCGAGTTTCACCCGCACTACATGGAAAGTGTTGTCAGATTTTCCGGTGGGCGGGTGGCTGCAGGTCAGGTCGTGGGGTTTCCGGTGAATCCCGGGTTCAAACTTGGGAACGGGTCGGTCATCAAGGCCAGGGTTTATCTTGTACCCAGGACGTGAAGCATTGCCGGGTCAACGAATGGCACTACTTGTGAACTCAATGTAGATGGACTATTTCCTTCCGAAGCACCGAAAACAAAAAAATTAAATGTGGATGAACTATGGAGTAACTAGGGTTAGTAATGTCTTAGTGTAGTAATGCAGCATGAGCATGTGCTAATTTATAATTTAAACTATGCCTTCTGATTGATTATCTTCTCCCTTTTGGTCATGCTTCATGTTAAGCTCGTTTGGATCATCTTTTTTACTATTTTTTATTTTTTTTTTACAAGTTATCTTTCCAACCAAATTCAATTTTCTACTCTGTTGCCTTCCTTTTTTTTTTATTTATACCAAAAATCAAAATTAGAAACTAGTTGAAAATAAAAAAAGAAAGATATGTACAAGGGATCCTAAAAAATTTAAACTAAATGGAGAAGTGTTTTGACTATTTCTCAAAACACAAAAAGCTATAAAGGATTAACTCATTTCAAAGTTGACGGCAAAATAGTGCTTCTCAAAATTGCATGAAGAGAGAGTATAAGAAAAGAGCCTTGCATTAACCGTACTGGTTCTAGAACCGTTTTTCGGAGGCTTGTTTAAATACCAACATACCGATATAATGGAGTAAGGAGTAAGCGCAGCTGAATCACACTATATGAAATGAAATACAAGTGACATTAAAAAACAAGGAATATTCTGAACAGCATAGTTCCAGAAACTGGATTTGAAGATCAACTAGAACGTTCACAAATGATAAATTAAATCATAACCCTTAGAATAATATTACAAAAGAACATATAATGATGCACCAATGTAAATCAATACATTTAACCACTACGGAAGAGTTTTTGTGACATATAAATCTCATCCGCTCTTAAATGGGATTTAGAAATCCGGCAAATTATAGAATCGTAGATCACGTTCAGTATGACCCAATAATTTGCTTCAGATTGGACGGAAGGAAAGCAGCTTGTACTACACAAAAGGGTGTTCTCCATTGCTACCTTTGGATAAATCAAGTTCTTATGTCTGTTCAATAGGTTGAAAGACCTGAATCTGATATATAGTCAATATGAAATGCTGACTACCAGAACGGATTTCATACCCTTCATAAAATAATCTTCCACAGTTGAGGAGGCATACAATAGAAAACCATGCTGCCTGCTTTCCAAATTTGATAGTTTATGTGATCTCATTTAAACTGCCGTTACAAAGAATTTCTTGGCCTGTCACAGAGATAAGAAGAAAGATGATCATCATTTCCAAGTCCAAGAATAAACAAAACGACCCTACTGGCATTGCTATAAACAGTTTGGACCCACACGGGGGCAAAAAGAAAACAAAAAAATGAAAATGAAAATCCCAAAGGGTTTGAAAGAAAGACAGATTTCAAATATTGAAATTATCATCAGATCCAGAATAATATATAAAATTGAATTATGGGAAATGAAGCCGAGGGTGTGTTGATCAGGAGGCAATACCGAGTATTACTCTGTTCAGGAACTTCATAAACGATTCCATGAAATATGAGGTCACCTGGTTGAACCTCAAAGCTAACAGTAATCTATTGCTCTTACATTCAATGCATTTTCTTCGACTCATTTTGATCAATTTCAGCAACCCTATATTAATTACAGAGAGAGCTTTGGCCAAAAATAGACCAGAAAAGCTCTCGGGGTATATAGACACAAGTATGAGACAGCAGATATCTCATTCTCTGGGATGCAAGCCCCAAATTCAAAAAATCAAATATAACTTCAAGCAAACTCCGCTTGTGTCATGCCAATAAGCAATGGTATACGATCATCACATGACCACATCTGACCTACTGGAAAGGGCTTTTGATTGGGTTAGGTACAAGATGGGAATGGCTTTCACAGGGTGAGACAAACAATTCAGCTCTTTGGAAAATCATAAAGAGAATAGATTGTCAATCTAGAGTTTTAGTCTGTTCTTTCCAGAAATCAAGTTTTTTTTGGTAATCACAGCTTTGCCCCCATATTTTTTTAACAGTTACTTCACTTACTCCCTCAATCATTTTTTTGTTTTTTTGTCTGCTGTTTAAATCAGTAAAGACTTGATTCTCTTCTTTCTTATTTTCCTACTCCAATAGACTATTGGTTGAGCACTGAGTAGGGGATTTTTGCCCCAAAACAAGATTTGCATACCTGCCCAGAGATTTAGCCTGAAGTTGGATATTTTATTCATTGATAAGAAAACTGGTTTTTGTTTCTTTAGAGATCCAACACAATATTAGGGTCTGTTTCTCTTGCAGAAGGTCTAGGGTTACCCTTCTGGTGTTGGATGGACCGGTATCAGTAAATTCCCAGCTATTTCAGGATTAGAATTGTCTATATCACTCTTCAAGGTTCAGGGTGGGTAGGGCATTACCATTCCCATTATGATGAAGGAACAACTAAAGGTGAATCAAGCATTACCAGTCTCTCTCCAGCTCCCAGACTTTCATCATCCATATCATTGCAACACACATGTTTCAACCAGAGGTCAACTTACCTCCCCATTTGTTAATTAATATAAAATTATTACTGGCCATGGCCTGTCCAAGAAAACAAAAATGCGCTGCTAAGTTATAGCAAGAGTGTATAAGCAGCTCTTGATTTAGGGAAAGCAAAATTCATTTTTCTAAGAAGTTTAGTCTAGATTTATTCTGAAAGAAAATAAATCTAGCATCCTCTACTGTTCCAGATGAACTAGGAGTCTAGGAACTATAAGTCCGATAACAATTCAGCCTGCAGCAATTGACTTAATTTTCGTGCCAAAGAACATGTACCAGAATGAAAGAATCTAGATATCTTACTTGCTCCAGAGTCAGAAACATGATGACATTCCAAATTCCAAGCCGACCAAAATTTGGGATGAATCCCTTATAGAAGGCAAAAGGTCCCTGCAAAATATTAACTAGCATAAGTAACTAAGTTACTAGATGAAATTGATAGCTTTCGTGCTAATATCTCCCCAACCAACGCCAGCTTTTCATTCCAATTTCTTTTTTGATAAGCAAGCAAAACTTTATTCAACTTTCATTCAAATATTAAATCCAACATCAAATTCTATGTGAGATCAGGCAGCGCACCCAAAAACAGAAAACAAGAAAGACACCAGAACAAGCAGCAGTCATAGTATAAAGGAGTTGTTCTCTCAATAAATTCTCTTACCAGTACGCTGTGAGCTGACAGAATTAGTGAATTCAAGTTCAAGTTATGGATAACATGAAACATAAACAGTAACACAGAACTGAAAAGAAATTTAGAAAGGAATATGGAATTCCGGAATGGTGGACTGGGCATAAAAATACATGAATAAATAAATAAACCTCTTCACTCTATTTGCAGAGTGACCATACTCATATTCAAATATGTAATCTCACACTTGACAGCCCAGCTTTTGCAACAAGCAGTGGCCCAGTTTAATCAGTTGTTACATACATGTAACTTGGTACATACAAAAAAACATCGAATATAAGTGCAAATAAAATCATGTTCATAACTAGTGTGTCAATTGTTTTGATCGGACATGAAGAAGCCATATGAGAAGTTAGCATTTAAATGAGTATATCCTCCTGTAGTGCATATAGCAGGAAGTAATAATACTTAAGTGGTAAGAGAATTAAAACTTGCTTCACCAAACAAAAGGCATATTCTCCAAAAAGAATGATTTTAAATCCACTAGACCAAATAGAACATAAACCCTTTAGCATCAGAGGCAATTTGAAAAGTTGTTTGTCCTTCCAACTCTAAGATGCTAGAGGCTAATAATAACATGGTAGATTATTACAATTTTCTATCAAAAGAAAAACTGAAGTTATATGCATACCTCGGTCTTCAAAGTTCTGATGAAACAATCTAAGGTGCTTTTGTAGATAGAATCTCCCATCATTCTAGATTTTACCTACGACATAAGAACCAGAAATCTAAGCCGACACAGAGTAAATAGCCCATCCAGTAGAAACTCCACCAAATTGCTCCATATGATTAGAAACAAATGTTCATGCATAGATTATGATGCAATCACCAAACAGGAGACAGTAACTAGTAAAATTTGATAACAATGTCAAAACATATGAAGGCATAGCAAATATATGATCTTCACCGTGGTTGGTTTGATGAAGTTCACTTAAATAGGATATCATTGTGCCCCCTTTAACTGACAAGCCACACGACTTTCCACTACCAAACCGACTCACCGACACACTCAAAAAAAATAAAAACAAAACCTCTTTCAATATAACTAAGTTAATATCATAAAGCAAGAGATATTTATTAACCAAAAAAAAAGAAGCAAAATTAACAGCTAGATTCCCTGTTACAACAGAAGCCACATCTCCATAAAGCAAATAAAGGTAATTAATAAACTTTCTTTCTATCAAATGTGCCTTGAAAAAGTTTATGAGCAGAAAAGCAAAAAAGAAGACTACAAACATTAGTTTTCATATGATAACTTCCTTTGGTGATAAGATGCTCTTTTTAAAATCCTGAACAACAATAAAAACAAGTGGCTGACAAGATGCCGAGTGGTTCCTGCAGTTAAGCAAGGTATAACATAAAAAAGGATTTGTGTTGATTTAAGTCATTTGAATACATGTGTGGTAGGTCGTAAAAAAAAATTATGGAATGATACTTTAAAACGTAGGAGCTCTGCCATGTGTACCATCAAAAGACAAAGCAATACGCAACTCTGCTAGAAACAAGGTGAGGGAAACAAGCACTCATTAGAATTGTCTTAAATCATAACATTTTCACCATTTTCTGCCAAAATTGGGTACATTGTTTTTGCCACGGTCAGCTAGACAATCCATGTGACATGTGATTTGACCATTTTTCCACTTCTATGGGTAGATAGGGACTTTGGTACATTACATTATTGTACATGATACCTTTTTCATATTGCCCAATTTCTATAACAGATCACCATTATTTGAAAAGTACTACTTCAGAGATTAATGCATCCTGAGCAGTTGGCACATTAGAGAACAAAATGAGAGAAGCTCTATGAACATTCGGACAAGTGCAACATAGACCAATAAATGCACCAATCTGGAGGAGTGAATGGATCCAAGATAAAAAATCTGAAAGGATAATAGGAGTTGACATGGATGTTGGTTTAGGTTGTTAAACCACTCACATCCGAGCAGCTACGCAAAGGAAAAACACCCCTCCAAGCTGGAAAAATAAACATTAAAGCAAAATCCAGCAAATCTACCAGAGGTGCATGTGAGCACATCACAGATCCCATGGATGCAAGGATCTCCAAGACAAACTGCACTAGAATCCACGAGGCAAAAATGGAGCAAGACCCGTTAAGTGGTAGGTGGGCAAGGCCACACCAAAATATCAAGCACACCAAGTCAGCCCAGTAAACCCCATTTCAGGAAAGCAGGCAAAATCCTGCCAAAAGACTCTCATTGACACAAGGTCCGACGAGCAAACGCGCCTATCTGCTTGTGAAGCCACAACCTGCTCTCCTATGCCTTGATGAAATGCATACCTCCGACGGAAACCACTGAAGCATGGCCACTCATCAATGCCAGGAAACATGAGCTACTCTCAGGCCCAGACAAACAAAAGGCTCATGACCTCTCAACAAAGCCTCCAAGGCCAAAACTGATGCAACACCTCAATTGGGAATCCAGATCAGTTAAGAAGGACCAAAAACTTAAAACTCACAAAACCAAAGAATTACAGAGGACCATGGGTAACAACTTCAAACCAGCATTCTATTCTTTTCATTCCAAAGCCATTAAACACCACACCTGAACCGCAGCTCCAGCTACATCGCCAGATCACAACTGCAGTTCGGGGGAAAAAACCCCAGGGGCATTAGAGGCAGAAAACCAAAATGAAGGAGGCCCGTAGTTTTCAAACTCCAATCCCACAAGAATTGATTCTAGTTAGATTCTCATCCAGGAAAACATTTTATCCTTTCAACAAAATTTCCCAACGAGAGAAAAGTGTGAAGATTGTATGCCAGTCGAGAGTCTGAATTTTTAAAGTTACAAATATGCTCAGAAACACAAAAGCATGTTAGTGCATGCCACCTTCTATGTTCCTTCATCATTCACTATTACAGTCCACAAATGGTTGATTAGAATAAACTGTTATTATAAGAAAATAATGAGTCTGTTCTCTCTCTCTCTCCTAAATTGTTGTCGTCAATTTTCATTATGTTCACCTAGCTCTATATATTTATCAGGACTTCTACCATAGGCCTTCACAAAACTTGAAAACCCAGGAAAAAATGTCCCTACATGAATGTACATTTAAAGCTTGATGCTGATACGAGACAACAAAAGCACTATAGTGAGCTTAATCAATTACAAGTACAAGGACTTGAAAAAAAAAAAAGCTTACCACATCAACAGGAGAACCGATACAGACTGCAAAGAACCCTGCACCTAAACCGGCTAGTAGATGGGTTAAAACACTGTCTGTGAACCCTGGAATTTTCAAAATTGTCTGCACAGTTAGAACACCAAAATAAATACATTAGATGTCAAAATTACAAATAATGACATGATTAATGCACAGCTTATGGGCTCCACTTTATAATATTACCTCTTTCACTTGATCATAACTAGCTAGTTCTGCTGCATTTATAATAGCATTTCGTGCAATATTAGGCCCGAGCCCTGTCCATAAAGCTGCCAGTCCTTCCTACTTTTGATCTTGTTAGGTTACCAATAAGGTAAAACTAGATAAAATTAGATGGTACCGATTTTTGTTAAATTCCATACCTGTTTCGCAATGGTGTAATAAGCATTCAGGGCTCCAGAATAACGCCTATGCAATCCAGCCAGCAAATTACCTTCAGCTTGAAGTCGAACTTTGACAAGATCAGTTGGATTAGCCACTGCAATTGCTAGAGCACCTGTTTGATGTGAATGTACCCACTTGCATAATCAGAAGTGTGGGAAATGGTGAAATAGTTGATAGAAAAGAGGTTGATGGAAGTTGTAAGATATATTCTGCATCTCAACAATAAAAATTGTATCTTGCAGAAATAAATAAATAAAAAAAGGAGCAGCAGGATAGTCACCCAAAGCACTCACCTGTAATCATAGCAGCAAGGATCTTCTGGAATAAAGAAACATCACCAACATATTCACTGCCAACCAAAAAGGCTTTTACCTGTAAAACATGCAATCATAAATATACAAGAACATATCACCATGAAAATGTAAAAAATAATAGACTCCATAGAAGAACAATATTCAAAACCTACAGGCTCGTATAATCCAATCCTTAAGCCTCCGTATAGAAACTGACGATGCAACCCAGGTATGACACCATTCCAAAGCGCTATTAAACCTTCTTCTCCAGCAATAGTAGCAACAGTGCCCAACATACCCCTGTATTTAGGACCACCAGCTCCCTCTTCTATATTAGTTTTCTTTTGGAGCTGAAGCCTAACTTTAGCAGTGTCCAAAGGAATAGTACATAGCTGCACAAATTCATATACATGAATTAAAAGGGTTCATAAATTCACATGCACCAAACTGCAATACCTGCAAACACTCACTTTCATTTCATATACAGGAACTAAAAGGGTTCATAAATTTTCACGTGCACCAAACCGCAACACATACAAACATTTACTTCTATTTGTGATATTAAAATGGAAAGAAATGTATAACACCCACTTGGTTCAACCATAAATCTCAGCATTCAAGAAGAAATCAATTAACTCAATATCACAATGATTTATCTTCTAAATTGGACTTGGACATACCAATCTCAATCTTGATACTAGATTCTAGTTGGGCTTCACAACTGTTTGGAACCACAATACAAATTTTTAACACCAATGGAAGTTGAAAACTCATACTGACATGATAATCATTTGTTGAATAATGCTAGAGAAAGAAATAGAAGGATAGAAATTCACAAGTACTTAAGACTTAAGTGCATTACCATTGAGGCCTGAAGGTACACAAACGATGAACATATAGCAGGTTAGCTAAATTCTGTCTTCCGTCCAGTTCAGCGTCACAAACTTTTTTGTATGCGAAAAATTGACAAAGCAGCTATGCTGCATAGTTCTGTCTTATATATTCATGCATAAATTAGTTGGTGGTGGTGGCAACTGCGTGGTTTTCTAATATCTGGAATAGAAGTTCTGAAGTTGTCTCATGTCATAGCCACCCAAACAATCTTACACGCGTAGATGATAATCAATAAACATTAAACCTTCACTCCACATTTGCTTAAATTTGTGACATATGCATATGAGCAACTTCCCGAAACTCTTATGCACACGCATTCATTTCTACACCCGTGTCAAAAAATTGTCCTATAATTGGCCGACTGGGAGAAGCAGTATTAGCTTCAAATCGAAATGCAATGCAGAACCAATTGTTGCTTAGCAAATTCAATGCATAATCATCACTCTCGACAAGTCAAAATCGTTCAGTGAATCGGCAATCCACTAAATTAAACTTAAAACCGATCAAATTCACAGTGAAATAAAATTTGGTAAACTAAAATTAAACAAAATGTACTCAATTTTATAACAAGGCATTGAAATTGAAGCGGCTGTGGATGGAGGAGGATGATACCTCGGCGAAACAAGCGGCGAAAGCGCTGCTAGCGAACGTTCCGGCGAATGAGATCTCGGTATTGGGCCTGAGATCTGCCATTAGGGGCCGGAAGGGATCGGACTAGCGGAAGACGCGTGAAGTTTGACTTTAACGGAGCGGTTGGGGTTTGTTTATATAGTTGTGTGAGGAGTGATTTTGAAGGAAAGGCGCATAGACAGAAGAAAAATAATAGAGGGCTTTCAAGGCTGATCCTCGAAGGTATACGTATATATATTTTTTGTATACTGGTAGTGATGTGCGCTGCGTCTGCTACTGCAATTATTCTCTTCGTCACGCTCTCTGAATTTCATTGGTGGGTCGGCTTGCTTCCACTGTTCATGGAGCAAGTGTAGCATCACAGGGTGTTTTCCTAAATTATTTTTCAATAAATTTTTTTTTTATTATAGAATCATAACGATTTGAAAAGCAAGGTTTAAGGATTGAAATCGTTAATAATGAGAACCAGAATGACAGAGTACAATATTTCTTCTTTTTTTTAATTAGCGTAAATTACATTTTAGGACCTCAGTCTCAAATCTCATTTTTATTTTAGGCAATTGTTACTAAGTTTTGTGAGATTGTACAAAATATTAAAAATTATAAAATATATATATATATATATATCTAATTTATACAGTAAGACAAATCATGATTAATATATTAGCACGACCCTTAATTTTATATATTTTTAATTTTGACAATTATTTTTGGACAAGTTGTAATGTCAATCATTACAGTTAATTTTGATAGAAATTATAGGTGTGGTTATCATATTACATAATTTGACACTACTTTTGTGTTAGCACTATTAACAACATCATATTTCATAATGGCGGACTAGGAGCTTAGAGTTTGAACCTTATAGCTCATTAGTAGGTTATCAAGTCTTTACCACTAGACCAGGCCACATGTTCAATTTGACACTAATTAAACCGTTCAAGTTCCTCTTCATAGCCTGTACAGACAACTTGAGGAAATAAAGGGTATGATTTAGATGAAATGGAAAGAAAACCTAAATTACTTTCCTTACAATTGTTCTCTCCTTTATGTTAATTTTCCCTTCCTCAAGTTCCAAAGAGAAAATTGAGGCAAAAGTGAATTGTAGTTTACCCCCTTTCAATTAAAAAACGGAAAAAATGTTAACAAAGAGGGGAGGATAAGAAAGGGGTGACTGGTGAAGGCCGTGACCCGAGCATGCAATGCAGCACATGGTTAGTGCCTTAGTGGACCTCAATTTGGTTTGGACATGATTACAAGAGTGAACCATCATTTTGTTTGTAATGGAAGTGACCGGGCCACTTATAAATTGCAAGGACAAATAATAAAAAATGGGACAATAAATTTTTGTTAATCACAAGCGGAGGTCTAGTGATCGGCTGGTATTTAAGTTAATTTCGAGATCTCAAATTTGATTCATTTTCACACTTTTTATGTCCGTTGTATTTAAATTACATAGTTTGTATAAATGGTAATTCCATACAACCTTGAGCAGTCAGTTGAAGAATTAGGTATCTTGTAACAAAATAAAAAATAAAAAAAATTGTTCAATTTCTTTGACAAGTTTATTATGCTCTCAAATGCACCTCCTGCGTCACATTACCCTGCATGCGCCAACCTTTGTACCATGGGGTACAGCTGGCAAAAATTTTCTCCGAGCAAAAGTAATACGAAGTTTGATTGTAACCTTGGCTGATGGTTGATGTCCTGCGGCTATTGACGCCCTCAAAATTTTCAGTCCTTTTGTATATAGGATGTTAAGGATTTCACAAATGAGCGCTCTTATTGCTAGACAATCTTGACTATTTTAAAATGTTACATTTATTGAGTAGGGTTAGCTCAATGGAATACAACCCCTCACCCACAACCTTAATTTTGGGTTTAATTCTCATGTGATGGCTACGCCTTTGCACTTCTAAGTTCTAACCAACCATAGACCAAAAAAAAAAAAGAGTGTTTCGTCTATTCATGGATCCTTGCCTAGGGCTACATTGGCAAATAAGCCCACCCTTCATCGAATCATATACAGTTGCAAATTGTATATATTTTTTAAGATGATAGTTTATTGCCTCTTACAAGATTATCTCATCTTCTTCATAACATAGTAAAAAGGGTCATTTTCTGAGGAGAGAGGTTAACTATGTTGACCCTACTTATGCTTGTAACTAGGGATTCAATCCACTTTCTCTTTTCTCAAATGGCTCATGTCCTCTGATATAAAATAATAAAAAAAAGAGGCTATTATTTTCATCGTAAGTGAATGTATTATTTGGAGGTTGAAACTCACATTTCTCAATACAAATCCCACAAAAAGCTTGTTGGGTTCTTATCATCCTTTTGTAAGCTATATTGCCAACAATTCACAAATACCCAAGCCAAATGGCTACCTAATCAAATGCACAGCCATGGGTTATAAGCAAAATTCATTGTTTTGAATGTCTTTTAAGTAGCACAATGATAACCCCATGAACTGGCAGGGGGCATAAGCCACTGATACGATAGATCGAACTATGGTAACTTTGGGCTTAAAGTCTATATTAACACGTTGTATACCTTTTATTTTTCTTTTAGTGATTACACTTTTTCATGGCTTATGAACAATCAATTAACAAGCTTATTTTTCTTTTTAATATCAAACAATATTTGAGCTCTAGCTTTTGGTTAATTGTGATCTCAAAAATATGATTAAGCACTATTCCAATTTAATTTATAATGAATTTTTTAAAAATTTCGAAAGAAGATTTTTTATTGCACCAAATACCCTCGTCATCCTCTTGTTCTCATAATAATTTTTAATTACAACAATTTTTACAGAAGATTCTGTATAAATAATTCTACAAGGTGAAGAAAGAAACTTTAGAATTTTCCTTGGGTTTTTTAAAGAGAAGGATCCAATTATATTCCGGGCCAAGCCCGGGACCGTTAAGTGGCCCAAAATCTCGAAAAGATGGCGGGAATAGAGTTATTTCCCAATCGCGCCAACTCAGACCAAGTTTCCAAAAACTCTTCCCGACCCAACCGCTATATAAACCCAAAACCCGCCCTTTGCTCTCAATCTTCTTTCCCACACTTTCTCTTTCAAACCCCCCGCTTCCCACTTCCAAACCCTAGCCCTAATCTTTCGGGAAATTTAGAACATTTCCGAGAAAATGTTGGAGCTGAGGCTTGTTCAGGGCAGTCTGCTGAAGAAGGTTTTGGAGTCGATTAAGGACCTGGTGACGGACGCCAACTTCGACTGCTCGGCCACCGGGTTCTCTCTCCAGGCCATGGACTCTAGCCACGTCGCCCTCGTGGCGCTTCTCCTCAGATCCGAGGGCTTCGAGCACTACCGTTGCGATCGGAACATATCCATGGGCATGAACCTCAGCAACATGGCCAAGATGCTAAAGTGCGCCGGTAATGACGATATCATTACCCTCAAGGCCGACGATGGCAGTGATACTGTCACCTTCATGTTTGAAAGTCCAAGTAAGGTTTACTTAAGTTGTTGTTTCGAGTCTCTCAACCTTTTAAATTTAATTTGGTATTTTTTCTCCTGAAGTTAGGGTTTTACTATTAATTTCCTTTTGATCTAGGGTTTTAATTTTTTAAAAAAAATTCTCGACGCGATTCATAAATAGCAATAGCTATGGTGTGTGCTTTTGTGCGCGTTTAAAGGAAATGAATAATTTGTTTGGTAGGTAAGAAAATTACGACAAATTAAGTTCTGGAATCTTCAGCAAATTCGTTTTATGCGGTCTAATTAAGTTATAACCACGTTCTAATTGCCTGGTATACCCAAATAGAGGTTGAGGTTATATTTATTTCCCCCTTTTATGGCAGTTCATTTGCGGTTGTGGTTCTGTTATATACTGCTTTGGATGAGGAAATTTGGGACTTTCTATGTGTTGCTTTTTTTTTTTTTTTTTTTTTTTCTTCTTCTTTCTAGAAGTTATTTGGTTTCAATTTTTGTTCTTATGGGTTTATTTCTTTGGTCTGTTTTCTTGTTTGTGGGCAATGCATTATAATTTACAGCTCAAGATAAGATTGCTGATTTTGAGATGAAACTTATGGACATCGATAGCGAGCACCTTGGAATTCCAGAAGCAGAGTACCATGCTATTGTTCGGATGCCTTCATCGGAATTTTCCAGGATTTGTAAAGATCTTAGCAGTATTGGTGATACTGGTAGTTTTTAATTTATCCTATGTTACAATTGACCAGTATCGTAAATTCTGTGTTCTAGTGTCATTATGGTTGTAAAATTTTGAGCATTTGATTCATTGGTTGATACGTGCAGTTGTGATCTCTGTGACAAAGGAAGGTGTCAAGTTCTCTACAAGAGGTGATATTGGAACTGCAAATATTGTTTGCAGGCAGAATACCACAGTAGACAAGGTATATGTCCTCTAGCTATATTTTTTGGTGCTGATGTGACAAAATCTAAACGTGGAACCTTCATTATCCCCCTTAATCTCATGATATTGCATAGTAACGGGTGTTTCACACATGGATTTGTTCTCTCTCGTGTGCAATACAGTAGATGGTTGACATGGGATATAATGTTTTGTAATTTGCAGCCAGAGGAAGCTACAATTATAGAGATGAATGAGCCAGTGTCATTAACATTTGCTCTGAGGTACATGAACTCCTTCACAAAGGCAACCCCATTGTCAAACACAGTCACAATAAGCTTATCCTCGGAGCTGCCTGTTGTGGTTGAGTACAAGATTGCTGAAATGGGTTATATCAGGTTCTACTTGGCTCCTAAGATAGAAGAGGATGATGATGAGACTAAGCCACAAGCTTAAGTTTTCCAAATTTTCATCTTCAGTCTACAGCTTTGTGTGATTTATTTTAAATCAGTCTATGTGCTGACTAAAAATGTTTCTTGAGGATTTCACCTCTTTAGGCAAGTAATTAGTAGTTTAGATGGATTCTAGAAAATGGTGTTTTCTTTTTTCCCCCATCCTTTTTATTTTTTGTTGGCAAACATAATGCTGAATTTTTACTCGTATGTTAGCTGGTTTGGCTCTATAAGTTCAAAGCAGGCCTCCCACCTTTTCCTTTCTTTACGTTTGCTTTCATATCTTACATTTGTTTGTTAGATATAACTGTACTATTAAGTTCAGAATTTTATGGTGAAAAAATTATTCATTGCTCCTGCTGCAAGGCTGTCCTTGCTCTAACATGGGGGTGGTGCTTCAAGGGTATTGCATGGAAACCGGTAATTTTAATGAAAATTATTATGGGTAATTACATTTTATTTTTTTATAATTTGAGTTAAAATTAGATGATTCTTTTATGGTTTAAAAGTAAATGCATAGTTTCCTATAATTTTAAAATATTAAAAAGATGATTTGACTTCTTTTGTGTTAAAAAAGATAATGAAAACTATTAGATTTAATTAAAATTTTATTATAGAGATATTTTGATCATTTTATATTTTCAAATTAGAATATTTAAAAAATGACTTGGTAAAATAACAAAAAAAAAATCTTTATAGAATATAGAAAAGGCAACTTGGTGAGATAACATAAAAAAAAAAAGACTCGATAGATAACATTTTATTTTGATATAAAATGATAAAATTATTTTTTTTAATGTTTTAAGTTAAAGATAAAATGAGAAAAATATTTTTATAATAAAATTTTTGTTAAATTTAATAATTTTTATTCATTTATATGTTAGTTCAAAATTACTGAGAGAGTTATTTATTTATTTATTTTTAAAATTTAAAAAAATTATTTAAATTTAAATTAAATTACAAGAGAATAAAGTATAATTACTATTTAAATATTTTACTTTAAAAAACAAAATGTTTAGATGAATCGTTTAAAATTAATACTTCTAAGATTTTATTTGACTTGTCCTTTTACATTTCATTATCAATTCCTAAATATCTACTTCGGTGATAGCTTTGAGCGGCAAAATATTTCAATTTTCCCTATCCTTCTCTCTCTTCAACAAAAGTTTACCTTGATTCTTGTGCAGTTTTCTTTCTTCAGAATTTACCTTCGTAATAAAAGAAAGAGAGAGGCCTTGATGATCTTGCGGTGTCTTTTTCTGTCTCTCTACGTTTATTTATTCTCAACTCTTTGTCTCTCTCTCATCCTAACCTCTCATTTTGTAACAAAATTTAATTTAATTTCCTCTCACCTCTGTATCAATGAAGCTACTGATAGTGGTTGCTGCCGGCAATTGTATTGTCAAATCCAAGTAAACAGCTCATCGAAGTCGATTATGAGAAAACGAGAACCCTCTTGTGGCACCATTGAGAGCATTGAGGAACCAGAAGGTGGAGTTAGTGAGAGACCCAGTCACCCAGTTGCAGCAAAGTAGTTAAGCAAGATTTTGAGACAGTGCGGGCAGATCAGGGTTCTAAACTACGGGTGGTTCGGAGTCAGGATTAGAGCCAAGCGAGTTTGGGGGACTGTTTACTTAAATGGTACGGGAGCGGAGGAAGCTTTTCGACCCGAACCCAATCTGTTGTCATTCCTATTCATGGGCATGCAGCAGGAAACCTGTTATTCCTCCTAACCATTCATACAGTCTACAAATAGATTGAGGAAAGTAAATTTAACAACCTGATAATAAATATTCCAAATTTAGAACTTACAGCCAAGAACCCGTGCCAATGCTATATAAATTACAGGAAACGGCTCGGAAAAGTGTTAGTGGTAACATCGAAGGCTTTCTTATGCAACCACAAAAGCACTAGATGAACCTGCAAAATGTTGAATGGAGCCCGTCAGACCCTTCGAGGCACCAAAATGCCTTATCCTGTACACACCTGCGGTAGCAGATTCAGGGATTCTCCATTCCATGGTTGCTTGACTTTGTGGACTGAGTTTAGCTGGTCTCGACCACTTGAACCGAAGGCAGAAATCATCATCATCGTAAGCTGGAACCCAAGTGTCATTTCCATGGAGAATCTCCACCAGAGCGAATGTCCCTTCAGTCATGAGGTCATTTCTGGGGCAAGCCGACCAGAAAATGACTGTCACCATGTCACCTCTCTTGAAAGTGGAGTTTCGAGGGACGCCAGAGCTGACGTCCCCGAAATTCACACCAGCAGGAGTTGCGTCAGTAACAACCGGGGTCAGTAGGCTTATTTGCTTGTTCAGGAGATCAGGGGGTTGTGGGCCCGGTTCAACAGATTGACCGCTGATAAGAGCCGTCGCAAGCTTCTGGAACTCCTGAATGTAGGCACTAAGGGTATGGGGACCAAATAATGTGGACGCACCCTGAGAATTATGAACACCCAAAACAATGGCAGCTAAGGATATGCAAGTTTGAGGCATAGCTCTCCGGTATTGAGAATGTTTTCTATTTACTGACCTCGTATCTTTGGACCTCGTACTCCTCAAACGTAGTCACATATTGTGAATAAGTGTTGGTCAACCCAGCTATGACAACATGAACATTGTCATCAAATTCTCCGTTTCCTCCACTTGTGAGCACCATCTTCACAGCATCTCGAAGGCGTCTCCCGGCCATTGTTGTAAATTCTGTCGGAAACAAAAAGAAAAAGAAAAAGAAAAATCAACAGAATAATCAACTCTTACTATTCCAATAGCTGTCTTATAATCTCAAAGAACAGGTGACATCATTAAAAATCTGATCATGGTTTTATCCGGATGTGATCTGGACATTAAATGAAAGTTCAGAGCCCAAGTTCTTCAGAAATCATCCTAAAGAGTTGCTTAATAATGCATTAAAAAATATCGAAGACTTGAGGCAGGCAACCAGTTGCAAAACTACTGTTAAAGATGATTTTGTTGCTGAGCATAACCACATAGCTCTGACAATTAAGGGTGCAAAATGCCCTAGTGCACTTCAACTACCTCCACTCATGACCAGTTCACAATATAGGACTGGTGATCTTGACCCGAAGGAGACAGCACATTAGAATGATTTCATGGTTCGGTAGAAAATAGTAGATTGGGCTTAGTCCACCATGATTTAGTTTTGAACTCTTCTCTCCCAGCCTCCCCAGTTCAAGCGTTTTGGATGAGTACGTTCCATTGCTTTAAACAAATGATTAAATGGAATTTAAGCCCAGCAAAACTTGACTTATGACCATGTAACCATGCTGCCCTCAGCCAAGTCCAAGGCAGTCCAATTTGAACCTGGCAATCAAATACAATGCCAGTCATCACGACATTGGCTAAGACCTGCACCATCTAGGCATGTTTGGGAGCCAACATATGTTGAGGAAGCATTTATAGCTTCTTTAGAAAGATCACTCAGTTGAGCGTTTTTTTTTATTTTTTTGCAGAGCCACTCAGATGAGATGTTAAAACATGAATACTTTAAACAATTATCAACCCTGATGGACAAAGGGTGCAGGAGAAACAAAGCAAGCCACATACCTCCAGGGGCACTGAGAATGACTAGCTGCCCTATCCGGAGGATTTGAATTGGAAGTATCGAAGGCTGCAGAAAATAAGACAAAACCAAATGTGTTAGCAAATAAAACCATCCATATGCTTGTAGGCAATAATCAGTAGACTGGTGATCACAGGCATTGGTACAACATGTTTCAAAGTCATGAACAAATCACCACTGGGTGTTGTGTTGGGTGGGGGAAGGGGGGAGTTCGGGGTGATTTTTCTATTTCTTAAATAATAGAACAACATATATATGATTACATGTAGAAGGCAGACTACAATATGTTATGACCGCAAATTAGATCAATTTGAAATAACAGTGTTTAGACTTCAGAAGAGGAGTTAAATATATCAAATAATTATAATCTTGCATCAGATGTTTCAATTCTTCAGGAAATCCCAAAGAAGAGCCTTCACATTAATTTTTATTAATTGTGCGCCACATGGGGGGTATGTTGGTTAGCTGTGTTCTGTCCAGTGATGAACTTACTTCAAATGCCCACACAATATGCACCAATACTAGTGGCTTACTCATGTAAGTCTTGGAAAATGCATTAAGGGATTGTACCAAATTCCTATTATTAAGACAGCTACAAAATTACTTACACTAAAATTTAGATAGCTTGACAGGGATATTCAATAGCTACACACTCATCATCTGAAATCTCCAGATTTATGTGAAAATGGCTGAATGCATTACCATCCAAATCCCGGGGCACACATTTGAAAACCCTTGTTAATAGTATACTAATCAAAGTCAAATTACCAATACTATAAATACAGTTGTTTTGTTGTGCTCTTCCTATCTAAAATCTCTGTAAATGTCAAGTATATGCAACTCACCGCCCAGTCATACGGCTCCTTCATTTCACCGGTATCAATTAAAATAGGCTTTGGATGTTGACAATCTATTTGCTCCTTGCTTGGTGTTTTAAGTAAGTTGCCAACCATCTTCCAAAAAGGATTTCCCTGAAGTAGCATTAAAATACATTATAACCACGTCAAAACAGGCAGACACTACTCCATGTGAGGACCTAGAATTATGGGGGAAATGAAGTACTGAAATTTGTTGCTACCTGATTATCTCCTTGCTTAAAATCAAAAGCTCCAGGTCCATCGGTGGTACCTGCAGCAAAAGCAAACCCCATTGCAGCAGGGCATGTTTTAACCACCTCATTAGGAAGTGTCACCTCAAGCTTGGAGAAGTCCACGTAAGTGTGACGATGGTCAACCTTCCCTTTCAACTGTTCAGATGCTTTGTTGAAGAGCTCCACGGCATTTTTGAATTGCCTATCTCCAATTATACGTGTGCTCTTGAATTCATCTGGATATCTGTAATGCAAGAGATTAGATTTATTTCAAGTAAAGTTTGCTTCAGAAAATCTTAGCATGCAGAGCAACCCATACCCTGGTCCTCGACCATAGCACAACTCATTCTTTCCACCACAAGTGCTGTGGTTAAAGTCACAAGGTAGCCCAGTATCTGTGCAAAATGCACCAAGCACATTTGGACTAACATCACCGCAGTTCGATTGACAAAATGCAGATACAAATATAGGCTTATCAATCTGCCTGAGAGCACTTCTGACACGTCTTGCAACACTCAGAAACCTGGTCACTCGTTTACCAGAAGACGATTGGAAAGAGGCAGCAAGGTCCAGCAACTCATGGTCTGCATTAAAACCTTCTCATCAGACAGATGATAAAGTTTTTGTTGATGCAACTGCTACATTGATTGGATCCACCAAATTTATCTCCAACTTTGTTGACTCACACGAGGGAAATGTGGTATACAATCCAGTCCAGATCATCCTTCTACATTGCACTTTCTAGTTCTGTTGAGATTTTCACAACAAATTTGTTTTCTTCGTGTTGCAAGTTTAAACTGCTAGCCCTCACAGTTAATCATTACAGTAGACCCTCTGATAATTAGTAATCTTTGGAGCATCAAAATTTATTATCGAATAAAAGAGTTGAATATTAAGGTTCTCTATGATATCCAATGATGAATAAAAATGTTCAGATTTTTTAATCATATAACCAAGACACACAGACATACTTTTGTAGGCAGTGAACCTCTTTCATGAAAAATATCAATTATTACCAAATTTTGGCTGTACAAAAACTCCTAATCCCCTTCTTTATTGTAAGTAACTTAATATTACCAATAATACCAAAGCAATATAAATTTCTGGCTTCTTGTGGTATTTTCTACTCTAGCACTGAATGTTATAAGAGAATTTTCTCAAAAATTTATTAAGAGAGACTATTAATGCATAGGATATTAATTATAAGAGGGTTAACTGCACAAACAAAGCTTTGTCTGCATAGGAATCATATATTTGTTACTTAATAAATTACATATCCACATGCACCTAACGAAACAGGTGAACATCCATTATTAGATCCAACAAACCAAAAAGTTGTGCACTGGAAGAACCCAATTCCTAGATTAGTGAATGCAACCAAATGATCAATAAACCCATGTAACAGAGGCATATAGGAATACTGCTACTCATCCATCTGTCTCAGAGTTGACAAGAAGCCACTAGAATAATCAATGTTCCAAAAGTGGCAGGAGAATTTTAAGATTATGCATATTGTTTTTACTTCATTTTTCAATTTTTTATTTTATTTTTCCCCCTTTCAGT
This sequence comes from Euryodendron excelsum, assembly GCA_033060915.1. Classification (NCBI taxonomy): domain Eukaryota; kingdom Viridiplantae; phylum Streptophyta; class Magnoliopsida; order Ericales; family Pentaphylacaceae; genus Euryodendron; species Euryodendron excelsum. The sequence goes on from CM065382.1 coordinate 10,241,948, forward strand.
GAGAAAGAATTTCAGCTTAAGGCTTTTTTTTTCTCATTAAAAGACAACTTGGACAATTAAATGCAACATATACAACTATATTTTGTAGCCTTTCCCCCCTGTTGTGTGGGTTTTCATCAATCTGAAGCCTAAATTATGACGAGGCTTGACAATATAGAATTGTCTTTGTGACATAAAATGTTGCATATCTTGAAAAAACTGATTTACGTACGAGATATTATTCAGGACGGTCTTACTGGCCGTCTGAGACTCAGATTCCACATCTCAGATACTATCTTGATCTGTCAACGAGATATGCTTCAGGTTTCTTAGCAGGGTCCAGGCATAACAATGTTTTTAATCCACATGCAGTGCCGTCAATGGTAGTAGCATAGATAATGCAATTTCATCTATGTGACACATATGCAGCTAATAAATTACTACAATTTCAATCCTTTTTTATTTTCTGCAATTAATGTGCAGTAGTAGACTGAAAAGATGTAGTAACTTACAGTTTTTGTGAGCAACAGGAATTATGTTTGAGACTCTTCTAGGGATTTCAGCAGCATCAGAGTTACCAGAATATGCATTTTCAGTGCCATTCTTATTAAACCAGTCTTCCATAAATCGAGCAGCAGCTCCTTTGTTGTCCCCACTTATCAACGAGTTTGTACGACTCATAGAAGTTCCATGAGTTGCAAACCAATTAAAACTACCTATTGGGCCCCACTCATCATCCACAAACTTGAGAAGGGTCATTTCCTTATCAATATCAAACTTGTATTTACTACGTTCTGCTGCAGGATTATTTAGATAAGCACTAGGGCTGCGGTTTATACCAGCATCTAGAATCTCTCCTGCCATTTGGAAAGCCCAAAATTATGATAAGTAGCAATAAAGATTGAGAAAGATATGATGTAACAACAATTTTCTAGATCATAAGAACACAACTGCAGGATAGTCCATAGCAAGATGATACCAGTGTATTATATCCTAAGCTCCCTTCATATTGGATGGCATATTAAAAGCAAAAATACTTCATTATGTTAAGATGATTTGGCCATCGAATAAGATTATTAGGGTGGCAAAGAATTGTTCTGAAAAATTCTGAACTGCAATTCAAATGGTAGTGAGAAATTTGTCGAAATTACATGGACAATCATAGCATCAAATCCCCACAGCTCCACCCTGTGAATTCTTAACGTAAAGGAGAGGTTTGCAAAATATATTAATCTACTTGATGTTTTGTAGTTTAAGAGACATTTTAGTTGAAAAGGGGAAAGGTACCAAAGTTTATAGAATTCAAGGATTAATTTCATTTCATGAACTCCTTAAAAAAGGAATCTAGGCCAGACATTTCTGATTAATATATCTAGCACGTTCCTCAAAAACAAGGCAAGACAGAACATACCCAAACATAATCAAAATTTGAAACATAAAATGCATGGTCAAGCCACTGGGTATTCCCAGACTCTTATGGAGGAGAATCTAGTTCAAGCATGCATATGTTTTTACTGTAAAAATTTCCACTCTCTCATGGGGCCCGTATTCCAAGGATTAAAGATCCAGGCTTTTTGGTGGGAGGAACATCTGGCAAAACAGAAACCCAAAACTCCTACAAGATAACTTTTGTAAAACACAAATATTATAAAGGAAAGGAAGGGAAGAGAGCGAGCAAGCAAGAGAACGAGAAAGAGAGATGGATAGCTAGAAAAAGGGAGACCTTAAAAGTTTTAAAATCCATAACTTTTTAGTGCTCAAAATTTATGCTGCTCATCAAGATAATTAAATTCCATTAAACGAAAACAAAAACCAAGAATTTTTTTATTTTTTTTTTATCATTTCATGCATGAATGTGTAAATACTCTACGTCTATCATGTGCTTTGACCTCAGGCATGAAGAAACACTTGGTGATGTTAACATAGAGAGAACAAATGAGTGAGAGACAAGAGTCCTTTTCATTACCTTTATTCACCAAAACTGTTCCCGGCCGGAGATTTTCATGAGCTTGTATAATGCTTTGCTCAATGCCATCAACAATCACGTCAAATGACTGGGGCACAAAACCAAGAGATGTTACAATGTACACAACATATTGTAGATAACCCCCAGGGCCAGAATGGGTGTGAATACCACTAATAGCAACATTGTTTTCAGTATATAGGTTCCCATATCTGCAAAAGTAACATCCTATTATTCCTGTTAGTAGCTAAAAAATAGAGAACATTTTTACCAAATCGTACCACAGGTTATGAGCAAGAAAATATACAAATGCATTCAATTTAAAGGCCCTTGTACTAAATTGCTAGGAGTACTGAATAAATTTTTTCAGATTCTAATGGCAAATAGATGGATGCATAAAAAAGTTTATCATTCTACAATCTGTAGGGAAATCTTTTTTTATTTTTTTGGCTGATTATAATCTATAGTGGAATTGACTATACAGTAGATATGACTTAATGAGATAATAACTACCTTGCCTTCAACCTCTCAAGCACTTTAATCATCACAAGTTGAGAAGCCATGCAAGCATCAAGATTTACAAATACTACACGGTTACCCTGTGGTTCTGCCACAATGAATGCCCGAGCTCGCAATCTGAAGTGAACACCAGACGCAGTCTGGTCTGAGTTAGCATATCCCATCATATTGACATCAGCTGCAGGTCCTGTAATGTCATAGCTTCCAAGCCCAACTAAGTAATTTGAAGCTGAGAGAATTCCTCTGCTATTCTGTAAAAATAACAGTGAAATCCAAAACCATATGATAGCACATGGTTTCTGAATCTTGAACTTCCAAGCAGAAAAAACTTCCATCACTGTTCCACCAATGGGTTTTTACTTTCCTTCATCAAAGAGACAAACCATGTTAAATATCCATTCCAACAGAATAACATACATAAAGTAATACTTCCTATATGGAACATGTAAATTGCAACAAGCTTTGTTCATAATCAAAATTAGATAAATACCATAAATACCTAAATCCATTCCTAAATAGCTTGAAATGATTCCCAGAAAAAAAAATAAAAAATAAAGATTTAAATGACTATATCAATTTGTTGAAATGCATCCCCAAATGAGGCAGTAGTTGCAACAACAACCTGCCATACTAGATAGTTTGCAAAAGGGAATTGATAAATTGACAGCCATTATAGTTTCATCACAAAAAGGCTAAAGGCACATGCCAACATGGAAATTTCCAAAAGACCGAGACAGCGACATGACAGGAACATGGTAATAAATAATTAACAATTTTTATATATACATAAAAAATAAATTATTTATTTTTTACATGTCAAATAGACTTATTATATGGAAATATAACAAATAATCCATTTTCTACATTTATAGCCAGGAAAATAAATGGGACTTAAGAGTTCTAATGTCCTACTTTAAGAAGCTCCAAGCATTTGTGATCACGAATAAATTGAAAGTTGAAGGGTTTTAAATATAAAAGAGCTCAAAGTAGGAAATATAGGTACAAATCCATACTTTTTCTTGTTTTACTATTTAGCCCCTATTATAATTTTTTAAACATGTGCCAAGTCCCAAGATGTGCCTCACACATGTCCAAGCAGTAGGCAAGCATTTGGGTGTGATCAAACTTTTTTAAAGTAAAAAAAATCATAAGACATGTTAATATTCTTTTAATATAATTATAAGACTCATTAATACACGTGTCTTACACATGTTGGTGCATGTTCAATGAGTATCGGTATTTGATGCATCTCATACACAAAAACCGTGCCCTACAACCTAAGAGGTGTGTCTGTGCTTGCTAGGCTTCATTCGCTGTCTTCCTTGAAACATAAGAGATTGCAGAACACTATGCAGCAACTATGAGCCTGCTTGTATTGTATTTATATTGGGAGTAGTAAGCATACAAGACGGATGCAAACATTATCTCAGCCATCTATTAAGAAGAGAATGTTGAGATTCTGTATGACAATGATTTACAAAATACAGTTCAAATAATACAAACGATCAGGAGAATGAATTATGGACATTCCCATGTCTAGAGATTGCACCCCCAGACTCCTCGCAATTGGAGTGAGGGCTGTGGATTTGGCATTTCCCTTTACAAAAATGTTCCTTGAAACAAATAGCTTTAAATGATCCATCAATCTTTAAAAAGTTCAAAAAACAATATTTAACACTGCAACAGTTCACTTGTTTTAAAGATGAAACAAGAATGAACAAGTTTTCACGAACAATGTTGGCAAAACAAAAAGCAAGCAAATAAACAAATATCCACACTAAACAATATTCCCAACTGATAAAAAATTGAACATTTTAATATGAATATTATTCCTTTCTTATTCAAGAAGCAAGGCACATGAAAAAATTAGCAAATTCTGTCAATAGACAACATTTTAGTAGACAGAGAGGCAACAAAACATGATCTATTTAAGTAAATCACAGGCAACTTCTTGGAAATTCCACAACAAATGAAATGAACGGTCAAAACAAAAGTTGAAGGCCTTTTATACAAATGTACATACAAAGAGTGTGCATATAGAGAAAAAGAATTGAAGAAAACCCTAGATTGGAATATTAACAACACTTCTACACGATAAATTTTGCAAACTTTTTGCACCTTAACAGAGTAACACGTACGAATGCATAACATACAATGACACAATCTGACCGCAGCGTCTCTGCTGAATCAATTCCTTTTCGGGAGAACGAAGAGAGAGAGAGAGAGAGAGGGTTTTGAAAGGGTATGAAATGAAAGTACCCAAGTTAAATACGCTTATCAGTGATGGAGTTAGAAGAGAGCGAATTAGTAGCTGAGAAGACGAGACTGATATTTTGGACTTCAGGCTTTGGCTTTGGAGGCTTTATACTTATATTTTGGATCCACCGTGGCGGTCACGATGAATGCATTGAATTTTTTCCATGCAAAACATGGTGATTTGAAGTCAATGCGCACGGATTGAATCGGTCTTTAAAGGATCCGATGGTTGATGATCCTCCCATTAGAAGGGGTTGTGAAAGATGGCCATTTAAGCGGGAGAAAATATTCCAGTGTGTCCGTGCCCGCTAAGATGGCCACTATGACTTAGCCTTTAGGGTGTGGTTGATAATGATCATGGAAAGGAAATGAAAAGGGAGGAGGGGAGAAATTAAGAAAAATTGGATTCCCTCCTATGTTTGATTTAAAAAAAAAGAATTGAATAAAAGTAAAAATAAGCTAACTTTTCACACTACAAACTAAATAAGTGAAGAAAATAGTATTTTTTGTTTCTCTTCTCTCATCAAGTATCAAACACACCATAGTAATTAGACAATTGACAACATATATTGACTGCCTAAGATAAAACACTAACTTAAAGATTGACCATCTTCTTCGTGTGATTCATATATCATTCTAACTTATAAGAGATAAACATATTATATAATAGAATCGTACTTCAAATTTAATATGTATCTGCGTATAGCTCCGGTACATGTGCTTAGGACTTGTGGGACAAAATTAAAGTAGGCAAGTGATATCCATTTATTAAGGAATTCATCGCTTTATGATTTTTACCACTTATATAGTGGTAGGTCTCATAATATAATGCTTAAAATCTTAATAATATTAGTTGGAATTGCCTTACTACTAAATTTTTTCATGAGATAATTGGCTACACTTTGTTTGTTTGTTTTTGGTATTGGATTAACTACGAATCTAAGTCGCTTGATTATTGATGGATTGGGAGGTAGAGTGTGAATACACCAACCGCAGGATTCACAAAAATAATAACAGCATCAACTGCAAGTTTGCAACGTAACGCAAACACACCTAAAATGCTTTCGTTTCCTGCCGTCGAGGCAACACTGTCGCGACAGAGCAATTTAAAATGCTTTCATGCTTTTCTCGTTATTAAAGTTTTGTATTATTAGTGCAACAAGAACAAGGCACAAACATACAAAGACAAATAAGAGTGATTATGTTTCCATTGGCCATTACTAATAGCTGGATGGCTAGCGCGTGTATGAGATGTGGATGCGACCTTTTGTTTTTATGACAGTTTATGACTTTTTTAAATTGTATTTAATTTTTTTTAATTTTAAAATTAAGTTAAATTTTAAAAAATTATTTAAAAAAGTGACATTTTAGAACTATCTTAAGTTTTTTACTTGTAATTTTTTTTAAGTTGTAATTCAAACACCAATTATGATGCACTTCTTCACAAATTTTTTTATTCAATTTGGTGATGTCAAAATTCAGCTAGCCTGTGTAGGATTTGGATTTTTTTTATTTTATAATTTAGAATGTAGATCGTTATTTTATTAATTGAGGTGTTGACATGTTAACTAACATAAAAATAAAGAGTTCAGATGAGGTGATTTAAAATTTATTTAAAAATAAATAATTTTATAATTATATACAAGAAAGTAAATTTTAATATAAAACGACATTATTTTAATAAAATATGTGATAAGATTTCAACTAATCTATTGATTATGAAATTGAGATTTCTATTCTAAAGGATGGAATGGACAAAATTCAAATCAGCATGTGTCGGCCAATCCTGAACCAAAGCAGAAGCTTGTTTCTCTTCTTACCTTTGAATGGGAAATATTCTCTCTCTCTCTCTCTTAACTAGCTATTAGTCAGTTGCATGCATCATCCATCCTAAATCTGTTACGTGTTTGAAGAGCTCAAACCTGGAGTTGCCCCCATAAAAGAGCTAAAACTCAGAACAACATTGCAACGGTCGATGTTGTATATATCTCTATCCTTTTATCACAGAGCCTGATATTTGAGTTATTCTAGCTTGATCTTAAATATGGTTATCCTCTTACTATTAATTTACTATAATAAAAAAAAGTTATACAAGTTATAAAAAAAAAAATTATTTACAAGAATAAAAAAAATTTAATGGGTTAAATAATTTTTTTCTTTACAAGAAATTTTTTTTTTTGAATCCGGTGGATTGCCCTAGCCTGGGGGTTGCCCAAGCCAAAGGGCTTGCTAGGCTCACCCTAGGGCCAGCCCAACATTGAGCCCAACATTTGGTAAAGAGAGAGCAAATGTGCAACCAGCATGGATATATTCCAGGAGTCCAATGCTTTAATTAATTTGTTTATGGATAATTTATAGGTATAACCAAAAAATTTGTGTACAATTAATATGGTTGAATGAGAGTTTTTTACTTTAAAATAAAATACTTATCATAATAATTCTTAATTATAAAATATCATTACCACGTTATCCTATTTCTCATAAGATTTTTTTGTATAAATTCTACAAAATAATAGCATTTTCCTTTGTTTATTTCCAACAGGAGGCATCAATGACGATTTACAACCAGATCGTTGCATTGCCATGTGTTGCACAGTGATTGTGCTCTACCCAACTTCATTACAATTCATTGATAGCTTTAAATTATTATAAATTAAACAGCAATAGCCCAGGCAGATTTGTTTTTATTAAATATATATATATATATGCTTAGCCTAGTGGTACTGTGGTAGTGAGTCTAGTGACTCTCCGACCCATAAAAGGAACCCTCACAAACATACGAAAAATACATTCCCTTTTCTTCTGCTCAAATTTTACTGTAGTTTATTGGTCAGGAGGCATTTGGTAACAGAATGTCCTTATTATATCTATTATACACACACAAACGTTTTGTGTGTGTGTGTGTGTGAGAGAGAGAGAGAGAGAGATCTTTTACCAAAGAGATCATTCAACCAGGGTACGTTAGAAGCTCATGGCACGTCCTAAGTTTTGGGTTTAGATATGTGGTATTCCGTCAAAACGTATTTTCATTTGGAAGTGTATTGATTTTGTAGGTGCATTAAATGAGTCATTCGTTGACCAGATTTTAAAAATCCAGGACTTTTAGATTATTATCTTCTCATATAAAAAATATGCACGTACCAGGAAACATCAATAAAAAAAAAAATTGAGTTGAGACCATTTTGTTGAGCCAGAAATCGAATATACACTCACACACTAATAAATTAGAGAAAAAATTTCATTATGGAGAAGAAAAAAATAGAGGAGGAGGAGATTCGACTCTCTTTCTCTCGATTATAACTCTCACAAAAAAACCTCTCTTGCTCTCTCTCTTGCTCTTGCTTGAGCTGGGATGCATATCTCCCTCACCTCAACCCTCTATTTATAGGGGAGGGGGAGCACCGATTGTCAAGGTTGGCAGTCACTAACCTTGACAAACGGTGGTCGCCGACGCACATGGGCAGCTGGAATTGTCAACTTTGGTAGGTGGGTTGTAGTTAGCCGCCGGCCTTCTTGAAGGCTCGGTGATTGAAGCCTTCGTCAACTTTTCAACTGGGTATGAACCCAACAATTCTCTCCTTTCATATCCATTGGAGGAGAACACAATCTGACGTCCTTCAGTTAACATCTATTCCGGCTGTGTCTCTACATAGCTCGAGCTTCTCTCGAGTAACCACCTTTGTTAACATATCTACTGGATCCTCTTTTGTGTGAATTTTCTCAAATTTTAACAACTGTTGATCCATCACCTTACGAATGTCGATATGCTTTATTCGGGAATGGTACATTGAATTTTTGCTCAAATCTAGAGCACTCTGACTATCACAATGTATCTTGTATTCCTTTTGCTTGACTCCTAGCTCTTAAAGAAACCGTTTTACCCACAACATTTCCTTCCTAACTTCCACTGCAGCGATATATTCTGATTCTGTTATAGATAATGTCACACACTTTTACAATTTGGATTGCCATGATACAGCTCCCCCTGCGAAGGTATAGAGGAATTCTGATATAGATTTCTTACCATCAAGATCACCGGCCATATCTGAATCTGTATAGCCTTCCAAGACTGGTTCAGCTCTCCCAAAACACAAGCATAGCTGTGATGTACCCTTTAGGTACCTGAGAATCCATTTGACTGCTTCCCAATGCTCTTTTCCCAGGTTGGACAGATATTTGCTCACAATGCCTACAACGTGAGCAATATCTGGCCTTGTACACATCATTACATACATCAAATTACCTACTGCTGAAGAGTAGGATACTATTGTCATTTCTTCCATCTCAGTCTTCGAGGAGAGGCACGAACTCTTGCTCAACTTGAAGTGATTAGCCAGTAGAGTATTGACTGGCTTGGCATTTTTCATGTTGAACCTTCTGATCACCCATTCAACGTACTTTTCTTGTGATAGCCATAACTTCTTGGCTTTTCTACACGAACAATTTGCATACCCAAAATTTACTGAGCAGGGCCTAAGTCTTTCATATCAAAAGATTGAGATAACTCCTTTTTCAGCTTGCTAATTTTGGCAGCATCATGTCCAATGATTAGCATGTCATCCACATAGAGAAGGAGTGTCACAAAGCTACCATCCGAGAATCTCTGAATGTACATGCACTGGTTTGCAGCAGTCTTTTTGTACCCATGACCCACCATGAATGAGTCAAACTTCTTGTACCATTGTCTCGATGCTTGCTTCAGGCTGTAAAGACTCTTATTCAACTTGCAGACTAAGTGTTCTTTCCCGGGAGCTTCAAACCATATGGTTGTTCCATGTAGATCTCTTCCTTCAGATCTCCGTGGAGAAAAGCTGTCTTGACATCCATTTGTTCAAGCTCCAAGTTCAGGCTGGCTACCAATTCGAGTATAACTCGAATTGAGGTCATCTTCAGTACCAGTGAGAAAATCTCGTCAAAGTTAATTCCTTTCTTCTGTTGAAATCCTTTGACGACCAATCGAGCCTTGTGCCTGACTAGCTTTCCACTATAATCTTTCGTAAGTTTGAAAACCCACTTGTTTCTCAAGGCTTTTCTTCATTTGGGAAGCCGTACCAGATCATAGGTCTAATTCTTGTGCAAGGAACTCATCTCTTCTTGTATGGCTTCCATCCACTTGCCTTTGTTTGGATGGGTCTTTGCTTCCTTGAAGTCTTATGGCTCCCCCTCATCAGTGAGCATGATGTAGTCTGATTTTGAATATTTGGTCGACGGAATCAGGACACGGCCTCTTGGAGATCTCATTGGCTGAGACTCTTCACTCTGAGGAGGTACCTCACCAACTGGTTGTGGAAATTCTTCTTCTTCTGGTGGAAGAGGTTATTGCTCCTCCTGCTCAACACCCTCTTCTTCTTCTTCATCTTCTGGAATTACCTCTTGCATTACAGTATCTGTGGTGAGCTGGATTGCTGTTGGATCAGGAGTCATGTCAGGAGAATGGGAACTGGAACCACTGGGCTTAGTTGGTTCCTCATAAAACTGGTTCTCTTGGAACACAACGTCCCTACTTCTGATGACATTCTTTGTTGCTGGATCCCATAGTCTGTATCCATACCCTTCATCTCCATAACCAATGAAGATGTATGGAATGGACTTCATGTCGAGCTTCTGTCTCTGCTCCTTGGATATGTATGCAAAAGCTTTGCACCCAAACACTCTCAGGTGAGAGTAGGAGACATCTTTCTTGCCAGTCCACACCATCACCGGAACTTCAAATTTCAACGGCACTGATGGTGATTTGTTCACCCCAGAATGGCTTTGGCAAATCAGCCATACTGAGCATACACCGGGTTCTTTCCACAATGGTTTGGTTCATCCTTTCGGCTACTCCATTATGTTGTGGGGTGCGTGGGACCGTCTTCTCGTGGCGAATACTGCGTTCTGAGCAGTATGCCTTGAACTCCTTGGATGTGTACTCACCTCCATTGTCTATCCGGAGGCACTTCAACTTCTTGCCAGTCTCCTTTTCCACCATAGCGTGGAAGATCTTGAAGTTCTCGAGTACCTGATCCTTGGTCTTCAGAAAATACACCTACACCTTCCGGGAAGCATCATCTATAAAGGTAACAAAATATCTGTTACCGCCCAATGACTTCTCTTCAATGGGACTATAAACGTCAGAGTGTACCAGACTTAATAACTCTGATCTTCTTCGTGTGGAAGAATTGAACGAGACTCGATGTTGCTTGCCAAACAGGCAATGCTCGCAGGGGTTCAGTGCAATTTCCTTATTTACTGGAATGAGAGCATTTTTTACCAGCGTGAATAACCCTTTCTCTCCTATGTGACCGAGTCTCTTATGCCACAGATTTGGTGACGCCTTGTCTTCAACTGCATTGAGGCTGTCTGAATAAACCTTCACATGGGTTCTGTACAGCGTGCCGCAATATATGCCCTTGGGCAACAACCAGGGCACCTTTTGACAGCTTCCAAGTGCCATTGCTGAAGTGGTTGTCATAATCCTATTGATCAAGGGCTTTCCCAAAAATAAGAATGAGACAGAGGTCGGGTACATGTCTGACGTCTTTCAATACCATCGTGCAGCCATTGTTTGTCTGGATTCGAACATCACCAATTCCCACAATCTTTGATGAATTAGTGTTCCCCATTCTTACAGTATCAAAATCTCCAGCTTTGTACATTGTGAATAACTCGTTGTGGGGAGTGGCGTGGTAAGAGGCTGCTGTGTCTACCACTCATTCAAAATCTTGGCTAGTAACGTAGAGGCACATCTCTTCTTCTACGGAGAGTACTGCGACATCTCCCTTAATGGTGACTAAAGTGTCACCTTCTTCTTTATTGTATTGGTGATTGCCTTGACCTTGCTCCCTTTTTAATTTTTGGCAGTACTTCTTTATGTAACCTTCAATGCCACAATAATAACAGGTAAACTTGCCATGTTCGTCATTAGATTTGCCAGGATCTTGTGACCTTCCTCTGCTTCTGTTTCTGCCTCTACCTCTTCCTCTGCCTTTGCCTCGGCCTCTATTATCTTCTTGAGGCCTCCCCCTGCTTACTGTAGCGAGAGCATATAATTACTCCATACCAGCTTCCTTCCGTCTGACTTCTTTATTGAATAAGGCATCCTTAACCATCGCTATGGTGAGTTTTCCATTTGGAGTTGAATTGTTGAAGGACACCACCAATGTCTTCCAATTGTCTGGTACAGAACTAAAAAGCAAGAGGGTTTGCTCTTCATTGTCTCACGGTAAGTCTATGGCTACAAGCTAGTTCACATAGTTCTGGAATTGACTCATGTGCTCAGCAATTGAAGTACCACTCCTTAACTTTAAGTTGACAAAGCGTTTCATCAAGAGAGCTTTGTTTCGAGCGATTTTGGCTTGAAACAGATTCTCTAGCTTTGTCCAAAAAGTATATGTTTCTGTCTCCTGAGCAACATGGTGGAATACACTATGGTCGATCCATTGTCTGATCAGACCGATAGTTTTCTTATTCTTTCTTCTCCACTTGGCTTCTATTGTGTCCATCGGTTTCACCCCCACTTCATCTAAGGGATCAAATGAATCTTGGTAGTTCAAATAGTTCTCCATTCAAGGCCGCCAAATGGCGTAGTTTGAAGAAGTGAGCATAATCATAGCTCTTGAGGTTGAGGTTGATGTTGATGGCTCCTCCATGAATCTACTCTTCAATTGGCTTGTATAATATTGTAGAAGTAAAATTTGCCAAAACAGAGTCCACGGTTGTGTCCGGAATGGTAAAAAACCTTTAGAAGGGTTTAACTAAAATTTTTAATTTGTTCAGGGGTCAAATTGTAATTTTTAAAAAAATTTGGGGCCAAACTGTAATTTCTAGAAACTTATGTGGCAAACTGTAATTTTTATAAACTTCTGGGGCCAAACTATAATTTTTAGAAGTGTTGATGACATGGCAACTACTGATATCGTGGCATATGACTGGGCGATGACGTGGCAGCTGACTGGGCGATGATGTGGTAGTTGACTTGGTCAACATGACGTTAGCGATGATGTCAAATCGTCTTCTCTGGCGCAGGTGACGTTGCCGGCGTTGACTCGCTGGAATAAAATTTTGATCGACTCGTAGGGGCTCGTTTTATCTCCATTTTCAATGCAATTTGCGTCGTTAAACTCGTATAGACGAGACGAACACAATAGTGTGATCGAAACACAATTTTAGCGACTTTGATTTCTGGGCAGCGGAAAAAAATAGCCAAAAAAAAATTGTTCCAGCAACTCTAACCTTGCTTTGATACCACTTGTTGGGCCAGAAATCAAATACACACTCACACACCAATAAATTGAAGAAAGAATTTCATTATAGAGAAGAAAAAAAACAGAGGAGGAGGAGGAGGAGATTCGGCTCTCTCTCTCTCGACTACAACTCTTACAAAAAAATCTCTTTTGCTCTCTCTCTTGCTCTTACTTGAGCTGGGATGCATATCTCTCTCACCTCAACCCTCTATTTATAGAGGAGAGGGAGCACCGATTGTCAAGGTTGGTAGCTACCAACTTTGACAAACGGTGGTCGCCGATGCACATGGGAAGCTGGTCTTCGTCAACTTTAGTAGCTGGGTTGTGATTGGCCGCCGGCCTTCTCAAAAGCCCAGCAGTTGGAGCCTTTGTCAACTCTTCAAGTGGGTATGAACTCAGCACATTTATGCATTTAAAATATTTGATTTCATCCTAGATTTCAAATTCATTATATAGTTTTAAGAAAGTACTGTCATCACAATTGTTTCAGTTTGCTCAGATGAGATGACCACCTAATGCAAATTTATTTATTTACTTTTACCACAAGAATAACGTCATTTCATTTCATAGTGTAAAAGGTACAATAAGGAGTTAAACAATTAATAGATACAAACATAGTAAGAGATGACGTATGAAACTTCATATTAGACTATAAGCAACCAAGCTAACGAGACCAAACAAAAACACATAATACCCCATAAGGAAAAAAAAATAAAGAAACAAACAACATTAGGTCTCTAATTTTTTAGGGCATACTAGGCACTCTACTCTGCATTTGATTTAAATTAGGTCGAATTGTTAACTTTCCATTAGGGATTAAATAAAAACATTACATATATTTCTTTGAATACGTAGAACTCAAGTCAATCACATGTAAAGATCACATGATTTTTACGTGCATATTCATAGTACTATGCTGGGTTTTTTCTCAAAATAATTAAATTTAAAAAGGTATTTTAAAAAATGATAAAAATCAAAATCTTATTCCCAATCTAAGGTAAAATGCACATGAAAAGTGCATTTTCTGAAAAAACGCAAGCTTGCAGGGTTTAAAAAAAAAAACCTGAGAAAACACAACTTGCAATTGCGTTTTTCTCACATTTCTCGTAGACTGCAGCTTTCCCGCCGACCCTCCACTCCCACCCCCAACTCTCTTTCTCTTCCCCACTTTCCCGCATAGCCCCCCCGGCTCTCTCTCTTTTTACTTTTCTCTCTCTCTCTCTCTCACTCTCTCTCTCTCTCTACTCCCCTCTCTCTCGTCTCACTACTACCCTCTCTCTCACTCCTCTCTCTTTTCTCATTCTCACTTTATAAAAATTATTCATAAAATTATAATATTTTTAAAAATTTTGAAATTAAAAAATAAAATAAAAAACTATGAACAGAGTTAAGTAATAATTAAAATATTTTAATAGCAAAAATTATGAACAAAGTTAAGTAATAATTAAAAAATTTTAATAGCAAAAAATATGAACATAATTAAGTAATAATAAAATTATAGACAAAGTGTTATAAAATAACAAAAATTATAATGCTATAATACTTTATTTACTGCAAATTACTTTATAAAATAACTATATATTTAACAATACTTTTTTACTAATAATTATTTTACTTATTTTATCCTTGAAATTATTTTCTGTAAATTTTTGCTATTTTATAACACTTTTTATAACATTTTATCACTGATTACTAAAATATTTTAATTATTACTTAACTATGTCCATATTTTTTATTTTATTTTATTTTTTATTTAAAATAAAAATAATAAAAATTTTATAAATATTATAGTTTTATGTATAATTTTTATTATAAAATGAGAATGAGAGAATAGAGAGAGAGCGAGATAGAGAAAGGAGAGAGAGAGAGAGAGAGAGAGAGGGAGTAGAGAGAGAGGTAATTTTGGACAAAACTCAGGTGCGTTGTATGCTTAGAAAATTAAAATTGAACAACATTTTATGCGACTCGATTTTACTCGTTTAAAGTATTAACTAGAATGATGTGACAGTGACATTCTCAGACCAAAAAATTAGACATAGGATAAAATAAGTTATTATTTGGCTAGACTATGAACTTAGTTTACAATTAAAAAGTTACTAAAAGAAAACTAGCTTAACACTGTAAAATTAAATTGACGTGACTACTCTCTGGTACAGCCTTGTCATGGGCATATGTTGCAGATGTAACATTCACGTAAATAGGGTATAAGGGATTGCTCTCTATAAATACCTCCTATATGGGGGAGGATGTGACACTGTAAAATTAAATACTAATCTTGTTGTATGATTTTTGTTATTGTACCTGTCTTAAAATTAAATGTATACGTATGTTTGGTGAGTTTCCTGCAAAATGAGTAAGAAAATTTAAAAGCAATGTTATACCACGTACAATATAAAATACATGCAAATAAATGCGATGCTACGTCTCCGAGGGTAAAACCCCTATAATAGACAATAAGAATAGATAATTCGACCTACAATAGATATTACTAATGAAACACCCTAAAAATTAATTGCCCAAAACACCCCCCTGTTAGACGTGTTCGAGCCCGTCGGGTTCTCGATCCTCTACGAACCGCCACATCCTGTTGCTCGTCCTGACCACTCGGCCCTCTGTCAACACCCACCTCTGCATGCTCATCCTCCGCTTGCTCGTCCTCATCATTTACTGCTACCAACTATTCATCATCGTGCTGAACATGTGATGACCCTGGCCCATAAGTCGATGCTGGGTAGGCACTGTGAAAATCATGACTCACGTGTGATAGCCCTGGCACATATGTCGATGAAGGGTAGCCACTGTAAAAATCACGAGTCATCTGTAACGGCCCTGGAGCATAACTAGATGAAGGGTAGCCACTGTGAAAATCATGAGTCACCTGTGACGGCCCAGCCCCATAAGTCGATACAGGGTAGTAACCGGGAAAATCATAACAGTGTTGTCCATAACTACCCCCTACAAACGGATCATGACTATACCTGCGGTTTATCTGAAACATAACTGGAGATACTTGCTCGGTTGGTCGTCGATGTGATGTCCTGGGAGGATCATGTGTGCCAAAGTATTTCTCAGTAAAAAAAGATGGCCTATATGATGTTGTCCCAGAATTCTGACTGGCATAACTGTATGGGGTACGCGTCACGTACCCAGCACTATATCCACCATGAATGAAAGAAGGTATCGAAGAGGTGGATCGGCGTGCAGGGGTGGGATGAGGTCGCATGCCATGTGAAAAACTGGCTCCCAGGGAATCAGAAGGCGGGGCATCGCGGGTATGCCGTCGGTACTGTGGGACATGGTCTGTCTCCTGTATGAGGGATAAAGAAGCCATGGCATGAAATTGTATCTCATAGATCTCCTTTATTGACTCCGTTTTAAGGAAATCATGTAGAGCGCGTGTTCCCCTATCATATACGTCTGCGCCATGCTTCTGCCTGAAAAACAATTTAATGAACTTTATTACGATATTTAAATATAATTTTGGTGTTTTAATATTTAACTGCACATACCATTGCATCTATGGTGCCCCCACACCTGAATATCCTCTATTTGTGCGTCTTAGTGGATTTCCAACATGGAGGCGAGTGATGGTCCTATACCAAGTCATATAAGGATCAGTGGAGGACATAAGTATATTATGAATCTCACCATCAACTATACGGTCCATCCTATGTGACTAGAGTGCTATATACGCTGTATGAAAATCACTCCAATCAACTTCGGGTCTCCCCCGTCGATCCACTCAATGTAGATCATTCATAGTGTTTGAATGGTCTGGTATGTTCTGTCTCATCCCGAATTGGAGCATTACTCGATTCGGTAGATATAACTCCACAACTTCAAAGTAAACGAGAGGGACCAAAGCCCTCTAAACCTCCATCCCAACAAAGCAGTAATACAACAATGTGTCCATAATGGGCTCGTATGGGGTCCAATAAAACTGAAAAATATAAAACAGACAATCAATTGTCATGTAACGAAATCTAACTACAATCAAAACAGACAACATGAGTAACATAATGACAGTCAATTGTACAACCTAAAGGTAATGAATGTAAAACGTACGACAGATATAACTCACAGTTTTACGGCGAACTCGGTTCAACTGATCCCTATACACAACAAGGACATGGGTGGTGACGTCTGTCAGGAGGAAATCATCATGCCACCTGCCCCCTAGCGGTCCACCTGGAAACTCGTGTTCCCTAATAATAAGCGGCTGTTGCGCAGGTGTAATTGAAATCGACTTCCGTATAGGCGCCATAATTGGGAATCTCTCCCATACCCAAATCTGAATGATTCTCAGTCTCAATATGGAAGGATATGAATGTTTAAACTAAATAACAATATGAGTAACATAATGTTTTACATACCTGCAGCAGTGTAAGCGGGCCACTGATCTCATAAGAGGTGGGACGTGCGGCGCCACATAACCCCCTGTACAATGATGCTAAGACTGTTCTCCCCCAGCTGAAATCTCCACAAGCATCAAGATCTGCTATCAAGGGTAAGTACATGGGTCTAAATAGCGTATCGGAATGATCTGGCGTCATGACCCCGCTAAGAAGTCTCAATATAAATGCCCGAGCATGGCGCTGCACTGTGATCTCAACAGCATCATCTGCAAGTGCCTCAAATGTCTGACTTAACTACCTAAGCCTCACCAAATTTTTCTTTAAATTTTTAGGCCCGGGTGCAACTCCTAAATGCTACATAAAAATAGGGGCCCATCCCTGCGGCGTCAACAGGCCAGAAGTACCTGCAAAATATTAGTAAATTAGAGTTTAATTGTTCAATACAACATAATAACGTGTATAAGGTCATGAAGTAACGCGTGTAATTAAATAAGGTCATGAACTATAATTGTGAATTGTAATTACAAACTTGTAACAACCCTGTTAGTAACTGGAAGACCGTATAATATGGAGACATCCTGTAGTATGACTGTCGCCGTGTGTCTCTTGTCGCCATCTCTCGACCATGACTGTGAGCAGAACATGATCGTGTTGAATCTTACCGATGCGGTATACACTGTAAAAACCGCCATAGATCAAATAAGGAATAATGCGGGAGTCTATAGCATCGTCGAATATACCTGAGTCTTTCCGACGACAATGCATAGGCTCCTCACACTGGCGATCAAACAAAATGAATGCATTATAAAATAGTAGTAGTTAGTAACAAAAACTAAATGTTAATTAATATGTATATTATGTACAAGTTCTACAAAACTTACTCATTGGTCCCACACGACCTGTAACCGATGAATATCCTATAATATAAGTACACTGCCATCAAAATGGGCCCACTAGCCCGTCGTTGTGATGCCATAGCGTACGATATTCCTGAAACGTTAATAAAATGCAATACACAAAATCGATGAACATTTAATGATAGGTTAACATAGATGGGACAAGTTCAATATACTCACAATCATATATATAGTGCTTTATCAAACGTATAAGAATGTAACATGCACGAAATAATTATTCACGAAATAATTATTTGTATTTGTTATTCACTTAGATGGAACGTTAGTAAATTTGTATTTGTTAATATAAATAGAACGTGAGTAAATTTGTATTTATTATTCACGAAATAAGTATAAAAATGTAACATGCACGAAATAATTAGAATTGCAAATTTACACATTTTGAAGACGTGTATCAAATACAAATGGATTACGTACATGTACTATTTCCTAATGTTCCCCTCCCCTTCCCCTATTTGGATAACGACGTCTGTTATGACCAGATTCCTTGCATAAACTACACTTGAAAGTTTGTGTTTGTCTCGATTCGTCCATTTCATTAAGAATCCTACTGTGTTCAGGATAGCCTTTTCGGACTACACGTTTCTGATGGGGGTTTGAGAGGACAATAGGCCCTTCATAAGGAGGCTAGTAATCCTCCATTAATAGTGGCGCAAATGAAGTCGCGTACACGCGAGCATACGCTTCTATAGTGTAGTGGTCGTCAAACAAAAACCATGGTTGCTTTCCAGCAGTTGCAGCAGCAGCAAGCATGTGGGAGCAAAGGAGGCGAAACATAACCCATTTTTTGCATGTACAGCTAGTCGGAAAAAGCTACACGGCATGTAGATGACCACCTTTAGTCCCCCTTTTGCCGGTCAATACATTGAAAGACACCATGTCCCTATACAACGAGGAACGAAATCAGTTATTAGCTGATATGGCTTGAACAATAGCAATTTCATGATGGAGGTATTAACATATATTACCAATTACAAACTGTGACAGTATGACCAACTGCTTTTTTGCTCCACTTCTGAAATCTTTCACGCACTTCTAACGGGTATGCATGGCCATTCTACATGTCAGCTTGTATCTCACTATGTCGTGTAATAAAACTCTCAACAAGACGGTAGTAAGTGACTTGCACAGATGTAGTGATGGGTAAGTTACGTGCGCCTACTATCGCACTGTTGTAGCTCTCATCATTGTTAGTTGAATTGATCTCCCAACTATTACCGCCATCGTGAACAAATGTCCACTTATTTATATCTTCCCCTATTAGTTCATTATAACAAGGTTCACTTATCTTCTTAATTCTTTCTATTACAGTGTTGAACTTTCGCAGTTGACGAGCTGTGCTAGCAGCCCACACCAAGTCCTTGATTCTTATCATATTGTACTTCTTGTGGTAGTTACTACGACAGTGCTGAAGGCAATATATATGAAAACCAGGTGGTTGATCATCGCTTGAATGTTCCCATATTCGATCAATGACATTTAGTAGGCCACGGTGGCGGTCCGATAGTATGGTGACACGTTTCCTATTAGGGACAACGACGTGTCTCAATAAGTTAATGAACCACGACTAGTTACGTGCGTCCTCACCCTCGACAACGGAAAAGGCTAGGAGAAAATTTCTACCCCTAGCAGTGACCCCCATAGCGATAAGCATGACACCCATATATTTTCCATAAAGGTGAGTGCCATCAACTGAAATAACCGGTAGCAAGTGCTTGAAACCATCAATACATGATCCTAATGCCCAAAATACTCGATCAAACACGACCATGTCACGGAAATCCTGTTTAAAGGTCTCTAACATTTGGATTGTTCCAGGGTTTCTTGATTGTATTGCTATCAAATATCTTGGAAGCTTTGCGAATGACTGTTTCCAATTGTCGAATACCATTTCCATGGCTTTTGTTCTTGCCATCCATACTTTCTTGTATGAGACGGAATGGTGGTAATGTTGTTTGACATCTTCCATTATGGACGCAATTTTCCAATAAGGGTCTTTCTATACAAATATAACACAGTTTAAGTACTTTAGAGGAACTTCTTTTATGACAAACTGATCAGTTATTGTGATAGAGTCTGAATCAAAGTTAAACTCACCGCTAATTGTGCCATGATAACATCTGCAATAAAGTTCGCGTCTAGGTTAAGATGACCCATGTTTGGCATTCTGTACAAACAACAATGAGGCCCATTATATTGCATAACCTCCCACATCCCATGTCTTTTGGTGGACGCATGAATCATCCAAGGGCAATCGTGTGCACACTTTGTTTTAAACAATTTCGTAGTTAATTCAACAACCGAGTACTCCTTATTGTTGTGCAAGTGATACGATGTGTATGCATTTTTTATAGCTGCTTTGTCATCGAATAGTATTCCAGTTTCAAAATTAGAATTCTGCATGTCCCATACGGCCCCATGGCGAAAATGATCCCTGCCAATTACAGATGTATCATATGCCTCCGGCAATATGGTAAAGTAAGGAATCGGGATCTTTTGTTGTTCTTGAACATTGTCATCGGAATCGTTCAATAGAGCGACATCTATACGTTCTATCCGGAGACCTTACATTCAAATCAATTTGTATGGGAATGGATTGGCGGCCCAATTTAGCCATGTATTGTACTGGATCCCTCCCTTGGCTATGTCTCATCGAAGGCTCTTGTGAAGGACTAGCCGTGTCTCTGGTAGACCGATGTTGTGACATACTACTCGACCCAATGCCATAATCAACAAAGGAATCTTGGTAACCACTTTGCTACGTGCTTTGCAAATGAAACGGGTTACCATATTGGTTAAATTATTGTGAATATGGCACACTGTGGCCAACAGTGTCCTATCCTAATGTCAATATTATCGAGAAGTTCCACGCTGTTGACGTATCTCCCTCAGTCGATAGCATCTTGCCATACCCCTGGATGTCACCCTACATTCGATTCGCTACAGTGTCCATATCTACTACTACATCCTCTACTTCGATGTACAGCTCGATGCACTCCACCGACGGCTTTTTTTGTGGTAGCCGTAAGGCAATTTGCAATGTTCAATCATCTTTGATCAGAACTTTCTTATATTTGGTCGAGCCCCCTTCATTACTAACTGGAAATCTGCATATAATTTTTAGTATTACATGTTGTCCATCTTTGTCAATCATAGGCATTATCATATCTTCTAGTTCAGACATTTTTAATTGCAATGGTAAACTACAAACTGTTTGGCATTCCATGCTGTACATAATCCCTTCATCACGACCTTTAATTATTTTACCGCCCCAATACAACATGGCCGTTGTTTCATCCATTCTTGCTCTTATTAAACAATAATTAAATAGATTCACAATTATTCTAGTCATTTTATTAGTAATTATCATGGCATCCTAAATATTATTTATATCCACTGTCTACTATTTATAGTCTTAATATTTCTAATAGTAACTTGGTTTTTTTCATTTTATTCATACATTTATTTACTGAAAATTACTACATATTCAAAAATAATTAAACAAATTCAAACTAATAACTCGTTTTTTCCTATTTTATCCTCAACTACTAACCCTTTTTTCTATTTTTATCCTTAAAATTATGCACTGAATATTATTTACTACAAATAATTTTCCTATTTTCCGTATGAATAATTTTTTGAATTAATTAAACAAATTCAAAATTAAATAATGCCATATCACTGGTAATTTTCATGGCATCCTACCTACTAATTTTTCATGGCAATCGTTATTTTCATGGCACACTGTTACTAATTAATAACATATTTTTTAATTTAATTATTTTACTCATACATATTGAAGTAAATATTTTACTAATACATATTGAACTAAAAAAATTTATTAGTTTAGTTTTTTTTTGGATCCTAAAACCTTTTTTTTATTACTAATATTTTAGTACTAATTAACAACATATTTTTTAATTTATTTATTTTACTCATACATATTGAACTAAATATTTTACTCATACACATTGAACTAAAAAAATTTATTATTTTAGTTTTTTTTTTTTTTGGATCCTATAACCTTTTTTTCATTACTAATATTTTTTAGTATAATATTTTATTACTAATTAATAACGCATGTTTTCATTTAATTATTTTACTCGTACATATTTAACCAATAAAATTTATTAGTTTTTTTTTTTTTTTTTTTTTTTGGATCCTATAACTCTTTTTCTTAATTTATTAGTCTAGTTTTGGATCCTATAACCTTTTTTTTCTTAATTTATTAGTTTTGTTTTGGATCCTATAACCTTTTTTCTTAATTTATTGGTTATAGTTTTTTTTTGGATCCTATAACCATTTTTAGCATATTATAATATTTTCTTACTTATTAATAACATATTTTTTAAGATAATTATTTTACTCATACATACTTAACTAAAAAAATTTATTAGTTTAGTATATTTTGGGAACCTATAATCTTTTTTTTTATTACTCATATTTTATAGTACTTTCGCAATTATTTTCCTAATAAATTCTTTTATCATATTGCAATATTTTATTACTAATTAATAACATATTTTTTAATTTAATTATTTTACTCATACATATTGAACTAAATAGTTTACTCATACATATTGAACTAAAAAAATTTATTACTTTAGTTGTTTTTTGGATCCTATAACCCAAAAAGTATTTGGGAACTTCAAAAAGTATTTTATTTCATATAAATTATTTTTGGTTTAACCAATTTCGTTAAAAATTTATTTCCTTCAATTTATAGTCAAAAAATTATATTTTATAGTAATTTCGTAATTATGTTTCTAATCAATATTTTTAGCATATTATAATATTTTATTACTAATTAATAACATATTTTTTAATATAATTATTTTACTCATACATGTTTAACTAAAAAAATTTATTAGTTTAGTATTTTTTTTTTGGATCCTATAATCTTTTTTTTTATTACTCATATTTTATAGTACTTTCGTAATTATTTTCCTGATAAATTCTTTTATCATATTACAATATTTTATCACTAATGAATAACATATTTTTTAATTTAATTATTATACTCATACATATTGAACTAAATAGTTTACTCATACATATTGAACTAAAAAAATTTATTACTTTAGTTGTTTTTTGGATCCTATAACCCGAAAAGTATTTGGGAACTTCAAAAAGTATTTTATTTTGTATAAATAATTTTTGGGTTAACCAATTTCGTAAAAAATTTGTTTCCTTCAATTTGTAGTCAAAAAATTATATTTTATACTAATTTCGTAATTATTTTTCTAATAAATATTTTTAGCATATTATAATATGTTATTACTAATTAATAACATATTTTTTAATATAATTATTTTACTCATACATGTTTAATCAAAAAATGTAAAAATTATATCAAAGTTCAGTGAACCGATGGAGTAACATTAATAACAAATAATCAATGTGGTGTGACACAAGTAATATCCAACTTACTAACATAAATAAATAAATTATTTTACCAATGTAAATGACCAACTAACTTGTTTTTTGCAGAATAACGGAGGCCTTTCTCGAAGTAACACAAGCAACAAATATGGCTATAAATAAAATAATAGAGAATCAGTAATTTATGAATTATTATTTTACCTGGTAGAAAGAAATGAGATAGAATAAGAGGGAGAGAGAGAAAGCAACTAAAGACATATATAGGGGGAGAGAAACTAGAAACCAACTAGAAGGAAGAGAAATGAGAGATGTGACTGATATAGAAAAAGAGGAGGAGAAAAATTCAGATACACAGAGAGAGAGGAGGAAGGCAAATACGCTGAAGAGGAAGAGAAGCTAGCAAACTCTTGATAAAATATGAAGAAAACACTCCCACATCATAAGAACAAAAGACAACCACGGAGTCTTGATATAAAAGGAGAAAACACAACTTTCTCTATAAAAACTTGAGGGATCTCTGAATTTCGGTCGGATATGGGTGGGAAAGTAGAAAACGCAACTCTGAAAACGCACCTTTGGAGTGCGTTTTCTGAGTTCTTAGAAAATGCACTCTCCATGTGCGTTTTACCTTATATTGGAAATAAGGTTTTGATTTTTATTATTTTGAAAAATACCTTTTTAAATTTAATTATTTTGAAAAAAAAAACCCTACTATGCTTTATGAAATTTGTTTTAGTTATATGAGTTCATTTTGCAACAATAAATTAGCAGGACATGAAAAAGTTAACAAGGAAGTTAAATTTGGCAATCGAAATATATTTAGTATCTGTTGTTGCTTTATCATAAATATTTAAAGAAGAAATTAATGAATTTCTTTTAACATACCGTATAAATTCAAAAGGCAGTTGAAATTGTTGTTGCCTCTAGTAGTTGAATCTTGATAGGGATTTGAACATATATGGCACATTATTTTATGTCAAAACTACATAGCTTTTTAAAGGGCCAACAATTTCCATTCCACACATTGAAATTCAAAGTGATTATGAATTTATCAAACTCTATAGCATGTAAGGTTTCAAAGTAAAGATTATGAGTGGTTGTAATGTTTATTTAGCATGTTTATGCAATTTTTCACGTGTGCATTTGAGTAAGTTAGATCTCCTTGATTATTTGCTATTATTTAAATTTGCTTCACAGTTAAAATTTAGAAGGACAGTGGCAGAATTATACGTCATTATAATTCTATACTTTACTTTTTAGTTATTTATGTGAAAAAGTATAAAAAGGTAGTTAAACTTAAATCTCATTACTTTCTTTATCATCATACAGTTGTAGGGTAACACTTTGTTCGGAATTCAAATTTTTTGTGAAAAAATAAAAATGTGAAAAAAAATAGAACAAAATGAAAGAGTAATTTTATTCTATTTTTTATCACGTTTTTCATTTTTTTTACTTTTTTAACTAAAAATTCGAGTTATAAACAAAGCATAAATGTAATTATCTAATAGCGTCAATAGTATTCATTCAAAATTCTGAAATTACACTTTAGTATAAGTGTCGCGCCTAGATTTTTCGCACTCGAGAAATATACTCACAAAAAGAAAAAATATTATACCCTCTCGTTAGAACTGATCCTCCTAAAAGAATGAGTGCAACTAGGTTTGAATTTAAAATTAATTTGAATAAAGAGTTTTTGAAAAACAATTTGGAGTCGCCACCTAACTTAATTAAGGTAAGTTAGGTCACCTAAAAAAAACTAAACATAATTCAAATACTACACTTAAAGTTTTTGAAAACGATTTCAAAATACCTCCTCAAGAGAGAGTTTTTAAAAAAATAGGTTGTTTGACAACCTTTAGATAATATTTAAGCCCTTCTTTAAAAATAACTCCATTTGGTATTTGAAAATAGTGATTTAGGTTCGGAGGTTGGTTACGTGTAGGGAAGACGCACTAAGCCATCACTCTATCCCGCCCTTGCGGTACTTACATGTCTATTCACCCTAGATTCACCCATTAGAGTCTTCAATTAATATATGTCCAAAACTATCCACTTTAGAAAATAATTTTCAAAAGAATGATGCATGATATGTAAGTGTGAGAAAAATATTTAAGTTCGAAAATAGATTTGAAAAGAAGAATTGAAGTTTGAAATTGGAAAGAAAGTTTTGAAAATTGAAATTGAAGATTTGAAAATAAATTTTAGAATTGGAAGTTTGAAAAGAGTTATAAAATTAGAGATTTGAAAAAAAAGTTATGACCGCACCCATGAGGGTTGCCTACGTATCCCTTTTGAGGAATCAGGTCAGTCGTAGTTCGAGCAAGAGTCTGATTGAAAATAAAATATTTTGATTGAAAAAAGAAATTTTTATTTGAAAAATGATTTGATTTGAACTTAGAGTAGAAGATTTGAAATTGGAATTTGAAATTGAAAAGATTGGACTTTGATGGAAAGATAGAACTTGAAAAGGATTTGAACTTATTTTGGAAAGATAGAGTTTTGGGAACCTAGATTTAGGAAAGATGGGATTTAGGAGAGACTTGAGGTTTAAAAAAGATTTGACTCGAACGTTGGACTTGGAAGATTAGGGAAGTTGGATTTAGGAAAGTTTCAAATTAAGAAAGTTCCGTTTTAGGAAAGTTTCTTTTTAGGAAAGTTTCAATTTAGAAAAATTTTGAATTAGGAAAATTTTGAAATTTGAAAGTTTTAAAATAGGAATAATTTGAAATAGGAAAGATTTAGAATTTTAGAAAGTTTAGAATTTTAGAAAGATTCGAAGTTTGGGTTTTAGAAATACTTGAAATTAGGAAAGGTTTGATTTTAAGTAAAATTTGAAGATTTAGATTTGGAAAGTTAAAATTAGGAAATGTTGGAATTAGGAAAATTAAGAAGCTTAAAGTTTAATGAAAGGTGTGAAAGTTTAAGTTTTGGAAACTTAAGGTTTAGTAAGGTATGAGATTAGGAAGGATTAAAAGGTATTTTGATTTTGTTTCTAAAAATGGATAATTGGATCTAGTTTCTTAAATGGAGAGATTGGATTTCGTTTCCTAAAGTGAATTTTGGATTTAATATGAAATTTGAAAGATGAAGTTGTTGGAAATCCTAGATTTTAGGGTAGAAAATAGGATTTGGAAACCTAAAGTTTGAGGCTAAAATAGAAAATTAGAAATCGTGTTTTTAAAAAAAAAAAATTAGTGTTTTCTAATTGTGACTCTAGGGCTTGACTTGAACTCCAAGAAAAGAGATATTTGAAAAGTGAGTTTTTGAAAATGGAGATTTTTGGAAAGAGTTTTTAGAAAGTGAATTTGAAAAGAGAGTTTTTTGGAAAAGAGTTTTTAGGAAGGAGATTTTAGGAAAGAAACTTAGGAAGTGTTTTTAGAAAGTGAATTTTGAAAAGAGTTTTTTTTTGGAAAAGAGTTTCTAGGAAAGTGAATTTTTGTGAAGGGAAGTTTTAGAAGACAATTTTTTGAAAGGAAATTGGAGAAAGTTTTTAGAAAATATATTGGAGAAGAGATTTTAGAAAGTAGATTTGAAAGGAGATTTTGGAGAAGATTTAAAAAAGAAGATTTTTAAAAAATTAAGTTTGAAAAATAATTTGGAAAGGGATGGATTTTCGGAAGCCTCTAAAAATATCTCACTTTCGTAAAATGACTCTAACTATAAGAAGATTAGAACCATTCTAGGATAGTGGTTTTGAAAATAATAAGGATTTGAAAATATAAACCATATTGGTCACTTTAAATGTAACACTTTCTTAAAGCAACCCTAATCATGAAAAGACTAGAATCACCTTAGGATTGTGGTTTCGAAAACAAGTTTTAAAGAAAAAGATTATAACACAAGTTTTGAAAATTATTTTTGACGCAAGTGTTGAAGATAATTTTTGGAGAGATGCATGATCATGATATGCACAATGTAAGTTGGGGTCATGAACATATAAGGTTAAACGCTTCACCACATAATCAAGGGGGCCGAACTCACA
Source organism: Euryodendron excelsum (assembly GCA_033060915.1). NCBI lineage: Eukaryota > Viridiplantae > Streptophyta > Magnoliopsida > Ericales > Pentaphylacaceae > Euryodendron > Euryodendron excelsum. Next base: position 10,269,526 of record CM065382.1, read on the forward strand.
TGGTCTCCGGTTAGACTAAGAGAAAGCCCCCGATGCGGTGACTTTCAATAGCCTAATTTTACACATGGACCAGGAAATCCCTTGTTTCAAGTATGCAAGAAAGGAGGAGAGAAGATAGGGGATTAAAATAGAAAAAAACCCAAGTGAGTTAGGAGAGAGAGAAGAGAGGGGGAATTGCGTAAATATAAAAAGAAAGCATACATTATATCTTCTTTTAGTTGCCTTGTTTTATTTGCTTGCTTTACTTCGGTCTTCGCTTTGCTTTACATCGGTCTTCGAGAGCTTGCTTGGGTCTTCGGGAACTTTAAAGTTGCAGCACTTCAAGTCTTCAATGGAAGCTTTGGAAGTGTATATGAGTGTATGTGAGTGTATGAGAGTATATGTATACTAGGGTTTAGTGTATGGGGGCTAGAATTTGAAAAACCTAAAGAAAACTAGGGTTTGGGGAGGCTACGAGCTCTGTGTATCCAAGAAGAGAGTTTTTAGATTGAGTTTGCGGACTCTTTTTACGCTGGAGGAGACTCTGTATTTATAAAGAGAGGATTGACCTAGCGCCTGTTGAAGTGGCGCCAGACAAAAATTCCTTCTAGCGCCATTCCTATTGGCGCCAAGCCAAAATTTGGCTTAGCGCCGCTACTAGTGGCACCAGTCACTTAGGAAAGTTTTCAGGTCGGCAAACAACGTATCTTCAAAAGATTTGGATGCCTGTACTAGTGATTACCATGCAATTTTTAGTCTAACTTCACTAGGAGTGACTTCGAAAGGTCTGAGAATAATTTAAGGGGCCAGGAATGGCTCGGAGGGTCGAAAAGGGACAAGAACCCTTAGAATAGTGTCTCAGGGGTAGTAAACTTGAAAAATGATGACATGATGTGTTCGAAGGGTTGACCGAGCCATTAGGGGTAAAACGGGCAATCGGGCCGAAAAGTCGCCGAGATAGACTTGGAATGCCCTGGAAGAAGATTAGAGACTTGAAAATATTACCTAGAATGTCCCAGGAAGTTACCGGTTTGATAACCAGAGCCGGTGTGGTTAGAAGAGGCGACCGGCCCGCCAGGGGCAAAATGGTCGTTTGGTATCGGTTTGCCAGAACTGACTCGGAATGACCTAGAAATGTATTGAAAGGCCGAGGACACTATCAAAAACATCCCCGGGAGGTTACCGGTTTGATACCTAGAGTCGGTGTTGTTCCCAGGGTGCTCGAATGCCTAGGGGCAAAATGGTCATCTTGAACGAAAAGTCTCGAAATTGGCCCGAAATTGACTGAAAGGCACCTAATCATGCCGGATTATCTTTAAGACAGTCTTAAAAGGGTGGACTTACCGTTCTGAGGCCTTAGGTACTTTTTCAAGAAACGTGTCGAAAATGGCCCTAGGAGCAGTTTGGTCATTTTTCACCGGAGTGGGCTAGCATGCACTAGTGTTGACCTGGGTTTTGAGTGTTTCTGTCACTCTAACTGCGATCCTGTGATATAGGGGTTTGTTGTTAATTCTCTATATCGACCTATTTGCGAGTGTTTTCGCTACTCTGACAGTTGCGATATTTACAAGAATTTCCGTTACTTTAATGGGTTGTGATTATTCGAGAGACTACCTAATTTTGGGAAGGTGCTAGGTGGACTTAGCGCCTGAGAAATCAACTTTCTCTGAAGGTGTGCCGAAACAAACATTTATTCATTGGCGGGCTAGTAGGCATCAAAGGTAGACCATTCTACCATCTAGGGGACTTGGGGTCTCGTCCCGGTTGACAGGTTTGAAGAGATTTACCGTTCCGAAAAGTTCTCTTGGAAACGTGTTGAACAGGATAGACTTACTACCTTGAGGAATCAACTATCTCGAAAGGTGTGCTGGAGTGGATTTGGAATTGAAATTGGAATTGGACTAGAATTGAATTAAAAAGGGGACTTATCGTATTTGAGAAGACGTGCCCGCTGGAATTGGACCAAACAATGCCTCAAGAACACTTTGGTCATTTTACCTCTATTTGGGCTTGCGAAGCGATTGATTGACTGGATTAAACTTAGAAAGTTAATTTTAATTGAAATATATTCATATTAATTTAAATACAAATTTAGACGAACTAAAAATTATTGAGCGAACAAAAATTAGATGCTTATAACAAGTCCATTAGCTTTTTACGTAAAACAAATATTAAAATAAAGACAGTCTCCCTTGAAATATATAATAGAGCATAAACACATCACGTGTAAAACACATCAATTAGATAAAAAATATAAAATAAAATATCGACACTTTAACGGCTGGATGTGAAGGAGCGTTAGGGCAAAACCTTGACGCCGTTATCTCTATCACAAAAGGAATGAAACGGGCCATTGGCTTTCAGCTCCTTGTTATAAGCACCGCCATACTAGCCTCTGTTGTTTGGTCTCTCTCTTCGTTCTTCGGATTACTGACCAGGATCTATACTGTACTCTCGTTAACTGCTTCTAAGACCAATCACTCTCTCGACCTTCGAAAACCCTCAAACCTTGATTTCCACGAGGCCCATGTGGTTTAGGGTTTACAATATTGAATAGTTTCCGATAGCCATTTCTGCAAATTTCAGGTGCGAGATCGATTTAAGCGGATAAAGTTCGATTATAATCTTGATGTTACTGCTTGTGCTAATATTTTATGATTATGCGTTTATATATACATATATGTATCTCATTTATCTTTGTTTTGGATGATCTCGTGATTGTGACCCTCGGTTTTGATTCTATATCTTTGAGTTTCTTCGTCTGTCACCACGCGTGTCTATTTTGGATGTTGTGCCTTTCATTTCCTTGTTTTGAGGTTATATCTGATCAATTTTAGCGTTTATTGTAGTGAAAGCTTTATGAAACCGTACGAGATTCGACTTCCCACGAGATTATGGTTGATGATATACGTTAGTTTTCATGGGTTTTTTTTAATTATTATTATTTTTTGTATCTACTCCTGAAATTTGGTATCGATTGAGTTAATCCATCTCATATCAAAATAAAAGGGAAGTTATGTTGATCTGTAAGTGATTCTGTGCATTACATTTACAATTGATACTGGAGATTAAAATTTTAATATGCATGTACATTTTATGTTCATCTATGAATGTTTATGTGCATTACATTTGCATTTGATGCTTGAAGTCACAATTTTAATTTTTTTTTTGCACTTACATGTCATTATCTGTGTTTATGTGTTTTGTTTCTGTATGTTCCAGCCACATTATCATCTGGCAATCTCAAGTTTCAACCTGACAGGCCAAAGGGCCTGGTATTTGATGCGGCTTGTGACTGTACATGAGTCAATTGCTGGTGTTTCTTTTGATATGGATGAACAAACAATATTTGTGGAAGATTGCAATTGTAAATAATAACTTAGAAAAAACACTGGTAAATTATCTCTATTTGAAAATAATCACCCTTTATATTTTTTAGTTGATGTCTAGGGCGGAACTAGGATTTTGTTTTGGGGGGCGCCGAAACTTTGAAACACAAATCTCTGCCTATTGATATAATTGTAATATTTTAAGTTTTCTTTGTATATATTTCTAAGTTAAAACATGAGACAAATATATATATATATATATATATATATATATATATATGATAACAAGGGTATTCCCACCTTTGCTGGGACTGATCCCTTGTAGGGAGCTAGTGTAGCAACCCTCCGCCACGACTTCCCAATTAAATCACAAGTTTAATCCCAGAGGGAATCAAACTCGAGATAGTGCACCTCACCACACAATCCCTCGCTCTCCCTTACCACTGGGCCACCTCGTGGGGGTTAAAACATGAGACATATATTGGGATGCTAGATTGAATTTTTCTATATGAAAAATATAAATAACTTTTATTTAGCCTCACCAAAATATAGGATATAGACCAATTAATTATTTCTCAATAACTCAATCATTTAGTGAAGTGATATTGAATTTTTTCTATCCTCAAAATCATCTATGATTGACTCTATGCTAAACTTTAATACAATTTTCTTTTACAATGTGTATGTGTTTATGCTTTGGAACAAGTTTTAACTATATATGTACGTTTATATGCTTCTATTTGATGGGTAAGACACACTTATTGGATTAGTGAATATAAAAGAACAATAGACCGTTGATTTTATTAGGTTAGGAAGCACAGAGAAATGAGTAAAACCTATATTCCACCATATGGAAATCTGATATTTTATTAGATTAGGACCTTAAGAAGGGTTCTAAATTGTGGGTGGTTAGGACCTTAATAAGATTTTAAATAGCGGGGGGTGCCAGCAGAATACATTTTTGTGAAGACATAATATAAGTATTCTATAAATTGGAGGGTTGCACAAAAAGTGGCACTTCTCACGCTTATCCTAATTCCGCCACTGGTTGATGTTTATATGCATTTTTGCATCTACGAAGGAAATTTTTGGGAGGAATCCAAGCTTCAATTATGGTTGTATTATCTGCTATGGTGTGATCTATTTGTTGTGCATGTTAGTAGATTGCAAGTTTGGCTACACTATCTGATTGGATGATGTTTCAGTTTTATTGAATTTGTGAGTTGTGAGGTGCCAAATTTCTGCATGCTTTACACATGACGGAACGAACAAGGTTAATTTGATGGCTATTGTCTTGTGCTTATCTAATGTTAAGCTTTTGCAGTTGTTATCCTTCCTTTCGTTTGTAAACTAACATCCTGAGAAGCTAAGACACTTCTAATGATGTGCCGTATCCGTGTCAGACATCGACACTCACTAGACACTTCATAACGTCTGCTGGACACATACAAATGTGTCATATTATTTTTTTTAATATTTTTAAAACCGGTCATGTCTCAGACACTTGGGGAGACAGACATGGCCACCAAACACATGAAATGCACTGCAAGTTTAAAGAAAATAATTTTAGATCCAATGATAAAATAAAAACCATGTGGATTTATTATTTCTATTAATGTTGTGTTTTAAATTTTAAACTCGTTTTTTTTTAAAGGTAATTTTAAACTCGTTTTCATTGTATGTTATGTTGAATGATGTTTAAATTTTGCTTTGAATGGTGTTTTTCATTTTATTTGTCAATATTTTTGGTGGTTTATGAATCTTACATTCACATACATAACAAATAAAAGTGTATAAGTAATATTTTTTTCCAAATCCCCGTCGTGTTTGTGTCCTCTTTTTTGAAATTCCTCATGCCCAATGTCCCTATTCGTGTCATGTTGGAATTAGATCTAGAAAATATACTAGTCATCATAGCGTTCTTTTGTTTATTTTTCTTTTGTTACTGTTCTATGAATATGGTGTTTTACCCTCCCTTGGCTGTTTAAAGCATTGTTGGGCAGTATTTGTTGATTTTTGGCTAATGCAGCTTATATAACCCTTTTTTTCGCTATTCTTTAGATCCGTTGCATTGATGTTTGGTTGGAGTTGAAGGCATAATTCCCGAATCGGCATGGGTTTCGATAATGAGTGCATAATTAATATTCAGTCTCTTGCTGGAGAGTACTTTTGCCCTGTTTGTCGCCTACTTGTTTACCCAAATGAAGCCCTTCAATCACAGTGCACCCATCTATATTGCAAACCTTGTTTGACATACATTGTGGGCACTACTCAGGCATGCCCCTATGATGGATACTTGGTGACTGAAGCGGATTCGAAGGTTAACTTCACCCTATCATTATTTCTACTTGCCTGTCTAAGAGTTATCTTTCTAATCTGAATTTATTTATTGACCCTTTCTGCAGCCTCTTATAGAATCAAATAAAGCACTGGCTGAAACTATAGGCAAAATAGCAGTCCATTGTCTCTACCACAGGAGTGGATGCCAATGGCAGGGTCCTCTATCTGAGTGCACTTCCCATTGTTCTGGGTGTGCCTTTGGAAATTCCCCGGTTGTATGCAACAGATGTGGGATCCAAATTGTGCATCGCCAAGTGCAGGAGCATGCTCAAAACTGTCCCGTGAGTGCATTAAGGCCCGCACTTGTGTATTTATGTAAGATAGTTATGTTGTTTTCTGGATTAATTACTTCTTATTTATATCTTTAAACAATAGGGCGTGCAGCCTCAAGCTTCGCAGGTAGAGGGTGTGCAGGATACTTCAGCCACAGCCACAGCCACAGCCACAGCCACACCCACACCCACATCAGCTAATGCCGAACAGAGCCAGACTGCTAATCAAACTGGGGCATCAACTTCTCAGGCCCAGAATTCACAAACTGTGGCTGCTGCTCCGACTGGACAGGACCCCAATCAGCAGGCTAATGCAAGCTTGCAGGCTCAGGCTGTGGCTTCGGGTGCTGTGGCAACTCAAGAACAGTGGTATCAGCAACAGTATCAGCAGTACTACCATCAGTATCCTGGATATGATCCTTACCAGCAGCCTTATCAAAATTACTACCCATATCAACAGCAGACTATTCAGCAATACCAGCAGCATCCCCCACATGTGCAGGGGCAGTCCCAACCTCAGGTTTACTCTCAGGCCCAACCCCAATCCCAACCGCACCCTCAGTCTCAACCACAGGTTCAGCCCCAGGCCCAGCCACTGCCTCAAACACACCAGCCACAAATTCAGCCTCATTTGCAGCCTCAACCTCTTCAGCAAGTTCAGGCTCCAGTTGCTGCACAGGCTTCAGTCAACCCTCAACATCAACTTCACCCTACGATGCAGCCCCACGCTCAAATGCAGTCACAGCCTCAGCAACCACAGCATGGCCACCCCAATCCTCAGCCCCAACCTCAGCCGTACGCTCAAGCTCAGCCCCACCCACAGCCCCTTCCTATTCAGCCTCATTCACAGCAACACATGCAGATGCCCCAATATCAGCAGCCTCAGTCTCAGATGCAACATCCACAGTCACAAATTCAGCCTCACCCTCAGCCGCATTCTCAGGTTCACCCTCAGCCTCCCTTTCCACAACTGCAGCCTCGACCTCACCTACAAGCCCAGCCACAAGCACAGCTTCAATCTCAGCCCCATACTCGTCCGCAGCTCCAGCTGCCCCAGCTCAACCAGCCCCCAAATCCAAATGCCCAGTCCCAGACACAACACCCACTGCCCCATCCAGTTGCAGGTCATCAATCTTATCCACAACCTCAGGCTCACCAGCAAATGCAGTTGGGAGCCCAACACCCCCCTCATATGCATCCCCAGAGTGGGCCTATTCCTCAGCACCCTGGCCAAATGCATGGCCAATTCCCTCAACAACCGCCTCAGATGCGTCCACCCCCATCTCATGCTCCAGTGCCAAATCAACAGCAGCCTGTTTTGTTGCCTTCACAGGGTCAGGTCCCAAGTATCCCTCCAGCACAACAGCAGGCAGTTCATCCTCATACTCAGCAGCCAGGTCATCCAGGTCTACAGCGTCCTGTTATGCAGCCAATGCAACAACCAATGTCTCAGCAAAATTTGCAACATCAGCAGCCATTTCCAGGGCAAACATTGGGTCCGGTTCAAAATCAGTTACATCCACATGGTCATTTTGTACAGCAGCAGCAGCAGCCTATGCAGTCTCAGTTACGCCCTCAGGGCCCGCCTCATTTGGTGCAGCAAAATTCTCAGGCCTATATGTCGTCACAGCAGAATGTTGCATTATCACATGGCTTGCAACCTCACCAGTCTCAGAATTACGCTGCAAGACCAATGATGCCAAATCATGTGGCACAATCACAGCCCTTTCCACAATCTCCTGCTGGATTTGCTGGTGCATCTCAGGTCAGGCCAATGCAGCTTGGTGCAAACCAGTCTCTGGCAAATCAAACTTATCCACCGAGGACTAACAACCAACTGCAAACGTCTTCTGAACAACAAGTTGTCCAATCTGGGCTGACCCTAAAACCTACGGTGCTTGAGAGACAAGGTGATCATATGTTTGAGAGAAGTGTTGCTGATAAAAAAGATGGATCATCCTCTCAGAAAGTTACTGAAACGGAACCAAATGGTGTGGTTTCAACATCTGGTCTTGGAACTGTTTCAGCTCAAGTAAAAGATATCAAATCTGAAACAGATGTGAAATCGATGGAGGATGTACAGAAACCTATGGGTGGATATGAAGATAACAATAGTCAGGTTGACATGCATGGCAAGGATACAGACTCTGAGTTGCATGCAACAGGAAATGATTCTACAGAGACTGCAGTCAATCATATGGTTGAGAAAGAGGGTAATGAGAGTAGGCTGGAGTCTTCACCTGGTGGTAAATCTGTTGAAACTGTAGCTGTGGTACACAAAGATGCCACTGATCTTCTTCAACAAGGGGAGCATTCCACAGCAGATGGTACTTCATTGCTACAATCAGAATCTTTCAAGGAGCAGAGTGGGAAGTTGCCAAAAGATGCAATAGACATGGCTATGCCGGTATCAGGTGGGGCTGATAAGGCATCACAAGCTATTCCTCTCACTTCAGCTCATATCCCTTACAGTTCTGCTCAGTCTCAGACTCCTCTTACTGGTAGAGATGGTTTGCATTATGGTTCTCAAGAAAGAAACTCGACTCAATCCCAGCCTACACCTCAAGGTCCTGGAGTTGATGAATTTAGGAGCTTCCCTTCACATGGTTCAGTGCTGGGCAAGGGATTTATGCATCCTACTCATTCATTACCACCAACCGATCATGGCAGGCCTCAGAATATGCCAAGTAATTATGGACCGTCCTTTCATCATCCACGGCCTGCTGGAGCTGCGATGTTACAATCAGCGATTCCTCCAGGACCCCCACATCATGCACATGTGCCAGGGCAACCCCCGAATATGATAAGGCCTCAAGGACCTGGACATTTACCTCAGCCAGGACAGCCTTTAAACCCACCTGTGCTGAAGCAGCCTCATGGTTCATTCCATCCTGAAATTGCTTTGGGTGGAATCCCTGGTCCAAACTCTGGATCATTTGGGAGGGAACCTAGTAATTATGGTCCTCCTGATAGAAGTTTTGAACTGCAACCTGTAGCTCCTCATGGGCATTATAACCAAGGTCATGTGCCTCCTCCACATGCTGGGCTGCCCAGGATGTCCCAAGGTGAACCTCCTGGCTCATTTAACTCACTTGGTGGAATAATGGGAAGGGCACCACCACCTGGCCCTGAAGGGCAGATTGGTCATCAGCGTCCTATTAATCCAATGGAGAGTGAAATGTTTTCGGGCCAGAGGTCCCGTCACTTGGATGGTAGACAACCTGATTCCCATTTGCTCGGATCTTCGGAAAGGGCTCCATTTGGACAGCCTCCTGGTATTGGATCAAGTGTGATGAGAATGAATGGGCCCCCTGGGACTGATTCCTCCACTACAGCTGGTTTGCGGGATGAAAGGTTCAAGCATCTGACAGAGGAGGGTTTGAATCGCTTCCCAGGAGAACCTGGTCGGCGCATTGACCGAGGTGAGCATGATGAAGATCTGAAACAATTTACTAGGCACCCTCATTTGGACAATGAGCCCGCACCAAAGTTTGGGAGTTATTTTTCCTCATCAATGCCCAATGATAGGGGACCTCATGGTTTTTCTGTAGATGCAGTGTCAAGGCCTCTTGACAAGGCACCTCATGGATTCAACTATGATACGGGATTGAAGTTAGATCCGGGTGCTGGTGGTGGTCCTAGATTTTTGCCTCCCTATCATCCTGGTGGTCCAAATGATACTGGGGATAGACCACGACCAGTTGGTCCTGATGGTAACATTGGGAGAGCTGACTCTACTCGTACACCTCCAGATTTTCTTGGACCAGTTCCTGGAATTGGTCGGCATCATAGGGATCGGTTGACTCCTAGAAGCCCAGGTAGAGAATATCCTGGCTTCCCAGCTCATGAATTTGGAGGTCTTTCTGGTCTTCAACGCAACCAGTCAGGCCTGGACGATATTGATGGCCGGGAATCACGTCCATTTGGCAAAGGATCCAGATCCTTCAACTTTCCTTCGGAACCAATTGGTAACTCATTTCATGAAAGTAGGTTTCCTCTGTTGCCTGGCCACTTGCGAAGAGGTGAGCTTGATGGGCCAGGAAATGTACGGAGTGCTGATTTGATTGGGCAAGATATTCTCCCTAGCCATTTAAGGAGGGGCGAATTTTTGGGACCTCGGAACTTACACGGTCATTTGCTTTTTGGTGAGCCTGCTGGCTTTGGTGCTTTTCCCGGTCATGAACATATGGGGGATCTGGCTGGTCCTGGTAACTTCCCACATCATCTACCTCTTGGTGAACCATTTGGAGGTAACAAGTCAGGTCATCCACGTCTTGGTGAGCCTGGATTTAGGAGCAGTTATTCCCTCACTGTAAGTGCTGTCAGCCTTTCTGCTAATTATGTTTTCATCTTCTTTTTGGTCCCATAACTGGTTGATATGGATATTCTCTATGGCATGGAAGGGTGTTGCATGTAGAATTCTTGGTTCTTCATGAATATGTTGACAGCATCTTTTTTGATTGCACGGATATCTTCAGGGTGGCATGGATCCTTTTGACAACTCAAGGAAGCGGAGGCCAGCAAGCATGGGGTGGTGTCGCATCTGTAAAGTTGATTGTGAAACAGTGGAAGGGTTAGACCTGCATTCACAAACAAGGGAACACCAAAAGATGGCTATGGAGATGGTTCTAAGCATAAAGCAGCAGAATGCAAAGAAGCAGAAGTGAGTTGTCATTGGTTTATCAACTCAATGTCTCAAATTTTTAGAAACCTAAACAAATCTTTGCCGTTCGTTTTGCAGAACATCCAATGATCATTCTTCAGTTGAAGAGCCAAGCAAGTCGAGAGGTTCCGGTTATAAGGTTCGTGGTAATAAGCCTTGAGTTGTGCCATTTGTGCCATGCTGCAAGATAGACTGAAGGAGTCTCACTCCTCACTTGGGGTCAAATTTGTCTCTCGGTATTTTTACATTTAGCAATATCGGTGATTCGCCCTTCTATGCCTCTCTTACTCATTCGGGGTGGTTTATGGCTTTATGCTAGTTTTGATATTTCAGGTTGCTGTTCTTTTAGTGGAGATGGTATTTTGGAACTGAAGTTTCAGTGACAGTTAAGTTTGTCTTGTTTTTGATTTGACATCTTTATTTAGTAGTGGGATAGTTTATGTCTAATTAGTACTTCAGTTAAAAGTGAAACTGCAGTATCAGTTATTTGCTCAGTTTTTAGTTCTTTTTTGGAAAAGTATGGTTCTTTCAGTAGATGCTATGATGGGGCTCTAGTTTTTGGTGGAAATGTTAGTTTGATGAGCATGTTGAGTTAAACTGGGTGCACATATGGGATTGGGGTTGATTTTGATATTGTATATGTCACCACAAATTTTGTTTCTTTCTGGTATAAGTGCTTTTTGCTTGGAACTTTTATGTTCCTTTTTTTGACCCTGGTGCCAAAACTGGGACCAGGTAGTTTGTTGCCTGTCCTCGTCTCATTCGTTGAGGGTGGTGGGCCATTCTTGGAGCTTGTATCAGCTTCTTGTTTGTAGATGGAGATTCTCATCTCCCAATTGGGACTGATGAAGATAAAATTTTAACCGAACTCTCTCTACCTCTCCATTCCTGGACAAAAGTGTTTTGTCCAGAAAATATATTTGGATATTTTTTTTTAACCCTTCTTCACCTGTGGAATGTCATTGTAGCTCTACCTTATTGACCAATGTTGCCTTATTGTTTTTTATGTTTCCCTTCTTTTCAGTTTATTAGTACCTTCATCTATATTTGCAGTAGTGAAAATGGCACCCCATGGGGTCACTAGTTGAAGTGAAACGGATTTAGTCACTGGTTGACGTAATATAGTTCAGATCCGATGAAGACAGAGAAGGAAAATGAACTAGGATGGCAATGACTTCAGTATTTAATATTATTTTTTTGAAAGAGATAAAAAAGTGCTCTAAAATTGTCAACAATTTTTAAAGATTAGGACATAGACATGGTGAAAAAGAAGAGAGGAAAGAAACACACAAACAACATAGTCGCAAACAATGTGCGTTTGTATGCTGGAAAAGAAGAGACGAAAGAAAGCCCTATTGTCGATTTTAAAATACCTAAATTATCTTAAACAAATTGAAATTTGTGATGGCTATAGCTTTTAAAATTTAAATGCCTAAAGGAGGAAAAAATAATTGAATTTTACAATTAAAGCATGAAATATGATGTCCTTTAAATTTTAAATCCCCCCTTATATATTTTTAATTTTAATCTTTGGCCCCTCTTTCTATTTGTTTCAAATTCATGTGGTTTCCAATATATAGGCTAAGAAGCATGAATATGCATGTGGGACATAGATATGTTATAATACTGAAACACATAAAATAATGAGTTCTCTTTTTTTTTTCTTTCTGTATTGCAAATGTATTTATAATTTATTATGTCAAAATGGTAAGAGATTATTTTTTACATTCTAAATTTTGTAAAAGTAGTGTGAACAAATAGTCCTAATATTTATTTTAAAAGCTCTATTTCAAATATCTATTTCAAAATAATTGAAAGTTCTAGGTTTTCGGGTTCCTGAATGTAAGAAGCCTTGAGCCGGATGGATTAATACTTATAATTCACATTATGTTGATTTTTTCATTGGCTCCCAAGTTTTTTCTTTAGACTTGTAATGTGTTTTTATGTGTGTCTAAGCAGTAAACGCGTGTGCTTCCCAAGTGCCTGAAGCATGTCTTGTTCTAGAAAGACAAAAAAAAGTAGGACACATTTGGAGTTGTGTTCAACACGTGTTAGGTTTGTTCGAGGAGTGTCGGTTCGACATGTGTCTATCATAGATACATTACCTTCTTTGAAATTTTCTTGCATTTTAGGATATAGGTGTCCATCGCTTGTGCATATCATGTCTTATTTAAAGAAAATAAAAAAGCCTTGTTTGGAGGCGTATCCAGCTTGTGTCAGGGTCCATTATGTGTTGGACACGGACACACTACCCTTGGATTAGTACGTCAGTCTTGCTTTCTAGATTGATATGCCAGCATAGAACGTATTGCTTTTAAGCTAATTGCACGAGGTCGGGTTTGGAAGATTTGTCATCTTTTTGAATTATCTTATTTTCTCCCACAAGGTTTAGTTCAAATGTACATTAAGTAATAAGAATATCTCATCCAATCACACTTGGCATTTGTAATGGTTTTGGTTCAAAGGGATGATCATACTCAATCTATTTAGGGGAATGAAGAATGCCAATAATTAGAAAACTTGAAAAGGACACATGCTGAAAACATGATTGGAAGATGACTAAGAATTGTAAAAGAGAAATGAGGGAGGCACAAAGTTGGATTGGGATTTTAGTAAAAGGCCACCTTCATTTGGAAACTTTTTCAAGAAGCTTTTAAAAGTGATTTGGAGGGACATTGTAAATTAAAGGGATTATCGTAATGGTTTTTTGAGAATAATTGGAGATAAATTTTATGTAGAAATTTTCAATTCTTTTTGGAAGTGTTCTGCAGGCAATTTGTTTCCATCATGAGAATAGGGTTTTATATAACAACGGAATATACTATAATATGCATCGTGTTTATTAATTACTTATGCTGAACCCTTGTATGTATTTGTTTTCCACTTAACAGAGTTGAATTGTAATCCCAAGCTTCGATATTGAGTTTGTGCGGGTTTTTGGTTGAGTGTGTGCTTAAACAGATAGTAAATATGCCCACTTTTTGATGATTTTCTTTTGTGCTTTTTATTTAATTTAATTTTGGCTTGACTCAAAGGACTAGAAAGGAGGATGAAGGGATATAAATGATGAAAAATGGGCTAGTTGTTGAGTAATTTTCTAACTCTCAAAACTTTTTGCTCCTTTCGTTGTAAAGAAATTTGTGTGTAAATCCTGAGTCTCTTCCGGATTTGGAGGCTTTGTTCTGTAATTTTGACGTTTTAATGGCAATTCCACAATGCAACATTTAGGGCTCAGTCTTCGATGTGGCTTGTGCTTTGAGGCTAGGGGTAAGCTTCATGCTGAGGCATAAAGCTGGTAATCGCATGAAAGGAAGAAGAAATTGTTTCTTGGGCATACTAATTCTAATAGACCTCACTCTGACCTAGTTATGAATGACTTCTGTTTTGGTTAGACATTTCAAGCCTGCCAATGCAAGTTCAACCAATGGTTGGTCACTTGTAGTTTTGTAATACTATTTTGAGATAACATTTAACTATGGTGGGTAATGGGCTCTCTGACTCTTAAACGGGATGTTCCTCAGTTCTGATTAATCTCTATGGTTGTAATTTGGTCAGTGTTTTTTTTTTCCTTTTAAAGACAGCCAGATTTGACTGACCTGGTGCAATCTTGATCATTCACAGCAATAATCTGGTGTCAGGCTATTAGTTGCCAGGCTTCCTTATGTTGCCCGGGCGTGTAGCATTAAATGATTACATCAAATTTTGTTTACTTCTAGCTTAGTGTGAAAGTGAACGATGCTTTTGTTTTGCTGCATAGGCATTTGAATAGCTGGCATTCACTTTCACCCTAACTTCTTACTCTCTGGCCTTGTGTGAGGTCTTCTTGAAGTAACTTGAACCATTTAAGTGATGGTCTAGGGTTCAAACCCCAGCAGCCCCTAATAAAACAAATTCTTACCTATTAAAATGAAAAACCATTAGTAGCAGTTTTATGTTGTTGATAAAGTGCAAAACATGGCTAATGGAGGGCTGTTTCCCTCTCGACTTTGGATCTTAGCACCCAAAAAGTCTGTCTGTACAAACGATCTAGGCCTGTATTCGGAGTTTCCCTGGGGTTGGTAAGGCGAAATGGGGCCACCCTAGCCCATTGAGTGCTCTACCTCGGGCCATCGACATCATACGCTCTACTGAAATAGATTTCGCGGAAAACCAGCTATATTTTTCGACTGAGCTTGCAAATCATGATGATTCCTGCCCTGCCTTTTTTAGACTTGCTGCCTTGGAATGCCACAGTATTGGTTATAAGAAATGGTATAAACCAGATTTTATCATACGCTTTTGAACAAAGGTCAAAAACAAAAAGTATGAAGAATCGAATATATAGGAATTGTCTATTGGAGTAGCAACTCGTTAAAATAGACAAATCCTTGCATGCGAAGTCAAAATTTAATCTGTGTTGCTATGATAGCTTGTAATGCTTAAATTATATCTGGAGTATGATTTCGCTTCTATATATGGATGTGCAGGTTACTTTTATTTGTAGCTCTTTTTTAGTTCTAAATGTTTTCTTTTGACATATTATGTCTGAAATTTGGTCTATATTGTACTTATGAAGGACAATAGTATTCTTTTTCTCCTAAATCTCGCAAGATTGGGAAAATCAAAAAGGAAATGGAAAAATGAACCATGAAATTTGAGGTTAATGTAAATCGATAATGGCAATATTAGAAAATTTCTAATCATACTAGCAAATCAAGCCACATCCAAAAGGGAGTCAACAATTTCTGCATCTAGTTGAGAAGAATCAAAATGTAGTATTTTGCACTAACGACTGTCACTAGGCTTATTATTGAACGTATTATCGTGGAGGTTTCTTTTGGGTTGGCCATTAAGCCCTATAAATCAATATAAGAAAGAGGGGAAATAAAAAAGAGGAGCAAGAGGCCAAAATAATGATGTTATTGTACTCAGTTGCTTACTCATTCTAGGTGGTTGTAGATTGATATCGATGATATCTGTTGGGATATTTCATATTGAAAATTGAAGAGATCTGCGTATTGACTAGATTGCTTGAGTAGTTTCATCAAGCTACTTACTGGAGAAAATGTTTTGTTGTCTACTCATTTTACTCGAGTCCTAGGAACCATGCGGTATATAATTTTGTAGTTGGTTAAGTTTGTGGTTCAAAGGAAAAAATCCTGGTGCTTCGATTGCTCCGGAAATATCTCTTTTTGGGTGATAAATATTGGTTTTATTGATGTACATGCATTTTTGGCCGAGTTGGCTGTGAACCTAAGCTATTGGATTTCGGGTGCTCTTTAATTTTTTCATGGCCTACTCTATGGGGTGCTTCTTGTGATCTTCTTGTGGGACAATACTAGGAAACCTCGAGTGGAGCATTCTTCGGGTGCTTTTTTGTGGTCCAATTTGGTAATAGAAAGCTGGTATTTTAGGTTCATAAGAGATAGGAGAAGGCTTTGGGAATTTAAAGGGGTGGGGTAATTGGTTTGGTTTCCAAAGTGAAGGGTGTCTGGATTTTTATCATAAAATGCTGGAAAATTTTATACAGCAACCAATTAGTTTTTGGGGTCTTAGTTAGGCCAAATGCGGTGGAGAAGGTTGGAATTTATTGTCCAATTTAGGGGGGGCTTCTGATAAAAATGGGGGTTTTGGTGGGCTGTGAATAGTAACTAGGTTATTCTATTGTATTGTAGAGATGGAGGAGTAGAAGGAGAAGATGAGGAGAAACAAAAATCTTTGGGGCTTACTCTTGCAAGGGTTGAGCTATTTAACACAATCACAAATCTGTAGAACTTCACTCAGTTACATTGGCAGTTTGGGTAAGAGGAGGAAGGTTTGGATGCCCACTTCTTTGTGTTCGATGGGGTCAATCTAGGAAAGTGGGTGTAGGAGAGAGTGAGAACAGCTGATGTAAAAAATGATCTAGAGGGCCCAGAAAGTTCTCTTATGAACATATGAGACTGGGTAATAGTTTAAGATATAAAAAAAAAAAGAATCAATGCTACGAACTAATTTTGGGGTTATAGTTGTAGCATTTCATTTGTTGATGGCCATGAGGGTTCTACTCCTGCTATTAGCCACAATTTCAGACTTTCAACTTTTTTGTTTGCTCCAGATAGGCAGCAGCTGGAATTGTCAGGTTTCTGCTGGGTGTGCATAGCTAACCTTACTTCCGAGTTGCAACCAAAAGGAACTAAATATAGATCGAGTATATGAGCCTTGAATTAGATTGCCTTTCCTACATCCACTGAATTGATGTTCTGATCCACACCTTATTTATTCGATTGGTTGCATTTGTAACTACATGTAACTGAGTCATCTAAAATAAAGTAGTTTGACTGTGACAATGAAAAATATTTTTGGACTCGATGTAGCTCTCAAAAACCCAAAAACATGAAATGACCTATAAAATGGGGCGTAGGGAGCATTGCCGCTGCCCACATCCAGAAAGTCCTCAAATTGCTAAAATAAGCGAGACATAAAATCTGATGAACGTAAAACAACATTGTTCCAGCAGCGTGGATGGAAGATAAAAATGAAATCACACTTGACTTAGAGACATGATAATTTTAGGACTTCCAATGTGGATGTCTTATCTAACCAAGTGATGGCTACAAGATTAAATTTTTTGACATCTAAGAATTCTGAATATCTTTAGGCTAGGACTTTACTCATAGTGTTCCGGTTTGTTTGCTGGTGTCTTGAAGAGATTATCTTTTATGGCTTTAGTTAAATTTAGTGAAGAAGGTCGATTACTGTTGTTTCATTAGTAGCTTCTATTGTTTGTGGAATCAATACTAAATTAAGGCTGTTTTGCAATTTGATCACTATTAACTTAAGTTGGTTGAGGTTGGTTTTTGAAGTTGATTTTATCTTTTTGGTTGAAATTTTTGCTTTCAAAATAGATCTTTTCAATTCAACATGTCTTTTTTCGGCGAAGCAGACAACATAGAGGCTTAAAGTTCAGCAGAAAGGTTTACTCGCAAATTTTTTGTATGGTAAGAATACGTTGTTGTTTTTATAAGTTTTGTATGGTAAGAATACGTTCAATGCACAAAATATGTTTATTTGTAGTTTTGTGGTTGTGAAAGTGGTGTCTTGATTTGAAATTGTTGTAATATGTCTGACATTTTGATCACTGAATATTCCTATGTCGAAATTTCTAGGCTAATTTTTAGTCTTAGAAAACTTGAAAATTTAATGTCCTTTATGGAGGAGTATTCATATGTTTATTGCCACAACTTGTTATTGGCTTTAGATGCTGCTTGTGTGTTTGACAATTGAATTCTTCCCTCTTTATTTCATCAACCGAGTATGAGTTTTAACACCATGGGTCTATACCAGTTGTGGTCGTCTGACTGGTCTAATAGTAATAAAATTTATTGGCAGTTATACTTCAGTTTAGGAAAAGTAAGTCTATACTGACCATTTTGTATAGTTGGTTATTGGTCAAATATGGACTTCTCATTAATTGCATTAATTAAATCATTGACTTCAATTATGCTGTTATGCATTTTGCACTATGTCTTTTTGGTTCTTCTTTTTGTTTCTTGATAACTATAATATCTACAAGCTTTGTCATTGCCTGTGATTCACTAAAGACCATGATTTATTTTGTGTTATTTCTATCGTTATGCAAGATTTATTGTCTGACAATCTATTCTGTCATTGTCGTTTGGGGAGTCGAATTTAACGTGGATTACTTTGAATTTTTAAATCTAATGCTAGTATAGTTTAATACACCCTATTTTTCGTATAGTCAAAAGCTGTGGAATGGTAAGAAAATCGAAAGAGGTTTCAGCATCATAAAATATAATTGCATTTAGAACCAAACACAAATCATCCCATTCAGTAATGATTCAATCATTAAATTGTAAGAGAAGGTATGCCACTGCCATTTTTGAAAGGATTACGAGTTGCTGAAATCATGTATATACCCAATCATTTAAAACAAATATATATATATATATATATATTTATGTTTGTTTTAATGGAAATCCAACTTCATCAGGCAATTTGACCCAATGAAATAGAAAGCCCCAAGTGCGCTATATTCTACAAGCCCAAACTATGCGATTAAATAAATCCCCTTGTATCTGTTGCAGGGCAAGGGCTGTGCTCCTCTTTGTAGGTGTCTTTAGACTATTAAGTTTTTTCATATTGCCAAATGACTGTGTTTTGGAAAAAAACTGAAACTCTACCAATCACATAAAGGAAGGTGTTCTCTTTATATAACACAATAGATTAGACAAATAGTCTAGGTACTGATTTCAATTTGCTGGCTATTTTGTTCGTTGGTTCATGAGCTTTGGTTAGACTTTGCCAATTCAATGCTTGTTGGGCTTCTTTTTTGATTTAGCCTCTTGGCAGAATAGGAGTTAAAACTTTTTTGGCCTTTCCGTTTTGCCATGGATAAATCCAAATTCATATGTTTGCCTTGGACTATTTCATAGCCCAAGTGGCTATAGAAAAAAATTTGTTTAGAAGTTTGTTCAAATTATGGTGGAATTGAATAGAAAATATTGAAATACTTTGGCACTTTAGTTTGGATTTTATACCAAAGCTAAGCCATCCAATACTGCTGTTCATAATAGTTCTACGAACTAGAAAAGAATAATCTACTGTGAAATTGCCATTTGAACCCTCTATGCTCAAACCATTGTAAATGGAATTCTGGGAGGCAGGACTTAGGTTGCATGGGAGAATTTCCTAAAATTAGGGGGTTTAGACACGTTACATGGGAGAACTACCTAAGCAGGGGGCTTAGACACAATTGTCATCTATTCTTACGATGAATGCTTGCGTCCTAGTAGTATTTTGGATAAATTTGACCTTGTAATACCTAAAAAATGTTATAATATGTAGATTGCAAGTGCAAAAGAATTCCTCCCTCTATTGAGGTGTAAAATCTTTTAATACCCTTTTAAGCTAATGTGTGTTTTTCCTACCTCACATTTGATTTTTACTTTTGGTGGTTAGTTAAATATTTGGGGAAAGTGTGCTCCTAGGTTTGAGCGATGTATTCCACTAATTGAATAAATATATGGTTATTGGTTTATTAATCAATTTATCATGCTGTGACCTGGTTTTTGAAGCTTATAGTCTAGCATTGTGTCTATTAAACTTGGCAAATTTGTCTTGCTTGTCATCGCCCTTATTTTGGTGTGATATTTCTTCTGAGTGGGGAGGTCACTCACTGCTACATTATCTTTCTTGAGCACTAGAAGTGGAGGTACACTAGGTTTGTGCCCCTAACTCCCAGTTACTCCACACACCCATTACTCCCAGGGCTGCGCATTACTCCCAACTAATCCCAACCACCCATTACTATTCGTTTAAAGTTACCCTACTATCCCTAAAAAGGCTTCACATACCAACTCATGTGTTGGCTTTATAATAGTATAGAAGATAGATAGATGAACCTTGACCGGCCCTCTGATGTAAACATGGTGTTTACCATTCCTCTTTAGCTATTTGATGGAAGAACTTTGTCTTCTTATCCTCCTCTCTAAACAATTTAAATCTCTACGTTTGCCCTCTAACTGATTTTGAATGACTTGTTTGGCCTTAGTCTAGCCTATTATGAGGATCTGGTAT
This sequence comes from Euryodendron excelsum, assembly GCA_033060915.1. Taxonomy (NCBI): domain Eukaryota; kingdom Viridiplantae; phylum Streptophyta; class Magnoliopsida; order Ericales; family Pentaphylacaceae; genus Euryodendron; species Euryodendron excelsum. Next base: position 10,289,667 of record CM065382.1, read on the forward strand.
AAATTAACCTAACTTATACAAAGGGCATTGTTGGCAGTTCTATAGGTTGGAGTGATGAAGGTTTCCTTCTTTTACTAGAAAGATAGTGTTTTTTAGTTGGTGCGTTTGGATGTGTTTGACATTTTTCAAGCTTCTAAACTCTCAATTGAGGTAGAAGTCCTTGGAGGCACTCGTTGGACTTCCTACCAATGAGGTGATGGCACATTAATGTGTGATTTTAAAAGATTTTCTACAAATATTTATTTAGTTATTTTATACAAGCTTAAAAGGAATTTTGTTGGTGGAAATTGAGTTTGCTGTGCTTTTTCATTAGGATGGTCGATGTCTATGTGGACATGAATTCCTGAAGAGTTGATTCCCACCCCAGGAGGCACCATATGACTCAATTCATTGTAAGGTTATTGATGGATTATTTGGGGAGTCGGTTAATCATCTCCTCATTCATTGTAGGGTGGTGAGAATTCGATGGTCCTTGGTTTTTTGTATGTTTGGCATTGATTGGGTGTTTCCTCGAAGGATAAAGGACTTCTTTCATTCTTGGATGGGAGCTAGGGTTAGGAAAAGAAAGAATACAGTTTGGTGCCTGGCGCTTGGTGCCGTTAGCTCTTATGTGGATCATTTGGGGAGAATGCAATAGAACTTTTAGGTAGAAAGCTATTACGCACTAGCCTCTTGTATTGCATACAAATTCTGGGGGTCTCAGGTCTTGCATCCACCAAGAACATTTCTTCCCTTAAGCGTAAAACTTCATATTGTAAGGCGTTTCCTCTACATAAGAAAAAACTTGAATTAGATCTTTTGAGAAGTAAGGTTTTGGCCATTTGGTATAGTTTGTTATTCGGTAAGGTGGACCCAGTCACCCGACCTATTAGTAATTCTTGATTGTATAGATCATATAGGTCTTTTTTTTTTTCTTTTTGTGTTTTTACCTCTTTGTACTTGGGCTTGCCCCCTGTGGGGCTGTTCATACAATTCTCTTATTATCAGAAAAAAGGGCTGTTGATGGATTATTTCAATTTCAGCTTTCAGTTACTTTTTATTGCCTCCACCTTTGTTAGAAAGAGGAGTGCCTAAAAGGTGCCACAACTCTATGCGAAAAGTACATAAGATGTCGCCTTCACTTGTTTATTAGTTATTTCAATCGATTTGGCCTCTTTGCTTCTATTTCCTTCACAAGCTAATGTTTGTTAAATTATCTACTCAACTGAAGATTAGGTGTTTGCTGGCATATTTTGGGCCTATAATGGAAGTTCTTGAGTTCAGATTAAGTGGCTTTTTTGGTGATCTGGAAATGAAATAGGTCAGGGCACTTAATAAAATTCTGTGGCTTTTTTGAAAAGCACACTTCCCTTTATTTGACTTGAACCATGATTTGGGCACTTTTCTCAAACAAAGGTGGGTGTGGTTTGTCAAACATTAAGTAGTCTAAAACTCGTTGAATTGTGCACCCCGTAACTGGTTCTGTTTCTTCCCTAGACCCTAAGCAACAGACTGCTTCATTGTTCTGAATTTTATTTTGGTTAGAGTTGTTTTCCTGTCCAATTGAACCATGCGCCCAGCAAGTGTTGACCACTACCAATAATCTTACTCTGAACAAGTGTTGACCACTACCAATAATCTTACTCTCTTCCATCTTAAATAGCTTTAAGCAGTTGTGCCATCCTTGTTCACTTGAACAATAATTATCAACTAAAAGAGTGTCTTAATTTTGCTGAAAAGACTTTGAATGAAACTTGGAAAGAGTAAAAATTTGATAAATTTGGTTAGGGTTGAAGGGGTTGTTTGAGTTAATGGCATACTTTGTGGCTACTAGCATTAAGGCCAAACTTAAATTAAACCCTGTTCTATTCTATGTATGATGTGGGCATTAAATGGCTGGTGGTTGTGATTGGTGAAGCCTTCATATAGATGCCATGTATTTTTATTCTAGTCTTTCTCTATAAATTATGGTTTTCTCCAAGAAATTATTAGTAATTGAGCATAATTATTATAGTGGTTACCGTCCAAGTTGACATTCTTTATTTGGACTGCAAGCTTGGGTTTGACTCAAATTATCTAAGAAACATGGACACGGATACGCAACATGAATGCAGGACATAACACAACTGAGACACGACAAAATTATTCATTATATATATTTATATGTCGTACATAGGAATAGTTTACTCAAAAATACTTAAAAATTTGCAAGATAAAACTAATTAAAATTTAAAACCATGTATTCCGTAGCTTATATGTTAAATTAGGTATAAAAATCCCCATTGCTTTTATTTTACAATTGGGTTCAAGTTATTTTCTTCAAACTTATATAGTGTGTCTTCTGTCCCTCAAGTGTGTAAAGCATATCCAGTTCTAAAAAATGGAAGAAGAAATAATGGGACATGTTTGGACATATTTCTGACGTGTTGGGGAGCGTTTGATGAATGTCCGATACAGTGTCAGAACCTTAAAAGTATCTGATACAGTGTCTATGCTTCTTGGCTTACAATTGATAATTTGCTCAAGTGCATTACATGGTTTTAAATTTGTGTTTTATGTTTGTGTGGGTAGTGGAACCAGTGATTCTACCCGAGGTTGGTGGATTCTGGGTGTTTGCCAGCCTCTGGAGTTCTCTAGGGATGGGTTTGAAGGGCCCCTGCCTATGAAGGGACCAGTGAGTCATTTATTATTTCATGTAAGGTTGTCAAAGGATTAGGGAGTATGTTATTTTCCATTTTTCGAGTTATATGGTTGATGTGGGCTTCAGTCCTTCAGTTTTTAGAGTCTTGGGCAGGTGTGTTATCATTTTACAGTTTGGTGCACTTGGGTGGTGGTGTCTATGTGTTTCCTGTGGTGCATATGGAGAAGGGGGGACGGGGGAATGGGTGAAGCTTCAGGGATGTAGAGATGGTGATTAGCAAGCTTAAGAAGATTTTTTACTTCATCTTTTATAATTTCTTATTTAAGGAAATTTGTTGGTTCTTTGTTTTCTCATAGTGATTTTATAGGAAGTTGAGTTTTGGAGTAGACTAATAGTTTTTTGTTTGTACATGCACCCATCTTGGTGCCTTTAGTGATAATATTTTTCTTATTAGAAAAATCAATAAGGTTAATCTTCGAGTGTGAGATCATTAGTAATGCACCATGAATACAAGATGTTTCCTCACAGATCATTAATTATTGATGTTGACTCAAAATTAATAATTAGTGTTCATGAATAATATGCACAATGGCCAATAATTGGGTATAAAGTCATTAATATAGTCCACCATGGATACATGAAGATCATTAATTTCTGTGTCATGCTATTGAATGTTAACGAGTAATGTTTACTCTATTATGTTATTTCTCTATGCTTCATTTGTTACAATCTGTGATTTTTTTTACCCCTCATAGAATGACATTATTTGCTAAAATTGGGACCTTTTACATAAGGGCAGAGCCTCTATTAGATGAGTGAATCACTCAAATAAGAGACTAAAATTGGGACTTTTTACATCAGATCAGACCCTCAATTAAATGACGAGAATCACTCAGATGTGTGTGTGAGAGAGAGAGAGATGTCACTCTCGATGCTTGACTTTGTCCGGGGTTGTGGGGCTTTGGGAAGTAGTGCATTGCTGTTCATAAGCCACTTGAATTTTGTGTAACACAAGATTAGCTGTTTATATGTTGTTCGAATTTACTTAGGCATCGAATTGTAGTTCTTCAACTCCTTAACATGATTGGCATGGTGTGTTATTAATCCTGAACATGGCATATGATCCTTTTGGTTTGTGACCGATTGAGTTTAACTTGGTAAGTTGCTAGGGTACTGAAGTAGGGTAATTGAAAAGAAAATACCTGCATGCTTTATGAATGTTTATGACCAAACCACACCCCCTCCTCACAACGCGCGCGCGCACACACAAACACCCACCCACAACTGTTAATATCTTCAGCACCAAAACTCATTGCTTACTCAAAATATTCCTCTTAACTGTTACCTAAAAGATTTAAATGGTGGAATAAGTCGTGGAGTTATCATGATACCTGCACTGGGGCATCCACATTATTCAATTAATTTTCTCCTAACTTGCCCCCTTGATTCTCCTATTCATAACTGAAAGGGCTGTTTATTAGAAGATTGAAACTCATATGTGAGCTCTTTTGGTGCTGAAATTGATGGAATTTATTGGAAAGTTTTCCGTTCAGTGGAGCTTGTGCAGCATGTCTTGAGTGAGGACTTGATGCCCAACCAACTTCCTAAAGAACTTCCACCTTGAGGAGTGTAATCCATGAAATTGAGCAATTGCTCGGAGTGAATCTGCATGGTTGTCTGCTTTATGGAAGACTCTAACCCGTTGATGTTATCGGGACTTAATGGATGATAGCAGTTTAGATATAAAGTTATCATTGTGGATGGAGTAGGGGGCGATGAATTTTCAAGAATTTTAGATATTTGTTTGTCATTTTTCAAAGAATTACTTTAATATTGTTGTTACTCTTGAGTCTCTTGACCTTGGGACCCCTAAGCAGAGTTTGTTTTTCTGAGTCAACTTTTTCTTTCGTCGATGAATATTTGATGGTCTTTGTTCCTAACACAACTAAGAACCCCTCATATTTTGGAAACTTAGTATTAGTTAATTTTAATCAAATAGAGAATAAACTCTTCAGAGGCTATCTTATAAAAATTAAAAAAAAACTACTGGAGTAAAATAGTGAGCCTGTGGAGAAATCAATCTGATAATATTTAGAAATAAATGTTGATAATGTTTAGAAATAAATGTTAATGGTCTAATTCTTAGTGCAATGATAGAGTAGGAAGCTAGTGCAAGTCTATGTTATGGAAGTCTTCTTTACAAGTATAGTTCAATAGCTGCACTAGCACAAGTATCAATGTCATTTTCCTTTTAGATTGATACACTGTTGAGTGATGCAACTTTTAACCCAAGACGGATTTCTTGTGCTTCTAGAACGCATCTGCTGCATTTCCTTTCTCGCAAAATGTTGGGACTAGTTTTGAAGCTTCGGGGTAGGCTTTACTTTGTTGGATGACAATCTTGGACTTCAAACACTGCTCCTCCATTGTGTTTAAACCAGGTTTGCAGTATTTCCTGTGTGGTGAGCTTTGAATTGCATCACTCATTAACTTCCATTTTTGTTGGGTTGCAGCATTTAGTTGAATTTCTGCTATAAATGTTTAGGTGCTCTGTGTCTTTTCTATAACTAATCTATGCTATTAGATTCGGTGCTCTCTCCATATGGATGTATAGCTTGAACTAAGAACTTAGGCCATACTTAGGCGGTATGGTACTTAAGCAAATTGATTTCATGTTTCTAAATATTAGTGTTAGTAACGACTGGTGAAGAAAAATATTTTGGAGGGAGGTGAACATATATAGCACATGCTGTATGTCCAGTAATGCTACAGTTTAATTTTTTTATTTCTTTTTTTATGCTTAAAAGCATCATGTCGTATAGTGGGTTTCTTTTGGTATTCTTACATAGTTGAATGCAAGCGCATAATTTGTCCTTCCGAATAGAATAAATTGGCTAATGTTTAAACTGGAAAGACTTATGGTCTTTGGGTTATAGTATAGACCCTAGAGTGAACAACATGGTCGTAACAGGACCCACACAGTTGGTCCACTTAAATTTCTGAAACCTTTTTTGTTGAGTGATTAATAGTATTTAATTCTTATAACAGTCGTGTTCAACTGTTTAATCTGTTTTGATGCGACCTGTCTTCTGTAATAGATTATTAGATGTGGGGAAAGAGCAACAGATGAGTAAGCAGTAGAAGGCTACATGTCCATTATTATATTTTTGTTGTTTGTATTGCCTGGAAAGAGTTGGATGTCACTACTTTTTCTAGACTTCTCCTATGGTCTTGTCATCTTTTTAGTCATGTGCTGCTTTTACTTGACTTTGTGCCCGTGTATGAATTATTTATGTACCGTGACCTTAGTTGAGTCTTGAAAATTTTCTTCCTTAAGTAGTTAATTTGTCAACTATAAAAGGTTGATATAACTGAACATATTTGTGAGAACCAATTGAGCTAAAATGAAAGAGAAGTGCTCAACACTTGTCGAAGATTATTAATTGCAGATGGTCCACATTGAGGGTAACGATGAGGGAAAATCGTCATGGCTGGACATGGTTAGAGAAGACATTTTGAGGTTCAAAAACATATAGTATGGAACGAGTGGAATGGTGAAACAGAGTACACTGAGCTTCGACTTACAGTTCGGAAAATGATTTCTTGAATTGTAGAGTGATGTGTGGATGATATAAAGGTGCCAAAATTGACTAACACTTTTCATCATGGTCAATTAAATGGAAGCTATCTGATTCTAGTTGTTTTACTTTTTTTGTTTCTTAATTTTCCCATCTTTTTTCCTTTTTTTTTGGGAATTGGATGTTTTTGATGGTGAACTTTAACTTGTCATTGTGGGGTTTGCTTTTTTAGTTTTTGTTTTTGTGTTTTTGGCAAGATCAAAGATTATCTTTCACGAGGTGACTAGAGTGTTGTGTTTGTTTTACTTCACAGAAGAGTTATGATTTAAACATACGACTGGTAGCGTCTTAAGTTAAAAAATTTATGGTTTATCATTTCAGTTGAGATTGTGTGTTTTATACAAAGAACAAGAGTTTCAAGAATGAATGATCTCCAAGTTCTTTCTCTGGTAGTTGAGGAAATAGCCACTATCTAGTTTAAGTGATTTTTGTTTGTAAACTGGAAAAAGTTTTCAGCAGGTTGGATCATTCATATATAACTGTAGAAAGCTGATTACTTGAAAGGGTTAAAAAAAGTGCGAAAGATGTTCATTAGGGAAGGGATAAGTCGTTGAAGTTATTTTGCCTGAAAAGTTAATGAAAGGAAAAGAGTTAAAAATTGTTAGTCATGCCTGTTGGTGGTTTTTGCAGCTGAATATGAGTGGGGTAATTCCAATTAGATTTACACACTGTAGGCAATGATTGTTGCTACAGGTTGGGAAAAGAAATTACGACAATCAGTGGGTGTGTGGATACCTAGGCGTTGAGTCCATTGACATGTGACGTTTTTTTCTCCCTATCATAATTTTTAACTCCTGAGTTAGCAACACGGTAAATTTTGTATTGCTCACGCCTAGGTTCTATTGAGAAAATGGCGTGTTCCCTCTCCTTTTAAAACCAACCCCAAGCCGACAACCCCCCCCCCCCCCCCCCCCCCCCCCCCCCCCCCCCCCCCCCCCCCCCCCCCCCCCCCCCCCCCCCCCCCCCCCCCCCCCCCCCCCGGCGGTGTTCTGTTATCGTTTCACACTATTGTCACTCTCCTCTGGCTGCATGCTTTTGTTTACTCTATAGAGAGAACGATATCTTTCTTCCCCTCCCCCACCCGCCCCACAGCTTGTGGTTGGAGAAAACTTCTGCCCTTGTGAACCTTTGTTATTGACGTTATGATTTTTAATTTGACAGTTTAGATGGTAACCTATTTGTAATATTGGCCTCAATTATATGGTTATTCAATGGTGATAAGAATCAGAAATTCTATTGTATTCGCCTGTTGTCCCAGTTGCTGGTTTTAGGATTCTGTTTGTTTTATCAATCTGCAATGCAGTTTGTTAAAAGCAATTCTTGTGGTATGCTTCAGGAATGAAGTGCTCGCGTGTACACCCACACATTTATATACATTCGCACTGCAGACCACATTATTTCAGTAATACACTTGAAAAAGGAGAGGACAATAAAATAAATTTGTATAGCCAATGGAGTATGGCAAGGTAGAATGCCGTCCTAATTGGTACTACAGTTGGAATGAGAAGAAGGTAGTAGCACATTCCCAAATTTCACTTCTTATCTGCATCCCTCCTCATGATCTTCACTCTGCAAAAGGCCTATTATGAAATCATCAAATTCCCTCTAAGAATATATTCTTTTCGCATAGCGCTCCTATATGCATATTGGAAACATTGCGTACATCACCGGATTCACTATATATTTCTTGGGATTTCCTTTTCCACCAAAATCTGTACGAACTCTTCATATATGACATCTACAGATCTGCGTGTGTTGAAATGCCTCCTCCATCTATAAAATATCAAAAAAAGAGAACAAAAAAGCTATTGGACATTGGAATGTTTGAAAACTTTCCCAAAATTTAGCGGGGGAAAAATGTTTCACCAAATGTTTTTAATGAAAAAACTAGAAAGTAGAAAAAGAAAAGAAACCTATTATTATTGGTAAGAATCAGAATTCTATAACACAATTGTAATTTCATTCAATTCCCACCATCTAATAAATGGGAGTAATAAAAATCAATTAACTTTCAATGAATTCCCACCATCTAATAAATAGGAGTAAGAAAAATTATGAAGTTAATGAAAGTGGAAGCCAGGAGAGAGCCATGTAAACAATATAATTGTTAACACAGTAATAGATAGTATCTTATGATTTGAAAGAATTGATCTCAAAGATATGATTGTCTCAGTTTTGCTCTGACACCTCCGACATCAAGAAATTCTCAGAGTGCTCAAGTTCTTATATGCACGCTGATACGTTATCTTTTAATATCAGGTGACTTAAATAACACATACATGGTAGGGAAAATATCTAAATATCTTAAAAAGCCCTTACTTTGTCTTGGACGCAACGGTGCTCCACCTCCTGCAGAGCCGCTCACCGGTTCTATTATTGGATTTTGTGGTGTCAGATGAGACTGGCAATTGTAAGGCGGTTGTCGTGAGAGAGGTTGCATTGTGGCACAGGATTGCTACAGGTGGTTCTGTGGGAAGTGGGACAGAAAATAAACATGATGGGACATATATGGAGAAAAGAAAATTGTTTAAAGACTTATTGGAAAGGAAAGGTGCAGCAACAAGAAGTTAGTTATATTGTGATTGGATAATTTTTAAGAAATGAAGGAAAAATGAAAGGGGGGGTGAGAGAGCTCATCTTTTTAAGCATTTTTCTTTCCTCCAAAATTGGGAGTAAACGGAGGAGAAGTGAAATACTTATTATTATTGTATTTTAAATATCAATTATACCCATCAATGTATGATGTCAAAATATTAGTTTTTCATACACAAGATATATATAATAGTAAAATTATATTATATCATTTTTTTGTTTTTATTAATTTTTGTTTAACTAAACAAGAGGAAGGGAATGTTTCGCTCTCTTCTCGTTTGGTTATCCAAATAAGATATGAGTACTTCTCTTTCCTTTCCCTCCTAACTAACACTTTTTTTTACCTCTCATCTCTTTCATCCAAACAAAACGTTACACTTTTATTATAGGTGGTAAAGATATAATAGGCCATCAAGAAGCATGTAATTACCACGTCCTGTAGATAAAAGTGTTTGTCAGAGTAGTTGCTTGTGATATTTCATGTAAGCCTTGGCATAATTGCGATCGACGGGCCGCAACAGACTAGGTTTTGAAAGTCTTTCAGTCAAGGGTTTGGAAGATGACATTTTTAAAACTCATTATTGCTATATTTTTTCATGCCATTTCATGCTAATTGGGAAGTTATGCTTACTAGGACGTTATTTTGGCACGATAGCAAGTTAGGTTAAGTTGTTTCTGAAGTTTATTTGCACATTGAGAGAGAGAACACAAAATTAATTGCATTTTCTATGCTTGTGGTACTCTTTTGTTTGGCCAAAAAATAATTTTTGCTTTCCAAACCGAGCTTAGTAGGAAGTGATTATATGAGATTGTGAATGCCAATGCAATTTGAAGTGCTTCAATTTTTTGTCTGGAAGTGCATTGCAGGATCTGTTCACGGTTGCCTTTGTATCGTGTCTTCAATTTATACTGTAGGATACTTGGAATTTATTGTATTGGGCGTGCTTACTGTGTTTGTTTGAGTGGACGTGTTCTTGCAGTGGTTCTGTTCTAATCTCTGGTGAAGGCCCTCTTTTTCTTTACTTCCGAGTTTTCAGGCTGGATTGTCGTTAGGGGTTACATTTACCTCCGTACTTATTTATGAGATTCTGATTCTAGTTCTGCTTATGTATTGATGCTGCCAACTAAGAGTCATCTACATTGATGAAATTTTGACATCAGTCACTAGTGACGTCTATTATTTTGGGTTTGGTGATTGCCCCTGGCAAATGTCCTATGATCTGTAATTTTTGGTGGCGGCCAAAGCCTTTTAGCTGCTGCTTCTTGAGAGTATCAGCATAACCCAACAAACCTAACTATGGCGGCTTGTATAGTTGACCTGGCAACCCTAATACTTTTGAGGAGCTGCGCCCTCCAATGCCTGTGGAAGAGCTGGTTCATGAGCTTCCAACAAAATGGAAGTGCACTATTGATCTCCTTTTATGGTTTGTTTACTTGAAAAATGAAAGAGTGACATGGTCAATCCCTCTCTCTCTCTCATATGTGGTTAGTTCTCTTCCTACTGCTGTAGAACAATCTAGCTTTTGTTTGGAAATTGGAATTGGCAAGGGAAAAGGAAGAGGAAATATAGGAGGGAAAATTATTCTATGTTATTTCTGCTTATCAATAAAAATTTTATGAATCGACATTTATTACCAAATTTTCTGTTACTTATAAAGTTTCATAGTAATAAAAAGGAGAGAATGTTTATTTTGAATTTTTGTTTTGCGTACCTCTCAACTGATTTCATTTCTCTCAACCGATACATGGACACAAATTGAGGATGGGAGGTTCCTAGAAAATCACAAATTGACAAACAAAATAAATTTCTCATTGTATTGAAGATTTTTGGTGTTTTGTTTTTGTTTTTGTTCATGGTTGTTTTTGGGGTGGGGGTGTAAGGTAAATAACATGTATGGTTGCTTAGTTCGTGCTCAACCCATGAGAGAGAAATCATTCTAATGCCTTGCTTAATTTTGTTTCACACGGAATTCTAAGGTAATGGTTGCTTAAACTCGTGTGAGCCAATAAAAAATAAAAAAAAGGTCCTGAAATGGTCATTAATATTTTGAAGTGGAGTTTGGCTTGATTAATGCTTCTGAATTGGTAAATTTGGCCCGATCTGGGCAAGTTTCTAATTAAAGACTGTTTATATAAAGTTTAATGTGATAATTTCAGCATGAAACTGACCAAAAAGATGATTGTACTACCAATAACTTTGCTTTATAAAAGCTGATGCGAAAGCAAGCAGCTTTTGTATAGTTTACCAAACGCCTAAAAGAGATGTTAAAACATTTGCTTTTTCAATACTAAGATGAAATTCAGACCCAAAAAAAAAAAATACTAAAATGAAATATATGCTTTTTTTTACCAATCCTTGAATTAGATGGTGGGATTAGGTGATGCAACACCAACCAACCTGAGTTTGAATCGAATTGCCCTTTAACTAGTGTGTTTAGATCAAATTTTTGAAAAATTATGTGTTTAGACTAACATTATTGTCTCTCTCTCTCTCGAAATTATTTTATTTGTCGGAGTAATAGCTCTTTTTTTTGAAACCATCTCAAAGGTCTTTGGTTTTATAATTGTAGAATTTGGATGGGATAAGAGGGTTATGAACTATACAAGTCTCGAAATTGATCGTAGTTTATGTAAATTAGTTCAGATACTCCATCATTAAAAAAAAGAAATTTCCAACGGGTCTAAAAAAGCATAGAAATAGGATCCTCCATGCAATGGGTTTTAATGGGGTGGGCATGGTATTGTAGATTCCTGAGATAATTTTTTTTTCTTTCTTTCCTAAGGTAGGCTTGCAATAAAATTGGGAAAAGCACCCTTACCTTAAACGGCGACGTTATGTACCAATAACAGGCGCCTTGGATCCAGTTGTCTTCAGAGTACAAATTTCGAAATTTGGAATTCAAACTTAACCGTTGGTTTTGTATCCGTTTGACCCTCGAAACTAGCAGATCCACCTGGCCATCTATTCCGAGGCACCCTTTCAAAATTCAAACCAAATAGAGCCGTTAGTCAAATATACCTACATATAGATATATTCCCCTGCCTATTTATATAACCCATCATCACCCCCAGGAGTTCTCATTTCCACCCTATTGTGCCCCTTTGAAATCACCCATCTCTCTCCTCTTCTCAGCCTCCTCAAAACCCTCTCAATCTCTCCCTTCTTGCTTCAGCAACAAAAATGCGTGAAATTCTTCACATTCAGGGGGGCCAATGCGGCAACCAAATCGGTTCCAAGTTCTGGGAAGTCGTCTGCGCCGAGCACGGCATCGACGCCACCGGACGGTATGACGGTGACTCCGAACTTCAACTAGAGAGGGTCAATGTCTATTACAACGAGGCAAGCGGTGGCCGGTTCGTCCCTCGAGCCGTTCTCATGGATTTGGAGCCCGGAACCATGGACAGCATCAGATCCGGGCCTTACGGTCAGATCTTCAGACCCGATAACTTCGTCTTCGGTCAGTCCGGCGCCGGAAACAATTGGGCTAAAGGGCATTACACTGAAGGCGCAGAATTGATTGACTCTGTTCTCGATGTTGTACGCAAGGAGGCAGAGAATTGTGACTGCTTGCAAGGTGTGTATATATACATATATACATAGATCTATGTCTTGCACATAGATCGATATATATATCTATAATCATAGTGTTATTTGATGTGCAGGTTTTCAGGTGTGCCATTCTCTAGGAGGAGGGACAGGGTCTGGAATGGGGACGCTTTTGATTTCGAAGATTAGGGAAGAGTACCCAGATAGAATGATGCTGACTTTCTCTGTGTTTCCATCTCCGAAGGTCTCTGATACGGTTGTGGAGCCTTATAATGCAACTTTGTCTGTTCATCAACTTGTGGAGAATGCAGATGAGTGCATGGTTCTTGACAACGAGGCTTTATATGACATTTGCTTTCGAACCCTGAAGCTCACCACTCCAAGTTGTAAGATTTCTCAAAACTTTTAGCCATGAATGGTTTTGTTCTTTGTTTAGATCGGATTGCATTTTTCTCACCACTCTCTCCTTTCAGCACATGTGGCCTGTGGGTTTCTTATTTTACTGCCATGTGAAGGGTGTATTGAAATGTTTGCATATAGAACAATATAATTTACAGGTTTTATGCCCAATTGTGAGTTGGGTCTGATTCTTGACATGGTATGTCGATCAATTTTCTTGTACAATGACGATAACCATTTCTTAATGATTGAGTTCACAAGTAGTTTGCCATTGTAATTTGTGCTGATGGAGAAATTATGGTTGCAGAATTCAAGAAAAAAAAAAACTGTTTTTATTTTGTCCATTTGAAAGTTAAGTGTTGTTGCCAGGAAATGTTTTTGTTGCTTTCAATTTTTTTTTTGAAATATTGGAAGTATTATAAATTTTTGAAAGCAACAAAAGCTTCTCTGGCAATTGAACTTACCTTTTGAACTTTAGTTTGTTTGTCAGTATGATGCTCTGTCATACATTTTGGAATAACAAATGATCTAAGGTTTGGACAACTAATGTTGAGATATTAAGCTGAAAGAAATTTCCTTAGTAGAATCTGCTTGTTTATATTCTGGTTTTTGTACTAAAAGTCTATATAAATTACTGTAATCAGATTATTTTTGAAATTAATAAGAGAATGATGGTCAATTTGTTTTGAAATGAAAGGGAAAAGTGATAGGCTCACCAATTTTGCAGAAAACGCATGTAACCCGTCACTTTTTTCTGTTTCATTTCAAAAATAAAATGATCAGCATTTTTCTTGTTGGTTTTGAAAGTGCTCCTATTGTTACAAATTCTTATGGACTTTTGGTTCTAGTTAAGACTAGTATTTTCCGAATTTCCAAATATACATCACTTATGGTTGATGTATATATAATAATGTATACGTGCAAGCTGTTGTGTTTTAGAAGTTTCAATCCACAATGATTCACCACTTTTTAATTTCTGTTTTTGTTAACAGTTGGCGATCTAAATCATCTAATCTCCGCAACTATGTCCGGGGTTACGTGCTGCCTAAGATTCCCCGGCCAGCTCAATTCTGATCTCCGCAAACTTGCCGTCAACCTCATTCCATTCCCACGCCTCCACTTCTTCATGGTGGGTTTTGCTCCTCTGACCTCCCGCGGGTCTCAGCAGTACAGGGCCCTGACAGTCCCAGAACTCACCCAACAAATGTGGGATTCCAAGAACATGATGTGCGCGGCTGATCCACGACACGGCCGATATCTCACAGCATCGGCCATGTTCCGGGGCAAAATGAGCACCAAGGAAGTTGATGAGCAAATGCTAAATGTCCAGAACAAGAACTCTTCCTACTTCGTCGAGTGGATTCCAAACAATGTCAAGTCGACCGTCTGTGACATTCCCCCAACCGGCCTGAAAATGGCTTCGACATTCATTGGAAACTCAACATCTATACAGGAAATGTTCAGGCGAGTGAGCGAGCAATTCACGGCCATGTTCAGGAGGAAGGCCTTCTTGCACTGGTATACGGGTGAAGGAATGGATGAGATGGAGTTCACTGAGGCGGAGAGCAACATGAATGATTTGGTGTCGGAGTATCAGCAGTATCAGGATGCAACAGCTGATGAGGAGGGAGATTATGAGGATGAAGAGGAAGCATATCAGGAGTAATTGCTGATGATGGTTGGTTTCTGGGGAGACTTGGCTGTGTAGCAGTGGTTGTAACCTCAACTACCAGTTTTTTTTTCCAAAAATTGTAGGGTGATATTATTGGGTTACTTGCGAAATGTCGGCAATTTAAACAGAAACAAGTTATATTTTTGTCATGATTTTAATCATCCTTTCTAATGCTATTCTTTGTTTCTCTGAAATTGTTTGGTATTAAGTAGATCATTTCATGAATAGAAACAGAAACAAGCTATATTTTTGTCATGATTTTTTAATCATCCTTTCTAATGCTATTCTGGCAATTTAAACAGAAACAAGTTATATTTTTGTCATGATGATGATTAATTGCCAAGACCACAAAATTTGACAACATCACATTGTCTGCCATTCCTCTGTTTCTCTTAGTTTACTAGTTAACAAGTCTGCATTAGTGAGCAGCCAGCCAAATAAAGATTTTGGACCCTTTGGGGGCCCTTCAATTTCCAGATCCACCTCCAGTTTCTTTCATGCTCTCCTTTTGTATCCTGCTCAACTATAACTACTATTCTTGTATGGGCTTCTTTGCCACCTCCTCTGAAAGTGGAGTTTGGATCCGAATTAAAAACTTCATCGAGATTCGAGAACCCTTCCTCCAAGAAAATCTTCAAGTGGCTTATCACACTCTCTCAGACAGACTGATAGCTTCCCCATACCTTTTTCCATCCCAAGTTTGTATGGTAAGAAGTACACTTGTCTAGCACTCAGAACCCAAGTTGGTCAGAGATTCAGACCACACATTTTTTCATACTAATATGTGAAAACACTGCACTAGTGCCGTTTTTGGCAATTCACAAAACAAAGTGGGGCAATTTTGCCAAATTATGAAAATAAAGAGGTCGTTCAATAAAAGCAACGCATAGCAAAAAGCACTAGCTGCAAACCCTACGAAGGCAAGAAGCCAAAGCGCAGGAGGAAGAAGAAGAACTTATTCGAGGTGGCTCAGTTTCTGCCCGCCCAACTGGGGATTCGGATTCCACATGGCCAAGACTCACTGGGACCAACGTCTCTTATGAGATTACCAAGATTAAAACCTCTGCAAGGTTTCTCTCTTTCTGTGGTCCATGTGGGCATATGTATTTGCTTCTTGTTCATTTGACTTTAAATTTGTTTTAATTTTTGTAGGATGGTAAGCATGGTAAGGCTTGGAATCACTTATAAGGATGGTGAGTTTCATTTCCTACTTCAAAGAGTTCACTTCGTGTTTGGTTTCTGAGAACATGGAAGGAAAAGTGGAGAAATATGAAAATCTTGAAGTCTTATGGTACTTGTTGTTTCGTTTCCCCTCTCCCATTCACCAAAAAAATGGGGAAGAATAATAGAAATGAACGACAAGAAAATTGAAAACCTAATCCCAATGAGTTTATGGAGAAGGTTATGGGGCACTCTTTTTGCCAATAAAAACCACGAGTAAGTTCAACTCTGTAGAAGGAATCATGAACTACTGTTGAAGTCATTTCCTTTTGAAGTTTTCTCTGGACCTTTGGCAGATGATAATTATTTTAATGGTTTCAATGGTTTGGCAAAGGAGATGATTTGTTTAGACTCTTCATTTTTGATTCCATAAAAAGTATGGTGACATCTAATTTACATCATTAGAATATTCTTATCAAACTTTGGCTTTACTTCTTTTGAGAACCAAGTTAGGCTAGATATGTCCAATATTTCCACTTCAAAGTCACCCATTTGTGACAAGATTGTGGAATTCAAACCAAGGAAGAAGCCATTTTTCACTCATCCTCTTCAGTCCTTGAATGTGAAGGCCATATGCTTATCATGAGGTTTAAAGCACTGTGTTGGTAAGTCTTGATATCTTTATTTGCATAAGCAATACAGTTAGGTAGTGATCTTTACACATCCAATTGCCTCATTAGAAGTCTTAGGTGTAGGTTCTATCTCCTCAAATGAAGCATTATTATTTGGATAATTCGGATGAAACTAAAATGGTTTTTGCCTTTTGGGGAGGAAACACGTACAAATTCTGGTCCCGTGCCCTTTCACTCTCCTTCCATTGAATGCCATAGACCTGAGAATACAATTGAAAGCTTGGGTTCAAGTGTGTCCACTCCGCCCACTCTTATTCCCTCTGTAACCCCACATTAGATGTTCTGGTGTTAAAATAACCGAGTGAAGGAAGAGTCCCAAGGTTTCTTGCAAAACAAATTGATTCATATGGTTAAATAATTTAAAGAATATCTTAGTTTTTTGCTGGTTTTTCTTTCACGTTGGGAGAGTTCACTTATTGGATGGGCTGCTTAAGCAGCAGCACCGAATCTTTGTGGAAAATGTGCTGAGGTGAAGAAGTATCTGGAGCTAAGGAAAATTTTGTGGAAATATGTGTATTTGCCACTGAAGGTCTTTCATCTTTGAAATCCTGACCCAAAAATGGGACAAGATACTGCAGTATATATGACAGAAGATATGAAAGAAGGTCATTGGTGTCACATATGTACATATGAAAGAAGAATAGCTAAACAAGCTGCCTCACTAAAAGTGAATACTGCAGTATCCTGTCCCATTTTTTATTATTATTTTTTTTATCAAAGATATTGCTCTAGTAGGAAAACAAATGTACAGGTGCTGTAATGTGTCGGTTGTTTAAAAGATTGAAAATCATCCCTTGATAGTTGCTGGTTGTATTTGGTTTCTAAGATGTCAGAAAGGTTTAGTCATCGAGTACAAAGGGTGACTTTCTTCTCACTATCACCACTTCTCATATGACTTAAGGATCGTCTATTAAAACAACTGGTTTGTTTGTTAATTTTGATGGTTTATATCAGTTGTGTCTGTTAGGTTTTTCTACTTAAGAAGGGAGTTTTGTAGTCTCTTCAAGTTCTCTGGGTCCACAGATTGGTAGTAGCTAAAACTACAATAATAGCTGAACAAAATTTTACAGTCTTGGTCAGATTTTGTGCTACTAATTTAAGTGGTTCTGCATGCTCCTAGAATAACTCTCTGAATTATGCAGGTTTGCCAGCTGCAGATGCTCCCAAGAAAATAAGCGGAGTTCACAAGCGCTGTTGGAGATCCATTCCAAACTCAAAGAAAACTAAAGAAAGCAATCCAAAACTAGAAGTTCAAGCAGCTTGATGGCATTTGATTGGCCTGTGATATTCTGATGCCCTTCATTTTGCTTGAAGGTCGATGCTGTTGAGTTGCAGCCATTGCAAGAGTTTCACTTAGATAATATTCTTGGATCAGTTCTTGGTTCCAGATGTTTTTGATGCTAAATGTAATATGCTCCTGTTATTGTATTAGATATGATATTGTAGCAAAGCAAATTGAGATACATTTGTCTCTGAGCAATGGGATGCACAAATGTTGACCAAGATGGTCTTTTTAGTCATCTGGCAATTCTTTTGGGGTGCACAAACGTTTCAGTATTAGAATGCTATGATAATGATATCAATGAATCAGATAAATTTGGTGAAGATCTCTATAGCAAGGTTCAAAACTTAATAGTATATATGTTCAGAAATAAAAAATAAAAAATTAATCAGCTGATCCATCCTGATTCAACAACTGCCACATGTTGTTTTCTTGTAAATTTCATTGATTAGAGGTTCTGATCTCAACTTGGAAGGTCAAGCAGGGAGTTGAAATGAGTTTTTTTTACTTTTTTCTTTCCTAAAACATTTCCTCTGTTTTGTTTCTTTCTTTCTTGTCTTTCTTTCCTTCCTATTGTTTTCTGTTGTCCCTAAACCGAATTTACCACCAAGGAAAGTGAGATAGACACACTTGAAACCGGAGTACATTAATTATACATTCATCACCAGATATTCCAAGCATGTCCCCATCAAACAACATAGGATTCACATTCAATCTGAACGGCAACAAAATTGGCATATTTGCTTCAGGGCTCCGGCTTTGAAAAACCAGTTCCAGACTGCCGATTAATTGGAACAATAATTTGGAAGGAATAATCATATTACAAGAAGAAACCAAGGAGACAAGAGTCAACCTGAGTCGGCTTCGTTACGATCAAACCACCTCTCAAATACTGTCTATACTTCTTGTTTTCCAGTCTACAATGTGATTTCATATTGATTTTCACTAATTTCCTCCTCTATATAAACACCACCTTCTATAACCAAACATGTGCCAGACAAACAGTTCCAATTGCATTCATTTACATCTCAGAGACTTAAAACATTTTCTCTCAAACCTTCAAATTCTTCTCCTAGAAAATGGCAATGATCCTTTTCCTTGTTTTCTCTCTCTTCCTGCAAGGAGCTCTTGGTAACCCACAACTGCAAATTCTTCACTCTTAGCATCAATTTTTTTTTTTGCCCCTCAAAATTAAATTTGATAGTGTTCTATGCAGGTGATATTGTATGTGAGGAGTTGCCCGTTGGAATGTGCTCCTTCTCAATCGCGTCATCTGGGAAGCGATGCCTGATTGAAACTTTCACATCGAATGAAGGAACCGTATCGTACCAATGCAAGACGTCAGAGGTGGTTGTGAAGAACATGCCTGAATGGGTTGAGAGTGTTGAATGCATTAGTGCCTGTGGAGTTGATAGAAACTCAGTTGGGATTTCATCGGATTCCCTCCTCGAGCCCCAATTCACCGCCAAGCTTTGTGCACCTGCCTGTTACCAGAACTGCCCCAACATTGTTGATCTCTACTACAATTTGGCATTGGCAGAAGGTAATGGTCTTCCTTGAACTCATTCATAATATATATATCTATATATGTGATAGAATCATAGAACCTTTCTTATAAGGTGTGTTGACATCTACAGGAGTGTTTTTGCCGGCATTGTGCAAGGCTCAGCAAACCAATCCACGCCGTGGAATGACTCAGCTTCTAAGTTCTGGTGCAGCTTCTGGTCCGGTCTCTGCTGCAGCTGCCGGTCCGGCCTCTGCTGAGGCTGCCGGCCCCACCAGCTCTAGTGAATTACCTGATTCTCTGGCTTGTGCTCCGGCTGCTATGTAATAAGTCCGCATTTCATATATTTAGCAAAATTACTACTTGGGTTTATCTGTTGTCGTCACATATATATTTGTATAACACTATAACCAGTATCAAAGAGAGGGAGAATGTATGCGTTTATTATGTATGATTGATTGAGAAAAGATTGTCTTCTTTTACTTGATGAGATCATTGCCTATGACTTCTGAATTTTTGTAAATTACTATATTGCAAGTGAGAACCTCCCATTGAATAGCGGTTCCGATTTTCAGAATGATCAGCTGAATCCCAGTGAGATTTTCACAATCAAGACGATAGTAATAAGCATATGACCGTTACTGGGGAAAAGTTCCCCATCCTAAGACAGGGATGTTTGATTTCATTTCCTCAATGGAATTCCACTAATGATGAATCCATAACTCCTTGCTTATCATGGAGCTGACTCATTGATGTGCTCTTGTGACTTGAATATGGATTCCACTAAGTTGTTATATTCCCTTTTTATTTATTTATTTTTTTTTGTAAAATCAAACAGAGGAAAGAAGTCATTTTCCCTGCAATTTCTCTTTCGCTTCCTTTTTCTTCTTTTCCCTTTTCTTTTTCCCTACCACAAGTTCTAAACAGCGGCTTAGTTGTCCTCTGGCGAAGTAGGATCATCTCATGAACCAGCAACATTACATTTGCCAATAGGAAAAGAAGGAATATATATACAGGTATATGTTATATCAAGAGGGTTATCAAACCAATTAAACTTACTCCCACTGGAGAAACAATAAGCACCAGACCTTCCAAACATATCCTTACCAAACACCAAGGCCGAACCAATCAAGTAAAATCCGAACGGTAACAAGAAATGACAGCTTTTGCTTACCTGCCAAATTGCCTAAATTCTCATAATTTAAGAAAGAGAATCACATTTATTAAACTTAAAAACAGATGAGAGAACACTGAACCTAAGTTGGCTTCATCACCTTCAAAAATCATTTCAAAGCAAATATTATACTCCTCATGATTGTCATTTGTGTATATATACATTACCACATATATACACATATATGTATATATATTGGTTGTACAAAACTCCTCTATATGAACATAACTTTACCTAAGTTCCTGACCTTATGTCTCACATTGGCAGGGCTTTTCAATAGAAGTTCAAAGAGCTTTCTTCATGGAGCTGAGTCAGATTGTCAAAGGAATGATTCTAATGACTGAAGCAGAATAATTGTCGAAGTGTTTTGGTGCACTAGTGGACAAACCTGTTGTTTGGTTACTTTGAGATATGTAAGTAGAAGGATCCAAAGGCAACTCTAGCTTCCACAGGAAGTTTAAGTTTAAGGTCTGTTTGGAAGTGCTGTCAGTTTTTATTTTTTATGGTCTAATGATGAGATTTATAGGTTATCGTTATGCTAAAAGTACTATATCAATGTTATAGAATGAGAAAATACATCTATTTTAATATTTTTTTATGTTTTCATTTTTGAAAAAACAAAAAACAAAAATAAAAAACACTTCCAAACAAACCCTATTCTCTTATATGTTGAAACATGACAAATCTATCCTCCCTCTTTGCTTTTGGGAATTGGTATGTTTAACTGAAGATTCATCATTCTCTATCCAAGTAGTGTTAAGAGAAAACTAGAATAGAAAGCGCGCATAAAATGTTTAGATACTGTTCTCTTCCTGAGAATTGCACAACATGCACCCACATTAGGTAGAAAATATTTTTAACTTAAAATTTGAACATTATTTTTACCCTAGTCTGTGTACAAAAATTCTATTCATATAAATTTTTTGTATACAAAACTTTATTAGAATGAAGTTTTTTTTTTTTTATGACGAGAGAGAAAAATGATAGATGCTTTTTTTGGTTAAAAAATAAAAGGAGTACAACCAATCACATTATTTCGTATAAGAATTTTGTTTTGTATAACATTATTCATTTGTATATTTGTATGTAACTTGGAAACACCGTAGAACAAATAACAAGATGCCACGATCGCAAGTAAGTTTCCAGTGTAGAGTGTCCAGCTTAGTTCTTGTTATAATATTGATTTGTAGTATTTAAAAGTAAAGTTGTAGCCTCCTTTTGCATTATCTGGTTGAATTCAATAAGTTCTTGAATGAAATTACAAGCAGCTCACCAAAAAAACAAATCAATAGAGAACAATAACAAAATAACCTATTTACCATATAAAGAAACAAAAAAAATAAAGCAATAACTCACAAATCAGGAAAAATTATTCAATGATGATTTGACATTGATAAGAGTCTACACTAGAAATAATTATTATTGAGATTAAAACTAATTCCTGAACACGCCCATTTAATCCATAATTTGTATAATAAATAAATAATTTCTTAAAAATAATCCTAAATAACATAAAATCAAATCACATATGAATTAAAATACATAAATATATTATTTTATATTTTAAATAAAATTTTTAAACTCGCCCATTAGCAAAGTTAAGCACGCATAGCAGGCTTTCACGTGACACGTCATCGTTGACACATCTCACACAACTTCAATGAGTTTTTTGGCTAAGCGGATCAAACACATCGCGGAAAAATTATTCAGATTTCAGGATCTACTGTCTCGTAGGAGGATCTAATGTACTTGTGTTCCAAAGAACATAATAATTTCTCACAAAAAAGAGAGGGAAAAAAAAAAGAAAAAGTGAGAAGAGAGAGAAAGAAGAAACTGCAAGTCCCCAAAAACTCACTGGCAGCCATACAAACGCAAAAACAAAAACGACAGGAGGACAGAATCGCACTCACAGTGCCCTCATTATTGTCTCTGCACAAAAGAAAACTGTAGTCTGATCTTTGCGTTTCCTTTTGAATACTGGTCGAAACTGACACACCCCCACAGCTTTGTACATACGGAATTATATTTGTATATATAATGTGTCTGAAGATATATAGAGAGAGAAGAAAGAAAGTCTACCTACTGCAACGCCTTCAGATTTTCTCATCCTTTTCTCACTCTCACTACATCAATTAATCGTTTTTAAGCTCCAACTATTGGCAGGTTCTTCAATGCTTTCTCTCTCCGCTACTTTACGTTTCTGCTTCTGGGCATCGTAGAATGTCGACCGCGGAGGATCCCAGGACTGATTTAGAATCAGGTCGTCGACGGCGACAACGTCGCAGCCGCCGAAGGCGGGCTTCCGTGGCCGGAAGGAGCGATATTACCACGGACGGGAGTCTCTGCTTCTCCGACTCCGACGACGACCAGTCATGGCACTCGCCGTTGGATTCAAACGCCGGCGGCTCATTCGACGAGAGCAAGTTCTCTGAGATCGAGGGCGTTTTGGACCCTCATAGTCACGGAGTGACTTCAGTGTCAGATTGTTTGTCAGATGAGGTTGATTTGGAGAGTGGCGGTGTAGAATTGAAAGTGCATTCAGGTGAAGAACAGAGAGACTGCAGAATTTGTCATCTGAAATTGGTGGGTGGTGGTGGTGATCAGGAATCTGGGGTCGCGATTGAGCTGGGTTGTTCTTGTAAGGGCGATTTGGCGGCTGCCCACAAGCAATGTGCAGAGACTTGGTTCAAGATCAGGGGTAACACGTGAGTTTAAACCTTAAATTGAGTCTTGGCATTTATACAATTGTGATTTCTTGGCTAGATTTTGATACATTTGAGAAAATTTTGAATACCCATTTTGAACTTCTTTTGCTTTTCGTGAGAAATGGAATTGATTTTTGGTGCTTGTGTAGTTTCATGTCAGTAAAGTGAAATTTTTTTGCTACATTTGATGTTTGTGAGTAACTTTGGGAAGCACTTTAGTTGGTTCTTTGCATTTTCTTGGTTAGAAGAATTTAAGATGGTGAATTCAGTATAAATCATGGCATGCTGCTTGTATAATTGAATTGTCTTGTGTATATGAGAATTCTGGCAGTGAGATTTCTGCCTGCCCATTAGTTTGTTCCTGGCTACTTTTTTCTTCGATGTGTTTCCAGAAGATGAATTCTGTGAGATTCCTGCTTTATATTTGTCCCCCGCGCCGAATGTTCTTCTAACTTTTGCTGCGTCTCTGTACTCGATTTTATGCAATAGAGAGAGAGAGAGAGAGAGAGAGAGAGAGAGAGAGAGAGCATATACTTTCTGTGCTAGGTTCTGATGTTTGTAAGGAAATTCCGGGTACCCATCCATTGTTTATTTGCATTTGTTCAGGTAACGTGCTTAGACCATGTTTGGTATGTGGGAAAGGCTTGGAATGGAACGGGCAAATCCATTACAACATTATAGATGTAGGATTTCTAATCACATTTAGGGTCTTGAAGTTTTGTACAATCTTCTGGCATCAAATCTCAAGCAGAATGCAGGAGAGTAGATGTCCAAATTTTGAGAATCTTTTGCTTGTTTCAGTCGACATAATGAGTGAATTGAGACATTATTTCTTACCAATGCTTCAGAGAGGCAGTCATTGGTTTTCTAATATTTGTTTTCATGTTTCAATACATCGAGGCTTCACTATCCTACTCTTTGGTTCTTCCTAATTGTCTACACATCTCATTGACATTTCATAACTTGTTTCAGATTCCGGGATTTCTGTCTCTTGGATATTATAGAACTATGTTTCACCTAAGTTAGTATATTGGAAATTACAGAAACTCCCTATTTCATCTCTTCCTCTGTTGAATCAATAAGGTACCAACTTGATCCGGATACTACATTAAATCATACGAATTTGCCCTTGAAAATGACTTAAATTTGGGTTAAATTGGAAAGGTCAGTCAGATTGTTAGCATCAGACTTCTTATTGCTGTGTGTTTTAACACAGAAATGCTTTGGTTGGATGGTCTCTTTATATGGTGGGGCATTTACCTCTTTAGTGGAAGCATGTAAGTTTATCTCTGGGTTAAGGCGCCAGATGAGGTTTATGAAGCTTTTTCTCCACGGTAACCGGTATTCATGATTTTTCTTTTTCCCTTTTTTAAGACTAGAAATTATGCACTCTGTTTGGTGCTTGACTTCAGTTCTGTCACATTTTGTCTTTCCAGCTCCTGCTCCTTTCATGTCATTTACATCATTGTCCTTATTCTTTTGGCAATTTGTTGTCATATGGTATCAAATCGAAGAGAACCATCCAATAGAATACCAATGACGGATAAGAACAAAATGTGTTGTCACTTCATGTTTCCTCATATTTAATTGCAGAAACTTTTAACCTAAGAAGTCCTTTAAGTGCACCCTTATGTGGGTTGAGTTAGTTGGGAATGTGGGCTCCACTACATGCTATTGACTTGACAGCATGAACAAACATTGATTTTTAGAGACAGGATATGAGCAAATTTACAAATGTAGAAATTTAAATTACAGCGGCACATAGAATTCTATTCTCAAGATGAATAAAGTACCTGTCTTTGATTCCTGTTTTTGTCAATATGCATTTGTTCTAATGCAGTAGCAGGTAAAATTTCCATTGCCCTTGCTATGTCAAAAGATCACGCTAGGAATTCATAGCTCATATTTAACTGAAAAAAAAGAATTCGTGAGTTATAAATCATAATAGTTCATTGTGCTTCTTTTGAAGTTGGATTTTTTTGGAAAAATCATAGGTTCCTTGATCAGTGAATGTTTTGATCTACGCTGCTAAGATTTCAACCTCACTAAGGTTATTTTGTTGATTATAAGGATCTTCAACCTACTTGTCTGTCTTGTAGCTCTTTTACAGATGAAGACTGATGTAGCATAGCTCTTTGAAACTTTGAATGATGTTGCCTATAATTGGTTTTTGGTAGATTCAAACAAATGAAAGTTCCGAGGTTCAAGGTTTCAAATTGTTGAAGAATGTGGGGTTTGTAGATGGAATGGGGTGACATCTGGATCCATTTTAAAATTAATAGGTAACTGGAATTTCAAATATTAGCTTGCTGGAATTTCTGCACAGCTTCTAATTATGGCATAAAGTGCTGACTTGAAGGCCAAAGGGTAAGGGCAAAGTGTGGGTGACAATGGCTTGGTAGGTAGGGCAGGGTATGGGTGACAAAACAATGTCTGTTACCTGCCTGTGAACTGTAATTAAAGAGAGAAGAGAAGAAGGATCTAGGAATCCCTCCTGGAGTTTTTTGGGAATTACCCTTAAATTGAGGTAGCTTCAAGCATTATACAGGCTTCAGAAGCTTCTTACAAATTCCGAAATCCAAACCTATTGAATGGAAAGATTACATGCCTACTTATTGGTTGCTAGGTATCTCCTAATCCTGATAGAACCACTAGACCAAAGAACTGGTTAGATTAGTCTAGAAGTAATATAGTCCATGTCTAAGACCCAAAAATAACTGGACCCAGTAAATAACCCATTGACGAAAATTACAGCCTATGTCTAGATTATCAAAATACCCCCAACTCCTAAAAGATAATATAACATAAAAAAGTTGGACCACCTGGGCTGAGGCCAGCCAAAACTAATGAGCCTAGAAATTGTCAGGATTGGTAAAACAGTTTTCTCCAGTTTGAGTTGAACTTATTTTTTGTCTATTTTCTCCGCCCCTTTTATTTGTTACGATGATTATAAGATATCGACACAATCAATTGACAACATTGGTGATGAGAATGTACCAGTGATCTTTTTATACTGGCATGCAGAGTTCCGATATAGGGATTTTTGTTAAATCCTCCAATCTCAATAGAAGAGGATAACTAAGATGTATATGGTGAATTCATTGGATTCAAGATGTGATGTCCCTCACAAAGGCCGGGGCTCTCTCTAGAGATAGCATGCTCTGTTTTACACAACAGAGAACCGGATAGTAGGTTTTAGCAAGTTGAATTAACAAACAAATGTGCCAAAGCAATGAGTATTGCATATCATGTTTTGCCTTCATGCTGGTCCTTTATTTTAAAACTTAGCTTCCTATCTTGATCTGATCAGGCATATAGATTCATGCTCCATATCAAATGTATCCATTCCCTATCATTATTTTATCTATACTTCTTATTGCATAATCTATATATGTTCCAAATTATATGCAGAACTTGTGAGATATGTGGGGCCACGGCACTAAATGTTGTTGGAGAGCACGCAAACGAGGCAAATGGTGCAACTGCAAGTGCCACTGCAGCACCGGCAGGTCCTGTGATCCTTGCTGAGCCGACCCGAAACTTCTGGCATGGGCGCCGTGTCATGAATATCCTGCTTGCTTGCATGGTCTTTGCTTTTGTTATTTCTTGGCTTTTTCACTTCAATGTACTATCCTGAAACCCAAAGAAGTGCCCGGCATTTTTCCTTCATGCGGAAGAGATATCTGTATCTTACGCTGTCTTAATTATCGCAGCATGTCTAGGCCTTTCTATTGGAGTTCATGACAGTGTGTGTTCTTATGTTGTATTGATTATAGAAGTATCTCTGGGCCATTCTAAGTGCATGGAATGTTATATAATTGTTGGCTTAATTAGCTTGAAGTGTCTTGCTCCCCACTCCAGACATCTAATCATTTGGTGTAAAACAAAAGTTTCGCTTGCTTGCTTCTTGATTATTGTGAATAACAGTAGCAGAAATTAACCTTCCATTATTACATTTAAGAAAAATTCTTCATAATTTGTGTGGTGACTAGTGATAAAACTGGCATCGCACTCCCAACTAGTATCTGTTCTGCATCTCAGCAGTGGAGAAATACACGATCAAGTTCAGTGAGGCTCAATTTAAGCCTTAAGGTTCACTTTTAGTCTCAAAACTTGTTTGGATAAGCTTATTTACAAGCTTTAACTATTTTTCTTTTTTATTTTTATAAAAAAAATCGATTTTCTACCTTTCTATGGCTTTTTGTTTATGTTTTTGATTTTTTAACCAGAAACCCAAAAAAGTCGCAAGCCATCTTATTTCATCAGAAAATCTCATTTTTTATGAGTGCATCTCAAAAAGACATGTTTAATACCATATATAATATAAGGAACTGGCAAACTGAGTAAAAACTTCAAACAACTTCAGGCCCAAAACAAACATGTCATCTTCTTTAATTTTTAATGTCCATGGCTTCAAGAGCTTGCGCATTTTTAAAATCAGCAACAGCCTGGTCGAAGGTATTCCTCACATGCTGGCTCATGAGCATCAGATCCTGGCATGCATCCTTCAACACCTCACTCGCTGGAGTACCTGCAGAATTTCAAGCAACAACCAAAACTTTAAAAAATTGAGAGAAGTGGGAAAATTTGTAGCAGCATTAAAGAGATCGCTACTCTAAAGACAAATTATTAAAGGATACGTCCAGTTCAACAACATGGAGCAGTCTTCTTGTTCAACTGTTGTAAACCAATAATAATTTTTGGTTGTAGACAGTATGTAATAAACATTGATTTTGGGTGACAACAATATTTTTATCCCACTAATATGGTTATTCAAGGTGGCCTCAAGGGAACAATGTATTTCCCTGGAGTGTCAAATTAATGATATGAGCAGAAACAATCTATTCTCAAAAGAAAGTGAATATGCCACAGGAACAACAATAATGCTGTAAAGCAACTGTTTCAACAACTGCTAAAGTTCTCGAGTTGCATTAAGTACTGACGGGAAAATTTAGCCTCTCATTTATGGACTGAATACCTTTTTATTTCATTATTCTGTTGTTGGAAAAAAGAAAAAAAAGGATCAAAATGCATATAAAGATCATTTTTATGCTAAGTTTAGCAATATAGAAGTTTTGAGATTGGCTTTCAAGAAGAGTTATGTCAAGGGACAACCAATGCAATTCAACCATTACTAAAACCCGTAAATGTTGCCACATATAAAAACATAAGCTTTACCAGTTGTCTGGACTCTTATATTTACTCGAGCATCTGAAGGATGAGGAATGCTGTACCCACAGAATGTTACTCTTGGACTGCAAGACAACGTTACATGAGTCAACTGTTAAACATACGCTAATGAATCCAACATCTTCCCACTCATGTTTCAATATAACAATAAAAGCACAAACAAAATTCAGTGAAGAGATAAAGATGAAGACATTTCCAGCTATGAAAAGCTTTTAATCTATCCCTATATAGTAAGCTAGGACCAATTCTGGTCTCTAACTTGGTCTTCCTCTCTTTCACAATTTACTGCAATTCAAATTCCTTCAACTACTACAATTGCTCCTAAAAGTTCTTGCTACACTCCAAAAAGCAACCACAAAACTATCTTCCATTGGTGGATAAACAAATACCTGCATAAACTAGACATTTGAGTATTATTATCAAGTACATGAGAGAAAAAGAGAAGAAATTATGCACGTAATTGCATTCCCACTAAATCTAGTTTTTAGATATTTCATTCCAAGATGTAAAAACCTTTTTAAGGTATGAGAATAACCTCCTTATGGAGATGTGTGTGTGCAAATATATTATAAAGAAACACCAACTTTAGGGCTTCAAACCTGTTCTCAATGAAAAGAGGGTTGGCACATGAGCCACATGGGATGTCTATGAGACAGGACACAAAATATGTTAGTTCCTTTTCATTTCTTCCTTTCTTCTTTTTTCTATTTGTAAGTTAGCTTTAGAGTGCCCTACTGAAAGGGCAAAACTAGTTCTTTCAAAAGCAAGGTACAAATCTCACAGCAGCATGCCAGTATCCATAGCTTCATAAATCAATACTTGATTGGACAGTAGCTAGTACTGCTCTAGCAATTGCAGTTACCTTAGCTTTATTCTTAAAAAGAGAAAGAGGTGAAGAGAACTTATATTGATTTATTTATTTATTATTTATTTCTTTGGGTGGGGGGGAGCTGCTCCTTATTCATCAACAGGGTTCAACAAAAGGAAAAAAAAGAAAAGAAAAAGAAAGATGCCAAAAAATGAAAATAAAAAACTATGCAGGATCTTATGGAACTAAAGTTTAAAAAACAAAATATGAACTACTGCTGTCAAAACATCTATAAAAGGTATATATATATATATATATATAAATACATACGTATGAAGGAGACAGAGGTAGAACCAGCTATACTATTTTACAAAGAAATGGAGTTCGAAATGCATCTGCATGCAAAAGTTACTCAAAGAATGAAAATCAAATTGTACCAGTTCAGCTTTTTCTTTTTCTCAAAGAAAGACCAAAAAATGAAGGGAGCAGAACACTGACAGTGACAATTGACATAAACCATAAATATTTCAAAACAGCCTATAAATTATAACAATTACAAAAAATAAGGATCGAAATCTCTCCACTTCTGGAGAGATCAAAAAATTTGCTTTGAAGGGGTCTTGGTTCTTTTCATTTCTCTCTGTTTCTCTACTCTTAAGCTATCCAAACAGGTGATTGGGTAAGAGAGATCCTTTTCTTTCTTTTCTCTCCAAATCACCCAATCCAAACGGACAGCTAACTATCATCATGCATAATTGAAATTTGAAACAACACAGAGATTTGACGGAAAAAGACATTAACATAAACAGTTTACAGTTTACACAGGAATTATGAGAGCACTGACTCTTGATTCAGAATGAATCTGATGGAATTTGCTAGGGTGTGATCCTCATCAGTCAAAGAAAATGTTGATGCTGTTTGATCCTGGAATGACCCGTGTTCCATCACGACAAGCAAAAATTCTGGAAACAATATCACAATATCAATTACAAATAATAAAAAAAACCCAAATGGTATAGAATTTCCCATGACTCTTTATCTACTATTATACAGTTTGCCCAAAGCTTTTCTGTAAGCTCTGAGAGTTAAACATAGTTATTCAGCATCAAAACCCTAGATCACTTACATAAATCTATGATGGCCATGGTTATGACCAGCAAAGGCAATCCCCAGAAACCAAAGCTTGTTCCTATCAACTTAATTTGATTAAGTACTGACAAGACCAACAAACCATGGAAATGAAAACCTCAATCATTCAATGAAGAACGATTTACAGGCATATATATATATATATACATACATCTACCAATTTATAACAGTTCAACCTTAATACGAGAGAGAGAGATTTACCTGTCTGTCAGCAAAGTTGGGTGGTCAGTGCCTCTTCTTCCC
This sequence comes from Euryodendron excelsum, assembly GCA_033060915.1. NCBI lineage: Eukaryota > Viridiplantae > Streptophyta > Magnoliopsida > Ericales > Pentaphylacaceae > Euryodendron > Euryodendron excelsum. The sequence continues at coordinate 10,320,043 of CM065382.1, forward strand.
CTTTTCGTTGGGGGCAAAACCCTATAAACCCTAGTGAAGGTCAAAGTTGTCAATAAGATATCAAAGAAGGACCGGGCGGTCCGACACTCCTGTACGGTCCGGTTTACAAAAATATTTGTGAAGCAATTTCCGGTCTGTATCTTTGTATGTCACAGCATTGTGAAATCTAGGGTTTTATATCGTTGGTGAACTTATATTTGGCGGTTCGAATACAACTCCTGTTATCGCTCTGGTTTTCCTATCATGTAAATGTTATTTGTGGGGGTAAATTAGAATTATCTGCAAATTCTGTTTGGTAATTTTGTTTCTCAAGTTTCAGAGAATTTCTTTGACTTTCTTGCTGTTTCAGACTCTCATAATTTTGGATCTATATATTTATACTAATTATTGGGTAAACATAATTTTCATTACTTTAGGTAGTAGCAAGTTTATCACCGAAACTGTCTTTTTGCATCGGCGGTTTTTGAGTAGGCTCTGATCAAATTGAGTCAAGCACTATGTTGTCTAAAATTTTATTTGAAAACTAGTCGAGCTTGTATAGACTTTCTCTTATAGTGTTCATTAGCTTATCAAGCCGAATTCATGATAATGATGGAATAGGCAAATATGGGTGGTTGAGGGAAACCATCAAGGTAGAGGACGAATTCATGATGATGATGGAATAGGCAAATATGGGTGGTTGAGGGAACCATCAAGGCAGAGGACGAGTTTGACAGGAAAGGTTACGAGTCATTTTAGAAATCATAAAGATACTATCTATTTTTGTCAAATACTTCAAGGGAAGTTATTGTAATTATTGTAATTATTTATTTTTTGTTAAGTAGGCTTTACTTTTTTTCTTTTTATAGTGCACGGCGCTCTTGCTAACACGTTCAAAAGAGGTTGAGATGTATGTAACCATATGCTTGCATAAACGCTAAAGGTGCTCAAAGATCACTAGAAAATTTTGGCAAGCATCCACATAGAGTACTAGACTGGTTGCACAAGCATTTTTTAAGATTCATTACAACTTCCACTGCTGTGCAACCAAAAAATGATCCAACAAGGAGCTCTCTCCTGACTACCTTTGAACCTGCATTGCTAATTCCTTGTGAAGTGTAAGTGTTCATTGAGTTCAGAAGGAAGAAACTGCACCAAATATTTCAAGAGCCATCATTGTTCTCTGCTGAAAAAACCAAACATGCTGAAACACAACGAAGAAATCAAGTGATAGTGGTACCAAGTCTCACGTTTTACAGGACTGCTAGATAAACTTGCATTAGCAATTTGGTTTCTTTCCAAGCTCAAGTGAAATAGCCAAGATATGGTGGTACCAAGTCTCATGCATTACAGGACTGCTAGATACGCTTGCATCAGAAATTTAGTTTCTTTCCAAGCTCAATTGAAATCGCCAGTTTGTACACAAAGCAACACAAAATTCCATTTGTCCTGGATTCTATCCTGCTACTATAGCAAGTCTTCTGAATTTAAAGGTCACGCTTGGTTTGGCTGCAGCTTTCCAAGACAGATGATGATTGCTTTGATGAAAAAATCTTTATTGCAGGTTTCCATGAGTTACTTACCCAAGTGGAGATACAAAACTGTACAAACTGTGCCCAGTTACCAAATACTTTCTTACACAAACTAGACCCTCCCGACAGGCGAAAGTGGTGGATACGAGGCATGACTTCCAGGAACCTCCGGTTGGACCTGGGGGGCCTTTATTCCATCATTTACCAAAACTGCCGTTTCTTCAGAAGATTTCTCTTCAGACAACTTACTCAGTTCTGAAAGCTCATATGGTTTCCCACTATTTAAAACTGCTATACAAATGGAGAATGCTTGTGGAAGTGAGAGTGATGACTTGAATTCGACTGAAAAGATCCGGTCTTTGAATGGGGACATGCTGAAGACAGGCCTATCATCCAGGACCTCTCCCTGTGGAAATAAGTACAGAAATCAGTTAGGAAAAGAGAACTCTCAAATCCTAACTGGAAAACAAAAGGAAGATTGGTGCAAGGCATGATCAATACCTGAGAGAAAAGCTCGAATCTATCTGCAGCATGATGTGTTTTGGATGAACTCGATCTCCTACTAAGTTTAGTCTGGTTGCCAAGCACCGTTAATCTGCAACCCAAATCCCAACCTCCACAATCACATAACCCACCTGATATCCATCTTGTAATCAACGGTGAAGGCTCTCCTTTACTTGGCAGCCCATGAACACCACCGGGTAATATAACTGTTGTGCTATGGTGGTCTTGACTACAAACAGAAGACCCATTCTCCTCATTCTCCCTAGAATTAGGATAGCACCCCACCTCCTCCGACAGTGACTCTCCAACACCAACCGCTGATGGATCACTTGAATAGTCACTATGCTGTCCATCTTTGTTTAGATTTCTAGGGTTCCCTTTTGGGAACTTGACAACAATGGCTGCAAGCTCATCATTAGGCTGGAGTTCTGATGCGTGCTGATCTCCCTGTCTTTTGTCCACAGCAAACAAAACAAACTCCCTGATGCTAAGTTCATTCGCAGAATTGTGTCTGACCAAGTTGGAGAACTGAGAATCAGAAACTGTCATTTGGGCAACAATATTTGGGACGTAACCATGACTTTTACCTCTGCCTCCTTGATTAATCCATCCATTCTTTTTCTTGACTTCGTGAACAGTGAAGAATGTATAAATCCAACAGTTATCATCCTTTCTTGATGCGCTCACCTTTCTCATTGTGGCTGCTAGAATGTCGCTGTTGTTGCCAACGGCAAATGTAAACAGTGGAAGACCATTCTTTATGGCAATTTGAAAAAGAGCTTGCACAGGTGATGATCCATTTTTCTTCTTGTGATGGGAATCATCAATATTAATAGTCTTGCAACTTGTCAAATCTAATTTTACTTTCACTGAATGTACAGTGGAAGATTCTACTCTTCCATTGGAGGATTTGCAGGCCCTATCCGCTGATGCTGGATCTTTCTCTGATGGCTCAGATAAGTCATGGGAGCTTGGTGCCTTTGGCTTCAGCAATGGGTCTAGTAACCTTCTCAAAGGGCTGGACTGGGATCTACTTGTACCATTGGGTTTATCATTGCCTGAATCTTCCAAGCAAGAAAAAGCTGCAGTTTTCTCTGATCCACATTTAGCTGTAAAATGTTCTGAACTGTCTTTGGAGCTGGAAGTTCGGCCAATCCTACCCAGGCCAATGCTAAATCGATGAGTGGAAGAAGGGTTTCTCGACTTAGAAGCCTCTACTGTGTCCTTTTTCAGATCTGATCCCTTAGAAGACTTGATTGCTGTTGAACTTGTAGGCATTACTTCTGACTTCTTCTCTACCAGGTTCTTCACTCTGGATGAGCTGATTGACATTTTCGCAGAACATGGTTCAGATGAAAACTTGACACTCTTTGCTTCTGTGGAGTTTGGTTGTTTTGTCTGCGAGTCTTTGATGTTCTCATCTTCACAAGGCAGGGGGCATGAGAGGGGGATGTCAGAATAGAAATCTGCATTGTATAACTCCTTAGGAAAAGATCCTTCTGAAAATCTCCTTCGACTAGCTTCCATTGATCTTTGACTATTTACTGTTTCCAAATCATAAGGGCAGGATATTGCAGTATGACTACATTCAGGGTCATCCACTGGCAGGGGAACTACTGTTTTGCATCTTTCACGGTAATTATGATTGTCATCACCATATGATTCTTGCAACTCCTCCTGTCCACTAGTAGATTCACCACCTTGAATCTTTGTCTTTCCCTTTGACAGTGATGCTGCACCATAATCTTTTAAATGCAGGGAATTCTCAATTTCAGGAATGATCTGTTGCTCCGCATCTTTCCTCTTGCACTCTTCCAGCTTGACTTCTGATTGGTTTTTGCTAAAAAACCGGTACATCCTGAAGATACTTTCCTGTCCCTTCAAGGGGTTATTTGATACAGCTTTGAGATCTCGAAACTTTTCAACATTTGGTACAGCAGCTTCGACACCTTGAGAGTAACCTTCTTTTGGGGATGCATTCAGATGAGACTGTAGTGTCACCCGGTGCATCCTTTGACGAGCAGGGGAGCAGCTGTGGCCTCTGCTAGAATGGTTTGATGATCCCTCTGTTGAGAAAAATGAGGAGGTATTACTACTGGATGGTGAACACCTGCTACTTTGGTGGGAGATAGGTTTATGGCTATACTGCCACTTTTCTAAACGGCGCCAGTCAAGGACTCCAACATTTAGAGCTTTCTCCTTGAGGTTTTCTCCTTTCTCCAAGTAACTTGGCAAATTTGACATGTATTTAACAAGCTCTTCATTCTCCATTGCTTTTCTTTTTACTTTTTGCTTTTGGTGATTCCCTGACGATGCTGGTGGGATATTGTCAACATTCTTTGCTACTTCTGAATCGAGATCAGTACAAGACATGTTAGGCTTTTCTAACTTCAACCTGTCTCGCAATTTTGTAGTTTGGCTTGCTCGGGATGACAATAGATTATCCATTCTTCTTATGGCTTGCTGATACTTCGAATCTTTTTCCAACTTCAAATGTCAGTCCATCTCCCGGCAAAAGACGGCAAGGATTGTAGCCATATTTCAGATGGCATTATATCAGATTCAAATACTTTGCAATTTATTGGCTTCTCAGTCCTGCGAAAGCTTGCAACAGGGACAGCCAATCATGTTCACACCTATACAGTCCTCCTGAAGTACAAAGAAATAGTGAAAGTTGTAAAAACAGCAAGAAAAATCATCTTACTATATATGAAATTGAAATTATCACATGCAAGAGACAGTGCCAGGGTAAAGGACTACACATATCATTGATCAGGAGATGCAAACTAGGTCCCCCGTATGATGACATTCCCTTATAAATGGCGAGAACTCATAGACATATGAGACCTCTCTCTCTCTCTCTCTCTCTCTCTCTCTACATATATATATATATCTTCTGTCAAGAAACCAAAATATATTGAGCAGCCAGAGCAATGAAGTCCATTTCAGTTCCCGGAACAGCAAAACTCACAAAGACTTCAGAGTTCTGCCATCATTTCATCATGCAGAAAAAAGGGGCTTACATTAATTTCACTTGAAAATTGATCATAATGCAGCCAAACTCATTGTGATAACCTTAGGAATTTATTATGCAATTTTGATTTTCAGGATTCTGTATTGCAAATGGCCAGCAAAAACAAAAGCAAGCAGATGTATCATTTATCATTCCATCCATTAATCTATCTAAGCAGTGTATAGTAATTTCATTGGCGTCCTTGAATTACAAAAGTACTTTGTTACAACTCTTTCTCCCTCCCCTCCCTTTTTTAATTTTAAATAAATATTTATGAATAAAAAAGGGGAATAAAGGAGAAGAATGGATCTCCTCCTGCTGAGGCAAGGGACATAAGAAGAGAGAAAAATGTTCAAGCCAAAGTGAAATGTCCAAGAGAAAGAGTCAAATTTGGCATTAAGGAATTCAAAAAGTTCTGAAGGGAAGACTTCTTATGTGCAAGGTTGCTGATAGATTGGATAATAAGGAACCCATGAAACAGAGATGCCCAAATAAAGAGCAAAGTCAAAAACTTTCTATGGGCAGAAAATAATATTTCCAAGATCCAATAATAAGTCCAAACGAGTTCACTCAATGGACATCATAAACAAGATTAGCTGCCTGTTCTTCCTCGTCACGGTTACCGCAAACCGAGGTGGTTAGGCTTCTAACAGAAACAACACAATAACGAAGAACCAAAAGACTGCCATGTTTGAGGAGTTCTCTTATTTGGGCATTCAAGTAGCTTACGGAAAGCCCGCTCTTTTTGAGCCCCAGATTTATGGAGGAATCAGCTTCTGCAGGTCAAAGGTTTGATAAATATTGTTCCAAAACCCAAGGAACTTTCATGCTTGAAATCAGAAATAAACATTCACACAAAACTAAATGTAAATGACAGTGGGATCTGATAAATAAAAAGGAATATAGGCATATTGGTTCTAAGGATAAAGAACAAGAGGTAGATGATACAACAAGCACACAATTGTCCCAAACAATACGTTTGGGAAGAAAAATCATTTCAAGCTACTTAACAATTACTAGTTCCTTACCAAAATGATCAAGATAATCCCATCGCAGACTGCAAAATGTAGGATATATAAATGACAAAGTCAACTTCTTCACCGTATAATGATTTAGCAATCACTGATCATTGATCTTTCTTTTCTTCCCTTCTATTCACTATTCATAAATCACTCTCCAAATCTTTCCCTTGAACTGATTCGGGAAACTTAGGAGACACCTCTCTTCTCACTCAATTACCAAAATAAAGACGTTTTCCAATTTATGCGACCCAGCCCCCTCATAGCAAAGATATTGTCAAGGATTCTTGAAGTACACCATTTTTCCTTTACTACGAATAAGTAAAAAGACAATGAATTTGCACAGACCCCACCGACAAAAAATGCAAATCCACCAACCAAATCTAGCGGTCACAACTTTTCTTTCGCTTATTTTTTTTTTACTTTCTGTCTTTCATCTCTCTCTTCTTCAAATGTTTATAGCACCAAGTTCCGCTGAATTACGATCCACACAGCTCAAGAAAACAAAGAAAGTTCAGACAGGTTCCTATTTCCTATGATATTAAGTGGTGGCAAATGGTTGAAAATGTACCAAATTGAGGATAGCTGCAAGAACACAATTTGCAATATGTAGACGAAAAAAGGACAACAAGCAAAAGAACAAACTGGAAACGAAAATTGGGTGGCCCTTGGAACACATTTGAACAACGAAGATAAGGTAAAATGGCCAGTCCTTATCAAAGTTGTAAATGATGTAAAGGACAAGATACCAGCTGGTCAAAAGCAGAGCAGCACATGATTCAAAATTTTAAACATCAACTCCATGTTTGGCTCCCAGGAAAAGAACAGTAAAGAAAAAAAAGAAGAAAAGACTTGGCTTTTAGCTCTTTTTTTTTTTTTTTTTTTAAACTTTCCCTTGCCTTAAAAGTAGTTTCTTTTCCGGCATATTTTCTAAAAATTCCAATGGTCAAGCAGAAGTATCAGCCCATCAGGCATTTTGATACCCAAATTCTAGTTGCGTTTCAATTCAAATCCGAAGCCACATGAGCCCAAAAACCTTTGCTTTTGAAAACATGCTTGCGAAAGCTATTTCAAAGTAGGCTTTTGAAAGCAGAGATTACCATGATATTTGCTTCCGGAAGGAAAACTTTCACTTCCAAAACGCCAACCAAGAATCTAATGAACCATAACAACATAAATCAGAGCAAAAAAAATACTTAAAATTCCACAACAAATTCCAAGGTCACGAACAATTAAACCGAACCAAATCTTCGAATTTCCTCAGAAATCAATCACTTGGACAAAAAACAAAGCACGTACCGGATGTAATCGTGAAAATGCAGAAAGAACAGAACCCGCTACCAGGAACTCCTCCATCTTTCAGACGCAAAGTGTCGGTAGCCCATGGATTCACTGACGCTAAAAGGAGTAATAACCAGAGATCAGAAGCTGAGAAAGAGAGTTCAAAGGAGACCCAGAATACGAGAACAACAGATCTTCTCGTATTCCAAATGCTCTCCTTTTTCTTCTTCCCCAAACTCCAAAGCCGAGAGAATATACAGAATCACGTAGAGAGAGAGAAAGTAGAGTGAGTTAGACAGCGAAAGGGAAAATGGAGCGTCGGTTGGCTGGAACTCACTTGTCGTCTGAAGTACTACTGTCAGCAATGTAAGAGAGAGTGTGCGCGTAAGGGGGCGATCGTTTTCATCAGACGGCTCAGAGCGGAGGAGGGATTCGCGGGTAGTCACATCAGAAAGGCGCGTTGGGACCCACGTAATGACTTCACAATAGTGATATTTGTGTATACTTTATTAGTTTGCTTTTATTGGAGGATTATTATTCTTTGTTTAAAAAGGGTGATGATCTCGAATCGAAAAAGAAGTTGAGTTATTAATTATTGGTTCAATTATTGAGTCAATCGTTATTGATATGTGATATAATAATTATATTATTAATTTATTTATTAATAATAATAAAATATATTTTATTTTTTTACACTAATTTTAATAGTTAAAATTTAAAATTTTATCTTAAAAGTTAAATCGACCTGTTCAGTTATCGAATTTAATAATCGAGTCATAATTTAACTGCAAATTTGACTGGCTTTAACTTAGTTTTGATCAAAACGTATTTTAAAAATTAATCAAACCGTTATTTAATTCGATTCTCGATTTTTTCGATTTAAGCGGCCAGTCCGATTTGATTTTTAAAACAATGATCTCAATGCCTAGTGGTGGGACCAAGATAGTGAGAATGGCCCACTCTTTAATTTCATTGGACTGTGTGATGAGGGGGAAAAGGGTACGTTTATTAGGTGGGATAAGGCTTACACGATTGGACTATTAAATTCGTGTTTAGCTTTATTTTGGGTTAGGTTATGCCAAAAAAAAAAAAAAAAAAAGGGGTCAGGAATAAAACATTAAAATTATTCTCGCTGTTTGATTATGTCTTAGTTTTTTAAAATTAGTCAAATCGTGTTTGATAAATTAATTCTAAAAATTATTTTAACAGACCATATTCGATAAGCCAATTTAGAATTGAGTAATTTTTTTTTTAAAAAAAATAGAGTTTTACGTACCAAAAAAAATATTTTTTGAGTTTTTAAAATTATTTTTATACAAAAATAAAAATGATATAAAAACGATAATATTTTCAATAATTTTTTTTGATAATGGAAAAAATGAAAGGTTAACAATTTTTTTTTTACTTATAAGAATATAAAAAATAAAAATTAAAATGAAAATGATTAAACAATCTCACAAGGAGATAAGATAAACAATTTTGAGAATTGAAATTAAAGACCAAATTATAAAAATGCATTAAACAGAATTGTACTGTGTGAAAAGTGTATAAAATTGTGAACTCCACGCTGTAGACTTCATGCTTAACATGTCCACTTTATCCCATTCCACCAAACAAATGTGGTCAAAGACTTAGAGACGTGGAACTCATTATGGTCTAAACTTCGAATTTTATTGTTTTTTGTGCTGCCTATTTTATAGTTATTACCAGTTTTATTACCTTTTTTTTTTTCTCCATTTTGTTCCACATGACTTTAATATTCCCTGACGATGGCACGAACGAGTGACGTGACTCTCTCTCTCTCTCTCTCTCTTTCCACTTTCAATGCCCACGCCCATGGATGGACGCATCGCTGTGTTTGATAGAAGTGGAGGTACCCACTTCAACTCTATTTAAATTTAATTTGATGCATATATAATTTAAAGAATTATTAAATTTATATGTACTATAAATTATATTCACAAGCTTTCTTTGTAGATAAAATCATTAAAACTTGAAATTTATAATTATTTTAATATTTTTAAGTAATTTTTTTTATAGTGTTGAGTTTGTTGACCATCTATTTATTTTTTTGGGATTTTAGTACTACTTTAAATAAGTTGAGAATTTTTTAAGTTACTTTTTGGTTGTTTCAAAAAGAAAAAAAAGAATGAATTGGGCTATTTAAGAAATATAAGTCTAGTTTTGGGAGTTGGGATCCTTCAAATCTCTTTAATTCTTTTTGGAGCATATGGGATCCTTGATCCAAAAGGCATACTTTAATTCTTCAAAAGGAAGGAAGGAAAAGAAAAAGGTAAAAATGAAAGAAAGAGCATCCAAACCAAAGGCTCTTGATACCACCCTTTTTTGTGGTTTTTTTTGGTAAAGCATTAAGTACCAGTGTTTAAAACCCCAGTGATCTGATGGCCAGGCCATCACACGTTTATTGCAAGTACAACTGAATTAAAAAAAAAAAAAAAAAAGAGCGACAAATTTAGATCCAATCACCAGAAAATCCACGTTCAATTTTATTTTCAAAAACTGTTTTTTGTTCTCAAACAATAAAAAATGAAAGCGGATAGCCTGATACAAATTATTTATTAATTTGTCAAACCATTTTATGAAAATTGCTTTGGAGAAAGTTTTCTAAAAATGCTCCTTTTTAACAAAATAGTTCTAAAATATTTTCTAAATTCTCAAAAAATGTTTTCAGAATGAAAATGGCAATAATATGAAAGTGATGGAGTTCATAAATTTTTTATTTTTTATTTTTTTCGAAAATACAAAAAACGAAAACAAACTTTTTGAAACTGAGTTCAAATAGGGCACGATCACCAAAGGGGAAGAAAAATGCAGGGATACCCCTATTGCAAAGACATATTTGGTTGTTATTTTATTAGACTGACCATGATCATGGGATTTAGCATTTGATTGAGGTTGTCCACCTTATGTTCCTTTATTCATTAGATAAATATTATTGCATTGACATTGATCTTATTACGAATGTAAAAAGAATGAGATAGAAAGAAAAGAAATATATATGTAAATATATATATATATAATTTTTATAAAAATAATGTGTTTGATTCTAGTCTTTTATTTCAAATCAAAATGTTTAATATTTTGAATCAAAATTTTTAAAAATATTATTGTTATGTTATTCTAATAAAATTTTCTGTCAGAAAATTCTGTAAAAGTAAAACTTTCCTTTTAACTTGATGTGAGAAGTTAGAATGATGTATTAGGCGGTGTAACAACTCTTAAAAAAGGTTTAAACCAAAAAGAAGATCCATTATGCCTTGTTGGTAGATGAATAGATAATTAAATGATATGTCCTTCCTGCTTTGTCTGATCAATCTGCACCAAATCTCAAAAAGATTCACTTCAATCAATTTGAGGGCCTACAGTTTTCTTTATAATCCATTGTTTGGTTGAGGTCATGGCTTTAAGGATTAATTGTATGACCTTTTTCTCAGTTATAAAATAAGGCGCGTTTGTGCCGGCACTCAAACCAAACGCCGCGTAGTTTTGTTTTGTTTTTCTTTTTTTGGATAAATTACACAAATTACTCTTTAACATTTACAAAAATACAAAAATCTCCTTTAACCATTTTAAATTTATAATAACATCCTTTACTTTTGAATTTGATTAACAAATTCCTCATTCCATTTAATATTAGGTAAATGCAATTAACGAAAGTTGTTAAAAGGACAATTTTATCTTTAATTTTAAAAAGATAAAATATCAAAAAAAATTCTCACTATTCATTCCTCTCCGGCCAAGCCCATCAGCCATTGGCTATATAAGGCTTGTTTGGTATCGACTTTTCGATTAACTATTTTTAAGTTTGTAAGTAAATAAGTTAAATTTTTTTTTGACTCTTTTACTTTTTTATTTTTATTTTATTTTAATTTTTAGCTAAGTAAGGGCAAAAAAACAAAAAATTAAAAAAAAATTAACTTTTTTTTATTTTACAAACTTAAAAAAACTTGACAAAAAAGTTATACTAAACAGACTCATAAAAAAAACTTAGACAAAAAAATATACCACCGTACTCTCTCTCTCTCTCTCTCTCTCTCTCTCTCTCGTTTCTCTTGTTTGCTCATTGGGTCCATGGTGGTTGAATTTCATGTGACGTTCCGTTACGAAGCATTTTGTGGACAACACATTTAAAACCCTCATCCATTGTTAATCTAAGAGAGAAACCCAACAAAACAAATAGACCCAAAAAAGGCCATGGAGGTTCAGAGGCTGACACAGTTGATTGAAGTTTTGGGAAATTCTGGCAATTAACGATGGACTTGGCATGTGGGTATGAAGCCAAGAATGAAATCAAGATGAAAAGCTTAAAAGGTGAGACAATCGGAAATCCCCAGCACGGCAGTAACAAGCTTTCATCTCCCATCTCCGTTTAAACCACCAACAACCCCAATCCCTATTAACAACAGTCTCAAACCTTCACATATATGTGTGTGTTCATGTATGTTTGTGACAAAGGCAGTGGGTGTGTGTGTTCATATCTATGTGTATATATTTACATATATGTATGTATATGCATGTATATCTTTGAGACCCTCACAGGTTTAGGGACCTTTGAGAAGACTCTTCTATTCAAGGCTTGCATTCTCTTCTAAAGCACATCCTCGATTCAATTTTGGGGCTTGACGGGCTGAATGCTGACATCGTCGAAGGAGGTGGAGAGAGATACGAAATCATCAGACATGGCCAAACAATTAAACTGGCATGGGGGTGGCGATAGTGGTTCATCAGAAATGGCCAAACAATTAATTAGACAAGATCGATCTGGCGATCGGTGTGGATGGTTTTGTGGTTCATTAATGCCTGCTGTCATGGGGGTTCGACAATAGTGATTTTGAGATGGCGAGGGGTTGAATAGAAACAGAGGTAGGTATGAGAGACAGTGACCAGGGTTAGAAGGTTGGTGTGGTTCGTTGATGGCTATCATCGTAACGGTTCTGTGCGGTGGCAGAGGCTAGGGTGTGACGATGGAGGTAGGGATGGCAGTGGACGGGGTGGGCGGGTATTGCCACGTTCATTTTCGTATAAAAAATTCACCTTTATTCTCGTTTTCATATTCGTACGAGTATTTTTTTAGACGTTCATTCCCGCCCTGTAGGTAAAAATATCCGTCCATCCTTGCATTTACACCTGTCCCCGCTAGGTACCCACCAAGTCTAATGACACAAAAAACAAAAAAAAAAAATCTCAAAACAAATACAAAAATAAATAAAAGAGTAAAAAATATGATTGACAAAATTTAAATTTTATTATTTACAATTGAGTCTCTATTTTTTGTTTTAAAATTTATAGTTAAACCTCTTTTTTTAGTCTTAATATTTATAATTAAGCTCTAGGTAATTACTAATTATACTAATACCTAACGGGTATGGCGGGGCAGGGGACAACTTAAGTCCATCCCCGCCTTCATATCTGCACGGGTTTAGTTTGACACCTTTATCCCCATATTTATTCCTGTTTTAAATCTTTCATACCTTCCCCATACAGGACGAATTCGATTGGATATTCACTTCTACTCGGTCCACTGCCATCCCTAGATGGAGTGCGAGGGATGAACGACAAGTGTTTTGCTTGACTGACTCTCTCTCTCTCTCCCTATTCTTCGCTTTTCTCTCTTTCTCTCTGGATATATGCATATGTATGTTGTATGTATCTACAATAATGACGATGGAAAAAGAAGAAGGGTGGGAGAGAGAAAATAAAAATATTTAAATTATTTTTTTTAAAAAAAATATTTTAAAGAAATTTTTTTGACATCTTACTTGTTAAAAAAAAAATAGAATAGACATATTATTGTATTACGTTGTTTATGTGCTCTTTTTTTTTTAAATAATTGATGGCAGTTGAATAAAAGTAAAAATTTGTTAATAAAATTTAAAAGTAAAAGAAGCCATTATAAATTTAAAATGGTTAATGTATTTTTATAAATGTTAAAGGGAGTTTTGTGTAATTTATCCCTATTTTTAACTACTACATTTAGGAAATTCATTTGAACTCCTTTTTTTTTTTTTTTAAGCTGGCAAATAGATTGTAGAAAAAACGATATCTGCATCACTTATTCAAGGTACATAAATAGTCTCCTCACGCTTAACTCGACATAACAGTATGTCCATCTGACTTTTATCAAACTAGTACTAAAAAGAATATAGGGGGTGGTAACTTTCGTTGTTTTGTTTTTTCCTCCTTTTTCATTTCGATGCTCTTTGATAGGCCCTCGGACAATTAACTTAATGATATTTATAATTGACCCTCAGTTAATTGTGTCAAATCTTCTTAATTTCTCTGAATGTGCCATGTGGTACAATTATGATAATCACTAAAAAAAAAATTATTTAATACTGTTAGACCGTACATCATTTTTACATCATTTTTACTCCTACACTTACAAGTATAATGGAATAACATGTTAGGTGGTTTTTGAAGCCGCTCAGCCACATCACTCTTAACGAAACCCCTACTAAATGGGCCACAAATAATCTCAGGGTTATTTAGTACAGGTTTTTTGTCAAGTTTTTTTTTTAAATTTAAAAAAAAAAATTTAATTTGAATTTTAATTTTTTTAACTTTACTTTAACTAAAGATAAACAAAAAAACAAAAATAGAAAAACAAAAAAGTCAATTTTTTTAACTTATTTACTTATAAACTTAAAATAAACTAACTGAAAACTGGTGCCAAACATGCCCTCACTGCACCTACTTAGCAAGGGTGATTAACACTCGGAAGAGCACCAAATAATTTCTTAATATGAGATGTGAGGGTGAGTGTTGTTTGCAGTATGATAGTTGGCAGTTTGTCATCATCTGTCATGTGAATCTGGATTTGGCTGAGACAGGAATCAAAGCGGGCAGTACAAAAATTTTTTTTTAAGTAAAGATGTGGAAATCCAGCTAAATGGAAGAAAAGCAGATCAAATACTTAGAAATATTGTTACATACAGAGTTAAATTTTTCAGGCAATCTACTAGGGATTTTGATGGACAAATTTGAAGAGAAACTCAGGCGATGGTTTGAAAATTGAAAACACCTTAATCTAATTGGTCAGGACACTTGTTTTTTCTTTGAAAGATCAAGAGTTCTATTCTTGCTAAGTTTAATCCTCGTGTGAATGATTTACCTTTAATCAAATCAGAGATGCGATGAGTTGAAGTGTATGCAAGTTGACCTAGACATTATTGACTGCTAAATTAAAAAAATAAAAAATTTCGGGAATTATAATTTAAAAGAAATATGGGAAGAAGCCAAAGAAATTGGCAATACATTGGCAAACTCACATCCATCATATTCATTTTTTTAAATATCGAAATTAAGTGTGATTATCCATCATTGCCAATACATGTATCATCTCCAGATTTTTCGTTTGAGGGAAGGAAATGGTTACTGTCGGCGTCACAGTCCTGTCGGGCTCAAGTCATATTTAGATTTATGTTTTGAACAGCGATCTCTATCACCAATAATTCAGGGGGTCACATGCAGTGGCAGTGTATATCATTCAACATGTAACCTTCGTAGAATCCAGGCTACTTAGCCTGTGATGGGAAAGGGGCCTACACTAAGTCGCAAGGGAGTCAGATATTTGTAAAAATATCTTGAGAGCGGAAGTGGTTCTAGACTACACGTGTATATATATATATATATATATATAAATATAATCGTACAAAGAAATACAAAAATTTAAAGTAGTTTTTAATTTTTGTAAGCATCAGTTTCTTAAAAAATATCTCCATTTATTGTATGTAAGATGAATAGAAGAAATAATAGTAATTTTTTTATTAAATTCCAAAAGCTTTTATGCAAAATTTTAATAAAAGACATGTTATTATATGTTTTTATACCATAACAATATACGTGACAAAGTAATTATTGGTTCAAATTAAATTTTATAGATTTAACCATTTAAATTCGATGAGTTGACCATTTGAGTTATTGAATTTGACAGATTTTTGTGACATTCGCAGGACTAAGCATGGTGAGTAACGCTAGGATTTCCAGCAGATTCATGCCATGTAGCGTGTGTGTTTGCCAAAACTGAAATGGACAGGCTACGTTTCCAATAATCCAGGGTAAGTCTTGGGGCTGCATTTCTTCTTTGGAATCGGCTGAAAACAGGGAATGATTCGAGAAATTTGTGTGACGTTTTGCCCTTCCAAAGCTTTGTATGAGACCCTTTATTCTATTCCCATGTCTCGGTTTTTTTTGAAGTGACAACACTCCTATACACATTGAATTTTCCCACAAATTGACAAAAACGGATTAAAATCCTCTTTATTTCATATATGTAAAAATAATACTATACAATTAAAAAATTTATACAAAAATTTCTATACAGCATGGGACAATACGATGTGGCAAAAGCTTTTCTTAGAACGAAGGATGATATCATTGAGTTGCTTAGTAGAACAATAAATAAATCATTTGATTTATAATTTTAAAAAAAACATTACCATGCTTTTGCTAGTGTATACATTCTCGACAAAACACAAGGAGAAGAACAAGAGCTCAGAAACCATTGATTCCTGGCTTGATGATCTTCTTTAGCTGACAAGAAATTGTGGTTCTCATTAAGTTCAGCCTGACGAAGCTTTGGGCCTGCTTATTGAATGGAATGATGGGCCCAATCTAGGGGAGAATCACAATCGGACAAGATTTATGTTTTAGAAGAACTGAATTTAAAATGAATACAAGAGTATCTTAATTATACTCTATGTTGATTTGACATTCTAAATCTCAAAGCATTAACCATAATTCATTAAGTAAACTTTATAAAATTAGGATAATTATTATGTGTTACCTCTTCAGCATGATATAATGGCCAGTATGTTTTTATCATTTATAATGCAATAATGAGAAATAGAAAAATAAAATACCATCATAATTTTTTTCAATTGATAGGAAATAATTACATAATGCCAAGGGGAATTGGTTAAATTGATAAAGATCGAACACTTTGCTTACAACACTTAGGTTTAACTCCTGCTAACAACAATCTTCTTTGATAAATAATCCGTAAGAATCATTATAAACTCTTATTAAGACTGGTGACATGCCTTGACCTTTCATAGAATAATCTTTCCTCTTAAATTTTAACTGCTAAAAAAAAAATTACACAATAAAAAATATATTAAATTAGATACTCATATTTTCAAAAAAGATCAACAATCACAACTTTACAACAAAATCAACAAATCTCACATAAATCATAATATAAATCTACTATTAGGAGAATCCACCTCAAGAACCGAAGTACAAGAATAACCAATCCGATCTAGGAAAAACCGACTTAACACCGCAAAAACAAAAAAAGGCAAAAGCTGACGTTAATGCCCGAAGGGTTGAAGGGATATAAAGAAAAATTGAAAAACAAAAAATTATCAAGTTCAACCAGAGATATCAATGGTCTTGACATCACACTTTTTAGCCTCCACCTTCGGAACGGCAACCCGTGAGAACTCCATGCTTCATGGAGGCCTTGATCTGATCCATCTTGACGTTCTCCGGCAGCCGGAACCGCCTCATGAACTTGCCGCTGCTACACTCGACGCGGTGGCACATGTCTTTGGTCTCCTCCTGCTCTCGGCCCCTCTCGCCGCTTATCAGAAGCACCCTATCCTCTTCCAGTTCGAGCTTCACCTCTTCTTTCCTCATCCCGGGAAGGTCGGCCTTGAAGATGTGCGCTTCGGGGGTCTCTCTCTAGTCGATGTGGGCATTAACAAATGCAGAGGAGGGATCACAGTGGGACATCGACATTCCACGGTTGGAGGAGTCCCTGAATGGATCCCACATGTCCGTCGAGTATGGGTCGAAAACGCCGCCCCGTCGGTTGCCGGGGAAATGTGGCACTATCGACATATTTTGGTCTGTCGAGTTATATAAACAAAACAGAATCTAGTTTTACAGAAGAAAGGAAGACAGGAAGAGAATGAGATAGGTAATTGTGTGACAATTTGGATGAGTTTGGTGTATACATAGAGGAGAGTGGAAGAGAGTTTAAGGCCTAATGCCCGAGGGAAGTTGAGAACCGCCCCCGTGAGAGTAGGTCTTTGTTGCTGATTTAGTGGTTACTAGTTTCAAGGATTATAACGGTTTTGGTAATGCCATATGAATGAATTTTTTTGTGGGTTTTTTCTTTTCAAACCAACACATTTCAGTGTCGCATCGAATATGTACAAAAATTATATAAGAATTCGATAGTCTTCACTCATAGCCTATGGAGCTCTCACGTTGGTGAGCCAAACACTTGCATAATCTATTGAGAATATGTTTTTGAGAACAATAACCACGAACACCCAAAAAATACTTTTGAGGACAATAGCGACTCATCGCAGTGTAATAGGTACATTGGGCACAAAATGATATTTTAGTTTGAAGTATTAAACCATAAAAAAAATTTTAGCCAGAGATTTGCCAAAAAAAAAAAAAAGCACAAAACAAATCAAAATTGAAGTATTAAACGAACACTCACAAATCACAATATCACTTGCAGTATTTAGACGAAAAGTTCACATATTCTCACATTGCATACATTACATGGCACGTGTATACTACATTCACATTCCATTAACACACGAACAAAACATTGTAGCTCCGGCTCGGGACGCTTGCAGAGGCTAAACATTTTAACCAGAGATTTCGATGGCCTTAACATCAGGCTTCTTCACCTTCTCCTTGGGAACTGTGACGGTGAGAACTCCGTTCTCCATGGAGGCCTTCACCTGATCCATCTTTGCATTTTCCGGCAACCTGAACCGCCGCGTGAACTTGCCGCTACTGCGCTCGACGCGGTGCCAAGTGTCGTTCTTGTCTTCCTTCTCGACGTTCCTCTCGCCGCTAATCTGCAGAACTCTGTCGTCCTGAATTTCGACCTTTACTTCCTCCTTCTTCAGACCAGGAAGATCGGCCTTGAACACGTGGGCTTCCGAGGTTTCCTTCCAGTCCACGCGGGTATTCACAAATGCCGAATTTTCCCGAGAAAGTTTAGGAAACGAGAAGTCCCTGAAGGGGTCCCAAACATCGAGAGAGACGGGGTCGAAGATGCTGCCTTGTCGGTTGCCGAAGAAGCTTGGGATCAGAGACATCGTTTGACTGTGGGATTAGATATGAAGTCGAATACAAGGAGAGAAAGCTGGGGTTTTGATTTGACGGAGGGTTTGGAACTCTGATTGGTTATCGAGAATGCTATGTGCAAGTGATCCTCGATGGTCAAGTGCTATCCGTTGCGAGGGACGTGTTGGGTATTTGTAACAAGCAGAGGAGTATTCCAGTACTTTCGAGGCCAATCGAGCCCTTGTCGACGAACGTTCTGGTACATGTGAGAAATCTCTAGTTGGAAAGCCCAATATATTTTGTGGATAAGAGCCCATCCCGGTCCAACATGTAGTGGCCCTAGTGGGCCTACCTCATGATCATAGATATTTTTGCTAATCATATGGTTGGTGACAACATTCTCTAATTTTATAAAACTTTCTCAATTTACACATATTTAATCAAACGAAGTCCATTCCATATTCATCTTGCAAAATTCAATTATTCTTATTTTTTGTAACTTTTACAAGCTAATGATGAATAATTTTCATTTTTTTTCCTTCTGATTTTCCAAATTATTTAGGACTATTATAGAACAAGAGCTCACACATATTTTCCTTTGAATTTTTGTCAATAATTACTACTTTTTATCCGAATTATTTCTTAATTTTTTTTTCATGATCTATTACGGTAATTTCTTATTATCTTGAATAACTTTAGAGTAATGAATTATTTCAATACTAAATAATTCTCAAATTCCAAGTTTGTCGTTATATTGTCAATGTAATGACAATCATAATGAACCACGAATTAGTTGCTATGAGCTTTTTTTATTATTTATTTTTTCCTAGGAAAAAAAAAAGAGTGAACTACTTGCATAGAGGTATTAACTATAGAGCATTTTCCACGGTGTCTCCAAAGGCGACTATGATTTGATTCATAACGTACACTAGAAACCTTCTGAACTATTTTCCAGTACAAAATGAGTAAATATATACAACCTACAATACAACAGAATTGAAGTAAATTGGCCTAGTAATTACTCGGTTCGTATGGGACGAGAGACTATGTATGCTCCGGCTTTAGTCGAGATGTATGTAAACTACACGGACACCCAGTTAGCAAATAAAAAAGAATTGAAACAAATTGATATAGAGAAAAATTGATGCCCAAAGTCTGATTTAAGATTTTTGTTCAGTGGAACGAAATGATATAAAATTGTATCCAAAATTATTTTCTAATTGACAATACATCTTCATTGATTAGAAAAAAAAAAAAATATTAAAACTGTCAAAAAAGGGGTATCACCTCTACACAAAGCTTGTATACAAACTACATCTCTCAACAAAATTATGTTCACATAGCTAATCAAAAGATGGCTCCATTCAAGGGAACATCTGCAAAAAGTGTAAATATAAGGAATGAAACACAAATAAATACAGCAAATTGAAGTTTGTAAATAAAGAGAAAAACCCATAAACCCCCTTACGGACTCACCAAAAAAAACCCAACAAACCCCGATTTTTTTATTTATTTATAGAAAATCAATATCAAATTACAAACAATTACCTAGATGGAAGAGTTTTTGAAAGAGATCAGGCTTCCTTGATAGTTGATGATTTGGTGGGAGGTATACTACTTACAAGTTACATCCCCATAGTAGAGGAATTAAGGATCAATATGAGGGAAGGAGCTTTTGAGAAAGAGAGTTTAGCAAAGCAAGTGTACGTTGTATTGGAAACAGGATGTACAGTTAAAAAACAGTGTTTATTAACTATGTTTTATCCTTTCCGTTAAAAACCAGACAACAAAATAAAAAAATACGGAGAAATAGAACACCAAAATGGTGATTTCCACTTTGGGAGCAAGAGAGAAGATAGCACATGTGAACCAGATCTCACGGTTGATCCCCAGCAATAACAAATTTTTTTTGTCTTTTTGTAGGAGTATTTATACCCCAATGGTAACAAAATTTTTTGATCCTCTTCTCAAGATCTTCTGCTACTGACTAGGTTTCAGATATGCCTCTCTCTCTCTCTCTCTCTCTCTCTCTCTCTCTCTCTCTCTCTCTCTCTCTCTCCTTGTTCTTCTCCATCTCTTCTCCACCTCCGATCTGAACTCTCTCTGCCCTCTTACCGATTTGTTCTTCTTCATCTCTTCCCCCCAATTTGATCACACATCGAAAAGGGGACCAGATTCGATCTGTGTTTATCTGTCTAAACATGTTCGTTTATGCCATAATCGGTTTCTATGAAATTATGCAATTGGACAACTTGGACACACTTAATGGCTATGTAAATTTTTCCTTCAACTTGGGAGATGCCTGGGGAAAATGTGTAGGGTTGATGCATTTTTCTTTTGCTTGAATTTACAATTTAATTTCATTACAAGACTATTTGCATCATTTTCATAATAATTATGGTGAACAATGAGGAGAGGACTGGTAGAACATGGCTTGGGTTTGATCCATGCCATGAATCACAGGAAATGTTAAGGTGGAAGGTAATTTTCGCTTACCCTGCTCGCTGCGAGATTTTTACTGTAGGTTGACTCGAATACCAATTCGCAATATAAAAGTATTCATGGGTTGGCTAGAGAGAGAGAGAGAGAGAGAGAAGCAGGCAAGAGAAGAAAAATTCTTTTCACCTTACCAACAATTTGGCACGACTTTGGCACTGAAGCTAACTGGGAGAAAGGACGCTTTGGCCCCATTTATGTGAAGAAAGTAGGTTTTTCCTCATAAAAATTGTGGCTAGAGTAAAATATATTAATGTTTCTTATAATATTCTACAAAGATTTGAAATTTAAAAAAATAATAAAAAAAATATAGGAAGTCGACATGTAATTTGGATTACCAAAAATGTTCTTTTTTTTTTTTTTTAATAAAACAAGTAACAAAAAACACACAACAAAAAATAAAAATTAAAGAGCTACCAAACGCATAATAGGAATTTTGGATGAAGGAGGAGCTAATCTTCCTCATAAACTGCACATAAAGAACTATTGGCCTAAAACGCATGCAATAGATTGGATGAATTAGTTTAGATAGAATCTAAATCATCAAGCCTCTACTTTTCAAGCCCGACTTGGCGCTGCCCTTTTCATAATCAAAACAATCGGATGATTATAAAACAACAGGATGAACTCTACCAATGCATCCAAGGAATTGCATGAAGAACCACCTTTCCTCATAGAAACCTCTGTTTTCTCCTTAAAATCCGTTAGAAGAACTCGAACATATGCGGAAGTTAAAATAGTATTTTTACCTTATTTGGGTTAAACCGAAAAATGTGAAGGCCGAATCTATGGATGCTTTACGTATCCTATAATAGTAGGAATAACAACCCTGCTCGTGGTGGATATTATTACAGTTGCCCGAATAACACCTCACTATTCACGGCTCAAAAACAACTTAAGCACTCAATAGAAAGAGATGGAGAGAATTGACAAGCAAAACGTTGATCCTTTTTTCTCATCGTCGTTAACAATTGTTGAAGCCTCATATATATGGGCTATCAAGGCAGTTAAGGGAGAGGCAGTGGAATAATTCCAAATTCGATCATTTGATTGGGCCTCCATGTGCATAATAATTGAGCCCAAAGTCTCATTCATGGGAATTGGGCCTAAAGCTCAAACCTAAAATCTAAGATCTCACACTTGCATATGGTACGACTAGTACCGCTGTCTCTTTTCTCTCTATCCATTTTTTTTATTGTAGTGCAAGTTCATACTTAGTTAATAAGTTGTGCGACCATCGAGCATACCTGCAATTGGGAGCTCTATACTAGCAACTCCTTCAGAGTTAGTATAGAGATATCAACCCTCGAAAAAAAAAAGTGTCTCACGTACCCTTGACCTATCAAATGACATCGGTTCAAGCATCCTAATCCCTCAAAGAGCTATACTTAACCTCTCGAGCTTTCACCAATATATTCACGCTTTTGTCATACTATATAAAATGACAAAAGTTATGCACAATGAATATAATGCGGGATGTATTAGATGGTATTTCCTTTGCCTTCATCTCATTTAGCTTAGAACTGATCGCTTCCCAGTAATGCCTAGAAGGTCAAATCATTCATGACTATAAGTAACACGCTAAAGTAGCTGATCATCGATTCTTTTGCTTCATGACATAGTCGAAAGTAACAATGGTACAGATAATACTCAGTCATTCGAAGATGACGTAATGGACTCCTGCGGTTGAGAAGTAGGGTTCCATTCATTTACCTCCATAATTGGTCGTCAAGCGCATGTAGCATGAAATACATGTTACAGTGGAGCAACTTTCTCAGAGAGCATATCTCAAACTACAATACCACTCAAATCCTAGTCTAGTCGCTACACAAGCGTCTAACTCGAGTCTTTATAAGCTTACTATACAAAAGCACCAAATGAAGCTCTCGCATTTGGCTCTCTATAACAAGCATGATGGATATTAACTAATAACCATCATTGGCCTTCGACTGTCAGGCCTCATCCTATATATAAATAGGGCGACACTATAGCCTCCCGTGTCTCATCTTTGCTCACCATCTTAAGTGCCATAAACATGCTATTATAGGCGCCAAAGGCAATTGCTCGTATGAGTGAGCCAATTTCACTTGTTGACATACGCAATATGTGTGCTATACTGATAATGCAAAATTCAGAAATAAGTTATATATGTATGCATTAATCCATTAATATCTCAAAAATGGTGATTATACATAAAAGTGATCAATTGAATCTACATCACAAGATTACCATTTATGAAGTCCTAATATCCTAACATAAGTCATATAAGCTTCTTTGGCTATAGGCTTAGTCAGGGATCTATAATCATCTAACTCGTAAAGATTTGCGTCAAGATCACTTTATTGTGCAACCATGTCTCTGATGAAATGATATCTTAGGTCAACATGTTTGATACTTGGGATCTTTAGCATAGGCTAATGCAGCCATGCTATCACAATGGATTGTCACAGGGCCCCAAGTATGTGTGGCAACTCTGAGATGCAGAAGGAATTGCCTTAACCAAATAATTTCTTGAACAGTAGCTGAACAAACCACATACTCTGCCTCTATAGTAGACAAAGATATACAAGATTACTTTTTACTACACCATGAAATCGCTCTGCCATTAAGTAAGAAAGCATATCCTGATATAGACTTGCGCTCATCTAAATCACCTCCCCAATCAACATCACTATAACCAACTAAGTGCAAGCTTGAGGATTGATAACATAGCATGTAATTTGAGGTCCCTCTGAGACAATGCAATATCCTTTTGATTGCTTTCCAATGAGCTAGTCTAGGATTCGACTGATATCAGCTTACCAAGCTAACTACATAGCAAATGTCAGGCCGAATACACCTCATAACGTACATAAGGCTCCCAATAGCATTAGAGTTGGGAACACGGGTATCTTATCTTTTCCTCCAGGTGTCTTAGGATGCATTTCAAGGCTTAAGCTCTCATTTTTCGCAACAGGAGTATTAATGGACTTACAGTTGTGTATTTGAAATCGTTCAAGAATCTTCTCAATGTAGGTCTCTTGAGATAAACCGAGAATTTTCTTAGAACGATCCCTAAGGATCTTAACTCCGAGCACATAACTAGCTTCACCCATGCTTTTCATCTCAAAAGTAGACGACAATTATTGTTTGGTAGTGATAATCATCTCCTTACTATTTTCAGCGAGCAAAATGTCATCAACATATAATGATAATATTATGAAACTGTCCTTAGACCGCTTCATGTATACACAGTGGTCCTCATCGATCATTGAAAATTTATTAGAGGTAATGGCTCGATGAAATCTCAGATATCATTGTCTAGATGATTGCTTTAGGCCATAAATGGATTTAAGAAGCTTGTAAACTTTGTGCTCTTGACACACTGTCATAAAACTTTCAGGTTGATCTATATAGATCTCCTAATCTAGATCTTCATTAAGAAATGCGGTCTTAATGTCCTTTTGGTGTAGTTTCAAGTCCAAATGGGCAACTATGGCTAGAATTAAGCGAATTATGGCAAACCTTACAACTAGAGAGAAGATTTCCTCATAGTCTACCCCTTCCTTTTGGGTGTAACCTTTAGCTACTAAGCGAGCTTTGTACCTTTTAATGGATCCATCTGCCTTACATTTAACTTTTAGAACCCGTTTGTTCCCAATAGTCTTAAGCTCAAGTGGTATGTCAACCAAGTCCCAGGCATGGTTGACTTTCATAAATTCTATTTCATCATTCATTGCAGCTATCCATTCTTTACTAGTATGTGATGAAAGAGCTTCTTTCATAGTCTTAGGCTCTGTTTCATCATGCGAAGCAATAATTAAAGCTTCCCCTTCAATCTCAAAACAACGACGATGGATGTTTCCACGTTTTCTTCTATGCAACTCTGAATCTAGAGAATCCTCATTTAATGGAACTAATCCATCAGTAGGTAAATCATTCCCACTATCCCTAAGAGGTTGAGGAATTTCTTCATCATTTTGATATAGGCTACTTGGTGTGACTTCTTTTGGATCTTGTAACTTATAAAGATTCACATCTCTAGATACTTCTCCTCTGTAAGGAAAATATTCCTTGAGGAAAACCACATCTCGTGACTCAATTTCAGTCACACTTCCATCAAGCTGTTCTCCAATGAACACATAGCCCTTAGAGTGCTCTGAATAGTGAATGAAGATACAGTTTTTCCCCATAGGACCTAACTTCCGAAACTTATGAGAAGTATTGTGCACATAAACTGCTAAACCCCAGATCATAAATTGCCTAAGTTTGGCTTTTTGCCTGTCCATAGCTCATATGGGGTGAAAGGTACTGATTTTGAAGGCACTTGGTTAAGAATATAGGCTGCAATCAGTAAAACATCCCCCCAATAAGAAATTGAAAGGTTTGCCTCCGCTATCATCGATCTAACCATATCTAACAAGGTGCGATTTCATCTTTCTGCTACACCATTTTGCTACGGGATGCTAGGAATAGTCAACTGTCTGACAATCCCATTTTCTTCACAAAGCTTTTTAAATTGCTCAGATAGAGACTCACGGTCCCGGTCAGTTTTAAGAGCTTTAATGCTTTTGTCTAATTGATTCTCAACCTCTTTAACATAAAGTTTCAAGCAATCTAATGCTTCAGACTTATGGGAGATCAGGTAGACATAACTAAGACATGTATAGTCATTTATGAATGTGATAAAATAATGTGAACCATGCCTTGCCCTTGCGTTCATTGGGCCACAAATATCAAAATATACTAACTGCAATGGTTCAGATGCCTGTTTGGCTTTAACAAAAGGTTTCCTAGTTGCATTTTCTGCAAGACAATGCTCACATATCGGCAAGTTGATTTTAGCGAGTGGGCCTAGGAATCCCTTTCTAGCTAACCTTGTTATCCTTTCTTGCCCGATGTGACCTAATCTAGCATGCCATCTTATAAAATCAATATGAATGCCATTTACAGATGCATTATAAGAAACAGACTCACATGTATAATGAAAGCTAGAACAGTTAACATTTAAAACCAAGAAACCATCCATAACAAAACCAGATCCATAAAAAACAGTTCCCAAAAAAAGTTTTACATGTTGTCCTTCAAAAAGAAAACTAAAACCTAGATGTATTAAACTAACAACTGAAAGCAAGTTTCTCTGAATTCTAGGAGCATAAAGTACATCATGGAGACACAAAATGCGCCCATGTTGCAGGTCTAGCCTGCAAGTGCCAACTCCAAAGACGTCCACACTAGACTCATTCCCCATGTAGATCTTTCTGCTCCCAGCAAGAGCTTGGTGATATTCCACAAAACCGAATATGTTCCTTGCTATATGGTACGTTGCTTCTGAATCTACAACCCATAAATGAGGAGAATGAGCAATTAATGCTTGACTAGACACAAAGCAATCAGTACGAAAAATAAGATTATAGAGTACTTTTTTCGGCACGGTACATTCATGAGCGAAATGTCCCATCTTGCCACAGTTATAGCAGGTCATCCTGGCTTTGTTCTTTTTGTTACCTTGTCTGCCCCTAACGTGCTTATTGAAATTAGCACCATTGGGTTTGTGTTTACGTTCAGCATTCTTACCATTTTTGTTGTGCTTAAATGCCCGACGTGAACTACCATAAGCAATGCATGAGTTACTTTCAATTTTGGTAGTATCTATGCGCTCAGCTTCTAGTTCCAAATGACGTGATAAGCCCTCGAATGTCTTGATATTTTCATTATGCGCCATATTTTGCTTCATCTGCTCCCAAGAGTGTGGAAGAGAGCAAAGCACTGCTTGAACTTGCTGTTCGTTAGTCAACATATGACCTTCAGCACTTAGTTCACGTATCAAGGCTGACATGATCCTTAAATGTTGTCTCATTGAATGATGCGGTTTCTTTTGGTAAGAGTCAAATCTTATAGTCAACTCGTGTAGCCTTGCAAATGAGGTAACACCATATTTCTATTTAAGGACCTCCCACATGTCATGTGCAGTAAGGTAATTCTTAAACTCATTGATTAGATCGTTATGCATGCTTGCTAACATAGTAAAGCAAGTACTACGATATTTATTTTGCCACTTCTGATAGACCTCTAGGTCAAAGTGATGTTGAGGAGTATCACCCTGCTTAGGCTCTGGCATTATCATCTCAAAAGTCTCCAAGACCTCTTGTTCATTGAGGAGAAAACGAATCTTGTGACGCCATATGTCATAGTTATCGCCATCCAGTTTCTCTCTTCTAATCAAATCAGCTACAATCCCTTTAGCTGCCATTTCCTATATATTTTTTTTTTGGCTAACTAGCTGCCATTCCTATTTTTACAGCAACAATATGCATATGATGTTAGAGTATAGCATTACATGTAATTTTGCTGCAAAAATCTAAATTAAAGTAATGAAAATTTTTCAACATGATGTAGGATTGAAAGTTTGTTGAGCTCTCAATCATCTCTCATGCCACGTGATAATTTTCAAATTTTAATTTAATTTATGGGCAAAAACAAACTCAGGTTTCAAGAGGGAAAACTGAATTTTCTCTCGACCAATGGACTTCCCACTAGATAAAGCATTTTGAGGAATGCTATATCATATTATTCCATATTCCTGCATGTCAGTTTCAAATACATGCGAATACAAAAGAACTATTTGAACCGTAAATCAAATATATAGAGAAGGAAGAGCCATTCAATCTGTACATAATTTAAAATAATTGTCTAGGAAGGCAATGTCATTCAATCCTAAAAATATAGAGAATGTTAAACTATTCAATCTTGTAAAATATATAGAGAAGGCATATCAATCTCATAAAAAGTTTAAAGTAAAATACAAAAAAACGACAGCATGCCTTTTAGGCTCTGATACTACTGTTAGAAGAACTTGAACATATGCAGAAGTCAAAACAATATTTTTACCTTGTTCGGGTTAAACCGAAAAATGTGAAGACCACATCTATGGATGCTTTACGTATATTATACTAGTAGGAACAACTATTACAGTTGCTTGAATAACACCTTATTGTTCATGGCTCAAAAACAACTCAAGCACTCAATATAAAGAGATAGAGAGAACTGACAAGCAAAATGTTGATATTTTTTTTTTGGTGGTTGTAAACAATTGCCGAAGCCTCATATATATAGGCTGTCAAGGAGGTTAAGGGAGAGGCTGCGGAATGATTTCAAATTGGGTCATTTGATTGGGCCTCCATGTGTATAATAATAGGGCCCAAAGTCTCGTTCATGGGAATTGGGCCTAAAACCCAAACCCAATATCAATAGCTCACTGCCTAATCTTTGTCCCTTCGTTGTCCACCATGGCCCCGTTTGTTTGCGGGATAAGAAAAAAGGGGATAAGTGATACTATGAGATTAGGAAAGTAGTGATGGATGATAAGTAATACCTGATGTGATAGGGGATTACTCATATTACATTTGGTTAGGATAGGATTATGATAGGGATAAGAAATAATATTTCATCAAAATATCACATTAAAAATATAAAAATTAATAGAAAAATTAGTTTTAAATTATAATATAGCTATTTAATATTATATTAACTTATTTAATAATAGAAGAATGGTAAAAATGTCATTTTAGAGTTTATCCTAAAGAAGCGGATAAGTAATACCACCCCCCATGGTATTACTTATTCCCCATTGTGGGAGATTAATAGTCTGAAGGAATGACTAATCCCATACAATTTTTTCTTTGCCAAATAAGAATTTTGTAGAATTCACGGGATAACTAATCCAATCCTCCACTTTTATCCTTTAACCAAATGCAGCCCATCAGTCTTCTCACAGCTCTCTTTATTTCCCCTCTCTCCGCCTCATGCTCCAAATCTAGGCTTATGCCCCATACATAACTTAAGTACCTTGCATTCACCTTCTGGTACGAGAAACTGTCGCGCCCCGGTTTTTGGGGTGTCCAAGGTCCTTTCGGCTCAGAAACCCAAAAGCACGGAACTCTATCAGTAGAACTTGTTCTCCTAGAAGGACAAGTGCGACTAGGTTTGAAAATTGATTTGAGTAAGGGTTTTTTAGAAAAATAGGAGTCACCACCTAAGTTGATAAAGGTGAGTTAGGGCACCTAAAACTAAGCGTTAATCCGAAAATTAAACTTAAAGTTTTTGAAAAATTTTTTTGAAAACTCCCTCGAGAAAGGGTTTTTAGGAAAATAGGTTGTTTGGCAACCTTTTGAAATGTTCAAGCCCTTTTTGAAAATAACTCCATTTTGGTCTTTCGAAAACAGAAATCTAAGGTTCGGGGGTTGGTTACGTGTAGGGAAGATATCCTAAGATCATCACCCTACCCCGCCCTTTCGGTACCTACATGTCTAATCACCCTTTGTTCACTCACTAGAATGACCGGTTACCATTGTCCACTTAATATCCAATTTAGAATTTTGAAAACGGGGTCTAGTCATCACTTTTCGGATGGATGATGCATGATGCAAGTTTTTGGAAAAAGTTTGAAAATAATAAGGGTTTTAAGAGAGTTTGGGATAAGAACTTTGAATTGATTAGGATTTTTGAAAAAGGGATTAGAGTTGGAATAAAAGTTATGACCGCAACATTTTAGGTTGCATACGTATCTCATTTGGCGAGAATCAGGTCATTCGTAGTTCGGGCAAGAGCCTGATGGAAAATAGGCGCATTAGGGCCTTTACAAGGTTTGAAGATACTTTTGGGTCTTTAGAGAAGTTTAAGACATTTTGAGGTCTTTGGAAAAGTTTAAGACACTTTGAGGTCTTTGGAGGAGTTTAAGACACTTGGAAGTCTTTGAAAATTGAAAACCCTTTGTGGTCTTGGAGGTTTTGACTTGAAATTGAATGGTGGAGTGTTTCTTGAAAATGTTTTTGGATCAACTTGAGGGAGTTTTGGAAAAATGCTTTGGCATGTCTCAAGAGAACTTGAAAGTGTTTTTGAAGTCTTGTTTTGAAAACCTTGGAGGCATGTTTTGATGAATTAATTTTTGAAAGTAGTTTTTGGAAAGGGCTAAGGGTTTGGAATCCTAACATGGACAACCTTGGAGGTTGTTCTTGATTTATCACTTCTCCTTGGAATCCCTAGCCATGAGAGGGCTAGGGACACCTTAGGTTTGTGACTCTTTGAAAACATGTTTGGAAAGGTCTTGAAGAGGGAATGTAAAAATATTTGAAGAGTTTATGGAGTTAGTTTTTTTTTTTGAAATCAAGAGTGTAGGAGGTTTTGGAAAAATAAGCTATGAGAATAGTTTGAAAATTTGAATGATCATTTAGAAAAGGGTTCAAGAGTTGGAATTTTGAAGTGTACTAACCTAGGTTGAGTTAGCCTAGGGTTAGGGGTAACCTAAAGTTGATTAACTTGGGTTAGGTCAACTTAGGGTTAAGATGACCTATGGTTAACTAACTCGGGTTAGGTTAACCTAAGGTTAAGATGACTTAGGGTTAACTAACTAGGGTAGGGTTAACCTAAGGTTAGAATGATTTAGGGTTAGGTTATCCTAAGGTGAGTGAACTAGGGTCAAGTTAACCTAGGATCAAGTTAACCTAGGGTGTGGTAACTAGGGTCGAGTTAACCTAGGGTTTGGTAACTAAGGTCAAGTTAACCAAGGGTTGGTCAACTAGGGTCAAGTTAACCTAGGGTTGGATTGAAAGATGATTTTGAAGTGTGGTTTGGTGCATTCTTTGGAGAGAATTTTGAAGGACAAAACATGCTATGCAATGGACTTTGGCTAACAACCCTTTTGAAGATCATTTCCATGAAAATTTTGACTCTAGCCAAGAGCATGGTTTACATAGTTGGTGATTGGAGACCATTCCAAGGAAGGTTTCCTTATGACCATTATAACCTTTATCTTGGCATGAGTGGGGGTTTCAAAAATCAACATAATGATCGCAATTTTTGAAAAATCATTTTTTGATGCAAAGATGGAGAGAATGCATTTTTGAAAGTCATCTTTTGAGAAGGATTTTGAAAACCACTTTTCAAGGGAACAATTCCATCAAGAAAGGGTTCATATGGCCAAATAAAAGGGAAACCACTCAAGAGAAGGTTCCATGGGGCCATTCCAACCACTAAACTTGATAGAATAGGAACCATAGAGATCAAAGGGTTTGAACATCATTCTTAGGTAAGCATAAAGTGAAAAGGGAACCATTCTAACAATTTAGGGCTCCTATGACCAATATAAAGGGAGACCACTCAAGAGAGGGTTCCATGGGGCCATTTTAATCACTAAATTTGAGAAAATGGAAACCTTGAAAATTAGGGAGTTTGAAAGCAACTTTTATGCAAATTGAAATGCAATTATGCAAAAGTGTGAATTAGGGGGTAGTAAGGGATTTTCTAAGGCATGACTCCTAAGGTCTCATCCTAAACTTTAAGGGGCCAACTCTTGGAACAATTTTTAAAAGAAATGTAGAGCTTGGAAATGACATAAAATTAAGAGCAATGTAAGCATTGTGGAACATGACAATAAGCATAAAATGAAGTCAAGCACACAAGACATGATCAAAATAGCAATATGCAAGGGGTCATGATTCACATACGAGGCTTTTAGGCTACACCACATAAACAAGGGGCTCCTAAGCCATACCATCTTAAAGTAGGCTAGTGGAGGTCCCCCTACACGGTGGCTTTCACTTGCTTTCCTCTAGGCATGATCTAAGAGCCCTCTTGGCTCAAGCATACAAGAAAGGGGGGTTGAAGATGGGGATTAAAATAGAGAATAGCCTAAGTAGGCTAGGAGGGAGAAGAGAAGAGTAGAGGAGAGCACAAACGTAAAAGGGATACCACCTTTTGCCTTTACTACACTTGTAATCTTCAATGGATGTCTTGATTAGAGCTTGAGTGACTTCAATAGGGCTTAAGACGCTAGAGTGGAGTGTGTACGTGTGTATGAGGCATTGTATATGGAGTATATAGGCTTGAGAGAGGTAGAATCTGGCCTAAGTGTTGGAGAGGTGGAATATATGTAAAGATTCGAGTTTCTGGAGTGATTTCAGTAGAACTTCGTATCAATTACGGACCTTCAATATGCAAGGGGGAGGCCTCTATTTATAGGTAATCTGGAATAGGCCTTGAGCATGTGCTACATGCGCATGGCCAAAATATGGCCTTGCGCATGTAGGATATGCGTAGGTACTGTTCTATTGCCAGAATGACACGCGGCACCCTATGTACTGGTTAAATCTCGATCGTTGATTGAAAGTCGGTCAATCTGATCAAAATTTGTACGCATGTAGCATACGCTCCATCACCGGGAAGGTTCGTCCAAACTTTGTCTCGATAATTGAGTCAATTGGGAAGATTTCGGGGGAATTGGTCGCACTCAGGATGTTCTCCTAGTGCTTCCGATGAACTTTCATGTTTTCGAAAAGTTTGAATTATGTTTGGAGGTGAGTGATACCATCTTGGGAAGTGTGCCAAAAAGGTCACTTTTGCGAAGCGTCTGTGATACACTCCCTGGGTGTTTGAAAGTAGCTGTTTTCGTTTCGTGTGATCGAGGCCTTCGAGAAGCGATCTATTCGATCGGACCGTACCGATGGAAAGTACTCTGGAGATACTTTCAGGAATTTCCAAATTTACGCATTTCTCAAATCGTTTGACGATGCGTTTTGATTAGGGAATCGGAGAAAAAGCCAACCTCGGCGGAGCGTCTGTGAGACGCTCCAGGGGTTACTGAAAGTTACCTTTTTCACACTGTACGATGGAGGGCTTCGGGAAGTGATTTGTTCGATCGAACCGTATCGATGGAAAGATCTGTGGACGAGCTTTCAAGAATTCCCTGACTTACGCATTTCTCAAGTCAGTTGACGGTACGTTATAACCAGGGAATCGGGGAAAAAGGCAATTTAGGCGGAGCGTCTGCGAGACGCTCCAGGGAAATTTTATCGCGTCGTATGAGCTTAGTGTCATAGGGTGCTCCTTGGGTTAAACAAGGGCGTGTGGTGAAACCCTCTGCTCGAGATCTCAAGGCCAGTGCTGTTTTGGGGCATTTTTCGGCTTCCAAGGGCAAATGGTCATTTTGACCGGGGTTGGCTAGAAATGGTTAGGAATGGTTTGGTATGTTGTGTTAAGTGTGTAGGGCTGTTTAGGGATGGTTTTGAGAGAGTCTTTTACTGTTCAGCGGGGTTTGTGCCGTACTGATGCGTTCAGGGGCAAAATGGTCATTTTGACCAGAGTGAGCGGGAATAGGACTGGATTTGGACCAAATGGCGTGTGGGGGATGCCTAATGATTTAACAACATTTTAGAAGGATGGACTTATCATTTTGAGGGATTTTAAACTTTTCCAAAACATGCCTGGAGGCCCAAGGGGCAAGTTTGGTCATTTTTCATCGAGTTGGGCTAGCAGGCGCCGGTGTTAACCCAGGTGTTGGTTTTCGGGACCGCCCGGTCTCAGAAAACTACCTGTGCGGTATTGGTCCCTAAGAACGCCTGGTCTTAGAGAGCTACCTGTAAGGTGGTGTTGGTTCCTGAGAATGCCTGGTCCTAGAAAGCTACCTGGAAGGGTGGTGTTGGTCTTTGAGAATGCCCGGTCTCGGAGAACTACCAAATGACGGACATTCTACGTTGGCGGGCTAGCAGGCGCCAGAAGTGAACCGTATGAAATTTTGATGAGATGTTGGTCCCCAAGATCGCCCGACCCTGGGAAGCTACTTGGATGGTGTTGGTTTTCGGGACCGCCCGGTCCGGAAAGCTGCCTGGAATAAAGGTGCTTATGGCTCCATCGGGTCCTTGTGGGCCCGAGAAGCAACCAGCTGGTTGGATTAGAGATTGTAAGGCTCATGTTGAATCTGCATGTGTTGTGATGTTGGAAACCGAACCCGGTCGGGCCGGAGATTGTCGAGCGGGTAAAAATGGGGTGCTTGCAGAAACAAGGCCAACATATCATCGAAAATCCTTCACAAATACTCTCCAGGGTTGAATTCCAACTGTAGTGAGTCCTAAATCCTCCCACTACTTTTTGTTCCTAAACCTCCTTTTGGGGAGCCCATTTCATAATGCAACCTCTTTCCCTAATTCTTTCTTTAAAACTTTCCGGCAATAGCTCAATCCAGCATGAACCACGAACTCAGCTGGTTAAATCACCCATAAGAAAGGCTAGTTGCTGTTGGCCAGCCCCAGGCCATCTCTGCTATTGCTTTTTCATCAACTGAAGCTATGCTCCCCAAGCTTATGTAAATAACCGAGTTAGGGGCTTTCTTGTTAAGCCATGAGATGCAGCTTCCATCTTCTTTCAGTAAGCCAATTGAGAAGAGTGGAACTTGGTAATGTTGCTAGAGCTGTGCTAGTGATGGATGCTCAAGATGGTCCATGGTATTCCAAATGATTGCCGAAGATGTTCTAATTCTGAGTATATTTTGTAGTGTCTTCCGAAGTTCCAAAATTGGAAATGGGTAGATCTTTAAAACCTAAGGGGATAAAGTCCGGGCACTAGGTCCTCCAACTTAGAATCTATAATACAGAGTTAATGTAGGGTTGTCTATCATGGAATTTTAATAGTGGTTGAACATGTAAACATTCCAATCAGATTAACTAATGAAACTTGGAAAGCAAATCAATCCTTTGTATAAAAGAAAAGGCTGAACTTTTTGGATGCTATACATTTGAGCAGAGAATAGAAAAGGAAAGAATTATCGGCTTCCTTTATTTGGTTTGTAGTGTGAAAAGTTAGTTTTCTTTTTAATTTTAATTTTATTTTTTTTAAATTCAAACAAGAAAATGCATCAAATTTTCCTCCCGTTTATCCTTCCTTTTATTTCCATTTCTCTTCTATGAGTATTAAACACACCCTTAGCTTTTGGGATAAGGATACAATGGAAGCTTTGCATTAGTATTCAAGCAAGATATTTTTCAAAAGGTGTATAAAGGAGGTCAATCCAGAAATCTTATATTTCACTTTCACATTGTTATTTATATGTAGAGGGCTACTCTTTTATACATGTACATATATATCTTTAGCGTAGGTAATAGGTAAAAGAGCTTCATTGGCCATGGTGCACCATTCTATTATTCGAAACAAACTCATTCAGTTTCTTGTGAATGGTTTAGGTCCTAGTGTGGGGTTTCAGGAACTGTTGGAGGGCTTCATAAATTTTTTGTTAATGGGTTCGTGCAAAAATTTAAGAAATCTTAATTCATTGATGCTATGGGAAATATTTTAAATGTTAAGAAATCTCAACTCATCCAGTTTTTTGTGAATGCATGTAGGACCTATATTAATAAAAGCATGTGGAACCATTCACTTGTATCTGGTGGATAAAAAAAATAGGTGAAAAAAATAGTTTATGTATAGTATTTCCTCTAATGAGAAATAGAGAAACAAAATATAATGATAACTTTTTTTTGTCAATCGATAGAAAACAAGTATATAATGAAAAAAATTTCTTGGTTACTTAGTGGCATAGTGATATTTTTGAAATTATTTTCTTGGAAATTTTTAGTATCTCTCTTTCCCGTATACCTTACAAAGGAATGAAGCCTTCGGCACGAGCCGAGGAATGTTCAAGCAAACTAGCACAGTTGGAGCATAAGATGATGCTTGGAAGCTTCAGATGATTACCCACGTCATCTGAAAAGTTGATGAGGTTATCATAAATAGGCGATCGCCTGATTGTCATTGTGTAGCTTCTGTTGTTCCATTATCATGATTTGAGCCAATGATTCATGGAGCGGAGCTTTACAGTTTGCATTAAGGGCTAATACAAGAGTGAGTATATCGCCAGAATCACGATCAGATAAGTTGTCTGATATTGGCAGGTAGATGAAATCCGGCTGGTTAGAAGAAGAATTAGCAAAAGAGTTGAATTTGGAGTGAGCGACTACGATGGAGAAGCCTTTGGAGTGAAGAACGGCGCCGAGCTGGAGCATCGAAGTCATGTGCCCTTGGAATGGGTTGGGGACCAGCACCACCACCCTTTTACACCTTCCAGTACTTCCTTGCATTTCATCACTCTCTCTCTAGGTCTCTCTCTCTCTCTCTGATATCTTTTGATTAGTTGGCCAGGTTCTTAGTCTTTCACAACGAGATAACAATTTGAATTTTATCAAGTACAAAATTTAGCTGTAAGAAATTTATTCATTGTGAATACTCTAATTTCGACGTGAATGATCTGCCTTTGAACGTACCGAAAAAGAGAGACCATTGAACCCAAAAAAAAAAATGGTTGTTGAAATATCTGTATTAATTAACACATTTTTAATTAATTTATCATGTGTGATAACCCTTATTTATAACAATGTTATAATTTGGTAGGGACCGTGGCACATAGTGCTTGGTAGAGTCAATTCACCCATCAATCTTGTAACAAATAAATTTTTTAGTATTAATTTTTGTTAAAAGTAATTTGATCAAAATGTGCACCATGGTCTAAAATAATAACCCAATGATTCTGTGGGTTAAAATAAATAGGCTCAATACAATAGATCAGGTTTGACTAAGAACATATTGCCGACTTGGCTAGGAAAGGCTCAAATGGACTAATGCCCAAAAGCAGGCCCTAACAGTGGTAAATACAGCCCAGATCCTGCAAGAACCAAGTTGGTCTAGCAT
Source organism: Euryodendron excelsum (assembly GCA_033060915.1). NCBI lineage: Eukaryota > Viridiplantae > Streptophyta > Magnoliopsida > Ericales > Pentaphylacaceae > Euryodendron > Euryodendron excelsum. The sequence goes on from CM065382.1 coordinate 10,356,417, forward strand.
ATATGAGTCCATTCCTAAAAGGTCTGAGACACTAAACGAAAAAATCCAAGTACAGACAAACAATATCCAAAAGTAATTGACTCGTAAGAGGGGACATAGTTCAATACCTGATGGGATTATAGCATTCCGAAGGCTATAAAATACCCCATACCACTAAGGTGTAAGACACGTTCACTAGAGCTAAAGTTAAAGTCTTTTGTTCAATTCATTGTGATTAAGCTTGCTAACTTAATCATCAAAGTGCTATCGATACAAAGAGGATCGATGTATTCTCACTATCTTCTTCTCTTGCAAACCATTCGTGCTCGTTAATTTTGTTTGAGAGTTCAACTAAGCCTTCCTAAAAATTTCACTTACAATTGGTGCCTTCTATGGGAAGGTTTACACAACGATGCGTTCTAGCTTTCTCAGAGAAGGAGTCGATCTCACTGACAGGGAGCTAGAGAACGACCATGATGTTTGCAGCCATGACAATTGTCAAGTCATCACGATGATTCAACACAAACTCCAGGAGGTTGTCTGATTAGATCGGAGATATAGATCCCTAGAGATAATCAACAAGGAAGACAGGAGGGACTGCGATAGGCTCCATAATACGTCAAAAATCCAAATTACCGAAAGAGCCATCGTAGGAACTTGAATCCTTCACCCTTCAGTGGACGTGTGCCTAGTAATTTGTTGCCTCGAACAGCTGAGCAGGAACTCCGGTGATGGGACGAAGAGATCGCCCACCTTAGGTCAACGGTTGAAACTATGAGGGAGACAATTGCTAAAAGAGATGGACGAGTCCTCAGACGATCTTTGGATCGGCATAGAAGGAGGAGGACAAACTCAAGAGACACGAGCCCCCCTACCACACGTTTGGCCATGAGTCATGCTTCCAGTACTAGGCATTGTACAGATTAACATGAAAATCGACAATGTGAGAGAAATTGAACACCGAAAAGAGATCCTGCAAGGGTCAATCCAGAACAACAAGACTGGGACCAATGGTTAAATGAGCGGCTAGACAACAAAACAAACATCGTAAAGGAAGAACAACCCATGATATAGCTAGAAGAGCACTTGACTATATTGCGTCTACACCTTTTATAGAGGAGATTGAGGCCTGCTAACCTTCGAGAAAATTTACGCCACCAAAGTTTACTGTTGTCGCGCCCTGATTTTTTGCACTCGAGAAAAACAAGTGAAAAAAATACAGTGCTCTCTCGTTAAAACTCATCTTTCTAGAAAGAAGAGTGCGACTAGGTTGGAATTAGAAATTGATTTGATTAAGGGCTTTTGAAAAAAATTTAGAGTCGCCATCTAACTTGATTACGGTGAGTTAGGTCACCTAAAACTAAGCATAATCTAAAGATTACACTTAGGGTTTTTGAAAAGGTTTTGAAAACTTCATCGAGAGAGGGTTTTTAGAAAATAGGTTGTTTGGAAACCTTTGAAAAGTTTTAAGACCTTTTTGAAAATAACTCTATTTTGATCTTTGAAAATAGTGATTCTAGGTTCGGAGGTTGGTTACGTGTAGGAAAGATATCTTAAAATCATCACCCTACCGCCTTTGTGGTACTTACATGTCTATTTACCTTAGGTTTACTCATTTAGAAACTTCAGTTAACAAAATGTCCAATTATATCCACTTTGAAAACAACTATATGATGCATGATATATAAATACAAGAAAAGAATTTGATTTTGAAAATAGATTTGACGAGAATATTTGATTTTAAAAATGGATTTGAAAAGAAAGATTTAAAGTTTGAAAGAAGGTTTTAGAAATTGGAAACTGAAAATAGATTATGGAATTAGAAATTCAAAGAAGATTATGGAATTAGAAATTTGAAAAAGGTTATGACCGCACCTATGAGGGTTGCCTACGTATCCCTTTGTTAGGAATAGGTCAGTCGTAGTTCGGACAAAAGTCCGATTGAAAATAGACACTTTGAGATTTTTGAAAAGTTTTACTTGAAAAGGTTTAATTCAAAAAAAAAGTTTGATTTGGAAAAAGATTTGATTTGAACTTGGAATAGAAGATTTGAAATTGAAATTAAACTTAGACTTAGAATTAAACTTAAAAAAGGGTTTGAACCTTGAAAGAGAACTTGGACCTGATTTGGGAAAAAATGAGTTGAGTTTTGAAATTATTTTGACTTAGATTAAAGTTTGAAAACCATCTTGGTTTAGAAAAGAGTTGAACCTTCCTAACTTAGGATTAGGGTTGAACTAGGATTTAGATATCTAAAGGTTGGAGCATGGACTTGAATTAGAAAGATTTAATTTAAGATAGATTTGAAAAATAGATTTGAATAGAAATTTGATTTAATTTAGAAACACTTGACTTGGAAAGGTTGTAAAGATTTGACTTTGATTATTTGATTTGAAAGAGTTTAGAAAGTTGAGATTTAGGAAAGATTGAATTTTGGAAAGCTTTGAATTAGGAAAGTTTCAAAATAAGAAAGTTCCATTTTAGAAAAGTACCAAATTAAGAAATGTTTCTAATTAGTAAAGTTTTAGAATTTGGAAAGATTGAAATTTAGAAAGGTTTGAAATTGGCAAAATGTTAGAGTTAGGAAAGATTAGAACTAGGAAAGATTTGATTTCTATTTCCTGAAGTTGAAGATTAGATTTACTTTCAAAAATAGATGATTTTATTTTATTTCCAAGATGAGAGGATTTGATCTAATTTCCTAAGGTGGAAGATTTGATCTAATTTTCTAAATTGGAAGATTGTATTTGACATGAAATTGAAAATGTTGAATTTTAGAAATCTAGGATTTGGCAATCTATGATTTGGTGAAAAAGAGATTTTGGAAACATATGATTTGATGTAAAAAATAGAGGTTTTAGAAATCTACGATTTGATGCAAAATAGTAAGTTATGTTTTTAGGAAAGAGAACTAGGGTTTCCTAATTATGGAATCTAGGGCTTGACTTAGACTCCAAGAATAAGGGTTTTTGGAAAAGAGATCTTTGAAAAGAGTTTTTAGGAAAGAGATTTTTGAAGGGGAGTTTTTAGGAAAGAGTTTGAAAGAGTTTTTAGGAAAGGGTTTGAAAAGCAATTTGGAAAGAGGTTTGAATATTGACTTTGGAAAACTTTTTGAATATCTCACTTTCCTAAAACGATTCTAACTATGTAAAGAATAAAACCATTCTAGGGTTGTGATTTTGAAAAACAACAAGGATTTGAAATATGGACCATAATGATCACTTTGAATATCACAATTTTCTAAAACAACACTAACCATGGAATAGCTAGAATCATATCAAGATGGTGGTTTTGGTGAAAAACAGTTTAGGGTTTATACCTAAAATATGGACCTCGATGGTCACAATGAATATTACATTTTTCTAAAATAGCCATAACCATGGAATGACTAGAATCACTTTAGTATTGTGATTTTGACAGCAAATTTGAAAAAGGGATTTTGAATGCAAGTTTTGAAAATAACTTTAAAAACGAATTTGAATACATGTATGAATATGATATGCATAATGCAAGAAAGATAATGAACATACAAGATTAGGCTTCACCACATAATCATGGGGGCTGAATTCATATAGTCTAAGGTTGAACTAGAAGAGAGCCCCCGACATGGTGACTTTCAACAATTCTTCTTAGGCATGAATTGAGAAATCCCTTGTTTTAAGCATACAAGAAAGAGAGGTAGAAGATGGGGGATTAAAATAGAAGAAAACCCAAGTGGGTTAGGAGAGAGAAGAGAGAGGGGGGAAGTACATAAACATAAAGAGAAAACCAACTTTGGATTCTTTTTGCTTTGTTTGCTTTGCTTACTTTGCTCTAATTGGACCTTAATGTCATGCCCAGATTTTTTGTACTCGAGGAATACACACACAAGCTGAAAAAATGCTGTACTCTCTCGTTAGAACTCACCCTCCTAAAAGAATGAGTGCGACTAGGTTTGAATTGAAAATTGATTTGAATAAAGGGCTTTTTAGAAAAGATTTGGAGTCGCCACCTAATTTGATTAAGGTGAGTTAGGTCACCTAAAAACTAAGAATAATCCGAAGACTACACTTAGGGTTTTTGAAAAGATCTCCTCAAGAGAGGGTTTTTAAGAAAAAAGGTTGGTTGGCAACCTTTGAAAAATATTTAGCCCTTTTTTGAAAAATAACTCCTTTTTGGTCTATGAAAACAGCGATCTAGGTTCGAAGGTTGGTTACGTGTAGGGAAGACGCACTAAGCCATCACCCTACCCCTCCCTTTTGGTACTTACATGTCAATCTACCCTTGATTTACCTATGAGAGTCTTTAACTAACTAATGTTCAATCCTATCCACTTTATAAAATAATGTTTGAAAAAGACAAGATGCATGATATGCAAGTGCTAGAAAAGAATGTTGAAAAATGGATTTGGAAAGAAATTGATTTAATTTTAGAAAAGATTTGAAAAGATATATTTGAAATTAGAAAGTTTGAAAAATTAGAAATAGAGATTTGGAAATAGAAATTTGAAATTGGAAGTTTGAAAATAGATTGGAGATTTGAAAGGATGGTGGAGTTTGAGATTTGGAAAATATGGAGGAATTTGAAATTTGAAAGAAGTTGTGACCGCACCCATGAGGGTTGTCTACGTATCGTTTTGGAGGAATCAGGTCAGTCGTAGTTCAGACAAGAGTCCGATTGAAAATAGAAGAGTTAATTTGCAAAAGAGTTGAAATTGGAACTTAGATTGGAATTGGAAGATTGAATTTTAATTGGAAGATTTGATTTTAAAAGACTCGGTTTTGAGAAACCTAGACTTAAGAAGATAGGATTTGAACTTGAGATGAAGAAAGATTTGACTCGAAGGTTGGACTTGGAAGATTAGGGAAGTTGGAATTTAGGAAAGATTTCGATTAGGAAAGTTTCGAATTAGGAAAGTTTTGAATTAGGAAAATTTTGAATTAAGAAAGGAAAGGCTTTGAAAATAAGGAAGTTTTAAAAATAAGAAAGTTCCAAGTTTAGAAAGTTTTAGATTTGGGAAGATTTGAAGTTTTAAGAAAGTTTAGAATTTAGAAAGTTTTAGATTTAGAAAGTCTTAACTTAAGAAAGTTTTTAACTTAAAAATTTTTGGATTTGAAAAGATTTTGAAATTTAGAAAGTTAGGTTTTTGGAAGGATTTGGGTTTAGAAAGTTTTAACTTAAGAAAGTTTTGAATTTGGAAAGATTTGAAATTTAGAAAGTTTAAAATTTAGAAAGTTTTAAAGCTTGAATTTTAGAAAACCTTGAGATTAGGAAATGTTGAGTTTCAGAAAGATTTGAAAACTTAGATTTGAAAAGTTAAGATTTAAAAAGGGGTAGAATTAAGATAGATTTGAATTTTAGAATTTTAGAAAAGATTTTTATGTTCAAGTTTTAGAAACTTAAGGTTTAGGAAATGAGAAGTTTAGGAAGGAGTTGAATTAGGAAAGATTTGGATTAGGAAGGGATTAGATTTTGTTTCTAAAAGGGAAGGTCTGATTTCGTTTCCAAAAACGGAAGGTAGGATCTAGTTTTGTAAATGGGTAGTTTGGATTTGGTTTCCTAAAAGGGAAGATTAGATTTGACATGGATTTGGAGAGACAGAGTTTTGGAAATTTTAGGTTTGGAAGAAGTTTTGGAAATACGTATAGTTTTGATGTGTAAACAAGAGGTTTTGGAAACCTAGGTTTGAAGGCAAGTTTAAAAACCATATTTTTGGAAAGAAAATTAGGGTTTCCTAATTATGAGTTCTAAGGCTTGACTTGGGCACTAAGAAAAAGGATTTTTTGGAAAGTGTGTTTTTGGAAACAAAATTTTTGGAAGGAAATCCTAGAGAGGAGTTTCTAGAAGGAAGATTTTGGAAAGAGTTTTTAGGAAAGTGAATTTTGGTAGAAGATTGTTGGAGAGAGTTTTTAGGAAAGTGAATTTAGGGAGTGTTTTGAGAAAGTGAATTTTGAGGAGAAAGAGTTTTTGGAAAGCGATCCTAGTGAGGAGTTTTTAGAAAGAGATTTTTAAGAAAGAGATTTAGGAAGAGGTTTTTCTAAGAAGGAAACCTAGAGAACGTTTTTGGAAAGTGGAACTTGAAGAGAGCGTTTTGGAAGGGAGTTTAAAAAGAAATGTTTTGGAAAATAGATTTTTGGAGGGAGTTTTTGAAAACAACTTTGGAAAGAAGACTTTTGGGGAAGCATGTTGAAAAAGAGGGTTTTAGAAAGAGAGACTTTTGAAAAGAGAGTGTTTAGAAGGTGTAAAAACATCTCACTTTCCTAAATCAATTCTAACTATAAGAGAGCTAGAACCACTTTAGGAAAGCGGTTTTGAAAACAATAAGATTGGAAAATATAGACCATATTGGTCACTTTGAATGTAACACTTTCCTAAAGCAATCCTAGCCATGGAAAAGCTAGAATCAACCTAGGATTGTGATTTTGAAAACATGTTTTGAAAAAAAAGATTTTGATGCAATTTTGAAAACAAGTTTAATGCAAATTTTGAAAACGAGTTTGAAAACAATTTTTGAAATATGCAAGATCATGATATGCACAATGCAAGTTTGGGGTCGTGAACATATAAAGTTAAGGCTTCACCACATAATCAAGGGGCCGAACCCACGTGGTCTCTGGTTAGCCTAAAGGAAAGCCCCCGACACAGTGACCCTCCAATAGTCTAATCCTACACATGGACCGAGAGTCCCCTTGTTTCAAGCATGCAAAGAGATGGGGGGTTAAAATAGAGAAAATCCAAGTAGGTAAGGAGAGAGAAGAGAGAGGGGGGAGTGCAGAAACGTAAAACGAAAGCCTACCTTGTGTCTTGTTTATTTTGCGCGCCTTGCTTTCTTCGATCTTTGCTTCACTTCAGTCTTGATCTTCGAGGGCTCGTCTTTAATCTTCAAGGCTTCAGCTTGCAGCTCTTCTAGTCTTCAAAGGAGGGTTGGAGGCCAGTGTATAAGTGTATGGGCGTGTGTATGAGTGTATAGGAGGCTAGGGTTTAGTGTATGGTGGCTAGGGTTTGGAAAACCTAGGGAAGCTAGGATTTAGGGAGTGTTCGAGCTCTATATATCGAATATTGGTGTTTTTAGACTGAGTTTGCGGATCTCTTTCACGCTAGAAGAGGCTCTGTATTTATAAAGAGAGGAATGCACTGACGCTTGTTGTAGTGGCGCCAGGCCAAACATTACACTGGCGCCACTAAGAGTGGCGCAAGGCCATTTTTTGACTTGGAGCCACTACTAGTGGCGCCAACCATTTAGGAAATATTTAAAGTCGGCAAGCAACGTATCTTTGACTAGATTTGGGCTCCTGTACTAGTGACTACCATGCAATTTTTAGCCTAGCTTCACTAGGAGTGACTCTGGAAAGTCCGGGAAGGAGTTTGGGAGACCGGGAATGACTCGGAAGGCCGAAAAAGAGAAAGAACACTTAAAATAGTGTCCTGGAGGTATTTGACTTCAAAAATGAGGATAGGATGTGTCGGAAGGGTTAACCGGGCCTTTAGGGCCAAAACGGTCAATCGGATTTGGAAGCTGCCGAGATGGATTTGGACTGTCCCGGAAGAAGACTTAAGATTTGAAAACATTATTCAGAATGTTCCCAAAGGTTGCCGGTTTGATACCCAGAGCCGGTGTGATCGGAAAAGGTGACCAGTCCACCAGGGGCAAAATAGTCATTTCGCACCGGATTTGTCGGAACTGACTTAGAATGATCTGGAAAGATAAAGAAAGGTTGAGAGTACTATAAAAAGCATTCTTAGGAGGTTACCGGTTTGACACCCAGAGCCGGTGTGGTTCTCGGGGCGTTTGGATGCCTAAGGGCAAATTGGTCATCTTGACCGGAAAGTTTCAGAAAAGGCCCATGGGACAGTTTGGTCATTTTTCACTGAAGTGGGTTAGCAGGCATTGGTGTTGACCTGGGTTTTGAGTGTTTCTGCCACTCTGACGGCGGTCGTCGTGACACAGGGGTTTGTTAGCAATTCCCTACATCGACTTGTTTACGAGTATTTTCGCTACTCTGACGGTTGTGATGTTTGTGAGTATTTCCGCTACTCTAATGGTTCGCGATCATTCCCGTGACTGCTTGATCTTAGAAAGCTACTAAAGGGGACTTAGCGCCTGAGAAGTCAATTTTTTCGGAAGGCATGCCTAAATAGACATTTCTACATTAGCAGGCTAGCAGGCGCCAAAGGTGGACCGTTCTACCACCTAAGGGACTTGAGGTCTTGTCCTGGTCGATAGGTTTAAAGGGACTTACCGTTTCGAAGAGGTTTTTTTTTTGAAAAACGTGTCAGACCGTCTCGAGGAATAAACTGTCTCGAAAGAGGGATTGGAATTGGAAAGGGGACTTACCGTCTTCGGAAAGACGTGCCTGATTTGGAACCGTCTCGAGGAATAAACTATCTCGAGAGAGGGGTTGGAAAGGGGACTTACCGTCTTCGGAAAGGCGTGCCTGATTTAGAGCCGTCTGGAGGAATAAACTATCTCGAGAGAGGGATTGGAAAGGGGACTTACCATCTTTGGAAATACGTGCCTGATTTAAGTAGATTTACCGTCTCGAGGAATCAACTGTCTCGGGAGAGGGGTTGGAGTTGGAATTGGAGAGAACAATGCCTCTAAGGGCATTTTGGTGATTTTGCCTCTATTTGGGCCTGCGAAGCGATAGACAGACGAGATTTAGACTTAGAGAGTTGGTTTTGATTGGAATATGTCCATATTGACTTGAGTACAAGTCTGGACGGAGTGTAGACTGCCGAGCGGTAAAAAATGAGGTGCTTACAACTGCCCCTCTTTTTCTGTCTTTGTTTGTCAAAGACAAAAAACGATAAAAGTAAGAGTCCCATGTTGACTGCGAGGCAGTCGAAGGGACGGACATTGGAAATCTTTCGACAACGGGGGTCGAAAATGGATAATGGCCCTAAAAAGGCCTTCGAAAGTGAGATTTGGCGGGAAAAGGGGCAAAGCTGCCCAAAATTGGACACTGGCGCCACTAGGAGTAGCGCTTTTGGCAAAGTTGACTTGGCGCCTCTGCTAGTGGCGCCAGGCTTGGGCTTAAAACCAGAAAATTCTGATTCGAATGCTTGTGAGATTTTGGAGAGTTTTCGCAAACCTGAGAGGCCTTGCGAGGAAGCTGACTTGGACATTGAAGGAGCACCTTTTGGAGACCACGAGTGATTGCCGGAGGGAGACCACGTTGTCGAAAAAGTCGCCGGAAGAGAAGATTTCGCCAGAGAACTTCCAAAAAGTGAGTTTTCAATTTTTGTTGATTTTGATGTGTAGAACTTCGTTTGAATCATGTGAATAATGGAACTTGATGTTTTGATGTATTTTGAACATGATGGTGATATTATTTTTGCATTTTGGTGCTTGTTTGATTGAATTTGAGTGATTATATGTGAATATGTGAAGGGAGTTTTTTGCAAGAATATGGGATTTGTTCCTACAAGATTGGGATTAGGTTTTCTGGCTATATTTTTGTGCAATGTGCCTTAGAAAAATGTGTTTAACAACCGTATGAAGTTTCGTGATGTTTTGAAAACTCAGTGAATTTTGGATTTTTTGAAAAATAGGAAAGTACTTAAAAAATTTAAGAAAATGAGAAAACTCAGGAAATTGATGGAATTTTTAGAGTTTAAAATTTTAAAAAAAGCAGGAATATTTTTGGAAAACATTTGAAATGATTTTGAAAAATTTTAAGGTATTTTTGAAAACCATTGATTTATTGAAAAAATAAAACATTTGTTTTGAAAATTTTGAAAAATTAAAAAGTGTGCACGGGTGCTGATGTCATGCGATGGTGACAATGTGAAGTGCACGTTTTGTGTTTTGTGTTAATGTCATGGGTGTTGTAGGGGCCATTTTTAAACGAAACTCTACCGGAATTTTTAGAAATTAAGAAAAGAGTTGGAAAAAGTTTTTAGAAATAAAATCTTTTTGAAGGAAAAAGACAGAAAACCCTTGAGATTTGATTTGAAGTTGGAAAATCAAGATGTGCATGTAGGAAATTTGTTTTATCATTTGAAATCTTTCATTTGTTTTGTTTGTGTTAGTTGTTTATTTTATTTTATTATTATTTGGAATTACATGCATGGTATGTTAACATCTCTTATCTTGGCTTACCTTTTTAGGATGGTATGTTAAAATTTTGATAACCAGAGTTGGTGTGATTGCTGGAGGCGATCGGATGCCTATGAGCAAAATGATCATTTTGACCAAATGGTCTCAAAATTGGTTCGGAACGGACTGGAAGGAACTTGAACATGTCGGATTATCTTTGGGATGATATCGGAAGGGTAGACTTACCGCTTTGAGGACTTAGGTACTTTCTCGAGAAGCGTGCTGAAAAAGGCCCAAAAGACAGTTTGGTCATTTTTCACCGGAGTGGGTTAGCAGGCACTGGTGTTGACTCGAATTTTGAGTGTTTCTATCACTCTGATAGTGTGTGACGAGTTGGTTTCCAAAAGTATCTCGTCCTTTAGTAAACGTGTTGTGGCCAAGAGGTGAGTTTGGTCCCGTGACATAGGGGGTTTGTTGACAATTCCCAATGTCGACCTGTATATGAGTGTTTCCACCACTCTGATGGTTGCAATGTTTGTGAGTTTTTCCTCCACTCTGACAGTGCGTGTTCATTTTGAAGACTACCTGATCTCGGGAAGCTGCTAGGTGGACTTATCATTTGATAAATTAACTTTTTCAAAAGACGTGCTGAATAATAGACATTCAACAGTGGCAGGCTAGCAAGCGCCAGAAGTGAACCGTTCTATCATCTCAAGGACTTGGGTTTTGTCCCGATCAATAGGTTTACAGGGACTTATCGTTCCGAAGAGTTTTCTTGATAAACGTTCCGGACTGGATGGACTTACCGTTTGAGGGATCAACTTTCTCGAAAAGACTTGCCAGATTTAATTTGATTGGTCTGGATTGGAATTGAAACTGGAATTGAGGTTGAAATAAGGACTTACCATCTCTTGGAAGACGTGCCAACTGAAATTGGATCAAGCAATGCCCCAAGGGCATTTTAGTCATTTTTCTTATATTGGGCCTGGAGGGCTCACAAAGTGATTGATTGACTAGATTGAGTTTAAAAAATTGGTTTTGACTTGAGTGTGTCTGCGTCAGTTTGAATGTGAATCCGGGCAGACCGAAGATTGCCGAGCGAGCAAAAATAGGGTGCTTACAGCTGGCTATATTAGAAAGTCTGATCCTGTCAGTTATGTTTGGCACTATAAACAAATGATGGCGCTATGGCACGGAGATGAGTCCTTAATATGCCTGGTTTTTCCATCATGCGTAGGAGAAGTGACCCTACGATGGTTCGACAAGTTACTGTCCAAATTAGTTTCAAATTGGAGACAATTTGTCGAGCTATTCACAAACTGATTCATAACAAATAGCAAGCAGCCTAAGGAGGTGGACTATTTGCTGACCTTACAGAAGAAGGATGATGAGGGATTACGGGTATATGCAACGCACTACTGGGAGGCTTATAAGGAAATCGAGGATTAGAACGAGCAGTTGGCTATCGCACAGTTCAAGATCGGCTTGCCTTGGGAGCACCGGGTGAGGCCATCCCTCATGAAGAAATCGGTTACCTAGATACAGGACCTGATGCTAAGGATCGAGCAGTATGCACAGGTGGAGGAAGATGTTGCTTAACCGATATAGGAAAAAATCGAAGAGAAAATTAAGAAGAAAGACTAACGTAAAACTAAGAAGCTCAGACGTGAGGAGAATAACAACAATTAGGCCATAAAGATAATAGAAGGGGTCAACATGGTCTTTAAGAACCTGATTTACAAGATTCTATCTCAAATACAAGATAAACCCTTCTTCAAGTGGCCCACAAAATTGGGAGGAGACCCCATTACCAGAGATAAGAGGAAGCTCTACTCTTACCACAGGAAAAGGGGCATCAGACAAAAAACTGCCAACATTTCAAGAACCATTTGGAGGAATTGGCAAAGGCAGGTCATCTCGACCAATACATTGACCGGGAGAAGACAAAGTGGGAGGCTGAGCAGACAAGGCAGGAAGCCATTCCATAGAAGGAAGCTAGAACAGAACTAGCCTGGGTAATCAATGTCCTCCATGGATTAGCAAAGTCGGCAGCAGTAGACCCTCACAGATATCGGGCTAAGATCCAGAAAGCTGCGCATCTCAGGGAGATAATGATGTTAGAGTCTTCGAACAAAAAAGCTAATGTCGCCAGTAATGCTTAGGCCATAACCTTCACTAATGATGATTTATTTGGAGTACAATTGCCCCATAATGATGCGCTGATAGTAACACTACGATTGGGGGCTGTGATGTGAAAATAATGCTAGTTGATCAAGGAAGCTCCTTCGAAGTCATGTACTATGACCTTTTCAAAAAATTGGGACTAAAGGATTCCGATCTCCAACCATCCTTGAATCCCTTAATTAGATTCAGTTCGGACCCAGTCTGGCCTCTAGGAAAAATAATGATTCCGGTAACTACGGGAGGGATAACTATTTAGACAGATTTCTTGGTGGTCAACACGCCTTTCCCCTCTAATGAGATTATGGGTCGGATATAGTTGTAGCTAATGAAGGCCATATTGTTTACCTACCACCTGCTGATCTGCTTTCTGACCTCAGAAGGAGTTGCAGAGATAAGAGGAGACCAAGTGGCAGCTAAGCAGTGCTTCCTGACAGTGTGCATCATGGACGAAAAGGTGGGCAATGTTCAAATGATAAAGTTCCATAAGGATGCGCCCATAATTGACGATGTTTGGCTCTTACCAGAGAACAAGGCTGTTGAGGACCTTAAGAAAGTCCATATAGATCGGTATGATGAGGAGAAGTACTTCATGCTCGACACTTTTTTGTTCAAGACTAAAGAGAAATCATTGATTAATCTGTTAACACAGTATGTCGAAATCTTCGCTTGGACACCTTACGACATGCTAGGAATAGACCTAGAAGTAGCCTGCCATAGACTTAGCATAGACCCATAGAGCCGACCTATATTCCAAAAGGGAAAAAGGGCAGTTACTCAACATGTGGATGCAATGATCAAAGAGGTTGATAGGCTTCTTGAAGTAGGGGCAATAAGGGAAGTCTATTACCCACGCTGGCTCTCCAATACAATGGTGGTGAAGAAAAAAAAAAGGCAAATGGAGGGTTTGTGTCGACTTCACCAACCTAAATAAAGTATGCCCCAATGACCATTTCTCTCTTCCCAATATCGACCAGCTTGTAAATGCAACAGTTGATTTGAAAGAATGAGCTTTCTAAATGCATATCACAGGTACCACCAGATCCCGCTTTATGAAGACGATTAAGAGAAAATCACCTTCATCACCCCAAGAGATATTTTCTATTACAAAGTCATGCCCTTTGGTTTAAAGAACGCCAGTATTACTTACCAGAGATTGGTCACCAAAATGTTTAAAGAGCACATCGATAGCACTGTAGAAGTTTACATTGATGATATGGTGGTCAAAAGAAAGGTCAACGGTCTTCACATGGACAATCTAAAGGGAATTCAACATTCTTAAAGAGTACAAGTTGAGGCTAAATGCCTCTAAATGTGTATTTAGGATAAGGTTGGGGAAGTTTCTTGAATTCTTGGTCATGCACCGGGAGATTGAAGCAGATCCGTATCAGATTAGTGCCATCCAAAAAATTCAAGCCCCGAGGAACATTAAAGAAGTTTAGAAGTTTACTGAAATGGTAGCGGCCTTCATTCGATTCATCAGCTGCTCTTCAGATAAATGCCGACCATGTTTCTAACTTTTGAAAAAGCAAGAGTGATTCAGCTGGAACCCTGACTATGACCAGGCTCTTGTCTACTTAAAGAGATATCTGGCCCAGCCTCCACTACTTTTGATGCCGCTCAAACATGAAGAGCTCTTCCTCTATCTGGCAGTTTCAGAGCATGCAGTGAGCGTCGTCCTACTCTGTGAACAATACAGGCAGCAGAAGCCAATCTATTATGTCAGTAAAACTCTTTTGGGGGTAGAGAGTAGATATCTACAATTGGAGAAACTGACACTAGTATTAGTAATGGTATCATGCAAGTTAGTGCACTACTTCAGGGCTCATACCACCAACGTCCTTACAGATCATCAACTTAAGCCACTCCTCTGAAGAGTAGACTTCTCAAGCAGATTAGCCAAGTGGGCAGTGGAGCTAGGAGAGTTTGACATCAAGTTTCAACCCAGATCGACGGTAAAAGGTTAAGTACTTGCTAACTTTATTGCTGAATTTTTTGTTAAATTGTCATAGGAAGCTAATCAGACACCTAATATCGATAAACTAATTTACGACCTCTCTGGAGTTATGGTAGATTGTTGATCATTGAAAGCTCATCGTCGACGGAGCATCCAGTGACAAGGGGACATGATTAGGCATAGTCCTAATTACGCAAGGCGGCATGACATTAGAGCAATCCATAAAGTTAGAGTTCACTGCCTCAAACAACGAGTCAGAATATGAGGCTTTGCTTGTTGGTTTGTGCTGAGCTATAGAGCTTAAGATATCCAAGATAGTGATCTACTCAGACTTCCAGCTAGAGGTTAACCAGATCATGGGTGAATATATGGCAAAGAACGATAGAATAACGCAGTACCTGGCAAAAGCAAGAGAGCTGTTCAACAAGTTTAGCAAATATAAGCTCTATCAGATCGGTTAGGACAACAATGCTCATGTTGATACCTTGACAACACTCGCAACAGCCTTAAATTCAGGATTAAAGAGAACAATTCGCGTGGAAACATTGCCTAGCCTGAGCGTATTTTAAGAGGAAGCGCAAGCTCTGGCTATTAAATAGTTAGGACCATCTTGGATGGACCCGATCATTTTCTATCTCGAGAAGGACGAGCTGTCGGAGGATAAGAAGAGGCCAGAAGAGTCAAGCACAAGTCATTAAAATAATAGCTATCACCAGCCAAAGAACTCTATAGAAGATCTTTTGTTGGTCCTTATCTATATTGTGTTCACCCGAACAAAGTGCAAAGTATCTTGTTCAAAATTTATAAAGGGATTTGTGAAAGTCACATCGATGAAAGATCTCTCGCCCATCGAGCTATTTTGCAGGGTTACTAGTGGCCATATATGCAAAAAGATGTTGCCTAATATGTGCTAAAATGTGAGAACTGCTAGAAGTTCTTGCCAATAATTCACCAGCCTACCGAGAACCTCACAACTATCACCAGCCCTTGGCCTTTTACATAATGGTGGCTGGACATAGTCGGACCATTGCCCCGAGCTCCAGGGAATAAAAGGTTCCTCATAGTGGTAATAGACTACTTTATAAAATGGGTGGAAGCAGAGCCTTTGTTGACAATTAGAGAAGTTGACGCTAAAAGGTTTGTATAAAGCAGCATTATCACAAGATTTGGGATACCTCGTTCACTGGTTTCAGATAACGGCACCTAGTATGATGAAAACATGTTCAGAGGATTTTGCAACGAGCTTGCGATTAAAAATTACTATTTAACGCCAACCTATCCGTAATGCAACGGGCAAGCCGAAATATCAAACAAAATCATGCAAAATGGGATCAAAAAGAGGCTAGAAAAAGCTGCAGAAAGATGGGTGGAAGAACTACCCGGCGTTTTATGGTCTTACAGAACCACTCCAAGGAGATCTACTGGGGAAACCCCTTTCTTAATGGCATATAGGATGGAGACAATAATACCCTTAGACGTTAGATTTCCAACTATTTAATCAGTAGCATTCGAAACTTGTCTTAATGATTAGACTTTGAAAAAGGACCTCGACCTCGTTGAAGAAAAGAGAGAGGTGGCCCTGCTCAAACTTACTAGATATCGTCAATAGTTTAACCAATGCTATAACAAATAGGTTCAGCCAAGGGCTTTTGCTCCTAGAGACTTAGTGCTAAGAAAGGTACTGGAAGCAATGAAGAATCTAACAGATGGGAAGTTCGACCTTAACTGGGAGGGTCCCTACAGAGTTGCATCCCAGGTTAGCATAGAGCCATATTGACTAGAAACTGTCGAAGAAAGACGACAACTACCCCGACCTTGGAATGTGAACAATCTCAAGAAATTCTACCAGTAAGGGTTTTCTTATTTTCAAAGGATGTAATGGCCTGCAACAATACTTTACTTTTTCTTCGAAAGCTGTACACTATTAACAAAATTAGAAGTCATTCAGCGAATCTACATATCTGATGCCATTCTAAGGAACAACCACAAAAAGGAAACAAAAACCAAGAGTAAAAACTTGGTCCTGTCTGAGTTGGGCAAGTCGGCCAATAAAGGTCACAAAAACAAAGTGTAAAAACTTGATCATGTCCAAGTTAGGTAAGTCAGCTAATGAAAGTCACAAAAACTAAGCTTAAAACTTGGTCTTGTCCAAGTTGAGTAGGTTAGCTAATGAAGGCTAAGATTTCTAAAATTAAAAACCAAGTGTTTAACTTATTCTTGCCTACGTTTGGCAGGCCGGCTTAAGAATGACCAAGACATATCAAAAACTTAGTAGAAAACTAAGTCTTCGGCTAAATAATTTGGCTCAAAAAGAAAGGTCATTACTAAAAACTGAACTTACTCGGATCAAGTACGATTACCAGCAAAAGCATGATAGGAAAAACTTAAGTTGAAATACTTAGCTTAAGCAAAAAGAAGTACAAAAATAGAGATAATAAAAAATCTTCTTGTATTAAATAAATAAGTAAATTGCAAATTACAACTGTTTTGCCTGCAGACATAATTACAAGAAAGAAAACAAAAATATAAAGAAAGAGAAAGCTACAAAGATGGGTCAGCAACAAGGTTGGTCTCGGTAGATGGCGGGTCGGTAGACTCGCCGTTTTCAGCTGGCTTGACACCAAGAGGACCCTCTTCTTCTTCGTCTTCATCAACCTCTACATCAGATCCCAAATTAACCTCACCCCAGTCAGGTATCTCTATCCACAGAAGAGAAGACTCGTCCAGAGCTTGACTTGTCCTTCATAGAAGTTTTTGACATCCTTATAACCCTTTACCTCAGATGCCGACTTCTCAGCTTCAGCAAGCTGAGCCCTCAAAGCTGCAGCTTCAGCCGTTACCACACTGAAATCTTTCTCTTTATGCTTAAAGCAAGCTTGGGTTTTAGCAAGGACGACTTGGCTGTTCTTCAGCGCCATCTCCAGAGTATGAGCGTCGTGATCTCGGTATTGGAAGTGATCCTTCAGCTCGCCGTGTTTCTCTATCAAGTTCTTGTATCGATCATGCAGGCTACAGAAGCGTTGCATGACCTCCAAGCCCTAAATCGCTTGCTAATCAAAACAAATCATAAAAGATATTAGTAAAAAGCCCGACAAAGAATCAACCAGAAAAAGTAAAGGGAAGACGCCTTACCACCATCGATGAGTAAGTTGCACCCATCAAAAGGTCTTTGGTGGCTGTGTCACTCAGTTCCTTGATATCTCCAGGCAGCACAATGGCTTGGAGAGTCCTAACAGCAATATCGGTGCTGAAGAGCATGAAATCCTGAGAAGTCATGGCACAACCACAAGTCTTTAGCCGCACCACGAAATTCTCAGTCTCTTGCTCCTCCTCTTTGGCCTGTCTTCCTATTCGGGGCATGCCCTCTTCTGCGAAGCACCTTTATCCTTAACCGCCTTTACTAACTTTCTCCTCTTCTTCGCCTCCTAAAGCACCATGGACTCAACCAGATTCTCTATGGTGGGAGAAATAGGGACCTTAATGGCATAAAGCGGCATAGAAAAAGAAGCACTGGTGGCAGAAGTAATGGCAGCAACAGGAGCAGTGCAGTGGATGCAGTCACTTTATCCCCCTTCTTCTTTTTTGTGCCGCTCTTCTTAAGACGGCCGCCAAATTACGGGGTTGTGGACACTCCATGCCACCTTCAGCAATAGGAAGTTACAGCATGACAATTTAAGAGTCTCCGAGTTGCTACTGGCCTCCTTCCACCTTCTGGGCTGCGATCATGTTAGCCGGTACCCTATTAGTTGCCGAGAAGGACTGGTATGAGATCGGGTAACCCAATAGCATGTGGACAGCCCGACCAATTCCTCTCAACTTGCCTTTACCCTTATAGGCCCAGACTCGGTTGAGAGTGACAGTATTAACACTGACTAGCTCAGAGTCTTTGTCTTTGATGCTGAAGTCAACTGGAAAAACAAAAACAGGATGTTAGAATTAGCAAAGATAGATGCTAGTAGAGTTAAAAGAAAAAAAAACCTGATATAGGAGGCGGGGATCGACCTATTATCTTCGGAACTCTAGGGCACCTTATTGCTGGGAGAACTTCCTCTAAGATGTTCTTGAACTCCCATGGCCCGCTTACCTTCATAATAGCGTCATTGATCCCCTTCCCTGAACTAGGGAGGAATTGGACCAACTTTCTCGGCATATTCCTAACCCAGAAATAGTACCTCTTGCGGTCTGATTTAACGTCACTAAACTCTATAGCTGTATAGCAATAATCAAACTCGTAGAGGCCTAAGTTTTGATTCAGGCGCCTATTCAACTCAATCACTCCTATGATTATCCTATAAGAGTTGGGTTGGAGTTGGATGGGGGTGATCCCATAGTGGTTTAAGACTGCGGTCATGAAAGGGTGAACGGGGAAGCCTGAGTCCACCCTCTACAATGGCGATTAAAGGGAAGGGAGTCCCTTCCTCGGTCTCAAACCAGCCATCGTCCTTAGGCCCAATCAACTTAATCTCTACCCCTTCGGGGAAGTTGTATCTACGTTTAAAGGCCGTAATAACGGTTGGGCTACCAATCATACTTCTAAGCTTGTTCGCCATAGAAGACTGATAGGGGATCCCAGGATTTAGGCTTTGGAGTAGAGGGAGAAGAAGAGACGAGAGAGACTTATGGGGAGTTTTTGTTTCTTCGTATAATGAGCAAGGGTAGAGTATCCAAGGTATCTTAGTTCGATTGCTTTATCAAGAGAGGCAAACTCTTCGTTTGCAGAAAGGCGTGAAACGACGACAGCTAAATCAGACTTTTTAACAGTCACCTCTCATTAAGTTGCAATTAATTACTGCACCAGACATGCCTACAACTGTATAACACCAGCCCCATTCCTCTTCCAATGGGCACTACGACTGGGGACAATTATGGTCAAAATAAATAAGCCCAATACAATAGATTAGGCTTGACTAAGAAGATGCTGCCGACCTTCACTAAGAAAGGCCCAAACTCACTAATGCCCAAAAATAAACCTTAACAGTGGAAAATACAGCTCAGATCCAACAAAAACCAAATAGGTCTAACATACGTGAGTCCATTCCTAAAAGGAGTGGGACACTAAACGATAAAGTCCAAGCACAGACAGATAATATCCAAAAGTGGTTGACTTTTGAGAGGAGACAAAGTTCAATTCCTGATAAGATTATGGCATTCCAAAGACTATAAAATACCCCATACCACTAAGGTATAAGGTATGTTTACTAGATATAAAGTTAGAGTCTTTTGTTCATTTTATTATGATTAAGTTTGTTAACTTAATCATCGGAATGCCATCGATCCAAAAAGGATCGACGCATCATCACTGTCTTTTTCTCTTATAAATCGTTCATACTTGTCTATTTGGTTTGAAAATTCAACCAGGCCTTTTTAAAAATCCCATTTACAAATTCAATAAAAAAAAATGAAGAACTTTTACAAATTAAAGGAAAAGGAAAAAAAAAAAAAAGGAAAAGTAATAAAATGACCCCCTATCCAAGCGGATTTACCATGAGCGCATTACGAGCAATTGCCCATGCCTGGTTGTTAACACTGTTTGCATGTTATTATATATTATAAAAAATAATATTTTATTTCATATGATAAAAAATGCTAACTTTGTGAACCAGACAGATTGCAGTGTTCCAAGTTTAAATATGAGTGAATATTACAATTAAAGTGCGCAAGACATAAATTATTTAATATGATATAACAATTCAAATATGAAATGAGTTTATGGTAGAGATGAAATTTTCGGGCTAAGTGAATTCTTAAAATACGAACACTTTTGTTATTTGCAAGAGTACCCACTTGTTTGTAAAATTAGCTTTAATTTTATTAGTCTTGACTCACTAATTAGTGAACGGATAATTATTTGGTAACATATATTAAAAATAAAAAATTTGATAATATTAATAATAATGTTATTATAATAAATGAAAAGTCATTGAGGGCATGGTACGTACATATAATTATGTATTTTTTTTTGTCAAATATAATAGTATCAATTTTTTAAAATTTTCTCCTATTTATGATTTGAGAATCAGCACTTTAAATTTTTTGCATTACCTCTTCGATTGTGGTATGGATCTCTCTTGTTGGCGGAACCAAACACCCAGCAATAGTTACAGAAATCACAAATTACTTGAAAATATATTTTTGAGAACAATAGCCACTCATCTCATGGTAGTAGTCTAGTAGGGACATTAGGCATCGGATGATATATATACTTCCATTAATTTGAATAAAAAGGAGGGAATCAAATACTCAATTTAAAGAGCTGTTTTTTTTTTTTTTTTTGTGGCCGTAATCATTTATGGAATGAATGCCGATGATTCACTGATAGCCTATTTGAAACGTGAGGAGAAAAAAAAAAAGAAAAACAAAAAAAGAAGAAATAATATTTTTTTTTTGTTTGTTATAGTAAAATAAATAAAAAAAAGAAGTAAGAGAAAAAAAAAAGTGATTGTTTTTCTTTTTTTTTTTTTACCTTCCCCTCCTTTTCTTTTTCATCCAAAAACAATTTTTTTTTTTAAAATTCTCTCTCGCCATCTTTCCATTCCCAAGGTCCAAACAGGCTGGAAAAGATAAGAGTAATGGAAAGGTATATGCACAAAACAAATCAAAATTAAGGTATTAAACCGACACATAATATCATTTTAGTACTAAGATAAAAATTTTACATATTCTCACGTTAGACGGAGCCTTCCACTTTCCCACGCTCCCAACCAGGCTTTAGACATCTCAAGACCGCACAAAAACAAATGTACATAAAATACATATTTATCTACTACATTTCACACACCATTGACAGTGAACAGAAACAAAACATAGAGCTCCGATTGGGGACTCACGCAGGGACTAAATTTTAACCTGAGATTTCGATGGCTTTAACATCAGGCTTCTTCACCTCTTCCTTGGGAACTGTAACGGTGAGAACCCCGTTCTCCATGGAGGCCTTGACCTGATCCATCTTAGCATTTTCCGGCAGCCTGAACAGCCGCATGAACTTGCCGCTACCGCGCTCGACACGGTGCCAAGTATCGTTCTTGTCTTCCTTCTCGACGTTCCTCTCCCCGCTAACCTGCAGAACTCTATCGTCTTCGATTTCGATCTTCACTTCCTCCTTCTTCAGACCCGGAAGATCGGCCTTGAACACGTGGGCTTCCGGGGTTTCTTTCCAGTCCACGCGGGTGTTCACAAATGAGGAATTTTCTCGAGAGAGTTCCGGAAACGGAAAATCTCTGAAGGGGTCCCAAATGTCCAGAGAGAAGGGATCGAATATGCTGCCTCGTCGGTTTCCGAAAAAGCTTGGGATCAGCGACATCGTTTGGCTATGGGAATAGATATGAAATCGAATTCAAGGAGAGAGAGAGAGAGCTGGGGGTTTTGATTTGATGGAGGGTTTAGAACTCTGATTGGTGAGAATGTCATGTCCAAATGACGATTGATGCTCAACTGCGATTTGATGCGAGCGACGTGTTGGGTATTTATAACAAGCAGAGGAGTATTCCAGTACTTTCAGGGCCAATCAAGCACTTGTTTCATTTGCGTCTGACGAACATTCTAGGACATGTGAGAAATCTCTAGATGGTTGATAAGAGCCTAGCTGGGCCCAGCATGTAGTCGGCCTAGCTCCATGAGCTGACTCCAATCTCATAA
Source organism: Euryodendron excelsum (assembly GCA_033060915.1). Lineage (NCBI taxonomy): Eukaryota > Viridiplantae > Streptophyta > Magnoliopsida > Ericales > Pentaphylacaceae > Euryodendron > Euryodendron excelsum. The sequence continues at coordinate 10,378,187 of CM065382.1, forward strand.
TTTTTTTTCCCTAATCATCAATAACAACATTCTCGAAGTACTTGAAAATTTCTCAATTTATACAATATTTTAATCAAACTAGTGCATTCTATATTCATCTTACATGATTTAAATAACACTTGACCTTTCTAAAATTATAAATAATTCATCTACTAGAGGGGAATAGGTGAAGTAATTTAAATTTAGAATAGTATTAAGCAGATAAAATGCACTTTAATGCTATGTTTTGAATCTGAATTTATCAAAGAAAATAAAATAAAAAAATTAAAAATAGAGAGAAAAAATTGAACAAAATGAAAGATTTTAAATTCTTACTTATTTCAATTTTATGTTTTTTTACCCTCTACTTTATCTAACAATCAAACATACCATGTAATTTCATATTATTGTCACTTTTCTTTTTTCTCACCAAATTCTTAATTCAATAAGAGCATAAAGCTATGAAATAAATTTAAATTATTGAGTTCATCATCGTGGAGAACAGAGAAGATTCGAACACACCATATGATAATCATACAAAAATATGATGGACTAGATGAATTTTTACCTTTAAATTTTAATTCAGCTTATGATCTAAAAGTAACACAACAAATTGCAAGTATTTTCCAATATATTTTACCCAAAAATAAAAAAAGGAAAAAAAAAACGACTGCATTGTCCTCTCCATGGTGATGACACGTGTTTTTTAAATTTTTTTTTACTCGAGTAATATCACTGATAAGTTATGTTCTGTGCCAGTGGATTACAGTTGTAAATCTGTGCTTCTAGAGTTGGCTTCATGCTACCCCTCTTTGTCTTTGTTATTCTCCAGAAGAAATTCTGATATGACATGTTTACAAATATTATTCAGTTTTTGGAGTTCTACATCTGCATTGTCTGCCTGCAATTTGCCGCTGATATTATTTTAGCTTTGCAAGTTTATGTTGTATTGAAAACAGAAAGTACAGGAAAGGATTGAATTTTAAATGCTGGAGGAGCTGATCTTCCTCATAAACTACATAGAAAGATCTACAGCTCGAAAACACATGCAATAGATTAGATGAGTAAGCTTTAGATACAATCAAGATCCCCAAGCCTTTGCTCAACTTGGCGCTGCCATTTTCGTAATCAAAACGAAAGGATGAGTTCTACAAAAGGCATCCAAGGAATTGCAGGAAGAACCACCTTTACTCATCGAAAGCTCTGCCTTTTCCTTGAAATCAATAGCTCTGCCTAATTTCGATCCCTTCTTTGTCCACCATAAGTCTTCTTACAGCTCTCTCTATTTCCCCTCTCTGGCTCATGCTTCAACTCCAGGCCTATGCCCCATGCATAACTCAAGTACCTCGCATTCACTTTCTAGTCCAAGAAATGCGGCCAACATATCATTGGAACTGCTTCACAAATACTTTCCAGGGTCGAATTCCAACCGCAGTGACTCCAAAATCCTCTCACTACTTGATGTGCCAAAACTTTCCTCTGCGGAGCCCATTTCACAATGCAACCTCTCTCCCCAATTAGTTCTTTGAAATTTTCTGGCAGTAGCTCAATCCAATCTGTGCCATGAACTGAGCCTGGTCGGATCACCCATAAGAACGACTGGTTGCAGTTGGCCAGCCCCCAGGCCATCTCTGCAATTACTTTCTCGTCCACTGAAGCTATGCTCCCCAGGCTTACGAAAATAACCGGGTTAGGGGCTTGCTTGTCAAGCTATGAGATGCAGCTTCCATCTTCTTTCAGTATGTTAGTTGGAGATGACAGGGCAATTTTGTGTAAAGGGCCAATTGAGAAGAATGGACCTTGGTATTGTTACTGGAGCTGCGCCAATGATGGATGCTCAAGGTGGTCCGTCGTATTCCAAATGATTGCCGAAGATGTTCTTCTGCATGTAATTATTGCAATAATTCATACTAAGTTCTGAAATTGGAAATGGAAAGATCCTTAAACCTGAGGGGATAAAGCTCGGGCACCAGGTCCTGCACCTTAGAAACGGTAATATAGAGTTAATGTAGGGTTGTCTGTCAAACATATAAACATTCAATTCAAATTATTTATGCAGAGAGCCACTTATATATATATACACACACATTGAAAGGGAATGAAACCTTGTGCGTGGAGCTGAGGAAAGTTCGAGCAACTTAACGTATAGGAAGCATTGCAGGGGCGGAAGATGATGGTTGGAAGCTTTAGATGAGTAGCCACTTCGTCTGAAAAGTATATGAGGTAATCATAAATGATCCAGGCGATCGCCTGACCATCATTTGGCTTCTGGGTTTCCATCATTATCGGAGCGGTGCCTTGCCGTTCGCATTAAGGACTAATAAGAGAGTGCGCAGACTGCTGGAATCACAATCGGATAAGTTGTCTGATATAGGCAGGAAGACGAAATCCGGGTGGTTAGAAGGATTAGGAGAGTTGAATTTGTCGTGCGTGACTACGATGGAGAAGCCTTTGGAGTGAAGAACAGTGCCGAGCTGGAGCATCGGAGTTATATGCCCTTGTGTCAAGGGTTACACTTCTCGTCAACCCTTTGTCTCTTTGTATATAGCTTCTCTTAAAGCTATACGGGATGCAAAGTATGCTTTCAAGATGCCTAAGGGTGTACAAACATATTTAGGACAAGTGTCAAGCAAAGCCCCAAGGGTTGCCCAAGAGTGCCCCACGGATGCCCAAGTGGCCAGCCAAGTGCCTAGCCAAGCAGCCAGGTTGGTTCGGGATAACCTCACTTTGGCCGAGAATGAGGGGCAGGGTAACCTCACTTTGGCTAGCCACGCGCGCCCAGCTTATGCGCCAGCGCGCTCCCCAATAGCCTTGCCGCGTGCAACCGTTAACCTCACTAGCGCTGAGAAAGAGGGGCGGCCTAACCTCACTTCACGCACGCCACAGCTGCGCCTATGCCGCGCCCAGATTGGCCCCGCTTAACCTCACTTCGGCCCTGCCACGAGCGCGCTAGATTACACACAGTGACACCTTTTGCGCAATTTTAGCATTGCCATAACTTTGTCATCCGGAGAGTTTTTTGAGCAAGGTTTTTTTTGTTGGAAAGCTTTCAATGTAAACTTTGAAATGCACAAAAACTTTTCCTTTATTTTGTCTTGTAGAATAAATGAGGGTCAATTATGACTCCTCGCACACACACTATGTTTCTTTGTGCAAAGTTGTAAATGGCTAAAAAAGGCATATATAAGGGGGGAGAGCACGGTAAGCTCCAGACCACCTTGCTAGCTTTTATGCCTAACTTCTAGGATATTATTTGCCTATTGTAATACCATACTTTGATGCTTGTAATAGCTTGCAATTGTCAATAAAATGTCTCTTTTCGTTGCTATAAAGTTGTTACTCGTTGCCTACATTATTGCTAGCGTTGCCTACCTGTTGCCCACATATTTCTAATTTTTGTGTTTGTCTTTGCATACAAACACGTCGGGTGTGCTTTGGCGAAGCTTGTCAAGCGTTGACAAGTGTCACACACGGCCGTTTGCCTATTTCACGGGCCGACGTGTGTCAGTTGGTATCAGAGCAAAGGATTAGCTCGGAACTTGGGGCATTGGGCATCGCTTACTACGGCTTTTGATGCAAGCAACTTTCAATATGCCGACGCAACGGGAAAGGTTGGATCTCTTGGAGGAGAGGGTGGCTAGGATGGATGCCTTGTCGGGAGCATTGGCACACTTTGAGGGACGGATGCATGACTTGGAGCAAGCTTATGGCGTTGCTCATGTGCATGACCTTGAGGAGATGGTGGCAGACCTTCGACTTGAAATTGAGGAGCTTCATGGCAAAGTGAATGTGCTAACTCGTGCAGTTGGGAATACACCGCAAGGGAGGGGGGGGGGAGGGGGGAGATGCTCCTAGATGCCGTGTGCCGGAACCTCATGCCTATAGGAGAGCCTGTGACGCAAAGGAGCTTGATAACTTCTTGTTTGACATGGAGTAATATTTCAAGGCCGTAAGAGCAGACATGGAGGAAGCCAAAGTGACTATGGCCACGATGTACTTGTCGGCTGACGCCAAGTTATGGTGGAGGACGAAGTACGATGAGATGCAAAGGAGTATATGCATTATTGAGACATGGGAGCAGTTGAAACAAGAGTTGAAGCTGCAATTCTTCCCAGAAAATGTGGAGTATAATGCACGTCGTGCTTTGCGAGATTTGAAGCATACGGGCACTATCAGGGACTACGTCAAGCAATTTTCTGGCCTCATGCTTGACATCGATGACATTTTAGAGAAGGACAAGTTATTTTTTTTCCTTGAAGGCTTGAAGCCTTGGGCAAGGGTTGAGTTACATTGGCAGCGTATGCAAGATTTGGCCCATGCTCAAGCTGCAGCTGAATGTCTTATGGACTATGCATCTGAACCTTAGAAAAGGGATAATTCCCCACGCAAGAATAGTGGCGGTGGCAAGTCATAAGGGCATGGTAAGCCTAAGAGTGGGGGAACCGATGCCGCATCCTCATCCATGAGAATTCAGATGGAGGGCATGCACACAAGAACAACTATAAGCCTTATAATCATGATAAAGGGCCCAAAGCAATCAACCGGGCAAGGGCAAGGGCCCAATTTCGTGCTACTTATGCAGTAGACCGCATCGGATAGCTGAATGTCCACAAAAGAGAGTCTTGAATGCATTGGCTTCCGTGGCTGATCACACGTCACGAGTAGCTTCTAGTGACAGCGAGAAAGACGACCGCAGGTCTAGGCAAAATTCTAGAAGTGAAAGAAACTTTGGGGGAAGTTGGGTTAGGGCTTTTCACATGAATGTCGTTGCCAAGAAGGGTGACAAGTTGAAAACTCATGCCAAGAGAGGTGGCAATGTTGTTGATTGGCAGAAGCTTGTGAAACAGCTAATCGTGCCTAATGACAAAGGCAACAACAAGAAGTAGAAGCCCGATGACAAGGGTAGAAGCCTACTGAGAAGGTTGAGACCGACACAGTTGGCATAGAGGCTAAAGAGAAGAGAGTGTCCACCAAAGGGTTGATGTTTATTGATGTCAAGATCAATGGCAAGCCCATACGTGCACTGATTGACACCGGTGCCACCCACAACTTTGTTGTTGGAACTGAGGTGGAAAGGCTGGGGTTGTCTTTGGAGAAGGACTCTAGTAAGATTAAGGCCGTGAACTTGGCAGCGCAGCCCATCTATGGTGTTGTACGAGCGGTGCCTATGAAGGTAAGCTCATGGGAAGGAAAAGCCAACTTCATTGCGTTGCCTATGGATGATTTTCAAGCCATCCTTGGGTTAGAATTTTTAAGGAATACGAAGACGGTGGTGATGCCATATTCGAATTCGATGTGTGTGATGGGTAAGAAGCCGTGCTTGATCTCAACCATGTCAACCAACAACAGCGAGAAGTTCATCTCGGCAATGCAACTGAATCGGGGAGCTAAGCGGGGTGGACAAACTTGGGTTGTTGTGTTGAAATTGGATGAGTTCCTTATAGAAGGGCCGGTACCCATGCCAGTGAAGAAGGTGTTGAGGCAATTTGGGGATGTCTTTCTAGAAAAGTTGCCACAAGAGTTGCCTCCTCGACGTGGAGTTGATCATGTTATCGAGTTGGTGCTTGGGGCAAAGCCACCAGCAAGGGCTCCTTATAGAATGGCCATACTGGAGTTGGAAGAGCTACGAAAGCAGTTGAAGGAATTGCTTGATGCATGCTTCATAAGGCCATTTAAGGCTCCCTACAGTGTGCCTGTATCGTTCCAAAAGAAGCATGATGGTAGTTTAAGGATGTGCATGGACTATCGAGCTCTCAATAAGCTCACAATCACGAATAAGTATCCTATTCCGGGGATTGCGGAGTCTTTTGACCAGTTGAGTAAGGCAAAGTACTTCACTAAGCTGGACTTGAGATCGGGGTACTACCAGGTGGGAATTGCTGAGGATGATGAAGCCAGGACGACTTGTGTCACTCGTTATGGCTCATATGAGTTCCTAGTCATGCCATTTGGCTTGACAAACGCACCAGCGACCTTCTCCACCATGATGAATGAAGTCTTTGATGGGTACCTTGACCAATTTGTGGTGGTATACATCGATGACATTGTGATCTACAGTGCTACGATGGAGGAGCATGTAGAACATCTTGCTAAGGTCTTTGCTAGGTTGCGGGAGCACAAATTGTATGTGAAGCTTGAGAAATGTGAGTTTGATCAAGAAAAGATTAAATTTTTGGGTCAAGTTGTTGGACATGGCAAGATTCGTATGGATCAGGACAAGGTGAAAGTTATTAAGGAGTGGCAACCGCCAACCAATGTGTCGGAGATGCATTCGTTCCTTGATTTGGCTAATTACTATCAGAAGTTTGTTATAGGCTACTCAAAGATAGCAGCACCGTTGACTGAATTGTTAAAGAAGGGTAAGGCTTACGTGTGGACTGATGAGTTCCAACGTGCCTTCATCGAGCTAAAGGATGCCATGATGAAGGATCCTATGCTAGCTCTACCAGATATTGGTAAGCCATTTGAAGTTCAGATCGATGCTTCAGACTTTGCTTTAGGAGGTGTTCTATTGCAAGATGGACATCCTATTGCCTTTGAAAGTAGGAAGCTTAATGATGCCGAACGGAGATACCCGACACATGAGAAAGAGTTACTTGCGGTTGTGCATTGCTTGCAGGTTTGGAGGCATTACTTGTTGGGGACTCGTTTTGTGGTCAAGACAGACAACACGGCGGTTAGTCATTTCTTGACACAGCCCAAGTTGAATGCAAGGCAGGCAAGATGGCAGGAGAAACTGGCTGAGTTTGACTTTGCGTTGGAGTACAAAGCCGGTGCCACTAATCATGTAGCTGATGCTTTGAGTCAGCGTGGAGAATTGGCCGCGTGTCACTACATGGGTACTCTTTCTGCTATCTCTAATAAAATTCGGGGACAAATTAAGGCCAATCTAAACAAGGATGATATGGCTGAAAACTTGATGAACCTTGTCAAGAAGGGCAAAACTCACCAGTTTTGGGTACAGGATGGGTTGTTGTTGACAAAAGGCAATCGCATCTTCATTCCTATAGTGGATGATTTGAGGAAGACACTCCTTCGGGAATGTCATGATTCACTTTGGGTAGGACATCCAGGATGGGAGTGTACTCTTGCTTTGTTAAAGCAGGGATACTATTGGCCCCAAATGAAGGATGATGTGGAGGAATTTGTGCGAACATATCTCATTTGCCAACAAGACAAAGTCGAGCACAAGAGGAAGGCAGGGTTGCTTGAACCGTTGCCAATGCCGAGTCGACCTTGGGAGAGTGTGTCGCTCGATTTCATCACTAACTTGCCAAAAGTGAGGGATATCGCCACTATTCTAAATGTAGTGGACAGATTTTCCAAATATGCAACTTTCATTGCCGCACCCAAATATGTGTCAGCTAAGGAGATTGCCCAACTCTTCTTTAAGCACATTGTGAAATATTAGGGCGTGCCTAGAAGCATTGTTTCTAACCGGGATACATGCTTTACGGGTACCTTTTGAACGGAGTTATTTCAGCTTCTCGGGTCAAAGCTTGACATGTCGTCTAGCTATCATCCAGAGATCGATGGTCAAACAGAGAGATTCAATTGCATGCTAGAGGAGTATCTCAGACATTATGTTAATGCTAATCAGAAGAACTGGGTACAACTTCTAGACGTTGCAGAGTTGTGTTTCAATTCTCAAAAAAGTAGCTCTACGGGCAATAGTGCTTTTGAGATTATAACCGGCCAACAGCCACTGTTGCCCCACACAGTGGATGGACCTTATGTTGGAAAGTCACCAAGAGCGTTCAATTTTGCCAAGGACTACAAGAAAAACTTGGACATAGTGCGGGCTTATTTGGACCATGCAGCTACAAAGATGAAGAAATGGGCTGATGAAAAGAGGAGACCTTTGGAATTTAAAGTCGGTGATCAAGTTTTGATGAAGCTTTTACCCAAACAACAGAAGTTTTTAAGGGGTAGAGACAAGAGATTGATACGAAAATACGAAGGACCAGTGACCATCTTGAAGAAGATTGGGAAGTGTGCTTATAAGATTGATGCTTCTTCATGGTTGAAGATACATCCGATCTTCCATGTCAGTTACTTGAAGCCCTATTTTCCAGACAAAGAGGATGATTCTCGGAATAAGTCCCATAGATAGATTATCGTGGCAAAGGCAGATAAGAAGAAGGTTGATCATATTCTTGCCCACTGAACTATCACAGCGTCCAGGAAGCAAATGTTGCAATACTTGGTTAAATGGCAAGGTCTTGGAGACGAAGAAATCAGTTGGGAAAAGGAGGAGGATCTGACGGCTTTCAAGGAGGAACTTGCTTTATATTGGCAGGCTGTGTCGTCAAGGGCGCCGATCGATCAGGTGGGGGAGAGTGTCAAGGGTTGCACTTCTCGTCAACCCCTTGCCTCATTGTACATAGTTTCTCTCAAAGTTATACGGGATGCAAAGTGTGCTTTCAAGATGCCTAAGGGTGTACAAACATGTTTGGGACAAGTGCCAAGTAAAGCCCCAAGGGTTGCCCAAGAATGCCCCACGGATGCCCAAGTGCCTAGCCAAGTAGCTAGGTTGGCCTGGGATAACCTCACTTTGGCCAAGAATGATGGGCAGGGTAACCTCACTTTGGCTAGCCACGCGCGCCCAGCCCATGCGCCAGTGCGCGCCCTAACAGCCTTGCCGCATGCACGCGAAAACCTCACTAGCGCCGAAAAAGAGGGGCGGCCTAACCTCACTTCGCGCGCGCCATAGTCGCGCCCACGCCATGCCCAGATTGGCCCCGCTTAACCTCACTTCGGCCCTGCCACGCGCGCTCCAAATTACACACAGTGACACCTTTTGCGCAATTTTGGCATTGCCATAACTTTGTCGTCCGGAGAGTTTTTTGAGCAAGGTTTTTTTTTTTGTTAGAAAGCTTTCAATGTAAACTTTGACATGCACAAAAGTTTTTCCTTTATTTTGTCTTATAGAATAAATGAGGGTCAATTATGACTCTTCGCACACACACTATGTTTCTTTATGCAAAGTTGTAAATGGCTAAAAAAGCATATATAATGGGAGAGAGCACGGTAAGCTCCAAACCACCTTGCTAGTTTTTATACCAAACTTCTAAAACATTGTTTGCCTATTGTAATAGTATAATTTGATGCTTGTAATAGCTTGCAATTGTCAATAAAATGTCTCTTTTCGTTGCTATAAAATTGTTACTCGTTGCCTACATTGTTGCTAGCGTTGCCTACCTGTTGCCCATATATTTTTAATTTTTGTGTTTGTCTTTGCATACAAACACGTCGGTGTGCTTTGGCGAAGCTTGTCAAGCGTTGGTAAGTGTCACACACGGCCATTTGCCTATTTCGCAGGCCGGCGTGTGTCACCTTGGAATGAGCTTGGCACCGGCACCAGCACCAGCACCAGCACCAGCACCAGCACACCCGTTTCTGCCATTGAGTTCTTCCTTGCTTCTCCATCTCTCTGGAATCCAGATTTATTAAGAAAAAAAAAGGTGAAAAACATATAAAAAAAATTAAAAAAACCTTTTTGTTTTTTGTTTTTTTTAAAATTTTCTTTTATCATCTAATTTTTTATCCAAACACAACATAAAATTTAAGGTGTCGGCGTTTATTCTTGGAGTGCGCCATGGCTTAGATTCACTATGCACGCTAGGTGAAAACGTGGAACGCTTTTAAACAAAGGTGAGAAGGGTTAAGAACATTGATTAACATTGGTTGTTGAAGTATGGGAATTAATGAACACATTCAGAATTTATCATATGAGACAACTCCTAAAAGCTTGGTACATGTAATTCAAACTGTTAATTTATATTTTTTTAATATTATTATTAAATTTTTATCTTATAAATTGTTGTTTATTTTCTTCTGAAGTTAACTATTATGATGATTTTGCCTTTTTTTTCCCTTTTCTAACAGACATTTTTTTCATTTGAGCCAATTTTTTTTAATTATAGAAACTATATAGGGCCTTCCTCATCCAATGAGCCTTTTTTCTCTTCTAGATTAGGGAATTTTCTAGAAAAGGATGTGAAAACTATACAAGTCTTTGACTTAGCATTTAATATTTTAAAGTTTTTGAGACTTTCAAATTTTTTTTATTTGTACAATTTAATTTATTTAATATTAAACTTACATTTTTCTTTTCAAGTTCACTAGTATAGTTAATTTTGAACTCCTTTTCTCACAAAAAATAGTTTATTTTTATTGGGACTATGCCTTTTTTTTTTATTACACAAAAATAATGTAAAATTATATACGATCTTACTAGATTTTAGAAAATTTAAGGCATTAAGAAGTTATAAACATTAGACAACCGTCTCACTAGCCTTATAGATGTGCCGAACCAGTTTTTTAGTTAGCTAATTTCTTTATAAGTTAGTTTCCTAATTAACTAGTTTTTCTTATGGATTTTAGTTTCATTTTTTTTATTTCTTTCATCACTTCTCTTTAGTCTTTTCTTAATGTAATCAACACATTAATATCACACAATACATTATAATAGAGAAATTATGTTTTAGGGTTCTACTTTATCCCTTCTTATTTATCTCTTTATTCTAAGATTGTATTAGAGCCAAATGTATCCCCAGCTTATCAACCACCTTCTTCGGGACGGCCCACATCTCTGTTCTTTCTCTCTCTCCTGCTTTCTCATCTAATCCACATACTACTGTCTCTATCCATCACTATCCAAACCACATACTTTGGCGGCAACGACAAGAAAAGAAAGGAAAATTTAGGTTATTCCTTAGTTGACATATTGATAGTTTTATCGTTATGGCCTTCTCTCTCTCTCTCTCTCTCTCTTTTTTTTATTTTTTTAAACTTTGATTATGTGTCTCGGTCAGTGTACTTATACCTAAAATCATCTTCCCTCCGATCTAATTAAAGGCACACCTTTCATTGAGACTCAAAAACTCACAAAAAATAAAAAGAATTTTACAATCAACTCTTGTACTAAATAAAAATCGAACTCTTTTAGTAAAACTAAGAAGCTACTTGTGGCCTTCTCTCTCTATCTTTACCTTTATAATGCAGCAAAAGTTGACCTAATTACAATTATTTTTGTGACCTCAAACTTTTTTTTTTTTTTTTTCTATTTTTCTTCTCTTTCCCTTGTATTAAAAAAAAATTCTTATTCCTTCTTTTCCTTTCTCAAGTTTCATACATGCTGTAAAAGATAGATAAGTAGAAAGGCAAATGCACAAAATAAATCAAATTTCATGTATTAAACCAACACTCCTAATATCATTTTAGAACTTAAATAAAAGGTTTTACATATTCTCACATTAGACAGAGCCTTTTTACACACTCCCAACAAAGCTTCAGACACGTCAAGACCGCCAATAAACAAATGTACATAATACATATATCCACTACATTCACACACCACCATGGACATTGGACAGAAACAAAACATAGAGCTCCGATCGCAGACTCACGCAGAGACTAAATTTTAACCGGAGATTTCGATGGCTTTAACATCAGGCTTCTTCACCTCCTCCTTGGGAACTGTGACGGTGAGAACCCCGTTCTCCATGGAGGCCTTGACCTGATCTATCTTTGCATTTTCCGGCAGCCTGAACCGCCGCATGAACTTGCCGCTACTGCGCTCAACACGGTGCCAAGTATCGTTCTTGTCTTCCTTCTCGACATTCCTCTCCCCGCTAACCTGCAGAACCCTGTCGTCTTCGATTTCGACCTTCACTTCCTCCTTCTTCAGGCCCGGAAGATCGGCCTCGAACACGTGGGCTTCCGGGGTTTCCTTCCAATCCACGCGGGTGTTCACAAATGCCGAATTTTCCCGAGAATTTTCTGGAAACAAAAAGTCCCTGAAGGGGTCCCAAACGTCCAGAGAGACGGGATCGAAGATGCTGCCTCGTCGGTTGCCGAAGAAGCTTGGGATCAGCGACATTGTTTGGCTGTGGGACTTGATATGAAATCGAATTCAAGGAGAGAAAGCTGGAGTGTTTGATTTGATGAAAAGTTTAGGAATCTGATCGATTGGCGAGAACGTTAAACGCAGCAGTATCTTCACTGCGATTCCATATGAGGGACGTGTTGGGTATTTATAGCAAGTAGAGGAGTGTTCCAGTACTTTCGAGGCTAATCAAAGCACTCATTTCCTTTTGGTCGACGAACCTTCTAGTGCATGTGAGAAATCTCTAGATGGCCCAATAAGTTTTGTTGATAAGAGTCTAGCTTGGCCCATCATGTACTGGGCCTATCTCCATGAGATCACGCTGATATCGTAACTATATTTTTTTAAAAAAAATATTATTCTTAAAAAAAATTTATGCAAAAATTCTCACTCAAATAAAATGATAGTGGTATAATTAAAAGTTATTATAATAATTGTTTTATTATAAAATAAAAGACTCTCATTCAAACACATTATTTTGTATGAATTTTTATTTGTATAGCATTATCTTTTTTCTAATCACAGCAATAACATTCTCTTGACCAAAAAAAATAAAAATAACAACATTCTCTAATTTCTTGAAAATTCTCGATTTATATGATATTTTAATCAAACTAGTGCATTTCATATAATTATTTCGCATAATTTAATGAGTCTTGAACTTTCTAAAAATTTTCAAGCTTATGAATAATTTTTATTTTTTTTTCTGAATTAATATTATTCAGGACTTTTATAGCAATGAGATACTAAATATTGATTTTTTATCTGAACTTTTTTTCTCGATCTGTTATGGTATTACCAATATCATGTAGAGTAACTCCAAAATGGTAACAAATTTAATACTGAATAATTCTCGAATTCCAAATTTGTCACTACATCACCAATGTTATCACAAGATAATTCGACTGTTTAAGTAACTGGAAACAATCATGAGAGGTGACTAGTGATCGACTAATTAAAGTTGCAGTGTGTGTTTATGTGAGGACAATGCTATGTGTAGGCAAATTTTTGACTACTTTGTAAACACTTAATCAAGGTGAAGTTTACATGAACTTTCTTTATCATTTCATTTGGTTCATGTCTCCTGAAAGATCACTTATCTTTTATCATTGTTGAGAAAAACAGCATACTTCGAGGGATTACCGGCTCTCTCGGGGTATAATTTTAAGATAGTACTAAAAATTTAGGGTAGTATTAAGCAATCAAATGAATATGAAACAAATTTGAATTCTTGAGTTCGGAAATTTGGCCCTCTTAAATTCATCCCCTTTTTAGATCTACTATTTGACAAGAATATCAAAATAAATAGAAAAAAATACAACACAAAAATTTATGTGAAAAACTTTCAAAACAGGAGAAAAAACAACAGTTCTAGAGAAAAATACACTATGTAAAAAATTATTACAATCACACAATTTTTTTTCCTCACCCCAAAGACACCAACGAAGCTTCCCCACTAGCTAAATTTTAACTTTCACATCTTCAAGAAGAATTTTACTAAAGTAAAAAATTACTAGCTAAACTATTAACTGGTACACTTAACCAAAGCGATATAATCCTACTTATATAGGCATTGAGCCTTGCCCCCCTTTTCATTTCCAAACGATGTGAGATTGTAAAGGAGCAAAACTCAACAAATTTTTACTTTTGGGACTTTGGCTGGTCTTACAACCACATTCCATCTTAATGAAAATTTTCATAACTTCTATTATCATGCTCTACTATAAAAACATATGCACTCAGAATAAACTAATTCCAAGCATTTCACTTCGACTTATGCTCGTGTACAAACTTATAAACATGCTAATAGTAACACATCTTTTATCATGCGAGATCACCGTCTATGCAGAGAGACACAATGTTAACATCATTATCAACATCTCTATTCACTGACTTGGAGCATCTTGTTGAACCTGCTCCAACTTTTGAATAATTTTTCTTGACGTGCCCAGATTTTTCACACACCTAGTAGACTACTTTCTTCTTCATGAAATTCTTCTTCCAATCACCAGCTGCCATTGCTAGGCTCTCTAGTAAACGATCACATTCACCGCCTAGTCTTCTCTCTTAAGAAAATAATTTACTAGTAACTTCTGCAAAAATTATTTTCTTCTTCCCATGTATAAAAATAGGCTTCATATGCTCATAAGAAGATGAAATAAGCAGGATAAGCCTTAAAACTTGATTTTCATCTTCAATTTTAACTCCAATAGATTCGAGTTCAGAGATGATGTTATTGATAACATTTAAATGATCTAAAATAGTCGTACCTTCACTCATCCGCAGTATATGAAACTACTCCTTCAGATATACTTGATTCGAGACACCTTCGTCTGATACAATTCTTCAAGCTTTTTTCAGAGTTCCTTTACCATAGATAGCCTTTGCATATTTGCAAGAATAGTCTTGGCTAGGCACAGACGTATCACACTTGCTGCTCTCAAATTCAGATCCTCCCAATCTTTATCACTTATTCCAAATCTGCTTGCACGAGTATCACTCTAACCTTATGGTTTAGTCTGCCTTTCAACGCCTTTTGTAATTTTGATTGAATTAAAACATCCCCGACTTGCAATTGCCACAAGTCAAAATTGATTCACCCATCAAATTTCTCCACATTAAATCTGATAGGATTTGAAGCCATACTTCTTGACATTATCTTGATAAATTTTTACCGTATAAATAAATAGTACTCACTAAGTAAGTTTTTAGGAAAGATTGGAAGAGTAACACTGGTCTCGTTTAAAACTCAATCTCCTAAACAGAACCTTCTTAAGCTGTACGTATCTACACTACCACATTAAAGCTCCAGCCTACAAAAGGAACATTTAATAATCTTAAGAAAATTATTCTGATGTGAAAGATCAGTCAAAACTGTAACCACGAAGTATACTCAAAATTCAAGAAAAATTACAACTAAAAAGGCTCTAACACTACTTACTGAAAATTTGGTCTTCCCAAATTCACCCCCATTTTTAGATCTATCCTTTGACATGAATAGTAAAATAAATAGAGAAAAACACAACACAAAGATTTATGTAAAAAACTATTAAAACAGGAGAAAAATCACCAGTTCAAGAGAAAAATACACTATGTAAAAAATTGTTATAATCACATAATTTTTCCTCTTTACTCCAAAGACACCAACTAAGTTTTTCCACTAATTAAACTTTTAACTTTCACTTCTTCAAGAGAAATTTTACAAAAGTCAGAAGTTACTTGCTAAACTATTGACTAGTGCACTTAATCAAGGAGATATAACCCTACTTATATAGGCATTGAGGTTTGCACATTCCCAACCAATATGGAATTATAAAGGAGCAAAACCCAACACATCATTCCAGAAAACAGAGAAGAATAGACTATACCATATGATAATATTACAAAAAATCAGATGGATTGGATGAGTTTTCAATGTTAAAAAACATCAAATACATTAGATGAATCAGCTTTAGGTACAATCTAGACAATCAAGCCTCAGCTTTTCATGCTCAACTCACCGCTGCCATTTTGGTAATCAAAACCAAAGGATGAGTTCTACCAAGGCATCCAAGGAATTGCATGAAGAACCACCTTTCCTCATCGAAAGCTCTGCCTTTTCCTTGAAATAAATAGTTCTCTGCCTAATTTCCTCCCCTTCTTTCTCCACCATAAGTCTTCTCACGGCTCTCTCAATTTTCCCGCTCTCCGTTTCATGCTCCAATTCCATTCCTATGCCCCATACATAACTCAAGTACCTAGCATTCACCTTTTGGTTCGAGAAACGCGGCCAACATATCATCGGAACTCCTTCACAAATACTCTCCAGGGTCGAGTTCCAACTGCAGTGACTCCAAAATCCTCCCACTGCTTTTTGTGCCAAAACCTCCATCTGGGGAGCCCATTTTACAATGCAACCTCTTTCTCTAGTTCTTTCTTTAAAACTTTCCAGCAGTAGCTTAATCCAGCATGAGCCGTGAACTGAGCTGAGTTGAATCACCCATAAAAAAGGCTAGTTGCTGTTGGCTAGCCCCCAGGCCATCTCTACCAGTACTTTCTCGTCCACTAAAGCTATGCTCCCCAAGCTTACGTAAATATTCGAGATACAGACTTGCTTATCAAGCCATGAGATGTAGCTTCCATCTTCTTTCGGTAAGCTAGTTGAAGATGCCATAGCAAGTTTGTGTAAAGGGCCTATTGAGAAGAACGGAACTCGGTAATGTTGTTGCTGGAGTTGTGCCAGTGATGAATGCTCGAGGTGGTCCATGGTATTCCAAATAATTGCCGAAGATATTCTAATTTTGCATGTAATTGCAGTAATTTGGAATATGTCTTCTAAAATACCCAGATTGGAAATGGGTAGATCCTTAATCCTGAGGGGATAAAGCTCGGGCACTAGGTCCTGCAACATTAAATCTATAATACAAAATGGTAGGTTTTGTCTGTCACGAAATTTTAACTTTGTCAAACAAATAAACATTCAAATCAAATCAAACAATGAAAGTATATACCTTGCAAGGGAATGAATCCTTCAGCGTGGAGTCGAGGAAAGTTCAAGTTAGGTAACGTATAGGTAGCACTGCTGGGGCGAAAGATGATGCTCGGAAGCTTGAGATGAGTAGCCACTTCGTCTGAAAAGTACATGAGATAATCATAAAAGATGCAGGCAATCTCACGATCATCATCATTAGCATGTTGCTTATGTTGTTCCATCATCATCTCAGCCAATGATTCTTGGAGAGGCGCTTTGTAGTTTTCATTGAGGGCATATACCAAAGTAAGTAGATTGCTGGAATCGCAATCAGATAAGTTGTTTGATATTGGGAGGTAGACAAAATCCGGGAGGTTAGAAGAAGAATTAGGAAAGTTGATTTTGGAGTGAGTGACTATGATGAAGAAGCCTTTGGAGTGAAAAACGGTGCCAAGCTAGAGCATTGGAGTTATGTGCCCTTGGAATGGGCTCGGCACCAGCACCACCCATTTACGCCCTCCACTACTTTGCTTTTCCATCTCTCTCTCTCTCTCTCCCCCCTTGAGTTAATGACGAAAGAGGAGGTATAGACCTTTTCTTATGGTGAAAATGATTCTCTTGTTTCTGCCTATGAATCCAAGACAAGTTATGCATTTATTAATTATGATCAGGTCCTTAAAACACTCACAACACGACATCGACATCGACATTTGAAGAAGTCCAGAAAAGGCATCTGTTTTTAACTTGGGACTAATTAGAGTTTGGGAACAAGGTTTCGGCTGTTTTGGCGTATAATGCTTGGGAATGACATGTCTTGAATTCTAGTAATAGGAAATGTGTCGAAGTACAGATTCTACTATGCAAGAGAGGTGGAAAGTTTCTTTAAATAAAGGTGAGAAGGATCACAAACGTGGTTGTTGAAATAATCGGAATCAATGAACACATTCATAATTAATTTATTGTGTGAAGCAACTCCGGAAAGCTTTGTACATTAAAATAAGAAAAATATTATTTTTCAGAAAATTTGTATAAAAAATTTTACAAAAATGATGTGACAGTGGAATCTTTGCATAGGAGAGCCACCATAATAGATGTTTTGTTTTTAAATGAATAATTTTCATTCAACCACATTATTCAGTACAAATTTATCACCCAATAAACAAAAAAATAAAAAAAAAATGATTAAATTTTTTGTTTGTATAACATTACCTTAAACAATAGTCATAAGGAGACAACCATAAGAATTATCTAATGCAACCATGTTTTTGCTTGTATTTTAACGCGGGATAAAGCCCTCACAACAAGGTATAAGGGGATAATTATATTTTACTCCTTTGTGGTTTGAGTCGAAATCAAATAACTTCTCTATAATTTAAAAGTGAATACATAACCCTTTTGTGATTTGGACTTATTTCAAAATGAATAGAAACAGTTAGATTTAATGAAAATTCTATCATACGGGTATTTTTGTCATTTTATCTCTCCAAATTAGAATATAAAAAAGACGATTTGGTGAAATAACAAAAAAAATTCTTGATAGATAAGCCTTTATTTTGGCATAAAATAGCCAAATCATCTTTTTGAAGTTCTAATTTGAAGAGATAAAATGACAAAAATACCCATATAGCATAATTTTCGTTAAATTTAATGGTTTCCTTTCATTTTGTAGATAAATCCAATTCATAAGAGTTATATATTCACTTTTAAACCACAAGAGGGTCATCTGATTTTGATTCAAGTCACAAGGGAGATAAAGTGTAGCTATCCCAAAATAAAAAGAAGAATAACCCAATACATCTTTAAAAAATAGCCACAAACATGGTTTCTGGTAAGAATTGAAGTAATTATTCAGTTTTCTAAGAGCACCACCTCACTCCTCTTGGGCCTCTTTTTACTCTTACAAAGCAACGAGTCTCATCCCTCTTAGTGGATTTGGTGAGTTTATTCACTCCTCTTGGGCCTCTTTTTACCCTTACAAAGCAACGAGTCTCATCCCTGCTAGTGGATTTGGTGGGTTTGTTTAGTATTCATCTAATAAGAGAACTAATTGCTTTGTAAGAGAAGAAAGAGGTGTTTTACCGTCACACTTTATTCCCTTACAAAGCAATGGATCCTATTCCTGCTAGTGGACTTAATGGACATGTTGCGTACCAACTAAGCAAGGAGAACTAATTGCATTAAGAGAGAATAAAGAGGAGTGATGTTGTGTTCTGGAAAGATTGTATTATTTTTCTAAGAATTGGAGTTAATAAAAGCAATTCTATTTCTAAATCCACGTCTCCTCCAATTCTAGGATAGGTTGGTGAAAAAGATTTCACCATTTTTGTACTCCTTGTTTGGATGTAATTTTTTTTGATGAATTTTAGGTTTAGTTTTCGGCTAAAATCTAATGAAAAAATCAATAGTCAAATTCTACAGTTCATAAAGAAATTAATAAAATAAAATTTAAGAACCATTAAAAAACTCCATCCAAACGAGACTTAATGATAAAATTGTACAACCACGCTTGTCAAGAGGTGATGCTGAAGACCAGGGCGCCACGACAAGATTCATGGAACGACTCGAGTCTTCATTGTCAAGCGAAGCAAAAAGACTCGCTGGGCAACCAATATAAGCCCGCGAAAGTACTAGAAAATTCCAACGATTGACACCCACCATAATCGGTGTCTTCGATATCTACACAGAATCGTGACGATTTCTAATAGACTTTCTCGGCATCTAATCGGTTAGCCTTTTAATCTCTCTAATCTTCGAATTCAGACTCTGAATATGTCAATAGTCCCAGGCTTCTCTGGCAACCGACGAAGCAGCATTTTCGATCCCCTCTCTCACGACTTTTGGGACCCTTTCCAGGACTTTCCTTCCTCTGCGATCTCCAACCATTTTCCCCGAATTTTCTTCGGAAGATTCTGCATTCGTCAATACACGCATCGACTGGAAGGAGACCCCGGAGGCCCGCCTGTTCAAGGCTGATCTTCCGGGGCTCTGGAAGGAGGAAGTGAAGGTAGAAATCCAGAACGATAGAGTTCTGAAGATAAGCGGAGAGACTCCGAGAGGAGCAGAGAACAAGAGGAGAAGACGGACACCTGGCACCGGGTCGAGCGCAACGGCGGCAAGTTCGTGAGGCGGTTCAGGCTGCCGGAAAATGCGAAGATGGATCAGATAAAGGCCTCCTTGGAGAATGGAGTTCTCACAGTCACAATTCCCAAGGAAGAGGTCAAGAAACCCGATGTCAAGGCCATTGAGATTTCTATGATGAGAAATGAAGTTTCTGGTCCCGATAAAATATGAATAACAACTTCGAATGTTAAAGCGTTTGTCTATCGAAGTGTGAGGGAGGCGTTTTTTGAGCGAGTAGGCTTTGCATGAGAAGTGTTTGATGAAATGCTAGTTACTGTAATTTCTTACTGAACATAATCTGATCATGAGATTTATCGATAGAAATATATGAGTTTGTTTTATTTTCTGCCAAGTGCATGTAAGCTTTTGCTACTAGCTATTTAGGTATTATTAGCCATTCCCATGTAGAAATGTAACTCTGAAGATTATCAAATTTGATCTTTTCATCAAACAGCTGAGATATTATTGAATATAACACAAACATTTTGTTCAATTACAGTGACAAGATATATTCTGCCAAGTCATTCAAGGAGTTGTAGGAAGAACCACCTTTCTTGATACAGAGGT
The DNA here is from genome assembly GCA_033060915.1 of Euryodendron excelsum. NCBI lineage: Eukaryota > Viridiplantae > Streptophyta > Magnoliopsida > Ericales > Pentaphylacaceae > Euryodendron > Euryodendron excelsum. The sequence goes on from CM065382.1 coordinate 10,398,193, forward strand.
CAAGCTTTTCCTTCAAACCAGTGGCCCTCTGCCTGATCTCCGCCCCTTCTTTATCTGCCATAAGTCTTCTTATTACTGTCTCTGTCTTCCCTCTCTCTAGCTCATTCTCCAATTCCAGGCCTACCATCCATACATGGGTTATGTACCTTGCATTCACTTTTTGGTCTCCGAAACTTGGGGAGCATATCATTGGAACCCCTTCACAAAGGCTTTCCAGGATTGAATTCCAACCGCAGTGGCTCCAAAACCCACCTACTGCGTCATGAGCCAGCACCTCCTTTTGGGGTGCCCACTTAATGATGCGTCCTCTTTTCCCAATTACTAAATTAAAACCTTCTGGCAGCAGCTCAATCCATTGCGAGCCACAAACTGAACCTGGTCGGATGACCCACAAGAATGGTTGGCCACTGTTTGCCAGCCCCCAAGCCATCTCGGTTAGCTCTTTCTCATCCACCGAAGCTAGGCTACCCATGCTTATGTATAAGACAGAGTTAGGGGCTTGCTTGTCAAGCCATGCAATGCAGTCGGTGTCCTCCTCTAATAAGCTACTGGAAGAGGCTGAGGCAATTTTGAACAAAGGGCCGACAGAGAAGAAAGTGATTTGGAGTTGTTGCTGGAGTTCTGTCAAGGCGGGATGTTCAAGGCAGTCCATGGTGTTCCAAATGATGGCTGAAGATGTTCTTATGCTGCAAGCAATTGCTATCAGTTGTAGTAGGTCTTCTAGACTTCCGAATTTGGTTAGGGGTAGGTCCTTGAACCTCAGGGGATGAAGTTGGGGCACCAGCTCCTGCAACTTGGAATCTAAATACAGAGTTAGTGTTAGTGAATTTGTGACCTGGGATTTTGCAGTAATAGAAAGATAGATTATGAAGCTAATGCTCTGAATGCAAATGAAATCTCATATGCTCTGCAGAAAAGAAAAGGTTTTTTTTTTTTTTTTTGTTTTTTGTGGTGGTGGCGGGGATTCCAAGTGCTACTCTCCTCATGGCTGATGATAAAAATGGAAATTTTGAGTATGATGCGAAGCATGATCGTACAAAACTTTGTTAAAAATATGTATAAAGGTGTATGACCACAAATATCACAGCAAACATCTCTTTCCTTTTAACTTTATGTATGATAGTGCATGTAGAGAGCTCTCTATTAATAAATTTAAAGCTTCATTTACCAGGCATGATAAACCATGTAGTTGTCTGAAGGGAGCTTCAGCTTCCTACAGATGGTTTTAGTTTTGAAATTGATGAACGCATTACCAACGAATAGAAAGAAATTGCAGTCACTGGGCCAGATATAAAAATAGATAAGAGGAACCAGGGAAGGAACATATTCTGTAGGAATGAATGGCTATCAGTTATATATTTTTTCTTTTCAGAGGGCTTCCCAAGTCAACTCAAAATTGTAGGGCTTCACAACAAGCGAGTGGCAAAGTCTTTTTGGTGAACTGGAGGCAATAACAAATACAAATATTGATTCTCTCTATCTACATGGTCTCTATGATATTCTTCATGTTTGCTTTGTTGTTGTTACAGTTGTATCAGATCGTGTGAATGTGTTCTGTAACTAATAGAACTGGTGATTGTCTTGAACTGAATATAATATTGTGAAAAGATCTCATCATTCTCAAAGGACATGGGATTGTAGAATCTAAAAACCGTTTCTTTCCAATCTCTCCCACAACACACAAAAGGGTACATTTTAGATTTTCAGCCGATTAAGGAAGCATAAATGACATTAAGGCCTAATGAATTTTCTTAATTAGAAACAGTTCTTCAATCAAAACTATGTTAATGTTGATGCCAAGGAAAACGCTTTCCCATTAACAGTAGAGTAATTGATAAGATATTAAATATTAGGTAATGGCTGCTGTAGACCTTGCAGAGGAAAGTAGCCTGCTGAATGGAGCCCAGGCATGGCACCACAAGCTACCATAGCAGAAGCACTACTGGTGCGTAAGATGATGCTAGGAAGCTTCAGATGATTAGCCACGGTCTCAGCAACATACATGAGCATGTCGTAGATGATGCAAGCCACCTGATCACGCATTCCCTGTTGATCCATCATCTGAGCCAAGGATTTTTTGAGCGGCGCTTCACAGTTGGTGTTAAGAGTCGATATAAGAGCTAAAAGATCTCCAGAGGAGATATCGCTATCAGTTAAACCGTCAGAAATGGGAAGGAACATAAAATCAGGGTAATTGGAAGTATTGAGAGGGTTGAATTGAGTGTGTGCAATTGTGATGGAGAAGCCCTTGGAGTGAAGGATGGTGCCCAGTTCAAGCATAGGACTTATGTGCCCTTGGAATGAACATGGCACTAACACCACACTTGGGCGTCTTTTTGCTCCATCATCTTCCATTCTCTCTGTCTCTCTGTCTCTCTCAAATGGTGATTGGATTGCTTTAGCCACCCAACTAGAAGCTTATATTTCTCTTGTTATTGGGATCTTGGAAGGTACGACGTCACTGCAGACGTCGTCGTGAAAACAAATACCATAGTCAATGAATTATTGGTGTACTGACAGAGTCGTTTCTGCTTGATAGGTTGGATTCCTGAGATTACCTATGCAGCATGACAACTGATATGTGTATGGTTGTATCTTGGTGGGAGCATCTTATCTTCCAATGTCAAGTGGGCAAATTTTGTGAAGAAGAGAGACAATCAAAGGTGAAGTAATGGCTACATACGTGTTAGAAAAACACAAATGGTAGATAAACGCAGATGAATGTCTTAGTGCTGCGGTATTTGCAGTACTTTGGAATATATGATGTCTTGTATGCTGGTGTGATATCGCTAAAAGTACACCTTTTTCTACAGCTAAAATGGTTCTTCCTCTTTCTCCACAATGCAGTGAGTTTTCCATCTGTTACGTAGGTTCGGTAGGTTTGCTCAACAACTACGTAGTAAGGGAAGCCAATGCACTTTGTGAGGAAGAGAATGTGGTGCTCTAAGAGAGCGGACTAAGTTTTCGGAAAAGAGAGGCTTAGAAAAGAGCAGGTATACAAATAGGAGTAAAAATGAAATGAGCATAAAGTGTTAATACTGTCTTTGGTTAACCGTGTAATAATTTTAAAGCTTAAGAGGAAGGTGATGCATGCATGATGCATCTTCTACTTCTAGATGAACCACGTAGAGACAGTAGGTGGTGGTTGAGTTATGACCAAATGTATCATGCCATAATTGTCATTTACTAGTAGGGAGATGGTAGTTGGGATTTAGGTTTGTCAAAAATAAATAACCTGAATATATGGATTTGCCAAAATATCTTGTGAAGGGTTGCTTAGATTGATCATAATTCAACAAATCAATTTTAACGTTATATGTATGTCAAAAGTAAATATGAAAGCAATCACACATAAACAAGACACACGATTTTTGCGTAGAAACCCAAAGAGGAAAAAAATCACGGGATTTAATTCAGCCAGCCAAGTACTATCAAGAAAGAATACAAAAGAACCAACTTACAACCTAACCCTAAATACTCCCAATCCAAGGGTGCCGAATCCACGTACTTGTGGGTGTGCTCTTCTTGTATTGATCGAATTCCACGATCACGTATCTATCCCTTGATACGATTCTTCGATACTTGATTGAGTGTCGAACTCCACGACACCTCCGAAATCCTCCAAGAGCTGTACTCAAATCCACCACCGTCTGGAACTCCTCCAAGACATCAATCAATTAAGGATGAAGGTTGATCTTGCTAAAAATCTAGTTGAGAGCCTCTTCAAGGTATGTAGAAACCTTTAGATTCTTTTTCTTAGCAGCCTTGCTCTCACAAAAATCCTTTGAATCTTAAGCAATTGAACAATAAATCCTTTCAAAGGTGTTTTGGCCTCCTTCAACTTGGTTTTCACCCTTTTTGAAGATGGGAAACACTTCTCCTAAAGAGTTTTGAATGTGGTGGCTCAGATCTTGGGTCTTGGAAAGTGTGCTGAGCCTTAAATAGGCCAAAAAAAATCCTAGTGGCGCGATTCCCGATGTTTGGACTTTATATTAAAAAACATACTTTGTGTAATGGCTTTAGTATTTATTAATAAATTAGTTATTCCATTTTAATGAGAATCTGTGTGAGAAATGATTGCATTGCTTTATTTATTTAATGATTATGCATGTGTGTCTCTTATTCTATATAGTAGATGATTTGGTGTGTAGAGTACGACTTACACACGGAAGGTCAGATCATTGGTTCTTATGGAATATAAATTTATCGTTTACAGTTTTAGATGGAAATGGACACACTATCAGTAGGACTGTAGTACAAGGTTTTAATAGGTTTGTGTTGACTATGGGGAATGGTATAGTTCTAACTCCTTGTACTAGTACACTTTGTGTGTATTGAACAGGATTGTGTTGATGTAATTATTTTTATACTGACTATATAAAACAATTAATACCTTATGATTATTATGAGTGCTTATGCTCTTAATCCTAATGTAATAAATAGATACGTGCATGTAGTATTTATTGTTTTGATTCACAGAAGAGTGAGATTCTTTGTGGGTCAATAAACTCAGTGAGTTAGACAATAACATTACGTGTATAGTGAATATTTATTATTGATGGAATCCACGTCCCTGTATAGGGATTGATGATGCCCCCTTGAGGAAGCTTATAAGTTTTGATTATGTCAAACCCTACAGGTGGATTATGAATTCGACATATCAAATAAATTAAGTGGAAGGTCTCAAGGAATTAAATAAGTCTATTAAATTTAATTGTCAGTAATTTAATTTAATAGACGGGTATCTATAATCTTAACATGGAGAGATAGATAAATATTTAATAATATGGAGCTCGAAATATAATTTCTAGTATAACATGAAGTGCAATTATAATTCGTTAGTGGTATAAATTATAATTTACGTAAATAAGGATTAATCCTGGTTGGATTAGGAGTCCTTATTTGCGTAGGAAGCCCTAGTTATACTAATCCTATAGTCCTTGTTGTAGCTTTTATATATACGCGCTCTAAGAGCTGCTAGGGTTACACTCTGCATATAATTGAGAGATACACGTTTTTGTGAGGAAGAGAAACCCTAGCAGCGGCGAACCCACTCTTTGTAGAGCAAGGCGTGTACGAGGAATACAACAGAAGTTTGAAGGTTGAATTCGAGCAGTTGTTTCGTGCTTAGTGCTGATTCTTGTTATTCGGGATCAAACCAAAGAGATCTCGAAGGTATGATTCTAATCACGTAGATTAGGTTATGCTAATCAGATAAAAATTTTGGCAGTATGCGTATACACCATAGCCAGGTCGTGAGAAATTTCGTAGTCCCCAACACCAGATTTTGCACAGCTCGCTCCTGCGAGCATCCCGCGAGCTCAATCTCAGGTTTGTATGCTCGCTGTTTTTTCCTGCAACATCCTGTAAGGATCCTACAAAATTTATAACTTTTTACTCAGATGTCGGATTGATGAGATTCAAAGTTCTCTAGAAAGAAGACTCAAAGATCTACAACTTTTCCTCTAATGAGCCTTTTCAAATTCGAACTGTATCTTGGTTAAAAATCAGCTACAAGAGAACCCATGCACACCAATACACTGTTTTTTACTCTCGAACTCCATCGACATCTCTCGAAATCTCCTACAAAAGTCAAAAAATATTGTACAAGTCTCTCTTAGCTTGAGCTTGCACGAATAAGCATGAAATCTTTTCCGAATGCTTGTGATTGATAACTCAAGTTCCCAAAGTACATCAAACAAGATGTGTCACGAAATTTAGCTAATTACATAAACTCACATTCTCCCTCTTTGGCAATTTTGTGATCAAAACCCTATGCTACACGACACAATCATTAGAGGGAAAGAGAACAAACAGAAAAAAGATATAAAGACACCCCAATCACAAGCATATTGATGTCTATCAAATAACAACCATCCCAAACTATTGTACCTGCACACACTAAGTAACCAAGAGATAAAAATACCATCAAGTGCAAGGTATCAAGAGAACAAGTATATATATCAACTATCAAGTAGCCATAGATTCTCTATCCCTTTTTGGAACAAATTGACAAAGGAAGCATAGGAAGTGAGAGAAAATAACCAATAGGTATAAGCATGAAAATGGTCAAAGAAAATAAATATTGTGTAGAATCAAGAGGAAAATTTCATTTTATAACTCTTAAAAATATCTTGATGCAAGTTGAAAGCTCTACTTGTTTGGGGACCATGTTTTCCTTTATATTACAAATAAAACATCAATTCTTATTCATCAATTTTTTTTTTTACGTATGACCACTTCAAATTTTGTTCTCAAGAGACGGTAAACAAAAATGGAAGAGACGGTAAACACAAAATAGGAAAATCATTGACATTAGGTAAGATATCACACAAAAATTTTGACCCTTCTCCTTCCCGATACAATAATAGCAACACAAGTTCATATGCTAAATTACACCATCCCCCAATAATTAAATCTGACAATAAACCAATAAATTGATGAAATTACCAGTAAAGGGCTTGTGCTTGACGGTAAGGAGGAGTAGCGACATAAGGATGAGCAGATTCCCGACAACGATGAGCATATCTCTCGGCGAGGAGCAACGACACCTAGCATAAGGATGAGCAACGACACCTGGCACAAGGATGAGTAGATTCCCAATGACAAGGAGTAGATCTCCCAGCTAGGAGAGGCAGCGGCACAAGGAGGTGCTGCGGAGGAGGAAAGGAGAGGAGGTCTTGCAGAGAGGGTTAGGGTTTCAAGAAAGAAAGGGGGAAAGGGAAGAAGAAGCCCGCCAATCTAAAACGACGCCGTTTCACGTTGGCCTTTTTTAAAATCCAAAATGATGTTGTTTTAATTAAAAGTATTTGCAACGAGCCGCAATGTCGTCGCAAAATTCCGTAACTAGAATCATCTTTTGTGACGGCAATCTTCCCGTCGCAAATGCTTGAGTCAAAACCTACTTTATGCCACAACATATCTTCCCGTGGCAAATTGTCATCGCAAAAAACTATTTGCGATGGGTATTTGCCACGACCTTTTTGCTGTCACAAAAGACTTTTTAAGCCACGGCAAAGAGGCCGTTGCAAAAAATTTCGAGGCAAAAAGTCCTTTTTTTAGTAGTGTGAACTTTTTTTTTAACATTTCATTTGAATCATGTCTCCTGAAAGATCACTTATCTTTATCATTGTTGAGAAAATTAGCATACTTCGAGGGATTACCGACTCTCTCGGGGTATAATTTTAAGAGAGTACTAAAAATTTAGGGTAGTATTAAGCAATCAAATAAATATGAAACAAATTTGAATTCTTGAGTTCGGAAATTTGGCCTTCTCAAATTCATCCCTTTTTTAGATCTACCCTTTGACAAGAATATCAAAATAAATAGAAAAAACACAACACAAAAATTTATGTGAAAAACTCCCAAAACAGGAGAAAAAAAATAGTCCTAGAGAAAAATACATTATGTGAAAAATTGTTACAATCACACAATTTTTCTTCATCACCCTAAAGACACCCACTAAGCTTCTCCACTAGCTAAACTTTAACTTTCACCTGTTCAAGAGGAATTTTGCTAAAATAAAAAATTACTAGCTAAATTATTAATTGGTACACTTAACCAAAACGATATAACCCTGCTTATATAAGCATTGAGCCTTACCCCTCTTTTCATTTCCAACCGATGTGGGATTGCAAAGGAGTAAAACTCAACAAATTTTCACTTTTGCGACTTTAGCTAGTCCCACAACCACACTCCACTTTAATAAAAATCTTCATAGCTTCTATAATCATGCTCTACCATAAAAGCATATGCACTCAGAATAAACTAATTCCAAGTATTTCACTTTGACCTATGCCCGTGTATAAACTTATAAACCTGTTAATAGTAACACATCCTCTAACATACAGCATCATCATCTATGCAAAGAGACACAGTGTTAACGTCGTTATCAGTATTTCTATTCACTGGCTTAGAGCATCTTGTCAAACCCACTCTAACTTTTGAATAATTTTTCTTGACGTACCTAGATTGTCCACACACCTAGCAAACTACTTTCTTCTTCATGAAGTTCTTTTTTCAATCACTAGCGGTCACTGCTAGGCTCTCAAGTAAATGATTACATCCACTGCCTAGTCTTCTCTCTTCAGAAAATAATTTACTGGTAACTTCTGCAAAAATTATTTTTTTCTTCCCATGTATCAAAATAGGCTTCATATGCTCATAGGAAGATAAAATAGACCAGATAAGCCTTAAGACTTGATCCTCATCTTTAATTTAACTTTAATAGATTCGAGTTCAGAGACGATATCATTGATAACACTTAAATGATCTAAAATAGTCGTACCTTTACTCATCTGCAGTATATGAAACTGCTCCTTCAGATACACCCGATTCGAGACACTTTCGTCTGATACAACTCTTCAAACTTTTTCCAGAGTTCTTTTATCGTAGATATTCTATGCATATTTGCAAGAACATTCTTGGCCAGGCACAGACGTATCGCACTTGCTGCTCTCAAATTCAGATCCTCCCAATCTTTATCACTTATTCCAAATCTGCTCGCACTAGTATCACTCTAACTTTAGGGTTTAGTCTGCCCTTCAACGCCTTTTGTAATTCTGATTGTATTAAAACATCATTGACTTGCAATTGCCACAAGCCAAAATTGATTCGCCCATCAAATTTCTCCATATCACATTTGATAGGATTTGAAGCCATACTTTTTGACATTATCTTGATGAATTTTTATCGTAAAAATAAATAGTACTCACTAAGTAAGTTTTTAGGAAAGATTGGAAGGGTAACACTGGTCTCGTTTAAAACCCAATCTCCTAGACAGAACCTCCTTAAGCTGTACGTATCAACACTACCACACTAAAGCTCCACCCCACAAAAGAAACATTTAATAATCTCAAGAAAATCATTTCTGATATGGAAGATCAGTCAAAATTGCAATCACGAAGTATACTCAGAATTCAAGAAAAATTATAACTAAAAAGGCTCTGACACTACTTATTGAAAATTTGGCCCTCCCAAATTTACCCCCATTTTTAGATCTATCTTTTGACATGAATAATAAAATAAATAGAAAAAAACACAACTCAAAGATTTACCTAAAAAACTTTTAAAACAGGAGAAAAAAACCAGTTTTAAAGAAAAATACACTATAGGAAAAATTGTTATAATACACAATATTTTCTCTTCACCCCAAAGACACCAACTAAGTTTCCCTACTAGTTAAACTTTAACTTTTACCTCTTTAAGAGAAATTTATTAAAGTCAAAAGTTATTAGCTAAACTATTGACTAGTGCATTTAATCAAGGAGATATAACCTTACTTATATAGGCCTTGAGCCTTGCATATTCCTAATTAATATAGAATTGCAAAGGAGCAAAACCCAACACATCATTCCAGAAAACAGAGAAGATTAGACTACACCATATGATAATATTACAAAAAATCAAATGGATTGGATGAGTTTTCAATGTTAAAAAATATCAAATACATTGGATGAATCAGCTTTAGGTACAATCTAGATCATTAAGCCTCAGTTTTTCATGCTCAACTCGCCACTGCCATTTTGGTAATCAAAACCAAAGAATGAGTTCTACTAAAGCATTCAAGGAATTGCATGACGAATCACCTTTCCTCATCGAAAGCTTTGCCTATTCCTTGAAATCAATAGCTCTTCGCCTAATTTCCTCCCCTTCTTTCTCCACCATAAGTCTTCTCATGGCTCTCTCAATTTCCCCTCTCTTCGTCTCATGCTCCAATTCCATTCTTATACCCCATACATAACTCAAGTACCTCGCATTCACCTTCTGGTCCGAGAAACGTGGCTATCATATCATCAGAACTCCTTCACAAATACTCTACAGGGTTGAGTTCCAACCATAGTGACTCCAAAATCCTCCCACTGCTTTATGTGCCAAAACTTGTTCTGGGGAGCCCATTTTACAATGCAACCTCTTTCTCTAGTTCTTTTTTTAAAACTTTTTGGTAGGAGCTCAATCCAGCATGAGCCGCGAACTGAGCCGGGTCAAATCACCCATAAGAAAGGCTGGTTGCTGTTGGCCAACCCCAGGCCATCTCTGCCAATACTTTCTCGTCCACTAAAGCTATGCTCCCCAAGCTTACGTAAATAACCGATTTACGGACTTGCTTATCAAGCCATGAGATGTAGTTTCCATCTTCTTTCAGTAAGCTAGTTGAAGATGCCTTAGCAAGCTTGTGTAAAGGGCCTATTGAGAAGAACTGAACTCGGTAATGTTGTTGCTAGAGCTGTGCCAGTGATGAATGCTTGGGGTGGTCCATGGTATTCCAAATAATTGCCGAAGATGTTTTAATTTTGCATGTAATTGCAGTAATTTGGAATATGTCTTCTAAAATACCCAGATTGGAAATGGGTAGATCCTTAATCCTGAGGGGATAAAGCTCGGGCACTAGGTCCTGCAACATTAAATCTGTAATACAAAATGGTAGGTCTTGTCTGTCATGGAATTTTAAGTTTGTCAAACAAACAAACAAACATTCAAATCAAATTAAACAATGAAAGTATATACCTTGCGAGGGAATGAATCCTTCAGCGTGGAGTCGAGGAAAGTTCAAGTTAGCTAGCGCATAGGTAGCACTGCTGGGGTGGAATATGATGCTCAGAAGCTTGAGATGAGTAGCCACTTTGTCTAAAAAGTATATGAGATAATCATAAATGAAGCAGGCAATCGCACGATCTTCATCATCAACATGTTGCTTATGTTGTTCCATTATCATCTCAGTTAATGATTCTTGGAGAGGCACTTTGCAGTTTTCATTGAGGGCATATACCAGAGTAAGTATATTGCTGGAATCACGATCAGATAAGTTGTTAAATATTGGGAGGTAGACGAAATCCGAGTGGTTAGAAGAAGAATTAGGAAAGTTGAATTTGGAGTGAGCGACTATGACGGAGAAGCCTTTGGAGTGAAGAACGGCGCCGAGCTGGAGCATCGAAGTTATATGTCCTTGGAATGGGCTTGGCACCAGCACCACCTGTTTACGCCCTCCACTGCTTCTTTGCTTTTCCATCTCTCTCTCTCTTTCTCTCTCTCTCTCTCTCTCTCTCTCTCGCTCTCCCTTGAGTTAATGACGAAAGAGGAGGTATAGACTTTTTTTTTTTACGATGAAAATGATTCTCTTGTGATGTATGGGATGACGGCGGCTTATAGTCGCCATCCCTTCCGCAGCCCCCTCCCCCCTTACTCTCTCTCTCCTCTTCATATCTATAAATAGAGAGGCCTAGAGAGCCTTTAAGCAGAGAAAAAAGAAAAGGAAGAGAGAAATCAGAGAGAGGAAAGAGAAGAAAGAGCAGTCTAGGTGAGTTGTAAATATCATGTTGTATTATTATTTTATATTGACAATAAAGTTTTGGGTGGTCCAGAAGATCAACCTTAAATATTCTAGAAGAATAAATATGATAAATATTTGATAGTTCCTGAAGAACTATTCACGATATCTACTTTGTGTTGATTTATTTTCTCCAGCTTATATTCTTTACTTTTATAATACGTTATCAGCACGAGACTCTAAGTACTTTGTGGTTTTCTTTACATCATGATACTACTTTTTCTGTGTAATTTATCTTCATTTTGAATTCTTTACTGTGCACTCAATTCACGTGAATAGTATGAACAGTAATTCACTATTACGATGAATAGTGTTTATTTGAAAACTTTGTTGCTTTATTTCTCTCAGATCTTGCATTATTTGCCTATGATAGTTAGAGATCTGGAATCCATATTTTAATACCTTTCCATAGACATGTGACTTGACTATATTTTGATGTATGGATTGAAAGTTAGAATAAGGACGGAAATAGTAATATTATATATATCGATGCATGTTACTATTTATGAATAGTGATGAATAGTATTTAAATAGTAAAATATAATATAAAATGCAATGAATAGTGTATTGATTTTCGTTTAATTATTTATATATCATATTATCACCATACCTGATTTAAGCTTATTGTTTTATATAGTTTAGCATTGTAAAAATGTCAAATCTTGCCAAATTGGAATTTTTCGCCCTTGATATTTCTGGTGATAATTATTTATCGTGGATGCTTGATGCCGAGATCCATCTTGCTACAAAAGCACTTGAACAAACAATAATGGAGAAAAATGACGCATCCCAGCAGGATCGTGCAAAAGCTATGATTTTTATTCGCCATCATCTTCGTGAGGAACTGAAATCAGAATACCTCACGATAAAAGATCCATTGCTCTTATGGCAAAATTTAAAGGAAAGATATGAGCACCAGAAGACCGTAATCCTCCCAAGAGCTAGATCTGAGTAGATGCACCTGAGGTTGCAAGATTATAAAACTGTTAGTGAGTACAACTCTGCATTATTTAAAATCAGCTCACGATTAAAATTATGTGGAGACAAGATTACTAATGAAGACATGTTAGAAAAAACATTCTTTACATTCCATGCGTCGAATGTGCTCCTGTAGCAACAATATCCAGAGCGTAGATTTAAAAAATATTCTGAATTAATATCCTGTCTTTTTGTGGCTGAGCAAAATAATGAGTTGTTACTGAAAAATCATCAGTCCCGACCTACTAGTTCAGCTCCATTCCCTGAAGTGAATGCAAGCCCATTTAGCAGACGTGGTCACGGACGTGGTCGTGATAATGGCAGGAATAATGTTCGCAATTGTGGACATTATCGTGGAGGTTATCATATGAGATTTAAAAATACCACACCATGCCACTAGCAGTGGAATAAATATGAAAAAGGAAAAGGGTTGCAGAATCAACCTCATCTTAAGAAATCTGAAGATACTTGTTGTAGGTGTGGGATGAGAGGCCATTAGTCGCGTACCTATCATACGTCCAAACATTTGAGAGAGCTTTACCAAGCCTCAATTAAAGATAAAGAACAAAATGCAGAAATGCATTTTACAGATTTTGATGGCCAAGTTGACATTTCTCATCTTGATGTTTCAGATTTCTTTGAAGATGCAAGTGGAAGAATAGACCATTTAATTGGTGATGGAGATGTCCACACTACTTAATATTATTGTTTCTTTGTTCTAGTCTATATAGTTTCTTATCATCTTGTGTAATGTTTCCTTCATCTGCTTGTCTTTGCAATAAATTATCATGTTTTAATTAAGCACATTTAATATGTTATATAGATACATGGATCGTACCAACACGTTGAGTATATCTAAAATGAATGGTGAAGTCATATGTCTGGTAGACAGTGGAACAACACACACAATTCTTTAGGAGAAAAAATATTTCTTACAATTGACATTACTTGAAACTAATGTCAAGACAATCTCTGGCACAACAAAATTAATTGAAGGCTCCGGAAGGGCCAATATAATATTACCAAGAGGGACAAAGTTATGCATTGATGATGCATTATATTGTACGAAATCTACAAGAAATTTGATTAGTTTTAAAGATATACGTCGTAATGGGTATCATATTGAGACAACGAATGCAGATAATGTAGAACAATTCTACATTATTGCCTATATTTCAGGAAATAAATATATATCAAAAAAACTTTCTGCATTGTCTTCTAGATTATATTATACTTCTATAAAAGCAGAAGAATCACCTGTAGTGATGCACCAGAAGTGCCTTGACCCAAAGAATTTTATACGATGGCATGATCGTTTGGGTCATCCAGGGTCAACAATGATGTGTCGAATTATTGACAACTCACATGGACATCCGTTAAAGAACCTGAATATTCTGTTGTCACATGATTATACATGTGCTGCCTGTTCACAAGGAAAATTAATTGTCAGACCATCTCCATCCAAGGTAATTTTTGAGTCCCCATCATTCTTACAAGGAATTCACGGGGATATCTGTGAGCCAATACATCCTCCATGTGGACCATTTCGTTATTTCATGGTTCTAATAGATGCATCTACAAGGTGGTCATATGTTTGTTTACTTTCTACCCATAATATTGCTTTTGCTAGACTGCTTACTCAAATTATTCGCTTACGAGCACAGTTTTTAGATTACCTAATCAAGTCAATACGACTAGATAATGCTGGAGAATTTACATCCCAAGCCTTTGATGATTATTGTATATCAATAAGGATTGATGTTGAACACCCAATTGCCCACACACATACACAAAATGGTCCTGGTGAAGCTTTGATAAAACGACTTCAGTTGATTGCTCGAATTTTACTTATGAAAATAAAATTACCTGTTTCTGCTTGGGGACATGTCATATTGCATGCTGCATCTTTGGTTAGAGTCCGACCAACTACTTGTCATCAGTACTCACCATTACAACTTGTTATTGGTCAGCAACCAAATATTTTTCACTTATGAGTTTTTGGTTGTGCTGTATATGTACCTATCTCACCCCCATAGCGTACTAAAATGGGTCCCCAATGTAGACTTGAAATTTATGTTGGTTTTGATTCTCCATCTATTATTAGATATTTGGAACCCTTAACAGGTGATGTCTTCAAGGCACGTTTCGCGGATTGTCATTTTGATGAGTCAGTCTTCCCACCATTAGGGGGAGAAAGGACGCAATTAGAAAAGTAACGAGAGATCAGTTGGAATATTGCAACAATGTCTCATCTTGATCCTCAAACGAGTCAATGTGTATCAGAAATTCATAGAATTATTCATTTACAGACAATTGCAAATCAGTTGCCTGATGCCTTCACCGACACAAAGAATGTGACAAAATCACATATACCAGCTGCTAATACTCCAGCACGTATTGATGTCCCTGTAGGACAATCTATTAATACAATAGCAAATGAATCTAAAACATGCTTGAAGCGTGGGAGGCCTATCGGTGCAAAAGACACAGTTCCTAGAAAAAGGAAGACACAAGAAAAAATGCATAAGCAAGTAGGTGCTCCTGAAGAGAACATAATATCTAAACTTCCTGAAGAAGAGAATCCTGAAGAAGCATTCCTAGAAGAGAAACCTCTTGAAGAGATATCTCCTGTAAGTGATATGGTACCTGAAAATAATGAGATCTCAATAAGTTACATGAATACAAGAGAAAGCTAGAAGAGAAATAAGATGGTTGTTGACAACATATTTTCATTTAAAGTAGCTCTTGGCATTACCAGAAGTAATGAAGAGACTGAACCACAGATAGTCGACGAATGTCGACGTAGAATTGATTGGCCAAAATAGAAAGAAGCTATTGAGGCAGAATTACACTCATTAGTACAACGTAAAGTATTTGGACCTGTAGTCCACACACCTGAAGATGTGAAACCTGTTGGATATAAATGGGTATTCGTACGAAAACGAAATGAGAAAAATGAAATAGTACGATATAAAGCCTAACTCGTAGCACAAGGTTTCTCGCAGAGACCTGGTATTGACTACGATGAGACTTATTCTCCTGTAATGGATGCCATTACGTTCAAATTCTTAATTAGTTTATCAGTCTCAGAAGGACTGGATATGCGTCTGATGGACGTCGTGACAGCCTACTTGTATGGTGAATTAGATAATGATATATATATGAAAATTCCTGAATGATTTAAAATGCCTGAAGCACATATTTCATCTAGAAGCTTATATTCTATCAAGCTTTAACGATCGTTGTATGGGTTAAAACAATCTGGACGCATGTGGTACAATCGTCTTAGTGAATATCTATTGAAAAATGGATATGTGAATAATACAATTTGTCCATGCGTGTTTATTAAGAAATCAGAATCTGGATTTGCTATTATTGCAGTCTATGTCGATGATCTGAATCTTATTGGAACTTCTGAAGAACTGACAACATTTGCTCGTTATTTAAAGAAGGAGTTTGAAATGAAAGATCTTGGAAAAATCAAGTATTGTCTTGGATTACAGATTGAGCACTTATCCAATGGAATTATTATCCATCAATCAGCATATACTGCAAAGGTTTTAAAGCAATTTTACATGGACAAAGCTCATCCATTAAATTCTCCAATGGTTGTCCGTTCATTAGATGTACATAAAGATTTTTTCCGTCCTCAAGATGACGGTGAAGAACTTCTTAGTCCTGAAGTACCATATCTTAGTGCAATCGGTGCCCTTATGTATCTTGCCAATTGTACAAGACCTGATATAGCATTCTCTGTCAACTTATTGGCACGATACAGTTCTGCACCAACACAAAGACATTGGAAAGGAGTTAAACATATATTGCGTTACTTACGAGGGACAACTGATATGGGATTATTTTATGCCAAAGAGTCACAACCTGAATTGATTGGCTATGCAAACACTGGCTACCTTTCTGATCTGCATAAAGCTAGGTCTCAAACTAGGTATGTGTTTACTTATGGTAACACTATTATATCTTGGCGATTGGTGAAGCAGACATTAACTGCAACTTCTTCAAATCATTCCGAGATAATTGCAATTCATGAAGCAAGCCGAGAGTGTATCTGGCTAAGATCCATGATTCAACATATTCAAGAAAGTTGCGGATTATTTACAATTAAAGATACATCGACGATATTATACAAGGATAATACAACTTGTATTGCACAAATTAAGGGAGGCTACATTAAAGGTGACAGAACGAAGCATATTTCTCCAAAGTTTTTCCATACACATGAGCTCCAGAAAAGTGGTGATCTTGATGTTCAACAAATACGGTCTACTGATAATTTGGCCGACTTATTTACTAAGCCATTACCAACTGCAACATTTGAAAAGCTTGTGCATGGTATTGGTATGTGCCGTCTTAGAAATATTTCATGAAGCAAATAATGTTCTTATTCTTCAGGGGGAGTTAAGTATTGTACTCTTTTTCTTTCGCTACGGTTTTTTTTCCCACTGGGTTTTTCCTAGCAAGGTTTTAATGAGACAGTTTTAACATACCCAATAGGTCATCCCAAGGGGAGTGTGATGTATGGGATGATGGCGGCTTATAGTCGTCATATCTATAAATAGAGAGGCCTAGAGAGCCTCTAAGCAGAGAAAAAAGAAAAGGAAGAGAGAAATCAGAGAGAGGAAGAACAGAGAGAGGAAAGAGAAGAAAGAGCAGTCTATGTGAGTTGTAAATATTATGTTGTATTATTATTTTGGGTGGTCCAAAAGATCAACCTTAAATATTCCAGAAGAATAAATATGATAAATATTTGATAGTTCCTGAAGAACTATTCACGATATCTACTTTGTGTTGATTTATTTTCTCCAGCTTATATTCTTTGTTTTTATAACATCTCTTGTTTTTGCCTATGAATCCAAGGCAAGTTATGCATTTATTAATTATGATCATGTCCTTAAAACACACACAACACGACATCGACATCGACATTTGAAGACGTTCGGAAAAGGCATCTGTTTTTAACTTGGGACTAATTAGAGTCTGGGAACAAGGTTTCACTGTTTTGGCATTTAATAGTTGGAAATGACATGTCTTGAATTCCAGTAGCAGGAAATGTGCCAAAGTATAGATTCTACCATGCAAGCTAGGTGGAAAGTTTCTCTAAATAAAGGTGAGAATGATCACAAACGTGGATTGGTTGTTGAAATAATCGGAATCAATGAACACATTCATAATTAATTTATCGTGTGAAACAACTCCGGCAAGCTTAGTACATTAAAATAAGAAAAATATTATTTTTCAAAATATTTGTATAGAAAATTTTACAAAAATGATGTGACAGTGGAATCTTTGTAAATAAGAGTTATCGTGATAGATGTTTTGTTTTTAAATGAATAATTCTCATTCAACCACATTATTCAGTACAAATTTATCACTCAATTAACAAAAAATAAAAAAAAAAAGTTGATTAAAATTTCTGTTTGTATAACATTACCTTAAACAATAGTCATAACGAGACAACCATAAGAATTATCTAATGCAACCGTGTTTTTGCTTGAATTTTAACCGAGGATAAAGTCCTCACATCAAAGTGTACGGGGATAATTATATTTTATCCCTTTGTGGTTTAAGTTAAAATCAAATGACTTCTCTGTAGTTTAAAAGTGAACACATAACTACTCTGTGATTTGAACTTATTTGCAAAATGAATAGAAACAGTTAGATTTAATGAAAATTCTATCATATGGGTATTTTTGTTATTTTATTTCTTCAAATTAGAATATAAAAAAGACAACTTGGTGAAATAACAAAAAAAATTCTTGATAGACAAGCCTTTATTTTGGCATAAAATGGACAAATCACCTTTTTGATGTTCTAATTTAGAAAAATAAAATGACAAAAATACCCTTATAACGTCATTTTTGTTAAATTTAATGGTTTTTATTTATTTTGTAGATAAATCCAACTCACAGGGAGTCATATATTCCCTTTTAAACTATAGGAGGGTCATCTGATTTTGGCTCAAATCACAAAGAGGTAAATTGTAGTTACTCCAAAATAAAAAGAAGAATAACCCAATACCTCCTTAAAAAATAGCCACAAACATGTTTTCTAGTAAGAATTGAAGTAATTATTCAGTCTTCTAATAGTACCACCTCACTCCTCTTGGGCCTCTTTTTACACTTACAAAACAACGAGTCTCATCTCTGCTAGTGGATTTGATGGGTTTGTTCAGTATTCACCTAACAAGAGAACTAATTGCATTGTGAAAGAAGAAAGAAGTGTTCTATCATCACATTTTCTTTCCTTACAAAGCAATGGGTCCTATCCCTGCTAGTGGATCTGATGGACATGTTACGTATCTACTTAGCAAGGAAAACTAATTGAATTATGAGAGAAGAAAGAGGGGTAATGTTGTGCTCTGGGAAGATTGTATTATTTTTCTAAGAATTGGAGTTAATAAAAGCAATTCTATTTCTAAATCCACATCTCCTTCTCCAATTCTAGGATAGGTCGGTGAAAAAGATTTCATCATTTTTGTACTCCTTGTTTGGATGTAATTTTTTTTGATGAATTTTAGGTTTAGTTTTCGGCTAAAATCTAATGAAAAAATCAATAGTCAAATTCCACAGTTCATAAAGAAATTAATAAAATATAAAAAAATAAAATTTAAGAACCATTAAAAAACTCCATCCAAACGAGACTTAATGTTAAAATTGTACAACCAAGCTTTCGAAGTTGTGATGCTGAAGCCCAGGGAGCCACGACAAGATTCATGGAACGACTCGAGTCTTCATCGTCAAGCGAAGCAAAAAGACTAGCTGGGCAACCAATGTAAGCCCGCGAAAGTACTAGAAAATTCCAACGATTGATAACCACCATAATCGGTGTCTTCGATATCAACACATAATCGTGACGATTTCTGATAGACTTTCTAGGCATCTAATCGGTTAGCCTTTTAATCTCTCTAATCTTCGAATTCAGACCAAACACTGAATATGTCAATAGTCCCAGGCATCTCTGGCAACCGACGAAGCATTTTCGATCCCTTCTCTCACGACTTTTGGGACCCTTTCCAGGACTTTCCTTCCTCTGCGATCTCCAACCATTTTCCCCGAATTTTCTTGGGAAGATTCTGCATTCCCGATGTCTAGGCCATTGAGATTTCCGGTTAGATTAGCGTATGTTATCTGTTGATAAAAACATATATATGATGAGAAATGAAGTTTCTGGTCCAGATAAAATATGAATAACAACTTCAAATGTTAAAGCGTTTGTCTATCGAAGTGTGAGGGCTGCGTTTTGTGAGCGAGTAGGCTTTGCATGAGAAGTGATGTTGCAGTAAACTGGGAGGTCGGTCTCCGGGCGGTGGTCAGCTGATCCAGTGATCTGAGAGGTAATAAGGAGGGAGAGGGACACTAGTATAGTGCCTGTCAAGGGCATTCTAATGTTAAAGTTAGGTTTCTAAATATGTTTGATGAAATGCTAGTTACTGTTATTTCTTACTGAACATAATCTGCTCATGAGATTTATCGATAGAAATATATGAGTTTGTTTTATTTCCTGCTAAGTGCATGTAAGCTTTTGCTAATAGCTATTTAGGTATTATTAGCCATTCACATGTAGAAATGTAACTCTGAAGACTATAAAATTTGATCTTTTCATCAAACAGCGGAGATATTATTGAATATAACACAAACATTTTGTTCAATTACAGTGACAAGATATATTCTGCCAAGTCATTCAAGGAGTTGTAGGAAGCACCACCTTTCTTGATACAGAGGTCAAGCTTTTCCTTCAAATCAGTGGCCCTCTGCCTGATCTCCGCCCCTTCTTTATCTGCCATAAGTCTTCTTATTACTGTCTCTGTCTTCCCTCTCTCTAGCTCATTCTCCAATTCCAGGCCTACCATCCATACATGGGTTATGTACCTTGCATTCACTTTTTGGTCTCCGAAACTTGGGGAGCATATCATTGGAACCCCTTCAGAAAGGCTTTCCAGGATTGAATTCCAACCACAGTCGCTCCAAAACCCACCTACTGCGTCATGAGCCAGCACCTCCTTTTGGGGTGCCCACTTAATGATGCGTCCTCTTTTCCCAATTACTAAATTAAAACCTTCTGGCAGCAGCTCAATCAATTGCGAGCCACAAACTGAACCTGGTCGGATGACCCACAAGAATGGTTGGCCACTGTTTGCCAGCCCCTAAGCCATCTCGGTTAGCTCTTTCTCATCCACCGAAGCTAGGCTACCCATGCTTATGTATAAGACAGAGTTAGGGGCTTGCTTGTCAAGCCATGCAATGCAGTCGGTGTCCTCCTCTAGTAAGCTACTGGAAGAGGCTGAGGCAATTTTGAACAAAGGGCCGACTGAGAAGAAAGTGATTTGGTGTTGTTGCTGGAGTTCTGTCAAGGTGGGTTGTTCAAGGCAGTCCATGGTGTTCCAAATCATGGCTGAAGAGGTTCTTATGTTGCAAGCAATTGCTATCAGTTGTAGTAGGTCTTCTAGACTTCCGAATTTGGTTAGGGGTAGGTCCTTGAACCTCAGGGGATGAAGTTGGGGCATTAGCTCCTGCAACTTGGAATCTAAATACAGAGTTAATGTTAGTGAATCTGTGACCTGGGATTTTGCAGTAATAGAAAGATTATGAAGCTAATGCTCTGAATGCAAATGAAATCTCATATGCTCTGCAGAACTCATGGCTGATGATAAAAATGGAAATTTTGAGTGTGATGCGAAGCATGATCGTACAAAACTTTGTTAAAAATATGTATAAAGGGGTATGACCACAAATATCACAGCATACATCCATTTCCTTTTAACTTTATGTATGACCGTGCATGTAGAGAGCTCTCTATTAATAAATTTAAAGCTTCATTTACCAGGCATGATAAACCACATCCATTTCCTTTAAACTTTATGTATGACCGTGCATGTAGAGAGCTCTCTATTAATAAATTTAAAGCTTCATTTACCAGGCATGATATACCTTGTAGTTGTCTGAAGGGAGCTTCAGCTTCCTGCAGATGGTTTTAGTTTTGAAATTGATGAACGCATTACCAACGAATAGAAAGAAATTGCAGTCACTGGACCAGATATAAAAATAGATAGAGGAACCAGGGAAGGAACATATTCTGTAGGAATGAATGGCTATCAGTTATATATTTTTTCTTTTCAGAGGGCTTCCCAAGTCAACTCAAAATTGTAGAGCTTCACAACAAGCGAGTGGTAAAGTCTATTTGGTGAACTGGAGGCAATAACAAACACATATATTGATTCTCTCTATCTACATGGTCTCTATGATATTCTTGATGTTTGCGTTGCTGTTGTATCAGATCGTGTGAATGTGTTCTGTAACTAATAGAATTGGTGATTGTCTTAAACTGAGATAAATATTGTGTAAAGATCTCATCATTCTCAAAGGATATGGGATTGCAGAATCTAAAAACCGTTTCTTTCCAATCTCTCCCACAACATACAAAAGGGTACATTTTAGATTTTCAGCCGATTAAGGAAGCATAAATGACATTAAGGCCTAATGAATTTTCTTAATTAGAAACAGTTCTTCAATCAAAACTATGTTAATGTTGATGCCAAGGAAAACGCTTTCCCATTAACAGTAGAGTAATTGATAAGATATTAAATATTAGGTAATGGCTGCTGTAGACCTTGCAGAGGAAAGTAGCCTGCTGAATGGAGCACAGGCATGGCACCATAAGCTACCAAAGCAGAAGCACTACTGGTGCGTAAGATGATGCTAGGAAGCTTCAGATGATTAGCCACGGTCTCAGCAACATACATGAGCGTGTCGTAGATGAGGCAAGCCACCTGATCATGCATTCCCTGTTGATCCATCATCCGAGCCAAGGATTTTTTGAGCGGCGTGATCCATCATCCGAGCCAAGGATTTTTTGAGCGGCGCTTCACAGTTGGTGTTAAGAGTCGATATAAGAGCTAAAAGATCTCCAGAGGAGATATTGCTATCAGTTAAACCGTCAGATATGGGAAGGAACATAAAATCAGGGTAGTTAGAAGTATTGAGAGGGTTGAATTGAGTGTGTGCAATTGTGATAGAGAAGCCCTTGGAGTGAAGAATGGTGCCCAGTTCAAGCATAGGACTTATGTGCCCTTGGAATGAACATGGCACTAACACCACACTTGGACGTCTTTTTGTTCCATCATCTTCCATTCTCTCTCTCTCTCTCTCTCTCTCTCTCTCTCTCTCTCTCTCAAATGGTGGTTGTATTGCTTTAGCCACCCAACTAGAAGCTTATATTTCTCTTGTTATTGGGAACTTGGAAGGTGCGATGTCACTGCAGATGTCGTCGTGAAAACAAATACCATAGTCAGTAAATTATTGGTGAACTGACAGAGATGTTTCTGTTTGATAGGTTGGATTCCTGAGATTACCTATGCAGCATGACAACTGAAATGTGTGTGGTTGTATCTTGCGGGGAGCATCTTATCTTCCATTGTCAAGTGGGCAAAATTTTGTGAAGAAGACAAACAATCAAAGGTGAAGTACTGGCTACATATGTGTTAAATTCTATTTGGATTAATCTCTTCGCAAACAAGGTTTCGGCTGATTTTAATTCCAGGATACCATGGCTTTCAGTCTGTAGCTACTACTCTTGGGTCATCATTTTAAGGTAAAATTATTCATGGCATACTTACTGACGTCGTTAAGTGAATATGCCGCAGGATGAATCAACAGCCAACAGATCAAAATTGGCAATTTAATCTCATGCTTATGAACAAAAGGAGGATTCTACAACCAGAAGTTGTCCTCGAACAGGCCATCACCACTGGTAAGTCATTCTTATAAGTTGGAATTGGAATGCTATTTAGTTCTTAACCTTTGAACGTATATGACTGAAAATTTAGTCTTTCTAAGGATGGAATTTGTAGTCCTTCCAACGGTTTTGAGGGATAGCTTTCCACAATAATCCACCACTCAAGTTCACTAACTTTGTGGTGTAACAATAATATCAAAGCTAATTGATTGTTGTTACAATCAATGGACAAGCACTTGATGAGACTTACCCATCTATATATATATTTATTGGTTTTTATTTGTTAGTGTGTCTGGACAAAATTAAAGGGTATTTGTGGAAAAACTCAACGAATGATTCTCTTGCCTGTATTCTTCTCGTAGATTGATTATTAGAAATTTTCTTATTGTGGGCTTTACATAGATGGCGAATTTGTGCTGAATATATTAAAAGCTGGTTGACGATACAGACTAAAAAACGAGGTGCTGAACAAGAGTTTTTTGTTTACTTGCAAATTCATATGTACAATCCGAGCATACTGATATGGTTATATGACAATGTCTTATTTGGAATTTAGTACATAAAATCATTGGCTCTTGGATGGATCGATTTATGTAAGCCCATCATCTTATAAGAGATAGGGCAACTGCAATTAGAAAACTTACCATCTCCCAGAGTGATCCTCATTCTTAAATTAATGAGCATTTTTTTCTTGCCTTGTTTGGATTGGCTAGATTGGTTTCAAATTTCAAAACTAAATATGATCTATGGCTGAGAACATTTGTTCTCTCTCTCTCTCTGAGCTTAAGTTTTCTTCCAAATGGCTAAACTCTGAAAGCTATCAAATTCGTTCCTTTCATGAAACAGCTAAGAGATTAGTGAATGTAACACAGACATTTTGTTGATCACAGTGACAAGATATATTCTGCCAAGTCATTCAAGTAGTTATAGGAAGAACCGCCTTTCCTGATACAGAGCTCAACCTTTTCCTTCTAATCAGTGGCCCTCTGCCTCATCTCCTCCCCTTCTTTATCTGGCATTAGTCTTCTTATCACTCTCTCTATCTCCCCTCTCTCTAGCAGCTCTTTCTCCAATTCCAGGCCTACCCTCCATACATGGCTTATGTACCTTGCATTCACTTTCTGGTCTCCGAAACATGGGGAGCATATCATTGGAACCCCTTCAGAAATGCTTTCCAGAGTTGAATTTCCAACCAGAGTGGCTCCAAAACCCACCTACTGCTCCATGAGCCAGCACCTCCTTTTGAGTTGCCCACCTCGCAATGCGCCCCCTTTCTCCAATTGCTTCTTTAAAACGTTCCGGCAGCAGCTCAATCCATTTCGATCCACTAACTGAACCTGGTCGAATGACCCACAAGAACGGCTGGTCACTGTTAGCCAGCTCCGAAGCCATCTCGGCTAGCTCTTCCTTGTCCACCGAAGCTATGCTGCCCAAGCTTAAGTATAAAACACAGTTAGAATCTTGCTTGTCAAACCATGTGTCTCGTTCCCACATCGGATAGAAGAAGGGAGGTCTTGAACCATATAAGAGGATAGGAAGCACTACCTAATAGCTTAAGCTTGTGGAGAGAGGGTAATGGTTCTCCACGTGAGTAGTTCACGTATATTAGTTGACTATCGAGATGGTGGAGTCCATTTAGGGCAAGAATAGACCAGTTCACTTAAGACGCTTTCGCTGAGAATACTGTGCACTCTGCGAGCTTAGGCTTTTGAGTTGGATAGCAAGCGTCCGACCCATGACAAGTGGTATCAGAATAGCCCAACTCCTAATCCGATTCTATGTCAAGTGCTCAGGTGGAGTAGCCATGACAAGTGGTATCAGAGCAGCCCAACTCCTAATCCGATTCTATGTCAAGTGCTCAGGTGGAGTAGGTAGGGTGGTTCGACTCGCGACAAGGACATCGCGAATTCGGATGAAAGAGTATGTCATGATCCCATATTGGATAGAAGGATGGAGGTCTTGGGTCATATAAGGGGGGTAAGCAGTACCACCTAATAGTTTAGGCTTGTGGAAAGAGAGTAATGGTTCTTTACATGGGTGGTCCACCTATACTGGTTGATTACCGAGGTGGTGGGACCCATTTGGGGCAAGAAAAGACCTATCCACTTAAGACGCTTTTGTTAAAAACATTGCGCACTCTGCTAACTTAGACTTTTAAGTTGGATGACAAGTGCTCGACCAGTTACACATGTGATAAGAAATGAATACTAAATAGTATTGCAGAAAGCCAAAGTTAACTTATGTCTTACATTATGGAGTATATATACAAAAAGAGTTTGTTTTTACATGAACTAAAATTCAAACCTAAATCCATTTAGTGTCTTTCCATGGGTTTTGATTTGATGGAGGGTTTAGAACTCTGATTGGTTATCGAGAATGTTATGTCCAAATGACGATTGATGCTCAACTGCGATTTGATGCGAGGGACGTGTTGGGTATTTATAACAAGCAGAGGAGTATTCTAGTACTTTCAGCGCCGATCAAGCACTTGTTTCATTTGCGTCGACGAACATTCTAGGACATGTGAGAAATCTCCAGGTGGTTGATAAGAGCCTAGCTGGGCCCAACATGTAGTCGGCCTACCTCCATGAGCTGACTCCAATCTCATAATTTTTTTTTCCTAATCATTAATAACAACATTCTCTAATTACTTGAAAATTTCTCAATTTATACAATATTTTAATCAAACTAGTGCATTTTATATTCATCTTACATGATTTTAATAACACTTGGCCTTTCTAAAATTATAAATAATTCATCTACTAGAGGGGAATAGGTGAAGAAATTTAAATTTAGAATAGTATTAAGCAGATAAATGCACTTTAATGCAATGTTTTGAATATGAATTTATCAAAGAAAATAAAATAAAAGAAATTGAAAATAGAGAGAAAAAATTGAACAAAATGAAATATTTTAAATTCTTACTTATTTTAATTTTATATTCTTTTACCCTTTATTTTATCTAACAATCAAACATACCATGTAATTTCATATTCTTGTCACTTTTCTTTTTTCTCACCAAATCCTTGATTCAATAAGAACATAAAGCTATGAAACAAATTTAAATTCTTCAGTTTATCATCGTGGAGAACAGAGAAGATTAGAACACACCATATGATAATCATACAAAAAATATGATGGACCAGATGAATTTTTACCTTTAAATTTTAATTCAGCTTATGATCTAAAAGTAACACAACAAATTGCAAGTATTTTCCAATATATTTTACCCAAAAAAAAAAAAGAAAAAAAAACGACTGCATTGTCTGCTCCATGGTGATGACACGTGTTTTTTTTAATTTTTTTTTTACTCGAGTAATATCACTGATAAGTTATGTTCTGTGCCAGTGGATTACAGTTGTAAATTTGTGCTGCTAGAGTTGGCTTCATGCCACCCCTCTTTGTCTTTGTTATTCTCCAGAGGAAATTCTGATATGACATGTTTACAAATATTATTTAGTTTTTGGAGTTCTACATCTGCATTGTCTTCCTGCAAATTGCCGCTGATATTATTTTAGCTTTGCAAGTTTACGTTGTATTGGAAACAGAAAGTACAGGAAAGGATTGAATTTTAAATGCTGGAGGAGCTGATCTTCCTCATAAACTACATAGAAAGATCTACAGCTCTAAAACACATGCAATAGATTAGATGAGTAAGCTTTAGATACAATCTAGATCCCCAAGCCTCTGCTCAAGATGGCGCTGCCATTTTCGTAATCAAAACGAAAGGATGAGTTCTACAAAGGCATCCAAGGAATTGCAGGAAGAACCACCTTTACTCGTCGAAAGCTCTGCCTAATTTCGATCCCTTTTTTGTCCACCATAAGTCTTCTTACAGCTCTCTCTATTTCCCTTCTCTGGCTCATGCTCCAACTCCAGGCCTATGCCCCATGCATAACTCAAGTACCACGCATTCACCTTCTGGTCCGAGAAACGCGGCCAACATATCATTGGAACTGCTTCACAAATACTTTCCAGGGTCGAATTCCAACCACAGTGACTCCAAAATCCTCCCACTGCTTGATGTGCCAAAACTTTCCTCTGGGGAGCCCATTTCACAATGCAACCTCTCTCCCCAGTTAGTTCTTTGAAATTTTCTGGCAGTAGCTCAATCCAATCTGTGCCATGAACTGAGCCTGGTCGGATCACCCATAAGAACGGTTGGTTGCAGTTGGCCAGCCCTCAGGCCATCTCTGCAATTACTTTCTCGTCCACTGAAGCTATGCTCCCCAGGCTTACGAAAATAACCGAGTTAGGGGCTTGCTTGTCAAGCCATGAGATGCAGCTTCCATCTTCTTTCAGTATGCTAGTTGGAGATGACAGGGCAATTTTGTGTAAGGGGCCAATTGAGAAGAATGGACCTTGGTATTGTTGCTGGAGCTGCGCCAATGATGGATGCTCAAGGTGGTCCATCGTATTCCAAATGATTGCCGAAGATGTTCTTCTGCATGTAATTATTGCAATAATTCATACTAAGTTCCGAAATTGGAAATGGAAAGATCCTTAAACCTGAGGGGATAAAGCTCGGGCACCAGGTCCTGCACCTTAGAAACGGTAATACAGAGTTAATGTATGGTTGTCTGTCAAACATATAAACATTCAATTCAAATTATTTATGCAGAGAGCCACTCATATATATATATATATATATACACCTTTAAAGGGAATGAAACCTTGTGCGTGGAGCTGAGGAAAGTTCGAGCAACTTAACGTATAGGAAGCACTGTAGGGGCGGAAGATGATGGTTGGAAGCTTTAGATGAGTAGCCACTTCGTCTGAAAAGTACATGAGGTAATCATAAATGATCCAGGCGATCGCCTGACCATCATTTGGCTTCTGGGTTTCCATCATTATCGGAGCGGTGCCTTGCCGTTCATATTGAGGACTAATAAGAGAGTGCGCAGACTGCCGGAATCACAATCGGATAAGTTGTCTGATATAGGCAGGAAGACGAAATTCGGGTGGTTAGAAGGATTAGGAGAGTTGAATTTGTCGTGCGTGACTACGATGGAGAAGCCTTTGGAGTGAAGAACAGTGCCGAGCTGGAGCATCGGAGTTATATGCCCTTGTGTCAAGGGTTGCACTTCTCATCAACCCTTTGCCTCTTTGTACATAGCTTCTCTCAAAGCTATATGGGATGCAAAGTATGCTTTCAAGATGCCTAAGGGTGTACAAAAATATTTGGAACAAGTGTTAAGCAAAGCCCCAAGGGTTGCCCAAGAGTGCCCCACGGATGTCCAAGTGGCCAGCAAAGTGCCTAGCCAAGTAGCCAGGTTGGCCCGGGATAACCTCACTTTGGCCGAGAATGAGGGGCATGATAACCTCACGTTGGCTAGCCACGCGCGCCCAGCCCATGCACCAGCTCCCTAATAGCCTTGCCGCGTGCACGCGTTAACCTCACTAGCGCCGAGAAAGAGGGGCGGCCTAACTTCACTTCGCTCGTGCCACAGCGGCGCCCATGCCGCACCTAGATTGGCCCCGCTTAACCTCACTTCGGCCCTACCACACGCGCGCCAGATTACACACAGTGTCACCTTTTACGCAATTTTGGCATTGCCATAACTTTGTCATCCGGAGAGTTTTTTGAGTAAGGTTTTTTTTGTTGGAAAGCTTTCAATGTAAACTTTGAAATGCACGAAAACTTTTCCTTTATTTTGTCTTGTAGAATAAATGAGGGTCAATTATGACTTCTCGCACACACACTATGTTTCTTTGTGCAAAGTTGTAAATGGCTAAAAAAAACATATATAAGGGGGGGAAAGCACGGTAAGCTCCAGACCACCTTGCTAGCTTTTATGCCCAACTTCTAGGACATTATTTGCCTATTGTAATAGCATACTTTGATGCTTGTAATAGCTTGCAATTGTCAATAAAATGTCTCTTTTCGTTGCTATAAAGTTGTTGCTCATTGCTTACATTGTTGCTTGTAATAGCTTGCAATTGTCAATAAAATGTCTCTTTTCGTTGCTATAAAGTTGTTGCTCATTGCCTACATTGTTGCTAGCATTGCCTACCTATTGTCCACATATTTCTAATTTTCATGTTTGTCTTTGCATACAAACACGTCGAGTGTGCTTTGGCAGAGCTTGTCAAGCATTGGCAAGTGCCACACACGGCCGTTTGCCTATTTCACTTGCCGACCTGTGTCAGTTGGTATCAGAGCGAAGGATTAGCTCGAAACTTGGGGCATTGGGCATCGCTTACTACGGCTTTCGATGCAAGCAACTTTCAATATGCCGACGCAACGGGAAAGGTTGGATCTCTTGGAGGAGAGGGTGGCTAGGATGGATGCCTTTTCGGGAGCTTTGGCACACCTTGAGGGACGGATGCATGACTTGGAGCAAGCTTATGGCGTTGCTCATGTGCATGACCTTGAGGAGATGGTGGCAGACCTTCGGCTTGAAATTGAGGAGCTTCATGGCAAAATGAATGTGCTAACTCGTGCGGTTGGAAATGCACCGCAAGGGGGGGGGGGGGGGGGGAGACGCTCCTAGATGTCGTGTGCCGGAACCTCATGCTTATAGGAGAGCTTGTGATGCAAAGGAACTTGACAACTTCTTATTTGACATGGAGCAATATTTCAAGGCCGTAAGGGCAGACATGGAGGAAGCCAAAGTGACCATGGCCACGATGTACTTGTCAGCTGACGCCAAGTTGTGGTGGAGGACGAAGTACGATGAGATGCAAAGGGGCATATGCATTATTGAGACATGGGAGCAGTTGAAACAAGAGTTGAAGCTGCAATTCTTCCCAAAAAATGTGGAGTATAATGCATGTCTGCATGTCGTGCTTTGAAGCATACGGGCACTATCAGGGACTATGTCAAGCAATTTTCTGGTCTCATGCTTGACATCGGTGACATTTCAGAGAAGGACAAGTTGTTCTTTTTCCTTGAAGGCTTGAAGCCTTGGGCAAGGGTTGAGTTACACTGGCAGCGTGTGCAAGATTTGGCCCATGCTCAAGCCGCAGCTGAATGTCTTGTGGACTATGCATCTGAACCTTAGCAAAGGGACAATTCCCCACACAAGAATAGGGGCGGTGGCAAGTCACAAGGGCATGGTAAGCCTAAGAGTGGGGGAACCAATGCCGCATCCTCATCCAGGAGCAATTTGGATGGAGGGCATGCACACAAGAACAACTATAAGCCTTATAATCATGATAAAGGGAAGGCCCAAAGCAACCAACCAGGCAAGGGCAAGGGCCCAATTTCGTGCTACTTATGCAGTGGACCGCATCGGATAGCTGAATGCCCACAAAAGAGAGCCTTGAATGCATAGGCTTTCGTGGTTGATCACACGTCATGAGTAACTTCTAGTGACAGCGAGGAAGACGACCGCAGGTCTAGGCAAAACTCTAGAAGTGAAAGAAACTTTGGGGGAAGTAGGGTTGGGGCTTTTCACATGAATGTCGTTGCCAAGAAGGGTGACAAGTCGAAAACTCATGCCAAGAGAGGTGGCAATGTTGTTGATTGGCAGAAGCTTGTGAAACAGCTAATCGTGCCTAATGACAAGGGCAACAACAAGAAGTAGAAGCCCGATGACAAGGGTAAGAAGCCTACTGAGAAGGTTGAAACCAACACAGTTGGCACAGAGGCTAAAGAGAAAAGAGTGTCCACCAAAGGGTTGATGTTTATTGAGGTCAAGATCAATGGCAAGCCCATACGTGCACTGATTGACACCGGTGCCACCCACGACTTTGTTGCTGGAACTAAGGTGAAAAGGTTGGGGTTGTCTTTGGAGAAGAACTCTAGTAAGATTAAGGCCGTGAACTCGGCAGCGCAGCTTATCTATGGTATTGTATGAGCGGTGCCTATGAAGGTAAGCTCATGGGAAGGAAAAGCCAACTTCATTGCGTTGCTTATGGATGATTTTCAAGCCATCCTTGGGTTAGAATTTTTAAGGAATACGAAGACGGCGGTGATGCCATATTCGAATTCTATGTGTGTGATGGGTAAGAAGCCGTGCTTGATCTCAACCATGTCAACCAACAACAACGAGAAGTTCATCTCGGCAATGCAACTGAATTAGGGAGCTAAGCGAGGTGGACAGACTTGGGTTACTGTGTTGAAATTGGATGAGTTCCTTATGGAAGGGCCGGTACCCATGCCAGTGAAGCAAGTGTTGAGGCAATTTGGGAATGTCTTTCTAGAAAAGTTGCCACAAGAGTTGCCTCCTCGAAGTGGAGTTGATCATGTTATCGAGTTGGTGCCTAGGGCAAAGCCACCAGCAAGGGCTCTTTATAGGATGGCCATACCGGAGTTAGAAGAGTTGCGAAAGCAGTTAAAGGAATTGCTTGATGTAGCCTTCATAAGGCCATTTAAGGCTCCCTACAGTGTGCCTGTATTGTTCCAAAAGAAGCATGACGGTAGTTTAAGGATGTGCATGGACTACCGAGCTCTCAATAAGCTCACAATCAAGAATAAGTATCCTATTCCGGGGATTGCGGAGTCTTTTGACTAGTTGAGTAAGGCAAAGTACTTCACTAAGCTGGACTTGAGATCGGGGTACTACCAGGTGAGAATTGCTGAGGATGATGAAGCCAAGACGACTTGTGTCACTCGTTATGACTCATATGAGTTCCTAGTCATGCCATTTGGCTTGACAAACGCACTAGCGACCTTCTCCACCATGATGAATGAAGTCCTTGATGGGTACCTTGACCAATTTGTGGTGGTATATATCGATGACATTGTGATCTACAGTGCTACGATGGAGGAGCATGTAGAACATCTTGCTAAGGTCTTTGCTAGGTTGTGGGCGCACAAATTGTATGTGAAGCTTGAGAAATGTGAGTTTGATCAAGAAAAGATTAAATTTTTGGGTCAAGTTATTGGACATGGCAAGATTCGTATGGATCAAGACAAGGTGAAAGTTATTAAGGAGTGGTAACCACTAACCAATGTGTCGGAGATGCATTCGTTCCTTGATTTGGCTAATTACTATCAGAAGTTTGTTGGAGGCTACTCAAAGATGGCAACACCATTGACTGAACTGTTGAAGAAGGGTAAGGCTTACGTGTGGACTGATGAGTGCCAACGTGCCTTTATCGAGCTAAAGGATGCTATGATGAAGGATCCTATGCTAGCTCTACCAGATATTGGTAAGCCATTTGAAGTTCAGACCGATGCTTCAAACTTTGCTTTAGGAGGTGTTCTATTGCAAGATGGACATCCTATTGCCTTTGAAAGTAGGAAGCTTAATGATGCCGAACGGAGATACTCGGCATATGAGAAAGAGTTGCTTGCGGTTGTGCATTGCCTGCGGGTTTGGAGGCATTACTTGTTGGGGACTCGTTTTGTGGTCAAGACAGACAACATGGCGGTTTGTCATTTCTTGACACAACCCAAGCTGAATGCAAGGCAGGCAAGATGGCAGGAGAAACTGGCTGAGTTTGACTTTGCGTTGGAGTACAAAGCCGGTGCCACTAATCATGTAGTTGATGCTTTGAGTTGGCGTGGAGAATTGGCCGCGTGTCACTACATGGGTACTCTTTCTGCTATCTCTAATAAAATTCGGGGACAAATTAAGGCCAATCTAAACAAGGATGCTATGGTTGAAAACTTGATGAACCTTGTCAAGAAGGGCAAAACTCACCAGTTTTGGGTACAGGATGGGTTGTTGTTGACAAAAGGCAATTGCATTTTCGTTCCTACAGCGGGTGATTTGAGGAAGACACTCCTTCGGGAATGTCATGATTCACTTTGGGCAGGACATCTAGGATGGGAGTGTACTCTTACTTTGTTAAAGCAGGGATACTATTGGCCCCAAATGAAGGATGATGTAGAGGAATTTGTGCGAACATGTCTCATTTGCTGACAAGACAAAGTCGAGCACAAAAGGAAGGCAGGGTTGCTTGAACCGTTGCCAATGTTGAGTCGACCTTGGGAGAGTGTGTTGCTTGATTTCATCACTAACTTGCCAAAAGTGAGGGAGATCGCCACTATTCTAAATGTAGTGGACAGATTTTCCAAATATGCAACTTTCATTGCCGCACCCAAATATGTGTCAGCTAAGGAGACTGCCCAACTCTTCTTTAAGCACATTGTGAAATATTGGGGTGTGCCTAGAAGCATTGTTTCTAACCGGGATACACGCTTTATGGGTACCTTTTGAACGGAATTATTTCAGTTTCTCGGGTCAAAGCTTGACATGTTGTCTAGCTATCATCCGAAGATCGATGGTCAAACGGAGAGATTCAATTGCATGCTAGAGGAGTATCTCAGACATTATGTTAATGCTAATCAGAAGAATTGGGAACAACTTCTAGATGTTGCACAGTTGTGTTTCAATTCTCAAAAAAGTAGCTCTACGGGCAAGAGTGCTTTTGAGATTGTAACCTGCCAACAACCACTGTTGCCCCACACAGTGGATGGACCTTATGTTGGAAAGTCACCAAGAGCATTCTGTTGACTCAAGGTTGATCCCCATGTTGATTTTGATGATAACAAAACCATGTGGTTGTTATCTAATGATTTCACTTGAGTGTGCAGATTAGATTATAATCATTTGATAACAAGAAAATAATTGAGTTGATCGGTTAAGTATCCAACAAGAAGATTACTTAGGTAATCTTATTCTTGAAGAGATTGAAGATGCTCAAGGAGTTCAACAAGTATTCAAAAGAAGGATGCAAGTGACTGAAGATCTTATGATGATTCAAGAAGTTATTCAAAGAAGCAAAGCACTCAAGCAAGATTATTTGAAGAGTATTCAAGTTGACATGGAATCAATTCTTGAAGACTAAAGTACAAATTGAAGTGCAAATACAACAAAGGATTTCAAGTAGAATTGAAGACCGAAGAGCTGGCACCGTACAAATATGGTTTACACTTCACTATGAAGACCCTCGATCCTCATGGCCATATCAAGTCCACTATATCATCATGCATGCTATGAACTTCTAAATTGGTTGATTTTTCTACTCTAAATCTGGAAAATGCATTGAGGCATAAAGCATAAAAAAAAGAAAGGGGGAGCAACAAGTTGAAGCTTGTCAAGTAACAGTGGAGAACTTGTCACATTGAAGATATTGAAGAACTTGTGGTGAGAAGCTTGTCATGAAACAATGAAGACAAGAAGTATGATGAGTTGATACATTCAGCAATCTCATAGTTGCAACCTCATTTAGATGACTCTTACAAGATATGGAAACTCACCTTGAAGATTTGAAGATGTCTTGCAAGAATGGAAGAAGAAGAGACTCACTTAAAGATACGGAAGCTTTCTTAGAAGTTTTGAAGATATCTTGAAAGGTTTGATAAGAAATCACAAGAGTTGAAAGCTTCATTGAAGATTATGTTGAAGTCTTGAATTGATGGAAGAAGTTATATTGATTGAAGAATCCTAAAAGAAATCAATTTGATGAAGATCAAGTAAAGAGATTGAAGATGTTCAATAAGCATGAAAGATCAATTGAAGAAAAGAGATCTCAAGTCTTGGAAGCTCTCTTGAAGATTTTGAAAAAGACTTAGATCAATGGAAGAAGTGATGTTGATTGAAGAACTCTAAATGTAATCAAAAGTGTATTGATTTTATCTTGAAGAGTTAAAGATGTTCTTGAAGTCAACATGTCTTGAAGAAGTAATTTCAAGCCTTAGAAACCTTATTTGGATGATCCTTAAAGAGCTTGAAGATATTGAAAAAGATTGAAGAAGTATTGCAAAAGTTAAGGATTTTCCTAAAAAGAGTCGACCCCTCAAGCAAAAGAGTCGACTCATTCAAACAGAGGCTGAAAATTCTGGTGGAACATCAAAAGAGTCGACCCCTAGCATAAAAGAGTCGACTCATTCCAACAGAGAGTTGATTGTGCAGTTTTAGACCAAAAGAGTCGACCCCTGGACCAAAAGAGTCGACTCATTTGGGCAGAACCTTCAAAAATCTGCTGCAACACAAAAAGAGTCGACCCCTGCAGCAAAAGAGTCGACTCATTTAAGGTAACGGCTAGTTTTTTGAACGTTATACTCCGCCGTTTTTGTATCAAATGGTCTCCCATCCATCTCCAACGGCTATAATCAACTCAAGGCTATATATACAAGATCCCCAACACATATATGATGATGAAGAACAAGAAGAACATGAGAAGAACTCAAGATTAAGTGCTACAAAGTGATATTTCATCTTTCACATCTTATACTCTGTTTTTATTCATTTGGGGGGTTCTTGAGTGAGCTGAAAATTGGTTTATCTACTCTTTGAGAGAGAATTATTCATTGTACAACCTTCATCTATTATTGGGTGGGTTTGTAAACTTGTAAGTTTGAGTGTTCTTGAGAAAAACACTTGTGAGTTTGAGTGTAGCTTGGGAAAAACACTTGTAAGTTTGAGAGAAGCTTGGACAAAATCTCTTGTAAAGTTTGAGTGAAGCTTGGACAAAATCACTCATAAGTTTGAGAGAAGCTTGGACAAAATCTCTTAGGCTTTGAGAGCTTGGGGAAGAGCTCTTGTAAAAGTGAGCTAGGCACTTGGAGAAAAACTAGCAGCTGTGTAAAGAAAGTTTACATAGTGGAATACCTTCAAGAGGATCGAGGAAGAGAGGACGTAGGCAAGGTTTGGCCGAACCTCTATAAATCTGGTGTTCTTCATCTCTTTGCACATATTACTTCCTTGCATTACATCTTAGTATTTGTTTGCTAGTTTGACTGCTCACTGCTTGTATTACATTCTATTGTCTGTTTGTTTGAGTATACTTTGATTAGTCACTGTTATATTACTCAATCAATTTTTAGTTGCATTGTTTGGTATAAATTCTATAAAACTCAATTCACCCCCCCTCTTGGGTTGCCTACTTGGGCCAACACGTTCAATTTTGCCAAAGGCTACAAGAAAAACTTGGACATAGTGCGGGCTTATTTGGACCATGCAGTTATAAAGATGAAGAAATGGGCTAATGAAAAGAGGAGACCTTTGGAATTCAAAATCGGTGATCAAGTCTTGATGAAGCTCTTACCCGAACAACGAAAGTTTTTAAGGGGTAGAGACAAGAGATTGATACGAAAATACGAAGGACCAGTGACCATCTTGAAGAAGATTGGGAAGTGTGCTTATAAGATTGATGCTCTTTCATGGTTGAAGATACATCCGGTCTTCCATGTCAGTTACTTGAAGCCCTATTTTCCAGACAAAGAGGATGAGTCTCGGAATAAGTCCCATAGACAGATTATGGTGGCAAAGGCGGACAAGAAGAATGTTGATTAGATTCTTGCCCACTGAACTATCACAGCATCCAGGAAGCAAATGTTGCAATACTTGGTTAAATGGCAAGGTCTTGGAGACGAAGAAATCAGTTGAGAAAAGGAGGAGGATCTGACGGCTTTCAAGGAGGAACTTGCTTTATATTGGTAGGCTGAGTCGTCGAGGGCGTCGACCGATCAGGTGGGGGAGAGTGTCAAGGGTTGCACTTTTCGTCAACCTCTTGCCTCATTGTACATAGCTTCTCTAAAAGCTATACGGGATGCAAAGTGTGCTTTCAAGATGCCTAAGGGTATACAAACATGTTTGGGACAAATGCCAAGCAAAGCCCCAAGGGTTGCCCAAGAGTGCCCCACGGATGCCCAAGTGCCCAGCCAAGTAGCCAGGTTGGCTCGAGATAACCTCACTTTGGCCGAGAATGAGGGGCAGGGTAACTTTATTTTGGCTAGCCACGCGCGCCCAGCCCATGCGCCAATGCGCGCCCCAACAGCCTTGCCGCATGCACGCGAAAACCTCACTAGCATTGAGAAAGAGGGGTGGCCTAACCTCACTTCGCGCGTGCCACAGCCGCACCCATGCCGCGCCCAAATTGGCCCCGCTTAACCTCACTTCGGCCCTGCCACGCACTCGCCAGATTATACACAGTGACATCTTTTGCACAATTTTGGCATTGTCATAACTTTGTCGTCTGGAGGATTTTTTGAGCAAGGTTTTTTTTTGTTGGAAAGTTTTCAATGTAAACTTTGACTGCACGAAAGTTTTTTCTTTATTTTGTCTTGTAGAATAAATGAGGGTCAATTATGACTCCTCACACACACACACACTATGTTTCTTTGTGCAAAGTTGTAAATGGCTAAAAAAGCATATATAAGGGGGGAGAGCACGGTAAACTCCAGACCACTTGCTAGCTTTTATGCCCAACTTCTAGAACATTGTTTGCCTATTGTAATAGTATACTTTGATGCTTGTAATAGCTTGCAATTGTCAATAAAATGTCTCTTTTCGTTGCTATAAAGTTGTTACTCGTTGCCTACATTGTTGCTAACGTTGCCTACCTGTTGCCCACATATTTCTAATTTTTGTGTTTGTCTTTGCATACAAACACGTCGGTGTGCTTTGGCGAAGCTTTTCAAGCGTTGACAAGTGCCACACACGACCGTTTGCCTATTTCGCAGGCCGACGTGTATCACCTTGGAATGAGCTTGGCACCGGCCCCAACACCGGCACACCCGTTTCTGCCATTGAGTTCTTCCTTGCTTCTCCATCTCTCTGGAATCCGGATTTATTATAAAAAAAAAAAAAAGGTGAAAAACATATAAAAAAATAAAAAAAACCTTTTTGTATTTTGTTTTTTTTTTAATTTTCTTTTATCATCCAATTTTTTATCCAAACACAACATAAAATTTAAGGTGTCCGCGTTTATTCTTGGAGTGCCCCATGGCTTAGATTCACTATGCACGCTAGGTGAAAACGTGGAATGCTTTTAAACAAAGGTGAGAAGGGTTAAGAACATGGATTAACATTGGTTGTTGAAGTATGGGAATTAATGAACACATTCAGAATTTATCATATGAGACAACTCCTAAAAGCTTGGTACATGCAATTCAAACTGTTAATTTATATTTTTTAATATTATTATTAAATTTTTATCTTATAAATTGTTGTTTATTTTCTTCTGAAGTTAACTATTATGATGATTTTGGCTTTTTTTTTTTCCTTTTCTAACAGACTTTTTTTTTCATTTGAACCAATTTTTTTTTTTAATTATAGAAACTATATAGGGCCTTCCTCATCCAATGAGCCTTTTTTCTCTTCTAGATTAGGGAATTTTCTAGAAAAGGATGTGAAAACTATACAAGTCTTTGACTTAGCATTTAATATTTTAAAGTTTTTGAGGCTTTCAAATTTTTTTTATTTGTACAATTTATTTATTTAATATTAAACTTACATTTTTCTTTTCAAGTTCACTAGTATAGTTAATTTTGAGCTTCCTTTTCTCACAAAATAGTTTATTTTTATTGGGACTATGTCTTTTTTTTTTTATTATACAAAAATAATGTAAAATTATATACAATCTTACTAGATTTTAGAAAATTTGAGGCATTAAGAAATTATAAACATTAGACGACCGTCTCACTAGCCTTATAGATGTGCCAAACCAGTTTTTTAGTTAGCTAATTTCTTTATAAGTTGGTTTCCTAATTAACTAGTTTTTCTTATGAATTTTAGTTTCATTTTTTTTTTATTCTTTCATCACTACTCTTTAGTCTTTTCTTAATGTAATCAACACATTAATATCACACAATACATTATAATAGAGAAATTATGTTTTAGGGTTCTACTCTATCTCTTCTTATTTATCTCTTTATTATAAGATTGTATTAGAGCCAAATGCATCCCCATCTTATCAACCACCTTCTTCGGGCCGGGCCACATCTCTGTTCTTTCCATCTCTCCTCTTTTCTCATCTAATCCACGTACTTTTGTCTCTATCCATCACTATCCAATCCACATACTTTGGCGGCAACGACAAGAAAAGAAAGGAAAATTTAGGTTATTCCTTAGTGACATATTGATAGTTTTATCGTTTTGGCCTTTTCTCTCTCTCTCTCTCTCTCTTTTTTAAACTTTGATTACGTGTCTCGGTCAGTGTATTTGTACCTAAAATTATTTTCTTTCCGATCTGATTAAAGGCATACCTTTGATTGAAACTCAAAAATTCACAAAAAATAAAAAAATATTTTACAATCAACTCTTGTACTAAAAAAAAATCGAACTCTTTTAATGAAACTAAGAAGCTGTCTTGTGACCTTCTCTCTCTATTTTTGCCTTTATAATGCAGCAAAAGTTGACCTAATTACAATTATTTTTGTGACCTCAAACTTTTTTTTTATTTTTCTCTGTTTTTCTCCTCTTTCTCCTGTATTACAAAAAAATTCTTATTCCTTCTTTTCCTTCCTCAAGTTTCATACATGCCGCAAAAGATAGAGAAGTAGAAAGGCAAATGCACAAAATAAATCAAATTTCATGTATTAAACCAACACTCCTAATATCATTTTAGAACTCAAATAAAAGTTTTACATATTCTCACATTAGACAGAGCCTTTTTACACACTCCCAACGAAACTTCAGACATGTCGAGACAGCAAATAAACAAATGTACATAATACATATATCCACTACATTCACACACACCATGGACATTGGACAGAAACAAAACATAGAGCTCCGATCGCAGACTCACGCAGAGACTAAATTTTAACCGGAGATTTCGATGGCTTTAACATCAGGCTTCTTCACCTCCTCCTTGGGAACTGTGACGGTGAGAACCCCGTTCTCCATGGAGGCCTTGACCTGATCCATCTTTGCATTTTCCGGCAGCCTAAACCGCCGCATGAACTTGCCGCTACTGCGCTCGACACGGTGCCAAGTATCGTTCTTGTCTTCCTTCTCAACATTCCTCTCCCCGCTAACCTGCAGAACCCTGTCGTCTTCGATTTCGACCTTCACTTCCTCCTTCTTCAGACCCGGAAGATCGGCCTTGAACACGTGGGCTTCCGGGGTTTCCTTCCAATCCACGCGGGTGTTCACAAATGACGAATTTTCCCGAGAAATTTCTGGAAACAAAAAGTCCCTGAAGGGGTCCCAAACGTCCAGAGGGACGGGATCGAAGATGCTGCCTCGTCGGTTGCCGAAGAAGCTTGGGATCAGCGACATTGTTTGGCTGTGGGACTTGATATGAAATCGAATTCAAGGAGAGAAAGCTGGAGTGTTTGATTTGATGAAAAGTTTAGGAATCTGATCGATTGGCGAGAACGGTATACGCAAAAGTATCTTCACTGCGACTCCATAAGAGGACGTGTTGGGTATTTATAGCAAGTAGAGGAGTGTTCCAGTACTTTCGAGGCTAATCAAAGCACTCATTTCCTTTTGGTCGACGAACCTTCTAGTGCATGTGAGAAATCTCTAGATGGCCCAATAAGTTTTGTTGATAAGAGTCTAGCTTGGCCCATCATGTAGTGGGCCTATCTCCATGAGATCACTCCGATATCGTAAATATATATTTTTTAAGAAAAATATTATTTTTACAAAAAATTTATGCAAAAATTCTCACTGAAATAACATGAGAGTGGTATAATTAAAAGTCATTATAATAGGTGTTTTATTATGAAATAAAAGACTCTCATTCAAACACATTATTTTGTATGAATTTCTATTTGTATAGCATTATCTTTTTTCTAATCACGACAACAACATTCTCTTGACCAAAAAAAATAAATAAAAATAACAACATTCTCTAATTTCTTGAAAATTCTTGATTTATACGATATTTTAATCAAAGTAGTGCATTTCACATAATTATTTCGCATAATTTAATGAGTCTTGAACTTTCTAAAAATTTTCAAGCTTATGAATAATTTTAGTTTTTTTTTCTGAATTAATATTATTCAGGACTTTTATAGAAATGAGGAACTAAATATTGATTTTTTATCCAAACTTTTTTTCTCGATCTGTTATGGTATTACCAATATCATGTAGAGTAACTCCAAAGTGGTAACAAATTCTCACTCCAAATTTGTCACTACATCACCAATGTTATCACAAGATAATTCGACTGTTTAAGTAACTGGAAACAATCATAAGAGGTGACTAGTGATCGACTTATTAAAGTTGCAGTTTGTGTTTATGTGAGGACAATGCTATGTGTAGGCAAATTTTTGACTACTTTGTAAACACTTAATCAAGGTGAAGTTTACATGAACTTTCTTTATTCATTTGGTTCGTGTCTCCTTAAAGATGACTTATCTTTTATCATTGTTGAGAAAAACAGCATACTTCGAGGGATTACCGGCTCTCCGGGGTATAATTTTATGATAGTACTAAAAATTTAGGATAGTATTAAGCAGTCAAATGAATATGAAACAAATTTGAATTTTTGAGTTCGGAAATTTGGCCCTCTCAAATTCATCCCCTTTTTAGATCTACCATTTGACAAGAATATCAAAATAAATAGAAAAAAAAACACAACACCAGAATTTATGTGAAAAACTTTCAAAACAGGAGAAAAAATAACAGTCTCAGAGAAAAATACATTATGTGAAAAATTATTACAATCACACAATTTTTTTTTTCTCACCCCAAAGACACCCACTAAGCTTCTCCACTAGCTAAATTTTAACTTTCAACTCTTCAAGAATAATTTTAATAAAGTAAAAAATTACTAACTAAACTATTAATTGGTACAGTTAACCAAAGCGATATAACCCTGCTTATATAGGCATTGAGTCTTGCCCTCCTTTTCATTTCCAACCGATGTGGGATTGTAAAGGAGCAAAACACAACAAATTTTCACTTTTAGGACTTTGGCTAGTCCCACAGCCACACTCTATCTTAATGAAAATCTTCATAACTTCTATTATCATGCTCTACCATAAAAGCATATGCACTTAGAATAAACTAATTCCAATCATTTCACTTCGACCTATGCCCGTGTACAAACTTATAAACCTACTAATAGTAACACATCCTCTATCATTCAACATCATCGTCTATGCAGGGAGACACATTGTTAACGTCATTATCAACATCTCTATTCACTGACTTGGATCATCTTGTCGAACCCAATTCAACTTTTGAATAATTTTTCTTGACGTGCCCAGATTTTCCACACATCTAGCAGACTACTTTCTTCTTCATGAAGTTCTTCTTCCAATCACCAGCTGCCACTACTAGGTTCTCAAGTAAACGATTACATCCACCGCCTAGTCTTCTCTCTTCAGAAAATAATTTACTAGTAACTTCTGCAAAAATTATTTTCTTCTTCCCATGTATAAAAATAGGTTTTATATGCTCATAGGAAGATGAAATAGACTGGATAAGCCTTAAAACTTGATCCTCATTTTCAATTTTAACTCCAATATATTCGAGTTCAAAGACGATATCATTGATAACACTTAAATGATCTAAAATAGTCGTACTTTCACTAATCCGTAATATATGAAACTGCTCATTCAGATACACTCGATTCAAGACACCTTCGTCTGATACAACTTTTCAAGCTTTTTTCGGAGTTCCTTTACTGTAGATATTCTATGCACATTTGCAAGAACATTCTTGGCTAGGCATAGACGTGTCGCACTTGCTGTTCTCAAATTCAGATCCTTCCAATCTTTATCACTTATTCCAAATCTACTCACACTAGTATCACTCTAACTTTAGGGTTTAGTCTGCCCTTCAACGCCTTTTGTAATTCTGATTGAATTAAAATATCTCTAACTTGCAATTGCCACAAGTCAAAATTGATTCGCTTATCAAATTTCTCCACATCAAATCTGATAGGATTTGAAGTCATACTTCTTGACATTATCTTGATGAATTTTTACCGTATAAATAAATAGTATTCACTAAGTAAGTTTTTAGGAAAGATTGAAAGGGTAACACTGGTCTCGTTTAAAACCCAATCTCCTAGATAGAACCTCCTTAAGCTGTACGTATCTACACTACCACACTAAAGCTCCACCCTACAAAAGGAACATTTAATAATCTCAAGAAAATTGTTTTTGATGTGGAAGATCAATCAAAACTGCAACCACGGAGTATACTCAGAATTTAAGAAAAATTACAACTAAAAAGGCTCTGACACTAACTAAAAATTTGGCCCTCCCAAATTCACCCCCATTTTTAGATCTATCATTTGACATGAATAGTAAAATAAATAAAGAAAAACACAACATAAAGATTTACGTAAAAAACTTTTAAAACAGGAGAAAAACCATCAGTTCTAGAGAAAAATACACTATGTGAAAAATTGTTATAATCACACAATTTTTCCTCTTCACCTCAAAGACACCCACTAAGTTTTCCCACTAATTAAACTTTAACTTTCACCTCTTCAAGAGAAATTTTACTAAAGTCAAAAGTTACTAGCTAAACTATTGACTAGTGCACGTAATTAAGGAGATATAACCCTACTTATATAGGCATTGAGCTTTGCACATTTCCAACCAATATGGAATTACAAAGCAGCAAAACCCAACACATCATTCCAGAAAACAGAGAAGATTAGACGACACCATATGATAATATTACAAAAAATCAGATGGATTGGATGAGTTTTCAATGTTAAAAAAACATCAAATACATTAGATGAATCAGCTTTAGGTACAATCTAGATCATTAAGCCTCAGCTTTTCATGCTCAACTCGCCGCTGCCATTTTGGTAATCAAAACCAAAGTATGAGTTCTACCAAGGCATCTAAGGAATTGCATGAAGAACCACCTTTCCTCATTGAAAGCTCTGCCTTTTCCTTGAAATTAATAGCTCTCTGCCTAATTTCCTCCCCTTCTTTCTCCACTATAAGTCTTCTCATGGCTCTCTCGATTTCCCCTCTCTCCGTTTCATGCTCCAATTCCATTTCTATGCCCCATACATAACTCAAGTACCTCGCATTCACCTTCTGGTCCGAGAAAAGCGGCCTACATATCATTGAAACTCCTTCACAAATACTCTCCAGGGTTGAGTTCCAACCGCAGTGACTCCAAAATCTTCCCACTGCTTTATGTGCCAAAACCTCCTTCTGGGGAGCCCATTTTACAATGCAACCTCTTTCTTTAGTTCTTTCTTTAAAACTTTCCGACAGTAGCTCAATCCAGCATGAGCCGCGAACTGAGCTAGGTCAAGTCACCTATAAGAAAGGCTGGTTGCTGTTGGCCAGCCCCTAGGCCATCTCTGCCAGTACTTTCTTGTCCACTAAAGCTATGCTCCCCAAGCTTACGTAAATAACCGAGTTACGGACTTGCTTATCAAGCCATGAGTTGCAGCTTCCATCTTCTTTCAGTAAGCTAGTTGAAGATGCCATAGCAAGTTTGTGTAAAGGGCCTATTAGGAAGAACGGAACTCGGTAATGTTGTTGCTGGAGCTGTGCCAGTGATGAATGCTCGAGGTGGTCCATGGTATTCCAAATAATTGCCGAAGATGTTCTAATTTTGCATGTAATTGTAGTAATTTGGAATATGTCTTCTAAAATACCCAGATTGGAAATGGGTAGATCCTTAATCCTGAGAGGATAAAACTCGGGCACTAGGTCCGGCAACATTAAATCTATAATACAAAATGGTAGTTTTTGTCTGTCATGGAATTTTAACTTTGTCAAACAAATAAACATTCAAATCAAATCAAACAAGGAAAGTATATAGCTTGCAAGGGAATGAATCCTTCAGCGTGGAGCTGAGGAAAGTTCAAGTTAGCTAGCACATAGGTAGCACTGCTGGGGTGGAAGATGACGCTCGGAAGTTTGAGATGAGTAGCCATTTCGTCTGAAAAGTACATGAGATAATCATAAATGATGCAGGCAATCACACGATCATCATCATCAACATATTGCTTATGTTGTTCCATCATCATCTCAGCCAATGATTCCTAGAGAGGCGCTTTGCAGTTTTCATTGAGGCCATATACCAGAGTAAGTAGATTGCTGGAATCACGATTAGATAAGTTGTCTGATATTGGGAGGTAGGCGAAATTTGGGTGGTTAGAAGAAGAATTAGGAAAGTTGAATTTGGAGTGAGTGACTATGACGGAGAAGCCTTTGGAGTGAAGAACGGCGCCGAGTTGGAGCATTGGAGTTATGTGCCCTTGGAATGGGCTTGGCACCAGCACCACCCGTTT
This sequence comes from Euryodendron excelsum, assembly GCA_033060915.1. Lineage (NCBI taxonomy): Eukaryota > Viridiplantae > Streptophyta > Magnoliopsida > Ericales > Pentaphylacaceae > Euryodendron > Euryodendron excelsum. The sequence goes on from CM065382.1 coordinate 10,443,101, forward strand.
ACGCCCTCCACTACTTTGCTTTTCCATCTCTCTCTCTCTCTCTCCCTTGAGTTAATGACGAAAGAGAAGGCATAGACCTTTTCTTATGGTGAAAATGATTCTCTTGTTTTTGCCTATGAATCTAAGGCAAGTTATGCATTTATTAATTATGATCAGGTCCTTAAAACACTCACAACACGACATCGACATCGACATCGACACTTGAAGAAGTCCAGAAAAGGCATCTGTTTTTAACTTGGGACTAATTAGAGTCTGGGAACAAGGTTTCGACTGTTTTGGCGTTTAATACTTGGGAATGACATGCCTTGAATTCTAGTAGTAGAAATGTGTCGAAGTACAGATTCTACTATGCAAGCGAGGTCGAAAGTTTCTTTAAATAAAGGTGAGAAGGATCGCAAATGTGGATTGGTTGTTGAAATAATCGGAATCAATGAACACATTCATAATTAATTTATCATGTGAAGCAACTTCGGCAAGCTTAGTACATTAAAATAAGAAAAATATTATTTTTCAAAAAATTTGTATAGAAAATTTTACAAAAATGATGTGACAGTGAAATCTTTGCAAATGAGAGTCACCATAATAGATGTTTTGTTTTTAAATGAATAATTTTTATTCAACCACATTATTCAGTACAAATTTATCACCCAATTAAGAAAAAAATAAAAAAAATTGATTAAATTTTTTGTTTGTATAACATTACCTTAGACAATAGTCATAATGAGACAACCATAAGAATTATTTAATACAACCATGTTTTTGCTTGTATTTTAACTCGGGATAAAGTCCTCATAACAAGGTATAAGGGGATAATTATATTTTACTCTTTTGTGGTTTGAGTTGAAATCAGATGACTTCTTTATGGTTTAAAAGTGAACACATAACCCTTTTGTGATTTGGACTTATTTGCAAAATGAATAGAAACAGTTAGATTTAATAAAAATTCTATCATATGGGTATTTTTGTTATTTTATCTCTCCAAATTAGAAAATAAAAAAGACGATTTGGAGAAATAACAAAAAAAATTCTTGATAGATAAGCCTTTATTTTGGCATAAAATGGCCAAATTATCTTTTTGATGTTCTAATTTTGAGAGATAAAATGACAAAAATACCCATATAACATAATTTTCGTTAAATTTAATGGTTTCCATTCATTTTGCAAATAAATCCAATTCATAGGGGGTTATATATTCACTTTTAAATCACAAAAGGGTCATCTGATTTTGACTCAAATCACAAGGGAGATAAAGTGTAGCTATCCCAAAATAAAAAGAAGAATAACCCAATACATCTTTAAAAAATAGCCACAAACATGTTTTCTAGTAAGAATTGAAGTAATTATTCAGTTTTCTAAAAGCACAACCTCACTCTTCTTGGGCCTCTTTTTACTCTTACAAAGCAACGAGTCTCATCCCTGCTAGTGGGTTTGGTGAGTTTGTTCACTCCTCTTGGGTCTCTTTTTACTCTTACAAAACAATGAGTCTCATCCTTGCTAGTGGATTTGGTGGGTTTGTTCAATATTCACTGAACAAGAGAACTAATTGCTTTGTGAGAGAAGAAAGAGGTGTTTTATCGTCACACTTTATTCCCTTACAAAGCAATGGATCCTATTCCTGCTAGTGGATCTGATGGACATGTTACATACTAACTTAGCAAGGAGAACTAATTGCATTAAGAGAGAAGAAAGAGGAGTGATGTTGTGCTCCGGAAAGATTGTATTATTTTTCTAAGAATTAGAGTTAATAAAGGCAATTCTATTTCTAAATCCAAATCTCCTCCTCCAATTCTAGGATAGGTCGGTGAAAAAGATTTCATCATTTTTGTACTCCTTCTTCGTATGTAATTTTTTTGATGAATTTTTGGTTTAGTTTTCGGCTAAAATCTAATGAAAAAGTCAATAGTCAAATTCCACAGTTCATAAAGAAATTAATAAAATATAAAAAATAAAATTTAAGAACCATTAAAAAACTCCATCCAAATGAGACTTAACGATAAAATTGTACAACCACGCTTTCCAAGGAGTGACGCCGAAGCCCAGGGCGCCACGACAAGATTCATGAAACGACTCGAATCTTCATCGTCAAGCGAAGCAAAAAGGCTAGCTGGGCAACCAATGTAAGCCCGCGAAAGTACTCGAAAATTCCAACGATTGATACCCACCATAATCGGTGTCTTCGATATCAACACAGAATCGTGACGAGAAATCTGAGTTGCTTCAGGTTGTCAACATTTACTAGCTCACTGGTCTCCAACTTGGAATCCGAGAGGCCTTCTTCTCTTGATCTTTCTGATAGACTTTCTCGGCATCTAATCGGTTAGCCTTTTAATCTCTCTAATCTTCGAATTCAGACAAAACTCTGAATATGTCAATAGTCCCAGGCTTCTCTGGCAACCGAAGAAGCAGCATTTTCGATCCCTTCTCCCACGACTTTTGGGACCCTTTCCAGGACTTTCCTTCCTCTGCGATCTCCAACCATTTTCCCCGAATTTTCTTGGGAAGATTCTGCATTCGTCAATGCACGCATCGACTGGAAGGAGACCCCGGAGGCCCGCCTGTTCAAGGCTGATCTTCCGGGGCTCAGGAAGGAGGAAGTGAAGGTAGAAATCGAGAACGATAGAGTTCTGAAGATAAGCGGAGAGACTCAGAGAGGAGCAGAGAACAAGAGGAGAAGATGGACACCTGGCACCGGGTCGAGCGCAACGGCGGCAAGTTCGTGAGGCGGTTCGGGCTGCCGGAAAATGCAAAGATGGATCAGATAAAGGCCTCCTTGGAGAATGGAGTTCTCACAGTCACAATTCCCAAAGAAGAGGTCAAGAAACCCGATGTCCAGGCCATTGAGATTTCTATGATGAGAAATGAAGTTTCTGGTCCAGATAAAATATGAATAACAACTTCGAATGTTAAAGCGTTTGTCTATCGAAGTGTGAAGGCGGCGTTTTTTGAGCGAGTAGGCTTTGCATGAGAAGTGTTTGATGAAATGCTAGTTACTGTAATTTCTTACTGAACATAATCTGCTCATGAGATTTATCGATAGAAATATATGAGTTTGTTTTATTTCCTGCTAAGTGCATGTAAGCTTTTGCTAATAGCCATTCACATGTAGAAATGTAACTCTGAAGATTATCAAATTTGATCTTTTCATCAAAAAGCTGAGATATTATTGAATATAACACAAACATTTTGTTCAATTACAGTGACAAGATATATTCTGCCAAGTCATTCAAGGAGTTGTAGGAAGAACCACCTTTCTTGATACAGAGGTCAAGCTTTTCCTTCAAACCAGTGGCCCGCTGCCTGATCTCCGCCCCTTCTTTATCTGCCATAAGTCTTCTTATTACTGTCTCTGTCTTCCCTCTCTCTAGCTCATTCTCCAATTCCAGGCCTACCATCCATACATGGGTAGTGTACCTTGCATTCACTTTTTGGTCTCCGAAACTTGGGGAGCATATTATTGGAACACCTTCAGAAAGGCTTTCCAGGATTGAATTCCAACCACAGTGGCTCCAAAACCCACCTACTGCGTCATGAGCCAGCACCTCCTTTTGGGGTGCCCACTTAATGATGCGTCCTCTTTTCCCAATTACTAAATTAAAACCTTCTGGCAGCAGCTCAATCAATTGCGAGCCACAAACTGAAGCTGGTCGGATGACCCACAAGAATGGTTGGCCACTGTTTGCCAGCCCCCAAGCCATCTCGGTTAGCTCTTTCTCATCCACCGAAGCTAGGCTACCCATGCTTATGTATAAGACAGAGTTAGGGGCTTGCTTGTCAAGCCATGCAACGCAGTCGCCATCGACTGGAAGGAGACCCCGAGTCCTCCTCTAGTAAGCTACTGGAAGAGGCTGAGGCAATTTTGAACAAAGGGCCGACTGAGAAGAAAGTGATTTGGTGTTGTTGCTGGAGTTCTGTCGAGGCGGGATGTTCAAGGCAGTCCATGGTGTTCCAAATGATGGCTGAAGATGTTCTTATGTTGCAAGCAATTGCTATCAGTTGTAGTAGGTCTTCTAGACTTCCGAATTTGGTTAGGGGTAGGTCCTTGAACCTCAGGGGTTGAAGTTGGGGCACTAGCTCCTGCAACTTGGAATCTAAATACAGAGTTAATGTTAGTGAATTTGTGACCTGGGATTTTGCAGTAATAGAAAGGTAGATCATGAAGCTAATGCTCTGAATGCGAATGAAATCTCATATGCTCTGCAGAAAAGAAAAGGAATTTTTTTTTTTTGTTTTTGTTTTTTTGGTGAATGGGGGGGGGGGGGGGGGGGGGGGGGGGGGGGGGGGGGAGAGTGGGATTCCAAGTGCTACTCTCCTCATGGCTGATGATAAAAATGAAAATTTTGAGTGTGATGCGAAGCATGATCGTACAAAACTTTGTTAAAAATGTGTATAAAGGGGTATGACCACAAATATCACAGCAAACATCTATTTCCTTTTAACTTTATATATGATCGTGCATGTAGAGAGCTCTCTATTAATAAATTTAAAGCTTTATTTACCAGGCGTGATAAACCATGTAGTTGTCTGAAGGGAGCTTCAGCTTCCTGCAGATGGTTTTAGTTTTGAAATTGATGAACGCATTACCAACGAATAGAAAGAAATTGCAGTCACTGGACCAGATATAAAAATAGATAGAGGATCTAGGGAAGGAACATATTCTGTAGGAATGAATGGCTATCAGTTATATATTTTTTCTTTTCAGAGGGCTTCCCAAGTTAACTCAAAATTGTAGGGCTTCACAACAAGCGAGTGGCAAAGTCTATTTGTGAACTGGAGGCAATAACAAATACATATATTGATTCTCTCTATCTACATGGTCTCTATGATATTCTTCATGTTTGCTTTGCTGTTGTTACTGTTGTATCAGATCGTATGAATGTGTTCTGTAACTAATAGAATTGATGATTGTCTTGAACTGAGATAAATATTGTGAAATGATCTCATCATTCTCAAAGGACATGGGATTGCAGAATCTAAAAACCGTTTCTTTCCTATCTCTCCCACAACACTCAAAAGGGTACATTTTAGATTTTCAGCCGATTAAGGAAGCATAAATGACATTAAGGCCTAATGAATTTTCTTAATTAGAAACAGTTCTTCAATCAAAACTATGTTACTGTTGATGCCAAGGAAAACGCTTTCCCATTAACAGTAGGGTAATTGATAAGATATTAAATATTAGGTAATGGCTGCTGTATACCTTGCGGAGGAAAGTAGCCTGCTGAGTGGAGCGCAGGCATGGCACCACAAGCTACCATAGCAGAAGCACTACTGGTGCGTAAGATGATGCTAGGAAGCTTCAGATGATTAGCCACGGTCTCAGCAACATACATGAGCGTGTCGTAGATGATGCAAGCCACCTGATCACGCATTCCCTCTTGATCCATCATCCGAGCCAAGGATTTTTTGAGCAGCGCTTCACAGTTGGTGTTAAGAGTCGATATAAGAGATAAAAGATCTCCAGAGGAGATATCGCTATCAGTTAAACCGTCAGAAATGGGAAGGAACATAAAATCAGGGTAGTTGGAAGTATTGAGAGGGTTGAATTGAGTGTGTGCAATTGTGATGGAGAAGCCCTTGGAGTGAAGGATGGTGCCCAGTTCAAGCATAGGACTTATGTGCCCTTGGAATGAACATGGCACTAACACCACACTTGGACGTCTTTTTGCTCATCTTCATTCTCTGTCCTCTGTCTCTGTCTCTGTCTCTGTCTCTCTCAAATGGTGATTGGATTGCTTTAGCCACCCAACTAGAAGCTTATATTTCTCTTGTTATTGGGATCTTGGAAGGTACGACGTCACTGCAGATGTCGTCGTGAAAGCAAATACCATAGTCAATGAATTATTGGTGTACTGACAGAGACGTTTCTGCTTGAAAGGTTGGATTCCTGAGATTACCTATGCAGCATGACAACTGAAATGTGTATGGTTGTATCTTGTTGGGAGCATCTTATCTTCCAATGTCAAGTGGGCAAAATTTTGTGAAGAAGACAGACAATCAAAGGTGAAGTAATGGCTACATACGTGTTAGAAAAACACAAATGGTAGATAAACGCAGATGAATGTCTTGGTGCTGCAGTATTTGCAGTACTTTAGAATATATGATGTCATGTATGCTGGTGTGATATCGCTAAAAGTACACCTTTTTCTACAGCTAAAATGGTTCTCCACAATGCAGTGAGTTTTCCATCTGTTACGTAGGTTCGGTAGGTTTGCTCAACAACTGCGTAGTAAGGGAATCCAATGCACTTTGTGAGGAAGAGCATGTGGTGCTCTAAGAGAGCGAACTAGGTTTTCGGAAAAGAGCAGGTAAACAAATAGAAATAAAAATGAAATCAGCATAAAGTGTTAATACTGTCTTTGGTTAACCGTGTAATAATTTTAAAGCTTAAGAGGAAGGTGATGCATGCATGATGCATCTTCTACTTCTAGATGAACCACGTAGAGACAGTGCGTGGTGGTTGAGTTATGACCAAATGTATCATGCCATAATTGTCATTTACTAGTAGGTAGATTGTCATTTACTAGTAGGTAGATTGGTAGTTGGGATTTAGGTTTGTTAAAAATAAATAACCTGAATATATGGATTTGTCAAAATACCTTGTGAGGGGTTGCTTAGATTAATCACAATTCAACAAATCAATTTTAACCTTATATGTATGCCAAAAGTAAATATGAAAGCAATCACACACCAACAAGACACACGATTTTTACGTAGAAATCCAAAAAGGAAAAAAATCACGGGACCTAGTCCAGCCAACCAAGCACTATCAAGAATGAATACAAAAGAGCCAACTTACAACCCAATTCTAGATACTCCCAATCCACGGGTACCGAATCCACGTACTTGCGGGTGTGCTCTTTTTGTATTGATCGAATCCCACGATCACGTATCTATCCCTTGTTACGATTTTTCGATACTTGATTGAGTGTCGAACTCCACGACACTTCCGAAATCCTCCATGAGCTGTACTCAAATCCACCACCGTCTTGAACTCCTCCAAGACATCAACCAATCAAGGATGAGGGTTGATCTTGCTAGGAATCTAGTTGAGAGCCTCTCCAAGCTATGTAGAAACCTTTAGATTCTTTTTCTCAACAACCTTGCTCTCACAAAAATCCTTTGAATCTTAGGCAATTGAACAATCAATCCTTTCAAAGGTGTTTTGGTCTCCTTCAACTTGTTTTCCACCCTTTTTGAAGATGGGAAACACTTTTCCTAAAGAGTTTTGAATGTGGCGGCTCAAATCTTAAGTCTTGGAAAGTGTGTTGAGCCTTAAATAGGAAAAAAAAAATCCTAGTAGCGCGATTCTCGAGGTTTCAGATTTTGCACAGCTCACTTCCGCGAAATCCAGCGAGCATCCTGCGAGCTCAATCTCAGATTTGCATGCTCACTGTTTTTTCCCGCAATATTCTATGAGGATCCTACAAAATCTATACCTTTTTATTCAAATGTCGGATTGATGAGATTCAAAATTCTCTGAAAAGAAGACGCAAAGATCTAAAACTTTTCCTCTAATGAGCCTCTTCAAATTCGAACTGTATCTTGGTTAACAATCAGCTACAAGAAAACCCATGCACATTAATACACTGTTTTTTACCCTCGAGATCACTTGAACTCCTTCGACATCTCTCGAAGTCTCCTACAAAAGTCAAAAAGTATTGTACAAGTTTCTCTTAGCCTGAGCTTGCACGAATAAGCATGAAATCTTTTCTGAATGCTTGTGATTGATAAATCAAGTTCCCAAAATACATCAAACAAGACGTGTCACGAAATTTAGTTAATTACATAAACTTACATTCTCCCCCTTTGGCAATTTCGTGACCAAAACCCTATGTTACACGACACAACCATTACAAGGAAAGAGAACAAACAGGAAAAAGATATAAAGACACCCCAATCATAAGCATGTTGATGTCTATCAAACAATAAGCATCCCAAACCCTTGTACTTGCACACACTAAGTAACCAAGAGACAAAAATACCATCAAGTGCAAGGTATCAAGAGAACAAGTATATATATCAAACATCAAGCAGGCATAGATTCTCTCCCCCTTTTTGGAACTAATTGACAGAGGAAGCACAGGAAGTGGGAGAAAATAACCAATAGGTATAAATATGAAAATGGTCAACGAAAATAAATATTGTGTAGAATTAGGAGGAAAATTTCATTTTATAACTCTTAAAAATATCTTCATGCAAGTTGAAAGCTCTACTTGTCAAGGGACCATGTTTTCCTTTATATTACAAATAAAACATCAATTCTTATGCATCAAATTTTTTTTTTACGTATGACCACTTCAAATTTTGTTCTCAAGAGACGGTAAACAAAAATAGAAGAGACGGTAAACACAAAATAGGAAAATCATCGACATTAGGTAAGATATCACACAAAAATTTTGACCCTTCTCCTTCCCGATACAATAACAGCAACACAAGTTCATATGCTAAATTACACCATCCCCCAATAATTAAATCTGACAATAAACCTAAAATTGATGAAATTACCAGTAAAGGGCTTGCGCTTGACGGCAGGGAGGAGTAGCGACACAAGGATGAGCAGATTGTCGACAACGACGAGCATATCTCTCAGCAAGGAGCAGCGGCACCTGGCATAAGGACGAGAAACGACACCTGGCACAAGGACGAGTAGATTCTCAGTGACAAGAAGTAGATCTCCTAGCTAGGAGAAGCAGTGGCACAAAGAGGTGCTGTGGAGGAGGAAAGGAGAGGAGGTCTTACGGAGAGGGTTTGGGTGTTAAGAAAGAAAGGGGGAAAGGGAAGAAAAAGCCCGCCAATCTAAAACGACGCCGTTTCACGTTGGCCTTTTTTAAAATCCAAAATGATGTCGTTTTAATTAAAATTATTTGCGACGAGCCGCAATGCCATTGCAAAATTCCGTAGCTAGAATCATCTTTTGCGAGGGCAATCATCCCGTCGCAAATACCTGAGTCAAAACCTACTTTATGCCACAACATATTTTCCTGTGGCAAATTGTCATCGCAAAAAACTATTTGTGATGGGTATTTGCCATGGCCTTCTTGCCATCGTAAAAGACTTTTTTAGCCACGGCAAAGGGGCCGTCGCAAAAACTTTCGAGGCAAAAAGTCCTTTTTTTAGTAGTGTGAACTTTTTTTATCATTTCATTTGAATCATGTCTCCTGAAAGATCACTTATCTTTATCATTGTTGAGAAAATTTGCATACTTCGAGGGATTACCGGCTCTCTCGGGGTATAATTTTAATATAGTACTAAAAATTTAGGGTAGTATTAAGCAATCAAATAAATATGAAACAAATTTGAATTCTTGAGTTCGAAAATTTGGCCCTCTCAAATTCATTCCTTTTTTTTAGATCTACCCTTTGACAAGAATATAAAAAAAATTAGAAAAAACACAGCACAAAAATTTATGTGAAAAACTCCGAAAACAGGAGAAAAAATAATAGTCCTAGAGAAAAACACACTACGTAAAAAATTGTTACAATCACACAATTTTTCTTCATCACCCTAAAGACACCCACTAAGTTTCCCACTAGCTAAACTTTAACTTTCACATGTTCAAGAGGAATTCTACTAAAGTAAAAAATTACTAGCTAAACTATTAATTGGTACACTTAACCAAAGCGATATAACCCTGCTTATATAGGCATTAAGCCTTACCCCCCTTTTCATTTTCGACTGATGTGGAATTGCAAAGGAGTAAAACTCAACAAATTTTCACTTTTGCGACTTTAGCTGGTCCCACAACCACACTCCACTTTAATAAAAATCTTCATAGCTTCTATTATCATGTTCTACTATAAAAGCATACGCACTCAGAATAAACTAATTCCAAGCATTTCACTTCGACCTATGCCCGTGTACAAACTTATAAACCTGTTAATAGTAACACATCCTCTATCATGCGGTATCGTCGTCTATGCAAAGAGATATAGTGTTAACGTCATTATCAGTATTTCTATTCACTGACTTGGAGCATCTTGTCAAACCCGCTCTAATTTTTGAATAATTTTTCTTGACGTGCCTAGACTGTCCACACATCTAGCAGACTACTTTCTTCTTGAAGTTTTTTTTCCAATCACCAGCTGTCACTGCTAGGCTCTCAAGTAAACGATTACATCTACTGCCTAGTCTTCTCTCTTTAGAAAATAATTTACTAGTAACTTCTGCAAAAATTATTTTTTTCTTCCCATGTATCAAAATAGGTTCATATGCTCATAGAAAGATGAAATAGACCAAATAAGCCTTAAAACTTGATTCTCATCTTCAATTTTAACTTTAATAGATTCGAGTTCAGAGACGATGTCATTGATAACATTTAAATGATCTAAAATAGTCACACCTTCACTTATCTGCAGTATATGAAACTGCTCTTTCAGATACATTCGATTCGAGACGCCTTCGTCTGATACAACTCTTCAAACTTTTTCCAGAGTTCTTTTACTATAGATATTCTATGCACATTTGCAAGAACAATCTTGGCCAGGCACAGACGTATCGCATTTGCTGCTCTTAAATTCAAATCCTCCCAATCTTTATCACTTATTCCAAATCTGTTCGCACTAATATCACTCTAACTTTAGGGTTTAGTCTGCCCTTCCATGCCTTTTGTAATTCTAATTAAATTAAAACATCCTTAACTTGCAATTGCCACAAGCCAAAATTGATTTGCCCATCAAATTTTTCCACATCAAATCTGATAAGATTTGAAACCATACTTCTTGACATTATCTTGATGAATTTTTACCATATAAATAAATAGCACTCACTAAGTAAGTTTTTAGGAAAGATTGGAAGGGTAACACTGGTCTCTTTTAAAACCCAATCTCCTAGACAAAACCTCCTTAAGCTGTATGTATTTATACTACCACACCAATGCTCCATCCCACAAAGGGAACATTTAATAATCTCAAGAAAATCATTTTTGATGTGGAAGATCAGTCAAAACTGCAACCATGGAGTATACTCAGAATTTAAGAAAAATTACAACTAAAAAGGCTCTGACATTACTTATTGAAAATTTAGCCTTCCCAAATTTACCCCCATTTTTATATTTATCCTTTGACATGAATAATAAAATAAATAGAAAAAAACACAACACAAAGATTTACCTAAAAAACTTTTAAAACAGGAGAAAAACCACCAGTTCTAAAGAAAAATACACTATAGGAAAAATTGTTATAATACACAATATTTTCTCTTCACCCCAAAGATACCAACTGAGTTTCCCCACTAGTTAAACTTTAACTTTCACCTCTTCAAGAGAAATTTTACTAAAGTCAAAAGGTATTATCTAAACTATTGACTAGTGCACTTAATCAAGGAGATATAACCTTATTTATATAGGCCTTGAGCCTTGCACATTTCTAATTAATATGGAATTACAAAGGAGCAAAACCCAACACATCATTCCAGAAAATAAAGAAGATTAGACTACACCATATGATAATATTACAAAAAATCAGATGGATTGGATGAGTTTTCAATGTTAAAAAACATCAAATACATTAGATGAATCAGCTTTAGGTACAATCTAGATCATCAAGCCTCACCTTTTCATGCTCAACTCGCCACTGCCATTTTGGTAATCAAAACCAAAGGATGAGTTCTACCAAGGCATCCAAGGAATTGCATGAAGAAACACCTTTCCTCATCAAAAGCTTTGCCTTTTCCTTGAAATCAATAGCTCTCCGCCTAATTTCCTCCCCTTCTTTCTCCACCATAAGTCTTTTCACGGCTCTCTCAATTTCTCCTCTCTCCGTCTCATGCTCCAATTCTATTCCTATGCCCCATTCATAACTCAAGTACCTCGCATTCACCTTCTAGTCTGAGAAACGCGGCTAGCATATCATCGAAACTCCTTCACAAATACTCTACAGGGTCGAGTTCCAACCACAGTGACTCTAAAATCCTCCCACTGTTTTATGTGCCAAAACCTCCTTCTGGGGAGCCCATTTTACAGTGCAGCCTCTTTCTCTAGTTCTTTCTTTAAAACTTTTGGGTAGGAGCTCAATCCAACATGAGCTGCGAACTGAGCCGGGTCGAATCACCCATAAGAAAGGCTGGTTGCTATTGGCCAACCCTAGGCCATCTCTGCCAGTACTTTCTCGTCCACTAAAGCTATGCTCCCCAAGCTTACGTAAAAAACCGATTTACGAACTTGCTTATCAAGCCATGAGATGCATCTTCCATCTTCTTTCAGTAAGCTAGTTGAAGATGCCTTAGCAAGTTTGTGTAAAGGGCCTATTGAGAAGAATGGAACTCCGTAATGTTATTGTTGGAGTTGTGCCAGTGATGACTGCTCGAGGTGGTCCATGGTATTCCAAATAATTAAGATGTTCTAATTTTGCATGTAATTGTAGTAATTTGGAATATGTCTTCTAAAATACCCAGATTGGAAATGGGTAAATCCTTAATCTTGAGGGGATAAAGCTCGGGCACTAGGTCCTGGAACATTAAATCTATAATACAAAATGGTAGGTCTTGTCTGTCACGAAATTTTAACTTTGTCAAATAGATAAACATTCAAATCAAATCAAACAATGAAAGTATATACCTTGCAAGGGAATGAATCCTTCAGTGTGGAGCCAAGGAAAGTTCAAGTTAACTAGCATATAGGTAGCACTGCTGGGCGGAAGATGATGCTTCGGAAGCTTGAGATGAGTAGCCACTTCGTCTGAAAAGTACATGAGATAATCATAAATGATGCAGGCAATCGCACGATCATCATCATCAGCATGTTGCTTATGTTGTTCCATTATCATCTCAAGTAATGATTCCTGGAGAGGCGCTTTGCAGTTTTCATTGAGGGCATATACCAGAGTAAGTAGATTGCTAGAATCACGATCATATAAGTTGTCTGATATTGGGAGGTAGACGAAATCTGGGTAGTTAGAAGAAGAATTAGGAAAGTTGAATTTGGAGTGAGCGACTATGACGGAGAAGCCTTTGGAGTGAAGAACGGCGCCGAGCTGGAGCATCGGAGTTATATGCCCATGGAATGGGCTCGGCACCAGCACCACCCATTTACGCCCTCCACTGCTTCTTCGCTTTTCCATCTCTGTCTCTCTCTCTCTCTCTCTCTCTCTCTTCCTCCCTCCCCTTGAGTTAATGACGAAAGAGGAGGTATAGACTTTTTTTTTTTTACGATGAAAATGATTCTCTTGTTTTTGCCTATGAATCCAAGGCAAGTTATGCATTTATTAATTATGATCATGTCCTTAAAACACACACAACACAACACGACATCGACATTGATATTTGAAGACGTCCGGAAAAGGCATCTGTTTTTAACTTGGGACTAATTAAAGTATGGGAACAAGGTTTCGGCTATTTTGGCATTTAATAGTTGGAAATGACATGTCTTGAATTCCAGTAGCAGGAAATGTGTCGAAGTACAGATTCTACTATGCAAGCTAGGTGGAAAGTTTCTCTAAATAAAGGTGAGACGGATCACAAACGTGGATTGGTTGTTGAAATAATCGGAATTAATGAACACATTCATAATTAATTTATCGTGTGAAACAACTCTGACAAGCTTAGTACATTAAAATAAGAAAAATATTATTTTTTAAAAAATTTGTAAAGAAAATTTTACAAAAATGATGTGACAGAGGAATTTTTGTAAATAAGAGCTACATGATAGATGTTTTGTTTTTAAATGAATAATTCTCATTCAACCACATTATTCAGTACAAATTTAACACTCAATTAACAAAAAATAAAAAAAAAGTTGATTAAAATATCTGTTTGTATAACATTACCTTAAACAATAGTCATAACGAGACAACCATAAGAATTATCTAATGCAACCGTGTTTTTGCTTGTATCTTAACCGAGGATAAAGTCCTCACACCAAAGTGTAAGGGGATAATTATATTTTATCCCTTTGTGGTTTAAGTTAAAATCATATGACTTCTCTGTGGTTTAAAAGTAAACACATAACTGCTCTGTGATTTGAACTTATTTGCAAAATGAATAGAAACAGTTAGATTTAATGAAAATTCTATCATACGGATATTTTTGTCATTTTATCTCTCTAAATTAGAACATAAAAAAGACGACTTTGGGAAATAACAAAAAAATTCTTGATAGACAAGCCTTTATTTTGGCATAAAATAGCCAAATCACCTTTTTGATGCTCTAATTTAAAAAAATAAAATGACAAAAATAACCCTATAATATCAATTTTGTTAAATTTAATAGTTTCTATTTATTTTGTAGATAAGTCCAATTCATAAGGAGTCATATATTCTCTTTTAAACTACAGGAGGATCATCTGATTTTGACTCAAATCATAAAGAGGTATAGTGTAGGTACTCCAAAATAAAAAGAAGAATAACCCAATACATCCTTAAAAAATAGCCACAAACATGTTTTCCAGTAAGAATTAAAGTAATTATTCAATCTTCTAATAGTACCACCTCACTCCTCTTGGGCCTCTTTTTACTCTTACAAAGCAACGAGTCCCATATCTGCTAGTGGATTTGGTGGGTTTGTTCAGTATTCACCTAACAAGAGAACTAATTGCTTTGTGAAAGAAGAAAGAGGTGTTCTACGTTCACACTTTCTTTCCTTACAAAGCAATGGGTCCTATCCCTGCTAGTTGATCTGAAGGACATGTTACGTATCTACTTAGCAAGGAGAACTAATTGAATTATGAGAGAAGAAAGATGGGTGATGTTGTATTATTTTTCTAAAAATTGGAGTTAATAAAAGCAATTCTATTTCTAAATTAACATCTCCTTCTCCAATTCTAGGATAGGTCGGTGAAAAAGATTTCATCATTTTTGTACTCCTTGTTTGGATGCAATTTTTTTTGATGAATTTTAGGTTTAGTTTTCGGCTAAAATCTAATGAAAAAATCAATAGTCAAATTCCACAGTTCATAAAGAAATTAATAAAATATAAAAAATAAAATTTAAGAACCATTAAAAAAAACTCCATCCAAACGAGACTTAATGATAAAATTGTACAACCACGCTTTCCAAGGAGTGATGCTGAAACCCAGGGCACCACGACAAGATTCATGAAACGACTCGAGTCTTCATCGTCAAGCGAAGCAAAGAGACTAGCTGGGCAACCAATGTAAGCTCGCGAAAGTACTAGAAAATTCGAACGATTGATACCCACCATAATCCGTGTCTTCGATATCAACCCAGAATCGTGACGATTTCTGATAGACTTTCTCGGCATCTAATCGGTTAGCCTTTTAATCTCTCTAATCTTCGAATTCAGACCAAACTCTGAATATGTCAATAGTCCCAGGCTTCTCTGGCAACCGACGAAGCAGCATTTTCGATCCCTTCTCTCATGACTTTTGGGACCCTTTCCAGGACTTTCCTTCCTCTGCGATCTCCAACCATTTTCTCCGAATTTTCTTGGGAAGATTCTGCATTCGTCAATACACGCATCGACTGGAAGGAGACCTCGGAGGCCCGCCTGTTCAAGGCTGATCTTCTGGGGCTCGGGATGGAGGAAGTGAAGGTAGAAATCAAGAACGATAGAGTCCTGAAGATAAGCGGAGAGACTCAGAGAGGAGCAGAGAACAAGAGGAGAAAACGGACACCTGGCACCGGGTCGAGCGCAACAGCGGAAAGTTCATGAGGCGGTTCAGGCTGCCGGTAAATGCGAAGATGGATCAGATAAAGGCCTCCTTGGAGAATGGAGTTCTCACAGTCATAATTCCCAAAGAAGAGGTCAAGAAACCCGGTGTCAAGGCCATTGAGATTTCCGGTTAGATTAGCGTATGTTATCTGTTGATACAAACATATATATGATGAGAAATGAAGTTTCTGGTCCAGATAAATATGAATAACAACCTCGATTGTTAAAGCGTTTGTCTAGTGAAGTGTGAGGGCGGCTTTTTGTGAGCGAGTAGGCTTTGCATGAGAAGTGATGTAGCAGTAAACTGGGGAGGTCGGTCTCCAAGCCCACAGTCAGCTGATCCAGTGATCTGAGAGGTGAAAAAGAGAGAGAGAGGGACACCGGTATGGTGTCTGTTAAGGGCATTTTGATGTCAAAGTTAGGTTTTTAGATATGTTTGATGAAATGCTAGTTACTGTAATTTCTTACTGAACATAATCTGCTCATGAGATTTATCGATAGAAATATATGAGTTTGTTTTATTTCCTGCTAAGTGCATGTAAGCTTTTGCTAATAGCCATTCACATGTAGAAATGTAACTCTGAAGACTATCAAATTTGATCTTTTCATCAAAAAGCTGAGATATTATTGAATATAACACAAACATTTTGTTCAATTACAGTGACACGATATATTCTGCCAAGTCATTCAAGGAGTTGTAGGAAGCACCACCTTTCTTGGTACAGAGGTCAAGCTTTTCCTTCAAATCAGTGGCCCTCTGCCTGATCTCCGCCCCTTCTTTACCTGCCATAAGTCTTCTTATTACTGTCTCTGTCTTCCCTCTCTCTAGCTCATTCTCCAATTCCAGGCCTACCATCCATACATGGGTTATGTACCTTGCATTCACTTTTTGGTCTCCGAAACTTGGGGAGCATATCATTGGAACCCCTTCAGAACGGCTTTTAAGGATTCAATTCCAACCACAGTGGCTCCAAAACCCACCTACTGCGTCATAAGCCAGCACCTCCTTTTGGGGTGCCCACTTAATGATGCGTCCTCTTTTCCCGATTACTAAATTAAAACCTTGTGACTGCAGCTCAATCAATTGCGAGCCACAAACTGAACCTGGTCGGATGACCCACAAGAATGGTTGGCCACTGTTTGCCAGCCCCCAAGCCATCTCGGTTAGCTCTTTCTCATCCACCGAAGCTAGGCTACCCATGCTTATGTATAAGACAGAGTTAGGGGCTTGCTTGTCAAGCCATGCAACGCAGT
The DNA here is from genome assembly GCA_033060915.1 of Euryodendron excelsum. NCBI lineage: Eukaryota > Viridiplantae > Streptophyta > Magnoliopsida > Ericales > Pentaphylacaceae > Euryodendron > Euryodendron excelsum. Next base: position 10,459,958 of record CM065382.1, read on the forward strand.
CAGTGTCCTCCTCTAGTAAGCTACTGGAAGAGGCTGAGGCAAT